>JBAPLJ010001579.1:2400000-3060000 GCA_037832345.1 Rhizophora mangle
ACAAGGTCCCTTCGAACAACAAAACGAAAATGCAAAAGAGAAAAAAAAAAAAAGAAATCCATGGGGATAAAATAAATAAAATAAAATTAAGATAGCGTGGACGATTCACCAGCTAAAAAGTTAGAAAAGGGCAGATGCATTATGCACACATGACAATCATATCATTTCGTTATCATGAAATTCGCAAATCAAAATTCCCCGATCAACAAGGCATGTAGATTGAGGCTATTTTTATTTCCCACTTTGTCAAAAGTTGTAGGATATCTCAAATTATGCAATCATACGGCTTGCTTTTGTGGTTGATAATTGGTGGCTAATTATTTAGAGATGCTTTGATGATTATTTTTATGCTTTCCTCAACTAGAGGGATACTATATATAATATATTCGAAGCATGGTGAGTGTGTAATTGGAATGACAGAAGAAGAGAACCCCGACTTTTGCTTGGTTTTGAATAGTCAATCTATTTCTAGAAGATTTACATATTCTTGCCAAATAATATATTTTTCGTTAATTTTTTCAAGTTATCCTTTGCAAGTACCAATCGACATTAGAATTTAGAAGTAATTAGGCGTGTTCCAAACTTCATGGTGTACTCTTTTCAAATAAAGGTAGGGCATGTCATTGTAAAACAATTACTATTCAAATTTTCCTTAGGAAAAAGAAATCAACAGATAATTTTTTAACTTGAATTCTCAAAAATAATAACTAATTACAATAATCTATTTTTTTTTTATTATTATTAAAATAGAAAATGTCCTTTGCAAGTGCACATCGATCAATCCAAGTAATTCCCATTCACATGCTTGTATGGTGTTAATTCGCATATGATTTTTTATTTTAAGAAAATCATTGTTGGCATTTAATTTTGGGCTTGGGGCTACTACCTAGGCATCTCGTCTGACAGACCGACCCATTACCTGTCCGAGTCCAGGCCCAATTTGGCAATACGATGCCGTATTCATGATCTGCGTCGCAAAATCTGATGCAATCGGAAACATTTTGCGGGTTTCGATTCGTCCACTCCACTTCCTTAGCGTGTCAAGTCAACAATTTAATTATTGGTCAAACTACGTCTCAATTCTACCGTTGCAGGCACCTGAACACCAACTCGGATTCCCTCTAACTTCGACGACCCGGAAGAATCGAAGTGGTGACTGAAAAAATGGCAGCCTCTGGGTCTTCCACGCTCGTTTTCTCGTTTTCCTTCGCGATCGTCACCGTCACCGTCATCGCCATTTCATCTCCAGTGTCATCACTGGCATCAAAGCCGTCAAATCTTCCTTCACCCAAGCGGCTCCCGGACTTCCTGAGCAAGCACTCGCACCTAATCACGCCCCAGCAACGGCTGCAGTACCAATACGAGACAAGGTATTTCTACCAACGGCTCGACCACTTCAGCTTCGCCGACCTCCCGCGATTCCCGCAACGCTACCTCATAAACTCCCAACACTGGGTGGGTCCCAGCCGGCTGGGTCCCATCTTCCTCTACTGTGGCAATGAAGGCGACATCGAGTGGTTCGCCGTTAACTCTGGCTTCGTCTGGGAAATCGCACCCCGCTTCGGCGCCATGGTCCTTTTCCCCGAGGTCAGTTCGTTTCAGTCCTGTTTGGTTACCGAGGATAAAGATAAAAAGAAAAACAGCCATGAAATACAATAAAATTTGAGGAAATTCTGGATATTTAGTGTCAGCAATTTCTTAAAAGAAAAAAAAAAATTTCATGAACATGTATGTGTTTGGTTTTGGATTGCGAATTGAAATTTGGAATTTGAAATGCAGCATCGGTACTATGGGGAATCCATGCCCTATGGTAGCGGAGACGAGGCCTACAAGAATGCTACTACGTTAGCGTATCTAACAGCAGAGCAAGCACTTGCTGATTTTACGGTGTTGGTTACTGACTTAAAAAGGAACTTGTCCGCGGAGGCGTGTCCAGTTGTGTTGTTTGGTGGATCTTATGGTGGAAGTATGTTAGTCACTCTCTGTTGTTCTCTGCCTGAGACTTTTTGTTAGTAATAGTTTGTTGGTTTGATGATTTTGAGTTTTTGGGTTTGATTGCTATGATATGATATCGTTGTGAAACTTGGAGTCTTTGAAATGGAACAGTGCTAGCGGCATGGATGAGGCTCAAGTATCCCCATGTAGCTATTGGTGCACTCGCTTCTTCAGCGCCAATTCTTCAGTTTGAAGATATAGTGCCTCCGGAAACATTTTATAACATTGTTTCAAATGATTTTAGGGTATGGCTGGCCTTTTTGTCTAGCTTTCTGTTCTATCTATTACTTCAATGGTATATTGTATCAGAGTTCTTCTTAAACCTTCTTGTTTTTCACTTGATTAACAGCGTGAGAGCACTAGTTGCTTTAACACTATAAAGGAGTCCTGGGCTGCATTGATATCAGAAGGTCTGAGGGAGAATGGCCTTGCACAGTTGACCAAAACCTTCCACATGTGTCGGTAAGAAAAAGAGAAGAAAGAAAGAAAGAAAGAATGCCTAATGGTTGCTTGATTTAATGATTGAGGCTGCAGGGCAATGGGTGACAACCTGCTCTTCAAATCTCATTTTTTATTTTTCTCTAAAGAGGGAAGGCTGTTTTAAACCATTCCTATACTGCTTCTGTTGACTTTCGTATTAAGTTTGATTGCTTGAAGATCATTGGTAGGGAATTGACAAGCACTGGAGATCTTATAAACTGGTTAGAAGATGCTTATAGCTATTTGGCAATGGTGGACTATCCCTATCCTTCTGCCTTTATGATGCCTCTGCCTGGATACCCAATAAGAGAGGTTAGATAATTTTCTTTATGAATTGATTATAAAATATAAGTTTGAAATGGTCATGTACCATTCAGTTATATGCACATTTGAAGCACGATGAATCTTCTTGCTGAATTGAGAACATTGTTTGCCAACTAATTACATGATTAAGTTATCGTAGTTATGGTCATGAGTGGCATAACATCTATCTATCGAGAAATAAGCAACTGCTGCCCAATTTATGTCTTTTAAAACTTATCGTTGTATTCAGCAATTGGCTTCTTGCAGTGAGAATTTTTCTACTCACTATTAATTTATGGGGAACATTTGAGCACTTGAGACACAGGAAATTTGATTGATAAATATCACTTTGGTCGTTAGTAGTTTTGATTGTAACCTCTTATTAATTTATGCTTTTATTGTGTATAGGTTTGCAGAAAAATTGATGGTTTGCCCAGTGGGACTAGTATTCCAGAACGCATTTTTGATGGAGTGAGCATCTATTACAATTATACCGGGGAAGTTGACTGTTTTGAACTGGACGATGATCCTCATGGCTTAGATGGTTGGAACTGGCAGGTCAAGAAGGGTGTCATCTTTGTAATTGAAATAGCAATGTTTATGTTGAGATCAATACTCACTGACTCCTTCACTTTTGATTCTATAGGCATGTACTGAAATGGTTATGCCGATATCTAGCAGCAGAGAAGCAAGCATGTTTCAGACATATGATTATAATTATTCTGATTTTCAAGAGGAATGCTGGAAGAACTTCAGGGTTGTGCCCAGGCCTAAATGGATAACAATGCAATTTGGAGGACATGTGAGACAAATTGGGAAATGTTTTGCAATTTAAATTTATTAATGCCTGATTACTGTGGGACTTTTCTCTTCCTTATTCTTATGTATTGAAGGCTTTGTACCTAGTTGAGCCATGTGTTCTGCTAGATAATTTTTTCTTTCTCACTTTTTCATGAAATCATCATTGCATTTGTTCTCTTTTTTCGCATGATCATTATTGTACTTGTTAATGCATATATACTAAAATTGATGTGCCCAAAGATTGAAGCAGGCAATTAGAAGCAATGAAATCATATGAAGAGCTCTGTTTTTCATGTGAGCACCTTGGTTGTCATCAAAAGACATAATGACATAATGGATTATCTCTATATAGCATTTTGTGCCCTTTTATTGCTTATTGTGATGTATGAGATGGAAGAAGAGGGATAGACTACAGTGGCACTATATAATTCTTTTAGTTTTCCTCACCTTCTCATTTACATCATTTGAAATATGCCTAGCCATTGATGCTATAATTTGGTTCTGACCTTTTCTTTTTTTTCTTTTTCTTTTTTTTTTTTTTTTGGCTTTAAATTCAAAGGACATCAAGACTGCTCTGGAAAAGTTTGGAAGTAACATAATTTTCTCAAATGGTCTACTAGATCCCTGGAGTGGTGGCGGGTATGTAGCTGAATATGGTGTTATTTTCATTATTTACGCCAATGGTTACCAATACTGATGGTGGTTGCCTCTATTTCTGCAGTGTTCTGCAGAACATATCTGAAACTATCATTGCGCTTGTTACAGATGAAGGTAGCTTTTGGAAAATTATTCTTCTGTCTTAAACAACATTATATTATAAGTTACTGGGCATTTACTGGAACTTAGAAAAACCTGTGTATCATGCCACAAGCAATATAAATTCTAGCACTCAGACGACTGAATGAATTCATCAACGGGTGGGCTGTTCTTAATTTGATGGATAAGATATTTATAACTGTGTGTGTCTCTTGTCTGTCTCTTGTCTGGTTAATGGAACTCTCTACTTGGTTTAAATCAGTGAGATAACTAGGATTGACTTATATTAGATTTTTTTGCTTTGATTGCATGAGGTTGACTGGGCCGGTAAATGGTGCAACGAAAACCATCCTGCTTTGGTTTTTTAAGTCAATCACTTTTGTTAGTTTGCTTGATCTTTTGTCATGGGAACTATTAGCAGCTAACCATGGAGAGTATATGCGTTGTTGAAGGCTAACTTTTTTCCCTTGCTACTATATATCAGGTGCCCATCACATTGATTTGCGTCCCTCAACGCATGAGGATCCTGACTGGTTGGTAGAGCAGAGGGCAACTGAAATCAAGCTGATACAAGGATGGATAAATGATTACTGTGAGGCAAAGAAAACAACTTTCGACATGTAGAAGTCAAATGCAAGTCGGGTTTTGGATCTTTGCTTCTCGATGCCTTTAGTCTCTTGTGAAGACAATTGCCAGTGTTGTGACCAGATAAAAAACAGGTTGGACGCTTTGTTTCCTAATCATGTCTGTAAATATTGATTGTAAATCGAGCCAACCTAGTTATGTATGAGTGTTAAGCATTCCTTATCACATTAATTTGAAAGCAAAATCAATACCATTCCCGCAACAGTAACCTTCAATTTTGATTTATAAAATCAAATGTAAGTTTAGGGCTTGTAGAGAGCTTTCTACTTCTAACCCATAACATGAGGGCTTTCCCATAACGTTCTACTTGGGGTTTTTTGGGGGGTTATATGAGAGGCCGAATGACCGATAAAAAAAGAACAAAGTGATTGGAAATCAAATTCTAAACGCTCGAGATATGGCAAAGGTTTATTTGACTTGAACTCGGATCCATGGGATTTTTATTTTTATTTTTATTTTTTTTTTTTAAAAAAAATTCATTTGTTCGTCAATCTTCTTTCGCACTAATTAATAATCTGATTTCTCGGATAAATTCAAAATTAGGAGGCGTCTCGAAAAAAACAAAAGTCTCGTGCTTGTTCAAATCGAAAAAAACGGGCTACACGACGTCGCTTTCCTTTGCAGTAGCTATAAAATAGCAGGCCAGCTCTTACACACACAAGAAGCCGACCGAGCTCAACTTGGCCCGACTCGGTACTGATTCTCCCGCGCGGGTCAGTCTTTGCTCTACTCACTCAAAAAAGTGAAAGAAGACTAAAGAGAGACGCAAATTTAAAGAAAGTGCGAGAAAAAGCGACGACGAAGCGCGTGGTAAAGAAAGTGGCTACTCGGTGGTCGGTAATCTAGGGTTTTGTAAGGGATGACGAGCCCGAGGACGCCGAGCGTCGGGGCGTTGTCTTTGACGCCCGGTGCTAGGGTTTTGCAGAACCCTCTCAGCGACGAGTCGATTTGGAAGCGGCTTAAAGAGGCGGGATTTGATGAGGAGTCTATTAAGAAGAGGGACAAAGCTGCTCTCATCTCTTATATTGCCAAACTTGAAGCTGAGGTTCGGGGTCTTGGGAATTTCAAAGTTTCTTTTTGTTTTTCTTTTCTTTTTTTAATTCTTGTTTCTTTTTATTTTGTCTTTTCTTTCTTTGGGGATTTAGGTTTTGATTACTTTCTTGTGAGGTAGCATCGGTTTTATCATTTCGGGTTTTGGGCTTTGTGTGAGTGGGGTTCGACGTTTTATTGACCCAAATATACGAGAAAAACATGAAGTATGAAGATTCTCTTTCATGAATTTAAGTTTTTTGAAAGATTTTTGAGTTTTTGGTTCGCAGAATTGAGCATCATTGAATTGGCTGAATATGCTTTGTTTGGTAATTTTGTGATATTTTCTTTTCAACTATGGGTGGTAAACTGGAAATAAGTTTAGAGTGCTAAAACTGATTGGTTAAAGGCATTATTATCATTTGGCAAATGATCTCATTCATTTGAGTTGTATTATTGCGTCTTAGTTTAATGCTGCTTTGAACAGCTAAAGTTTCTTAATTTTAGTAAAAAAATTGATTTCATGTGAGCTTTAATGGTGATTCTAGTTGTTATACAATAATAATGATTTGAGGCTTCTATTTGGTATCTTTTGTCAAAGAAATTGGAGTTATCTTTCCTTTTCCTTTTGTTCCCTTTTTTTACTTGGTTTCCTCTGTGACAAAGGATTTTATTCAACAAAATGTGAACATAGTTGGAAAAAAATCTTGCCAGCTAGATAATGTATGTTGTCTTCCCATCCCTTTGGTGATATATGACATATAAATTATTTTCCGATGTTTTTGGATATTGCATCTAACAGGTAATCTATTTATTGGCATGTGTTTACAAAGAAGTAACAATTTTGAAGGGTGCTGACACAGTTTCAAGTTCATCTATTTCATTATCTTTTCTCAATTATGGGCAGATGCTCTAATTTATTTCCCTGTTGTATGAAACTCAATCAAGCCAACGAATTTTTTTTTTTCAGCATTGCCTTCAATCACATAGTTGATATTCTCCTCTCTATGGGAAAATATGATTTTGGGTTTGCTTTGTTTTTATTTGGTGTCTTTTTGAGAACTTGGGAAACGAATGATAAGCAAAGTGGAATTCACATGCTTGTGACTTATTGTACTGGATGGTTTGCCTCTATGCTGTAGTTGTGTTTAAGTTTACATCAGTCTATTTAAGCTGACTAAGTACGTTATTACGTGCTTATTTTCCAATGTTTCTGTGGAATCGTGCTAGCATTGGCTTCAACTTTCTTTTTCTTTTTCCCCTCAATATTTTGCTAATTGCCTACAGATCTTTGACCTTCATCATCACATGGGTCTTCTCATATTGGAAAGAAAAGAGTTGGCTACAAAACTTGAGCAAGTCAAAGCCTCCACTGAAGCAGCAGAACTAATGCACAAGTGCAATCAAGCTGCACATTTAGCTTCTTTAGCTGAAGCAAAGAAACAAGAAGATGGTTTGAAGAAGGCTTTGGGAGTTGAGAGACAGTGTATAGCAAGTGTAAGGTCTTCACCTGGCTTCCACATTCTTTTCAGTGGCCTTTTAATTGTTCAGCAATTCTTACAATTTTCATTTGTGTTCTTGTAGATAGAGAAGGCCTTGCATGAGATGCGTGCAGAAGCTGCTGAAACCAAGGTTGCAGCTGATTGTAAATTGGCTGAAGCACGGATTATGGTTGAAGATGCCCAGAAAAAGTTTGTAGATGCTGAGAAAAAACTATATGCTGCAGAAGCTTTGCAAGGGGAAGCTAGTCGGTATCATCGCACTGCAGAGCGAAAGCTTCAGGAGGTTGAGTCTCGTGAGGCTGATCTTAGAAGGCGAATCACTGCATTCAAGACTGAGTATGTATTTTGTCAATCAAAGTTGTCTGCTTAACTACAGTGGAATTTATAGTTGCATTGATGTGTTTTTAAGAATTTTGGATTAATTTATGACGTCAGTGTAGACCACTTTTCCAATGCATAAGGGCTGTGTTTTGTGTTTTTCCTTTTATCACTTCACAAATGAAGAGGATGAGTAATGAGGGTTTTTTCATGGAGCATTCAGAACTTAAATTGACAGGAAAGGTATACCAGTCTGGTTGATATTGCATAGACATAGACTTATACAGGCATTGAAGCAATTCCCCTAAGAATTAAAAGGAGGCAGATCTGCCATTCAGGCTGCTTTATTTGCAACATGATTGGTTTTGTGAGCTTTCTGATTTCTGTTTTCATTGTTTAGTTGTGATGCAAAAGAAAGGGAGATCTTTCTTGAGAGAGAATCTTTGAGTGAAAGACGAAAGGTTCTGCAGCAGGAACATGAAAGGTTACTCAATGGTCAAACTCTTCTGAACCAGAGGGAGGAGTATCTTGCTGACAAATCTCAAGAGCTAAATCAACTGGAAAAGGAGTTAGAGGCCTCAAAAGCAAATATTGAGAGTGAGCTTAAATCATTTAATGATGAGAAGTCAAACCTGGAGCTGACAATGGCTTCTTTGTCTCAAAGAGAGGAGGTTAACATTTTTATCTCTTGTGTTGATCTTTTTTACATTATATGGCATTGTTGCCCACTTTTTTGAAACAGTGTGTATATACTTTTCTCTTGGGTTTGTGCAGGCTGTTATTGAGAGGGAATCTCTACTAAACAAGAGAGAGCGGGAGCTACTTATTCTAAAAGAGAAAGTTGCAAGCAAGGAATCAGTGAGTTCATTAATCATAATCTGCATTTCTATTTGGAATAACTTGGAGTTTTTTTCCTCTTTTTTGCTCCTTTTTTTTTTTTTTTCAGTTTTGTTTTGAATTTTATCATTGTACAATTCAGGTTGAAGTTCAAAAGATTATTGCCAATCAGGAGGCTGTTCTGAGAATGAGGAAGTCAGACTTTGAAGCTGAGTTGGAGGCAAGACGCAAGCTGGTGGAAGAGGAGATTGAGGCCAAGAGGCGAGCTTGGGAATTAAGGGAAATTGATTTTAGTCAGCGGGAAGGCCTGTTGCTGGAGAAGGAACATGATTTGGAGGTTCAGTCAAGGGCATTGAAGGAAAAAGAGAAGGATGTGGCTGAGAGAATGGATTTTCTGGAGGAGAAAGAAAAAAGTCTGGCTGTTGCTGAAAAGGACTTTGATTTGAGGAGAGCACTTCTGCAGCAAGAGAAAGAAGAGACTACCAAGCTGAAGTTAGAACTACAGAAAACTCTGGATGCTTTGGAAGACAAAAAGAAACAAGTTGATTGTGCAACAGAGAAATTAGAGACTGTCAAAAGTGAGACGAATGAGCTATCAGTTCTTGAGGTAAAACTTAAGGAAGAAGTTGACAGTGTCAGGGCCCAGAGATTGGAAATTATGGCCGAGGAAGACAGATTGAAAGTAGAGAAGGCTAAGTTCGAAGCTGAATGGGAGTTGATTGATGAGAAAAGAGAAGAACTGAGAAGGCAAGCTGAGCACATAGCTGAGGAGAGAGAAGCTGTTTCCAGGTTGCTCAAGGCTGAGCGCGATAACTTGAGACTAGAAAAGGAAGCAGCCAGAGATGAGCATAAGCAGGTTGTTGAGTCATTTAATCTTGAACGTGAGGAAATCATGAACCAGATGGCACAAGAGCGTGCCCAGTGGTTCAGCAAGATTCAGCAGGAACAGGCAGATTTCTTATTGGACATTGAGATGCAGAAAAAACAACTAGAGGGCAGTATTGAAAAAAGACGTGAAGAGGTAGAAAGCTATTTAAGTGAAAAAGAGAAAGCCTTTGAGTTAGTAAAGAATAATGAACTCGAGCATATTAGATTGCTTAGGGAAAAAGCAGCACAAGAAATGGAACAGGTTACTCTAGAAATGAATAAGCTTGATACTGCTAGAATGGAAATAAATCTGGACCGTGAACGAAGGGACAGGGAATGGGATGTACTGAATAAATCCATTGAGGAACTCAAGAACCAGACCCTCAAACTAGAAAAGCAGAGGGAACTATTACGTGCAGAGAGAGAAGAGGTGTGTGCTCAAGTTGAAAGTTTGAAGAAGTTGGAGGATTTGAAACTTGAATTGGACAGCCTGGAAGTGACTAAGATTCAGCTTTCCAATATGGAATCCAGCCAGAGGAAAATTTTGGCAATAAGATCCTTGGAGCAAGATGCTTCTAGGAACCACGATGCCGATTTAGTTTTGCATAAAAGAACAGAGACTGGCAATAATGAAAAGGAACTGGAGTCATCTCTTTGGTCTTCACCGCCACCAACTCTCCACGTATGTCTTGGATTGAACGATGTACGAAAATGATATTCAAGTCTGAGAAAACTGCCTCTGGCCAGGAGAGTGGAGAGAAGTCTCTGAAACATGACCCTGGAAAGGTAAGCTCGATATCTGTGGGCAAGTCAGATTGTTTCAATGGACACCGGGGTCAAAATTCCAACTCATCAAAAAATTTTGGTGGGCAAGATCTGGGAAGGCATGCATTTGGTGAACCAAAGGTGATACACGAGGTGCCATCTGAAGGTGAAATTGTCACAACAACATGTGTGGCAGAATCTGAAATTAAGGAAGATTCCAGTAACAGGATTAGAGACTTGATTTCAGAGCATGCATTTCAGTCTGGAAGGAAAAGAAGAGCTGGAAGCTCTCCATCTGATAATCAATGTCAGTTCACTGCCAATGCAAAGTCAGAAAAATAAGAAAAGAAGGCAACAAGATAATGCAGATATTGATTTATCAGATGATGCCATCGATTGCCGGTATAACTCATGTCTTGAAAATCAAAGTCTGTTGTTTTGTTTGAATATTTGTTTTTTCTGGAATAGATTGCACATATTAATAATTTATCTGCGGCCAGTTTAACTTCAACACAGGCAAGTGATACAGAGGAACGGTTACGTGAGAGTGTACGACTGAAGGAGCTGATGGAGACACTGAGAAACTAATTATGGACAAAATCATCAAGATTTCAGAAGTGACCCGTGAGATATCTGAAGCACACAATGTTGCAGATCAAGAAAAACCAGAACCCCTTCAGAAGTCTGAACCAATGTCCCCCCAGAATGTTGCTCAAGATGGAGGGACAGATGGTCATGCCAATTCAATAGATCTAGCAGACAGCATACCTACATGTAACCCGGAGATTTTGGACAAGGAAGCATCAGAAACATTCAAAGAAGAGCATCAGGGAAATGTTGGGCTTGTTCAAGACCAAACTTAGGGAACTGTTATTGATTAAATCATTGCTGTCAATGCCTTTTTGCGTGTGAATATGTGGGATTCTAAATAATTTTTCTCTAGTTTTCGATGTTGTGCAGTCTGATATTCGGTGGAATGTTACTCTTTTTGTAAAGCTTTTCGTTGGATGAAAAGTTACATACACCTATGCTGATGTAAATTGAGTTGCGGACGCTGCCTGTTATCTTTGGCATGCTCATGGCTAGACTGCCAGGATAAATGTGAAGCTTAGGGGTCAATAGATGTTTTACTTTGTGCTGTTGTACTGGTCTTTAGATCATATGAGGCTTGGTATGGAAACACCTTTCCATTAAGCTTATGAAGTTGTAATCTGGGATCATTTGAATCGCTCTTTCCTCTCGACTTGCCTTTGCTCTCTATATTAAGCTGTGTTTTTTTCCTCTCATTCTTGGTTTTAATAAGTATTTAAGAATTTAACCAGAGTTTAGATGTTTAGAGTATATATAATTATTTTAATTAAAATTAAATTAATAAAATTAATATTAAATATTAAATATATAAAAAAATTTTTAATAATATTATTTTTTATTTAAAAAAATAAAATATAAAAAATTATTTTTTAAATTTTTTATAAATTAATTAAATAAAAAATTATTTTTAATTTAAATCGTAAGATTGCGTCTTGCGACGAATCTTATGAAATGACGTGAAAAGTCATCTCATCTCTTTCCCATTTCTGTGTTTTTCAAGCCTTCGACAATATTAGGCAAATGCCTAAATAAAATTACACAAAAGTTGCCCACAAGCAGCCGCTATAGAATTTAATCACGTGGACTGGAAATGGACAGAACCTCCTAACATTCCATTCCGCGCCTCTTAGTGTTGTGTGGCCTTAGAAAAAGTCTTCGTTCAATTGGTAATATTAGGCGGCGAAGTTATGCAAGAAGGATGGTCAAAAATATTATGCTATTAACTAGTATTATCTTAATATTATCTTGATCATTAATAACTTATATATATATATATATATATATATATATATATATATATATATATATTATAAAATAAAAAATTGGACATCTTATGATTTTAGTTATTACTTTTATTTTTTTTTATTCAACTTTCTTTATATAAGAAATATTATTGTAAGGATTTGAATCTAAATCAAAGCATACGAAGACATTTCGAGTTATTAGTATTAATGACAATGATATTACTGTATCATTTGCGTCTCTCGCGTATGGAAATTAAGGTTAACACCCAACAGAGAGAAGGCCCAAAAACCAAGAAGGAAAAACCAAAGGCAGGCACAAACCTAACCCAAAACGAGTATAACTAGAAACATAAAACCCCGTTTGGTCCGTCCTCCGAAATCAGAAGAAGCAAAGCAAACAGAAGAGAAGAACAGTGTGAATTGAAAGAGAAAAGAAATGGATAGAAGCGGCGTCTCAGGAGGGCTGAAGCCAGATTACCTTCTATGCCCTTCTCGCAACTCTGCTTCTCTTCTCTCCCAAGCTTTCTCCCCTTCCTTCCTTCACCACGCACCCCATTTCTCTCCTTCCTCCCTCTCTATCAAGATCAAGGTTATTTCACTTTCTCTCTCTTGATTTTAGCTTTGGTAGCTTTTTTCTTTTCTTCGTTTTTCTTTTTTCCTTTGGTGTTTTGTGATCCTTCTCTTGAATTGGTTTCTGGGTTTGTTAATTGGCAGGCAAGAAGGCAGTTTCCGTCCCATGATGTTGCAGTAGCTGCCTCATCTTTCAGGCGTGAGGCCATTGCATCTGGCACTTTCAAGTCTGTGCCTTTTTGCCTTCGTTTATGAGACAATGTTGCCGAGTTATTGCCATTCTATAAACTTTGTTGTTTTCTATAGTTATTGTTTGGTCTTCATTGTCCGGATTGATACATATTAGCTAATATATTGTTGAATCCATAAATTTAACGGCACCCTAAATTCGGAACTTCAAATTCAGGATCCAATCCTTTTTTTTAAAATTTTAACCTTCTTTGTAATGTCAAGATGAAAAATGGGCAAGTCTTATTCTTTTCCAATGAGGAAAATGGAAATTTGAAATTGTACATCAATGGAGGCTGTTTCTGAATGATAAGTGAAAAAATTAGAGGGATTCTTGTTTGACAAGTTTTCTCTGCGTAGGTTGTTTGCTTTGTTCACTCGTATTTATTTTTTTTATTCCCTTACTCCGTTCTTGGGTTTCATGCAGTGGAACATTGGAATTAGCTGCCATAGATTGGGACAACCTTGGATTCAGTTATGTTCCAACGGATTATATGTATGTTATGAAGTGTGTTAAAGGTGAGAACTTCTCTAAAGGCGAATTAAAACGTTTTGGGAACATTGAGCTGAGTCCCTCAGCAGGAGTCTTAAATTATGGCCAGGTTAGATCTTTTATCTCCATGCATATATCCTGTTTGTTATAGTGCTTTTGAATTTTGGCTATAGAATAGGAAGGGAAAATATCTTTTGTTTTCTCCAGCTTTTCAATGTACCTACTTTTACTTGTAATTGTTTTTCGTTAAGGGTTATCTTTGCAACCTATCAGCAGTCATGTGTGCACCTGTGCTCATTACCTGTATTGGATAACAAGCTGAACAGCTATGGTTGTGTTAAATTCATCAGTGATTGAAAGTAGTTGTTGGCTTAGTTGCCTGGCCCTCTTTTTTGCCAAAGAATGGATCTATGCCAGTCTTTGTGTTGGAGTTCATCAGTCACATGTATGTTGTTTGATAGCTATGTCTTTATATTGTTGTTAGAATCTCATTGACATCCTTAGGTGCTTTATGATTTCTTCATGAGTATAGCAGTGCAGGACCACCTATTTGCTATTCTTGTTTGTCTCCAGGGATTGTTTGAAGGTCTCAAAGCCTACAGGAAAGAGGATGGTACTATTCTTCTATTTCGTCCTGAAGAAAATGCATTGAGGATGATAATGGGTGCAGAAAGGATGTGCATGCCATCCCCAACAGTGGAGCAATTTGTGGAAGCTGTGAAGGCAACTGTTTTAGCAAACAAACGTTGGGTAGATATTATATTTTATGTCTGACAGTTGTTTTCTATTTGGTAATACAGTATAAACTAGATTGGCAATTGTTAATCATCCCATTGCAGGTCCCCCCTCCAGGTAAAGGTTCATTATATATCAGACCATTGCTGATGGGGAGTGGAGCTGTTCTTGGTCTCGCACCTGCTCCTGAGTACACCTTTTTGATTTATGTTTCACCTGTTGGAAACTACTTTAAGGTTTGTTTCCATTTTGTTTTTACATAGTGTGATTGAGTTTAAGTCACAGCTCTTTGTCCTGGTGTCTTTTTACTTGGTTCTGAAATTTGTTGTGATAACATTCATTTTAAGTGAAGATGGTTATTTCCAAAATCTAATTTGCATGTATTATCTTCCCCCTATCCCTTTCTTTTAATGAGTTTAAATTTTCTGTGGAGTGGAATATGCCTGTCAGCATGGTTTCTTTTTTTGGTTGAATTGTGGAGTATGATGCTATTAAGCTATAAATCCTTGTGTGCAAAGCTGCTTTGTTGATTTCTGTGGTTGTACTCAGCCATAGTCAGGGATGGCTACTTGGCAATCTTTGTAGCAAGGTTTGTGAAATCAGGGATGGTCCATCTTGCCATGTTAATTATTTTAGTGTGATCAACCCACTCCTCCTTCCATGTAAAAGAGGGTACATTTGTGTTAATGCTCTACGATACTTGTTCTGTGAATGTACTTTGTTGTTTGTGGTTGCTTTTTGAGACAGTGATATATAATTATTCTTTCCTTTCAGAAAATGTGAACTCATGGTAGGATTGTTCTCCTGCATCAATTCCTTTCCCATTTCATTTGATAGGGATCAAATATTCTTCTCCAACAGATGCTCAATGTAGTTTTTTTTTTTTTTTTTTTTTTGTTAAATGTAATTGTAGGAAGGTGTGGCACCTATTCATTTGATTGTTGAGCATGAACTACATCGGGCAACTCCAGGCGGCACTGGCAGTGTGAAGACTATAGGGAATTATGCACCTGTATGTGATTTTATATCTCTACTTCATATCATCTAGGTGTATATTGTTTCTATTACTTTTTTCAACTCTCTCTCTCTCTCTCTCTCTCTCTCTCTCCACATTATGGCTTCTAGCTTTGTATTGCACTCAGTTTCATGGTGGATTGACAATCAATATTCTAAATTAATTTTACACTTTATGTCATATTGTTTAGCTTAATGGTTGATTTTTCCATGTACTTATGATTTTTCACAACTAAGATATCTCTCCATGTTTGTCCACTTGTTAATCATAGGTTCTCAAGGCACAGTCTGCTGCAAAAGCCAAAGGATTTTCTGATGTTCTGTATCTTGACTGTGTCCATAAAAAATATCTTGAGGAGGTCTCATCTTGCAACATTTTCATTGTGAAGGTAGCACAAGAAACTTATTTTCATTTAGAATGCATTTCTTGTGCTCACAAACTGGGTCATTGTGAATTTTGGTTGAACAATCAATATTGAAGCCAATTTTTCATTTGCAAAACTATATATCCACCATATTAGCTGCATTTATCTGATCTTGTTCTGTGGTAATGCTTTCAACCTACTTCCTGATGCTTTGCCCTGCATTTCAATTTGTGTGTGAGTGTCATGATTACCATGCCCCAAACTCAATAGTTAGAAAGCACTAGCAGCGTGAGTTGATGTTTTGAAGTAGTTACCGCCATCTCTGACTTATTATTTTAAGAGTTATGCTGTCACTTCTGCTCCTGTGAATGCAGACTCCAGTATTTACTATTGTCATTGCCAGTGCAAATGATAGTATTTGCTTAATTGTACTGTTCACTGGGAAACCTACAGCTTTGAGACCATATGTTCTAACCAAAGATTTTACTTTTTATTTCCTTGACTACTATTCCCAAGTGTTTTGAAGGCTTTCAACATGCTTTCTTCCCAATTTTGTCTTTGCAAAATTATTCTGATCCCATAGTTTTCAAACTTCGGTTAAAAAAATTGATCTAACCTTTAGAGTCAAAGCTCTTGTAGTAATGCCAATACTGAAAAGAAGACACAGCATAGCAATCAAGTTTCTTGCATTAAGGGGTTTCTCTTATGTTACCATTAGTGAGGGTGTGCTTGCTGGTGGGTTATGTCAAGCTTGTGCAAATTCTCTGGCATTTGTGATTTGGGACCCAAATTTTAATTTTTCTGACTATCCGTTTTATTCTATCATGGTAATCCAAGAGACTTAAACATATGTGCATTGAGAACTTATCTTCTTGTCATGCAATTATGTATCATCATTGAAATCATTAACATTCCACAAGATCAATAATTACTCACCATCACCCCAGGTTTAAAAAGCAATGAACTCATTGGTGCTTTCTGTTTTCATTTTATGTGTATTTATGATAGGAAGGAAGCTTGGCATTCTATACAACTCTCACATCTTAACTGCTTTGTTGGCTCCTTAAGCTCCTATGGTTTAATTGCATTTGGCTATCATCCTGTTTATAGCATTTTTGGCCGTAATTGAATAAGATGTGGTATTTCTGTTACCCTTTAACCTTTTGTTTGCCTTGTCTCCTTAATTCTGTCTTGAAGTATGCATATTCTTCATTGCATAAAATAGTGCCCCTGGAGGAGTCCGAGTGGCATGCTGATAGGGAAATTGGAACTAATATTTTCTCATTTGTGGTGCTCTTAGGGTAATGTCATTGCTACCCCTGCAATAAAAGGGACCATATTACCTGGCATTACGAGGAAGAGTATAATTGATGTTGCTCTAAGCCTAGGATTCCAGGTACATAATTATAGCTACCAAATTTTGGATTTGTTGGCACCCTAAGCTTCAGATTGTAATGCAATGGGGAGATCCTTGGGTTAAGTCTAAAGCTTAAAGATTGAACTAGCTGATGAGCTAGTGTTGTGTACATATGATCTGCACCTGTCCACGTGGTAATATTCATGGGTTGGCTTTGCTTTTGTATGTATACAACCAATTTTGGATCATTAAGCCTTACTTATAAACCAAGGACCTGCCTTTTGAATCATTAAGCATTATTTGTAAACCAAGTATCTCCCCATTGCATCACTGAAGTGGGACTCAGGTGTTATGTGTACTAAGAAATAATCGGTGATTTTTTATCAGATAGTGACATCCTACATTTCCATATTTTTAAAAGCAGCAATATGCCTAGCATGACGATGGGTTTGTCACATTGGTTCCACTTTCAGTTGTGCAATCTGTAATAATCAGTGATTGCTAATCAGTTCTAAAAATGGTTGTGGTGACATGCAGGTTGAAGAACGACCTGTGGCAGTGGATGAATTGCTTCATGCTGATGAAGTTTTCTGTACTGGGACTGCCGTGGTTGTTTCACCTGTGGGTAGCATCTCTTACATGGGTAAAAGGTAAATCCTATATTCTCAGTGGTTGGGGGAAAGGTTTATTCATTTAACTTTCTTTGCTAAGAGGAGAGGCTTGATGAATTTAAAGTGCCCATTTGGTGTTCAATCCACATCAAAGAATCACCCACTTAACCATCTGCTGGTGTAGTTTTTGCATGCATTGATTTGCATATGGACATCAATTGACACAGATATTCAATTCTGTTCCTTATTTGCAACAATCATGATATTCATGAGGCATAAAGTTTCCAAAGCTAGCCCGGTAAATACATATTGCTTTGATGACATGTGGGTCACACAAGGGCTCATGTGACTTTATAGAACATTTGACAACTGAGCATAACACTATATGCACATTTTTTCCCTTATGTAGGGTGACTTACGGAGACAACGGTGTTGGTGCTGTCTCAAAACAGCTATACGCCACACTTACCAGACTACAGATGGGCCTTATAGAAGATGAGATGAATTGGACTCTGGAGCTTCAGTTAGAAGATACATACTCAAGGTAGCAGTCTTTTTTTCTGCGTGGATTAGCAGTCAATCTATCTCCATCTTCAGGCAGTTAAAATATGTTCCCTTGGTTTGCTTTTGTTTTCTGTAGATAGATTTTCTGCTATTTAAATTCACCTTCTGGACATCTTTAGAATTCTTAGTTGAATGTTCAGTGACAAAGGTACCAGTCTTGAGATTTTTATGGTTTGAATTTAGTGCTGATTTTTGATATACCAAGAATGTGACATCTTAGCCTTCTAAAAGCACTCTCCAAAACAAATTACAACAAGGGAGCTAGTAGAAGTAGAGAGTGATGTGCCCCAAGTTGCAATCATTCGCATTTTCCTTTTTAATATCTACTTTCTTCTTCTTTTCTTTTTCTTTCTTTTCAAAAAAATATATTTTAGAATTTAATTAAATGGGAACATCTACATTCTTCATCATCTTAATCAATCTTAACCATTTTGAAAAACAAAGTAATTCTTGATTCTATTTTATTCACATTTGACTTCATCTTAATTGAGCTGGTCCTCCAAAGTTGTTCTCTAATTTTGTGCCAATCCAAAGCCTACGATGCTTAATTTCATTTCGCTCGCATCTTCAACCAGATTTGTTTCCCCCTTGTCCTTTTGGTTTATCAATCCGAAGTTGCTATCCCCTATTTTTGGTGAGAGTGAAAGTGTCTCTTGTTATAATACAGTTGGAAGTCTGTCCCCACTCTCATACCTCCACCATTTTAGGGATTACACTGTTAATAAGACATCTAGTAGTTGGGGTTTAAACATTCACCTCAAGGGTCTCAAGTTGGAATCTCTAAAAGAGTTTGTGGGATTTATGAATAATTAGAGACTTATTTTCTCTTGCATATTCAGACCCTAACAAGCTTATAAATTGGAAAAAAAAAAAAAAATGAACTTTATGGTTAAAATTGAGACATGGGATTAAAGAGGTGTCTGGTTCAAGTCTCTTGCTTCATTTATCGAAAAACCAAGAGGATGCTGCCACTATTTCCCGAAGGATACTAGAGGAACTATTCGGAATTTCGCAGCAATAGTTTATTTACAATTTAAAAAAAAAAAGGGGCGGAAACTTCAATTTTTGTTATTTAATAAATAATTGTTATTAACCATAAGATCTAATTGCAGGGTCAAATGAATTTTTAGTTTCAGATTTAGTGTTCAAGTTCTAGTGCCTATCTAAAAAAAAAAAAAAAAAAAAAAAAAAAGGAAAAAACAAAAGTTGGGAAAGTATATATAGCCACAGTTAGCAGTAAATGGCCTACCCATGAAGAACAGAATTTGTCGATGTAACAGGTTTTTGCAAAGGTAAGGTTACTTGTTATGCATTGCTGTTATTCCTAAAGGATCTGTCAGAAGGTGATGGCCGTACTGTTCTTCAATGACAGCATATTAATCCATCATTTCGTGAAGATTGTGCAACGACGTAGAGAAGCAGCACATTTTGAGATTAATATATATATATATATATATATATATGCTTCGTGGCTCTGGACTCTAGAATTTATGTATATGTATCCATTTGAACATCTATAAACCCAACTCGGTTCATCTGGATTTTTTGTCTTGTCTCTATGTCGTTTTGGCACCTTTCTTCTTCCCTTTTCTTCTTTCTACTATAGCCTTTATACTATTGAACTTCAAAAGTTTATATAACGCAACAGCGCAGAAAGTACGAAAAAGTGAAAACGCGTTGCTGGCTTGGCCATTCAAAGCTTGACCATTATAAAAGCTTTTGTGGGTCACATGAATGTGAAATGCTTCTCCAAATAAAATTAAAAGAGAAAGGGTCCCGGGGGGACGCCGGGGGGAAGAAAAATCCAGTTTAATGCCGACGTCCTACTTTGTGACTCAGGAGATGGCAGAGGCAAAAGATTTGCGGATTGAATGTGTTTTGGCCGACGTATTTGGTTATCGGTTTTCTTTAACCAAAATTTAAATTATCTTCTTGGTTAATTAGCGTCGAGTTTTGGCTATGGCGAATGGAGACGATTTTAGTATCATTGATTAAAATTTAATTCATAAATCTAGAGTACTTTCTAATTAAGTATTATGAAAAAGACGTACCTCCTTTTTCATGGTTAAAAAAAAAAAAAAAAAACAGAATGTAACAAAATAATAAAATAATAATAATAATAACGGAAAATTGTGAAACTATCGAAGGCATTGTTGGTACACTACTGTCTATTGAGCTTAGTTCTGTATGCGATAATTTAAAAAAAAAAAAAAAAAAAAAAATTTTAAAAAAAAAGGTGTCACACCTATAGGGGTATTCTTTGTTAGCTACATGTGTAAAGGAGCCAATTTCTCCATTCCACAATTCAAGCTCAGTGTATTTGTAATGGAATTTTCTATGCACGTTGCGTCTCTCAGAAGAATTAAACTTAAAAGTATAAGTGTAGATCTCTTTTATCATAATGAAATGACTCTATAACGCAACATTAGAAATAAGATTTGATTTGATAGACATGTTCTCATGTTGAAAGTTCTGTACAGAAGACAGTGTGGTAATTTAGAATTGTTGTTCACAATTTTATTTTGATTTTTATACACTCAAAAACTATTAATTTATATGTGCACTATATATGAAGGAAAAAAAAAAAAAAAAAGGACAATGATTTTATACGTATGCAATTAAAATGTGTTTGTAAATAACAATTCTCTTCGCAATTTCTTGCCCAGTTAAAAAAGCAAACAAATACATGGTTTTCAGAGGTTTGAATTTCTTGATGTTGTGTTCAATTCGTAAAATGTTGAAACCACCATATACATTTACAAAGGAAGACGTCAAAGTTCCTGAGTCAATAATAATCAACATAGGGAAAAGGCCTTGGGTCAAAAAGGAAACACATTGAAAAATGGCGTGAGATGATTCTATACTTTGAGCTAAGCGCAAAAATAGACCCATTCAAGAGTGTACCAAATTGGAAAATTTACTCGCAAAAACTTAATGGACAGAACGAAGGAAAGAGGCTGGCCTACCAAGAAGACCATTTCCACCTTTGCTCGTTGAAAACGATCGTTTACTCCTCTTTTCGTTCGCAGAAGTTTTCCATCTCATGTTAACGGAGACAATAACGGTAGATAGCCAGAGGATCTGGATCTGCTTGAGATGCCGTGACCTGACGTGTGCGGATCCTATGAGAGATCCCCTTGTTTGCATATTTTATATTAATTATATTTATATTATATATTTTTTAATAAAAAAATAAAAAAAATTGAAGGATATTGTTACGCAGATGAAGAAATTCACTGCTTAATAGAAGGATTGATGTCACCCCATTAAAATATATTTTAAAATTTTTATTTTTTATTTTAAATAAATCATGACATGAGAGCGGTGAAAATTGCAATACTACCCATGTTGCACTTTTTTTTATCAAACTTTGAGTATATTTTATTCTATTTACACATTTTGTTATTATTCAAGTAATTTTTCGAAAAAAAAAAAAAAGTGCAAAAGACGTCATGTGAGGTCACCCGCGTGTTAGCTCGTCGATAAGCCTCCGTGCATGTAACGGAAACGAATAAAAAAAAAAAAAAAAAAGGAGTAAAGTTATACTGCCGAACAGATAGAGCACAGTAGAAAATACAAATCAACCATCATTCATTTTTTATAACAAATACAGTCGGCATTGACATTTACCCCCTCTTCTTGCTCAAAGTCAAGTCGGCTGGTTGTAGAGCTCTCACTTTCCATGATCGCTTTCTAATTTGATTTACACTCCCCTTTCGATTAATTAAAGGATTAAATATCAATCTTTTCTGTTGCTCATTATATTTATGCACAAAAAAAAAAAAAAAAAAAGGCATAACAGACAAGGCATAAAGGTCTTACTTGTGACGCATTGGATGTGATTCTTGGTTGTCTAAAAAAAAATAGAAGCAAAATTTTGAATATTATCATGCATTTTTATTACCAATAATTGTGTATTGTATATGTTATATGTCTATGTATTGTTTAAAAAAATTATATCATTCACATTTATTTTATAAATTGAATTATATTTATATTTTAATGAGTGTTTTAAATTTATTATTAATATAATATTATATATATATTTATAATAATAATAATAATAATACGACTTAAATTGTGTTATTAATTTTAATTGGTGAGATTTGTTTTAAATCTTAATATAATACAGATTAATGATTATTAGAAATGAGATCGCTCTAAATCTTTTGTTCCGTGCATAACCGGTTGAACCCTTTTTCAGTAAACATATTTTGTTTTTAAGGACACTTTTTTTTTTTTTTTTTAATTTGTAAGAACTAAGGTGAAAATAAAAATATTCAAGTAACTCTATCTTGATCAAGGGTTACTTTAACCAGCCCATTCTTTGGCCCGCTATCTTGAAGACCCCTAATTTTTCCTAATTATAATTTGACATCAATCATTAATCTAGATAATTTATGTTTTAATAACTACGTTAAAGATACCCATCTATTGTTTGTTCATTATACGAAACAATTAGTTCATTATTATTTGTTTACTAAGTGAAACAATTAATTTAACTCTGCTGTCAATTTAAGTTCTGGTTTTTTTTTTTTTTTTTAACCTTTTACCTCTGGGGAACGGGGAATAATGGAATCATAAGGTGATTTTTTTTCTTTTGGTTTGGTCATTTGGTGACCAAACACAACGGAAGTACTCCACAACCATGATTATGTATTTTGACAGCATCTGCCTTCTAGATGGCTCTCTAATTGTGGTGATTTATCAATGAGTTAAAAGTTTATTTTTATGTTTCTCAATTTCAACGGCCTAAAATACGTTTTAGATTGATTCAATTTTAAGCTACCAAAATTTTATAAATATAAAATTTTCCTACTACGAGGTCTATTAGTGTAGATTATATTAAATTATACTGTCACCATTTCAAGTCCCATTTGGAGGGTATCTTAAGTGTATGGAGATTCTTCCGAGTTGTGTGTATAATAATAATAATAATAATAATAGGCACACCTAATTCCTAATTTGTAAAATGGAACTCGAAAGGATTGTAATTTTACAAGCCTGTGTTTTTTAGTTGCATTTTTCCAGAATAGGTTGAGAGGATTATGATTCCAATCTATTCAAGTGAAGCTTTGTATTATAAAAGTTGAAACATTATGTTGATGATGACATTTAATTTTCTCCTAAAAAAAAAAAAAAAAAAAAGCTATTTCATAAACATATAGACTCCAAATTTCTCATTACTCCAAGGGAATTTCATTTTTCCCTTTTTGGGTTTTTTCTCTTTTTTTTTTTTTTTTTTTTTTGGTCATTGATGTAGGAGTATCCCAGTCATGAACGCGGAAATAAAAAGTATTAAACAAAATTAAAATGATACTTTATTTGATGTGCGCAACTATGAATTCAATTCTACCTAAATAATTTTCACTTCTAACTGGGGGAGCCTTTTCTTTGTCAATGTTGAATGGGTTTTTTCCTTTGCATACCAAGTTCAATTCTAGTTTAATAATGTTTTTGTTTGTAACTCAGGAGAGCTTTTGTCTTGGTCAAATTTGAATAGGTTTTTTCCTTTGCACCAAAAATGTTCTCAAATGGTGGCGCATAAAGTCTGCTCTTTTTCACCACTTACAATGTAATTGAATTTTAAAAAATTCATTATAGTTGTCATTATTTGTACTCGTTTATTGGAGCTCATTAATTAGTCTGGTAGCTAATCTATTGTGAGTTTGACTTTTAATTTAGGGGTCTTAAGTTCAATCTACTAAATGAATAACTACTACCAAATAACCATTAAAATTAAAAATTTGGGATTGGAATCTTAAATTTCATTGATATTTAAATCTCTTTGCACTCCAACTAGACTTTAAAAAAGGATAAAAGAAAACAAAAACTACTGAATCAATAACTAGAAAATTAATGGGATAGAAGAAGATTCCTTCATTTTTTTGTTTGACAAAGGTTCTTCAAATAGACCCAAAAAAAAAAAATAAATAAATAAATTGATAATCCATTTTAGGCATCAATCACTTGGGAGAACCTTGTTAATTATGAAGGATCTATTTAACTACATGTGAATTATGCTATGTTCGGTCACATTTATGTGAATAAGCAGACTTCTGATTTTATATCTCACATCATTGGACCATGGGGTCAAACTTTCTTTTTTTTTTTTTTTCAAAATTTTTTTTTTTTCCCTAGCATATAATTAAGTTAACTTAGGTTCCACTTTTAAAGGAGTGAAAATTAGAAAATCTCTATAGAGATGCGTGAGCTTGGTCTACTGGCCGAGGTACGAAAAGCCATATATGTGAAAGATAGGGAGTCCAAGATTGGGATGGTGGGAGCAGTGGATGATTGTCTGCTATAGATTCTGGACTAAGAAAGACAAAGAAGAAAATCCCTGTTCTACTGTTCTGGCATTTCTATTTTCTCTAGTATTTTACTGATAAAGCTTCCATCTTTTCTTCTTACTCATCTCCTTTTTTGAAATCTTCATATCTCTCCTTCTCCAGCTATTAATAGTCTTTCTCTCTCTTCCCGTATTGCCCTCTTATATATAACATTATCATCATCATTATTGTCCAGGGATAAGAAAGAACAGGTTACTGTTTACATTAAAACACCAACAAATTAACACAGGCAACGACATATGGGGAGAGCTCCTTGCTGTGACAAAGATAACGTGAAGAAAGGGCCATGGTCGCCTGAGGAAGATGCAAAACTCAAGGCCTATATTGAGGAACATGGCACTGGCGGCAACTGGATAGCCTTGCCGCAGAAGATTGGTAAGACACTGAGGATCCTTAAATTAATTAACCTGCTTCCTTTTCTGTTGAGTCTTTGGCTTGCTTCACAGATTGTATGTCATTCCATGGTAGAATAGGCCTCAAGAGATGCGGCAAGAGCTGTCGACTTAGATGGTTGAACTATCTCCGGCCGAACATTAAGCATGGTGGCTTCTCGGAGGAAGAAGATAACATTATCTGCGGTCTCTATTTAAGTATTGGAAGCAGGTAACGAACTCAGCTGATTAATGTCAGTCTTATTGCTTAATAGCGATTAATTGCACATGTTTATCAAATGAATAGGTGGTCTATTATTGCTGCTCAATTGCCTGGAAGAACAGATAATGATATCAAGAACTACTGGAACACAAGGCTGAAGAAGAAGCTTCTAGGGAAGCAGCGGAAAGAGCAACAAGCACGGCGAGCTAGCTTCAAGCAGGAGATGAAAAGAGAAAGCGAGAATCTCAAGATTCCTGGAGTAATCAATCAGCAAACCCCTTATTGGCCAGAGCTACCTGCAAGCTTGCCAGGCGTGAATTCTTACCAAGATACTCCTTTCATGGACCAGGAATCCATTAGGAACTTGCTAGTAAAGCTAGGAGGAAGATTTACTGATGATCTTCAACAATCAAACAACCCCACTACCAATTACCAGCTTGATGGTTCATGCAGTCAAGGTCATTTGTATGGAAATTCCATTGATATGCTTTCTTCTTCGACTTCCATGAATTCCATTGAAAGTACTTGTTCTCAACTGCCAAATATCCACTACAGTAGTGGCAAGGAAGCAGGTCCGGACATGCTTCAAGGACTTGGTGGTTTTCAGGTCGAGCTAGAAGAGTTGGTCTACAGCAACCGACAACAATTGGAAAGCTTGGAGAGCATCTACGGCACTATTGACATGGCCAATAGCAACACTAATGGGGCTTGCTCTGGGGAAAGCTCCAGCTGGGGAAATACAGGCCCTCTTGGGTATCTTGTTCCCCGGTATGAGAATTGTCTGCAAAGCATGGCACAAGATTCATCCTTTGCTGACTCAATTTACTTTGGGCCACATTAGCATTGCTTGCTATATCCACATGAGTGCGGTGTAAATTTGTGTTAGGAGAGAATTTGGTGTTAGAAAACCCTAATGAACTGAGCACTCAAGAGATTTGTTTGTTTTGTGGCTTTCACTTTTTATTTTAATTTCCTTCATTAATTAGAATCAGCTTATTTATTTCTTGTGGAGGATGACATCTAGATTCGAGAGTACAATCTTATGGTTGAAATATTTGCTTCCGTTTGTTGCATAATTGTCCGGGGACACTGATTGATCCTTAAAATGACAGTATTTATGTCTAGTTAGATCTAGGGCGTTCCTAGTGCTCGAGCCATTCACACTGACCCTTATTTTTGTTTTCACAATGAGACTATCCTCACAAAACCTTACTTAACCTCACTCTACTTGAATAATGAGACTATCTTCTGATTAATAATTAATTTTCCACCTACAAGTAGCTTGTTTCTTTTGATTCCGAAATTCATGAGTATAATTGTACTCATTATGTTCTTAAGGCGACACTTAAATAATTTAAACTTTCTAATCTTGAGAAGGGTTTCATAATTGTGTAACTCAGGACTAATGGACCGCCCCCCCAAAAAAAAAAAAAAAAAAAAAAATTATGCCCATCATAAAGTTTCCTCAAGTCTTCCATGAAAAGGCAAAAGTAAAAGTTGGAAAGCTGCTTTGACGTTTTGGCCGTGACTTGCTCGGCTCTACCAGGCAATGGCATCCAGATATGGCTGCATCCATTTATTGTTATCCTAGTGTCTGCAAATGACAAATGAGACCAGTTGTGGTTGTATGGAGCTGTTAAGGCACATGTTGCCAGTCCATCTCGTGTAGTTCCAACTGGAAGACTCACACTGAGATCTAATCACTGAGATAGCCCAAGATGCAAAAGCACTTTCTGATTTCTTTTATGGTACTGTTTTGTCAGGTGGGTTTGCTTCTTGAAGCACATGCTTTTAAACACCTTGAATAACCATGATCCCAGCTTAGTCTCTATTTAGTTCAACTCACTGCTGTGTTGATCATCAACAAGTGTAGTAACCGATAATCGTGAGAACCTGTGGCTAAAAGTTAATGGCTAACAATAAAAGTAAACAGAATTTGGTAATTGCGGCTCATAATTGTCGAACAAATTAAAAGTTTTCATCCTCCGGCAAGCAAAGTAAAACAAAGAAAATTTTATCAAATTAATTAACGACCCTCAAAATTTCCTACAAAACTAATATTGTGTAAGCAAGTTCCTGATGCTCTGCCATTACCCCAAGAAAGTTTGTCTTCTAATTTCTAATGTGTATCGACCATTTCTATAGTTGAAGAATTTTGAGTTCTTGTTTATATACCAGCTTAAATAGGAGCCCTAAATAATTATTTTTAGATTTTAATAAATATTTTAATTAATTAAAAGATCTATTATTATACTATGAGTTATATAATGAGATAATTATGTTTATACAAAAAAAAAAAATTTAAGTTTTTAAGGATGGATTTTGAGTTGTAATAATGACTTTACAACAGAACCCAAAGCTTTTCAGGAACATGGAGGTTCACTTATCGATCTACACTGGACACAAACACATGTACCCACCGGTCCATGCCTATAAAAACTTGTAGAAGCATTAGTGAGAGTCGTCATAAAAATTTCAAAATTAATGGAAAAATAATAATACAAAAATACACCCCTCATGTAATGCATGAGCGGAATAGTTCATGTAATTGCCTGAATCAAGTAATTGAACACGTCCTAGCCTTATGCTCAATCTTAACTGTTTGTTCTGATTATCAAAAATCATACAACTTTTTTTCTTTAAAATCATGAAGTCGTTTTAGAAGAGTAGCTGAAAATAGCATTTTAGAAAAGTCGTTTTCCTTTTTTTATCTTGATGAAACGCGCGGTATGTCATATGCGGAAACAAATAAAAAAAAAAAAAAAAAAAAAAAGGAAAAGGACTTCAATGACGAGGGAAATGCATTTCAACGGCACATGTGCCATGAAGTCAAAAGGCAACAAAGGTGGTAATCACAGAGATCAACAAAATTGACCAGGTCCTAAGTGGCCTTAGCAGACTTCGAGATCAAGCATTAGTTGGCTCAGTCAATTGTTTCGGTTTTCCCATTCAATAAAACCTAATTTAACATTGAGGGGACCATACAATGGAAGGTGGGAAGGAAGGAAAGAAATTTCAAATATACAACTCTCAGGTCGGGAGAAGGGTTTCCTAAAATCAAATTAGATATAATTCTTATCAGGGCACCGATATCGATTTATATTGCAATTTCGGTCCTACGTTGAATGACCAATAATTGACCACATCTCGTGCTCCTTTGACACTTCCACACAACCAACTGTTGATCCCAGTGATGTTTTTGTTTTCTTTTACTGATTCAACACAGCTCATTACCTTGATGACAACCGCAAGTTATGACACAATTACTGATTTGAGTTTCATCACCATTGATATGCCATGATTAGAGCCGCGTATGACCCATGATGTCATGAATATTCCTTTCGAGTTAGGCACGCCAAGCCTGTTTTTAAGCAGTTATAGCATCCTACGCATGCCTAGCCAGCCTTGATATGAAACCGTAAAGTTTTTCTTGTGATTTAAACGACCCGAAATTTTCTAAATTATCCTGCAGCATCGTTAGAGTGATTGATAAATATGTAGTTAGATTTAATTATATTTAATATGCTGTTTGCTAAAGAGCTATTTAGCAGAGTCAGTAAAAAATTAGATCAATCAATAATTAATATATATATATATATATATATATATATATATAAATGTAAACTTGGTGCTTATCTTAAGTTCAAACTGGGCCGATTCAAATAATTGAGAGGTGATTGATTTATATAAATAAGAAGAGCGGATCGAGTGTTGATACAGAGCCAGCATGTAGTTGTTAAACATTGGATCACAATAGTAGCATTCACTTGGACTTTCGTCCCAGTTTCGTTCGGTAGGAAAAGATTAATTGATTGGTAGTTTTCTCCTCCGATTAAATTAGAATAATTTGACATCGATTCAAAATGCTTGCTAGCTAGCTATCTAGCCCGTCTTTTTGTCAATATATGTAAAAAGGTTTTGAAATCCAATAGGAAAGCCCACTATCAAATCAATACTTGAATATGGGACTACGACATGCTATTTTAATTTGCGCAATAGCATCACAATCAGTTTGAGTTGTATCGGTCTTAGCGTTGGTGAGTTGTCATGGAAAATATAAAATTATTTACAGCATCTATTTAATTAAAGAATTGGGCATCATCAGATCGCAAGTGTAAGCTTCTTACAATTACATCACACGCAGAGCCTCTTAAAATTATAACATCGCTTTTTAATACATGCATAAGAAAACTTCATAGAGAAAGGCATTACTAGTTATGTTATTATTTTTTAACCAATTATATTCTGACATCACACATAAAATTCAACAAAATTTTAAATTTGTTCTTGTCAAAATTGGAGCAACATTTTTTTTTCTTTTTTTTAGGTATATTGATTTTTTTTTTCTTTGGATTTTTCGGAAAATATTGGTATATTGAAATTAAATGATTTGGGATTTGGATCCCAACTTTCCCAAATAATTTTGCTCTTGCAAGCCTTGTTGGTGCTACATTTTTCTAATGTATTTCTTTGAATCTAAACCAAGAACTTTAGGAAATGTTTTTTCTTTCCCATACCATCCACAAAAAGCAGCGACTTTGAGGTAAGGTTCACATTCTGTTCTGTGTGAATCTTGGAAGAGCAGCCCAATTCACTCCCTCAAGGCTTTATGCTTGTTGACAAACATGAATGACTATACCAAATCCACATAAATGTTCCAAACATTCTCAACAAACAGCTACAAAACAAATTCAGTGGAAGATAACGGAGATAAGATAAAATAAAATAAAAAAGATGGATCGTCCACTAAGAACACAATAATAACCCAAGACTAGTCCACACCATTATTGGAATAAGCGGTAACCCATGAATACAAGTGTAGAACTACAGAATTTTCCACGCAACTAAGTTGTTCTAATAACAAAAATGGACAAGGCAAGAAACCATGAAGTTCGTGGTCTCCAACCATCGTATGGGGTCCACAATTGTATGCTTCAATTAAAATATCCTTTAGGTTCCTTACATGGAAATTTAAAGAGTATAGAATAACAAGTAATTCTTATATATTTTAATCTCACCAGAGAAGCAAATCCAAAGAGGGTTAGATCGGGATGCAAGGCTCAGAAATCAACTGGCTTAATTTTTCTAATTCAAAAGTTCCCATTGATAATGGGAACTGTGCAAGCAGTGACGTCAATGGCAAAAGTGGAAAGAAATAATGGGCTCTACATACATCCATTGCATCCCGATTCCTAATTGAAATTTGAATGTATGTGAATGTTTACATACATTGGCCTCTTCTTTATACCAAGCAAGAAAATCGTACAAGTCCAAAATCAATGGAATCTTCATAGTTGAATAATTGGAGCAGCCTTCTTATGGAGGAATACCTATGGAGTTCTTTGAAGATCATGCCGAATAATGTATGCCCAAATTTAAAGTTACGTTTGGCTAATTTATACATAGATTTATAGACCTCTCTATGACCGAAATTCTTTTTTTTTTTTTTTTTTTTGTTTGTTTGATTTGGGGGAGGTGGGGAATATACAGAACTTGGATTCATTAAGCAATAACTAAGAGATTGTTATAATAATTCTAAGACCCTCCCGAAAGACTACGCGGTGATGGCAAAATCACAAAAGAACACAACGAATTGCGAGAGAATCTAGTTTAGCACCTACCATTGTGGTGAATACAGGGAAAGCATGCATGAATGAAAGAACAAAAATAAACATAGGTGTCAGAATCCACATCACCAACTATGGAGGACCAGAAACTCATGTTGGATCAAGCAAGAATTACCCCAATTACAATTCTCTGTAGGTATCCTATGGGACATTTGAGAGAATCAGAACTTGTCCACCCAATTCAAGTTCAATTAATGTAAAAGCAACAGAGAATGATATATAATGTTATAGACTAAGAATCAAATGCAGGGTCCACGTCAACTTAGGTAATGTACATTACATAGGGATATATATCATATGTAAATACAATGAAACCCATGTTGGAGAATAGCCTTAAAAAAAAAAAAAAAAAAAGATTAATTGCCTAATATTACAATTATAAGCGACAATCAATATTGATGAAGCAAGAGAAAAGAATCAACCTCGACAAGAAGAAGCATGGAAAGAACCTCCAAAGCATATTCAAATTTTAAGAAAAAGAAAAATAATATCAGCAAAAGTTGCTTTTAAGAGCATGCATATCCTGTCAACGCCATGATAAAAAAAAATAAAATAAAATAAAACGGTACTACCAAATAGGCCTTGATTGATGCCTTAAGTTTCCCCATGCCACGACAAAAGCCCCCCGACGACCTTATTACAGTCTTTACAATTTTATATTGTAAAGTTGTCTAAAATTTTTTAGACCTTTTGTTTCTTTGTTTATTAACCGACATCGACATTCATTACCACGAGAGTTTTTGTTTATTCCCATTTGTTCTCTCACCCTCAAAGTTAGCAAAATTGTTTTCATTCCAGTAAACAATTCGGTATTGTTTTTTTTTTTTTTTTTTCCCTTTTCTCTGTGAAAATCTGTGTGGAATGGTTATTCCATTTCCAGGAAGAAAGGTGAAACCAATTTTAATTGTCGATTACAGCCATGTTGAATCTAAAGATGAGGAGATTTAAGAGATAAACATTTTCATTTCCCGTGAGGCTCTAGGCTAGTTAATTTGTTAATAATGCAACAATTTCTTTTATCCGCTCATAGGTCTCAATCAACAAATTATATTTGTGGGTGGGTCAAATAGTCTTCTAGAATGGTATCAGAGTACGTCACTTTTTGTGTGTAGTTAAATCAGATTACTGTGACATTTTTTGTGACGGGGAATATTAAGGTAGTGTATGATGATTCATGGGGGGGGGGGGGGGGTTCAAACTTCAAATCATTCATGGCAAGTAGTTAGATGGAAAGCAACTAGAGTTGACTGGAAAATTATTTTCGATTTCTGTCCTTTCCCTAAAACATGGCTTTATTTCCCGGTTGGTAGTTCTTGGTAGGCTTGCTACTCACGATAGGTTAATTAAAAGAGGATTATTTACTGATGTAGCATGTTTGTTATGTGGATGATTTAGGGATTATGTCCTTTTTACCTGTAATTACTCCCGAGAGGGGTGTCAACAACATATCCTACAGGCTTTCGGTGTTAAGAGGAGGATTAGTGGATGAGATTTGGAGTTTGGTTGGGAGAAAAATGACTTGCAGAAGAAAAAAATTGTCATTCGCTGTGAGGCTATCATGATGTGGATCATTTGATTGAATTTGGAGAGAAGGAAACAAAGAGACCTCATGGGGGATTGTCATCTATTATAAGAAAGACTCTTTCTTTGATTGAGTTTGAAGTCAAAACCAAAGTTGTCAACGCCCCCAAGTACAATGCAAGGGTAATTTTCCCTTTTTTTTTTTTTTTCTTTTTTCGTAAACTATATGAGTTTGATAATTAATTTGTTTAAACCCTTCCTAAAGGAGTTAGGCTTGTATTAGGTTTTTCCAAAATAAAAACAAAACAAAACAAGACATCTTACATGAATCTCACTCAACAATTTAACATTTTGGGCTTAACGATTTTTTGATAATTTTTTTGTCGTTCTTTACAAGTATGAAAGAACACTCCATCGTCCTATTTAGAATGCCTCAGAATTGTAAAAGAGAGTATACCCGTATCAACATCAGTACCTCTGCTATTATTAAACTAATTGTCAAAACCTTTTTTTTTTTTTTTTTTTAAATGGACTGCAGTTAAGATTTGAATTTGAATTTGGGACAAAAGACTTGTATATTTTTTACCCAGACCTGGTTAATTAATTTGATCTGATCAGCTCGGCCCAGCAGGTGAGGCCCAGACATCAAAGCCTAGAACAGAAAATGATCGCTATTGGACCGTCGGATCCTGTCAACTGGACACTAGCAAAGTGGCAACATGTGCCTCCGTTTCACTACTTAAAGAAATAATAAAAAGTTTTAAAAATAAAATGACAGAAAAGGTCTCAACTACATAAACATATTATCTGATAAATACCGTGTATTTTATATCACATATATAATATTTAATATAATGAAATAGAGCTGTGTGGCGGGGGTGCTTCCAAGGTGCTGTTGCACCAATAAGTGCATCGTATGGCCCAATATATTGTTGCGGAGGGTGTTCACATGTCTATTCGGGAAAAAGTTTTTGGGCCATGAGCCCAATAATTATTCAGCACATACCCTCTTTTTCCATTTTTTTTTTTTCGTGTTTAAATAGTTTGGATGACCCATTTACAAACGGCTCAATCTGAAGTTGCGTTCGCCAGAAGTCTCTATGGCAATCTTCTTTAAGTTTTGGCCCAATAATCCATGGCTTTGTTCATTTTTAAAATGACAGGCTCTGTCGATGAGCATATCACTGTTCACTAAATTGGATTTAAAGGGAGTCTTACCCCCTTGAATCGCCCCTTCTACCCGGAGAACGGTGGCCCCATCATAATTAAAAATATAAACGACTATTTTAGATTTGCAATAAGACTATTTTAAAGGTGTAACAAGTAATTGTTAGAGGAGCAATTCCTGGCTCTGTATTTTTGAAAATTGAACTTATTGAGGAAAATGGTGAATTTATTGCTTTTTTATGAAAAAAAAAAAAAAAAAAAAAAAAAAAAAAAAGGAATGTTTTCTCCTATCCTTAAAAAGGACAGACCAAACCGAAAATATGCACTGGCATACAACAAATCCGGAAGCTGGCTCAGCGAGATGCACATGCTTACTTATTGCCCTTCGTCCTAACGAGAACTTTTCCAAGCCACACCTACGCCGAACATGGCTGTCACAGTAAGTATTTATGCATTTAAGGTAATGTACTTTTCAATACAATTAATTTAGATATTCTTATTAAAATTTTTTATTTTCTTTTGCCTTCACTTTAATGGAAAAAATAATAATTTAAGCAAGGAGAAGAAAAAATAACCTGAAACTAACAAATATAGTTTAGTAACCATAAAATTAAAAAAATTTGGGATAAAATATGCGATTTTTCATTCGATAAGAAAATAATAATAATAATAATAATAATAATAATAATAACGCATCTTTAAATGTACCATCATATGTAAGGACCAAGACAGACATCCAAGCTGCGCAATGTCGAAACAAAGAGGACAATGAGTTCATTGTAGTGATTTAAAGTACTTGGAAACAAGAGGATGTGAAGCAAGAGACGTGTATTACTTGATAAAAATAGTCAAAGCTAAAAGTCTCTAGGAGCTCAAATGTTTTCCTTCACGTAGCAGCATATCTCCGCAACTTTACTTCATTGTTATTGAATTATAGGTATCAAGATCCTGTTGGTTGCCAAGAAGACCAGTCTCCACAAAGCGCCATAAGAAAATTGTTTAGCCCATAATCTCAAGTGATCATCACACTTTTGTTCACCACTTCTTTATTAGTTCATACTGCAGCAGTTCTTTTTGATATTCAAGCATGTCCAGCTGCCTGTATGTTAGGCAAATTCAAGACCACCGTACGATAGAATTGCCCCACACCAACCCCATTAAAAGAGAGCAAGAAATACAAAATTATCTGAAAGCAAGCCTGCAAATCACGAGTGTGTTGTCTTGTTTGTATTAGAAAAGCCAATATGACAGCACATCAAGTAATTAGTCGGCTGCGCAGAAAGCTTCTAGCAATCAAAAGTGTCTTATCATTTTTCGAATTTTTGATGACACAAAAGTCTTGGATACTAGCTACTAACATAGAAAATCCAGACAGCCAATGGATTCTTCTACACGACTTGTCTCCACAACTAAAGTTCCTCGAGCTAAATTATGAGTTAAATCCCAATTAAATGTAGATGACTTGTCTGTAATTGAACCAGAGTAGCCAACATATTATATGGTAAGCCAAAGTTACTTATAATAAATCCAGAACCATGTGGATAGAAAAGCTACAGCTGCCAGTACCCTAATTTGATAAGAATTGGTTGCATTTTTCTATAGGAAGGCACCCAAGTCCTCAAAGCAGCGTAGCCAGTGATTTGAGCGAGATATTGGGGATATAATCTGTACCTTAGAGAGCGTACAGGGGTATATTGGAATCTTTCAAACACCCACACTGCAATTTCTCGGAAAGGTCTCAAAGCTAAAAATGCTCATTTGAAAACTTAAAACAAACCAAAAAAAAAAAAAAAAAAGTTCAAGAGTGGCAAAAGAAATTGCGTGAGCTTTCTGAACTGTTTTTAGACTTCCGCACTCGAGTGTGCTGTTTCTACTGGAAACAACCACCCTTTGTTGTCTTGCAATGAATGAAACTTTAGTCAAAAAATTTCTGGTACCTACGTACTAATTGAATGCCCATGGAGACATGGCTAAATTATTCAATCAGTCAATGAGCTTCTGGTTCACGTTTGACATTTATTGAAGTTGTTGGAGTAAAATTAAGATGGGTTTCCTTAAAAAAGGAGACCTATACCTATGCACCCAAAAACAATAAATAAATAAAAGAAAAGAAAAGGCTTAAGCTATATGCTTAACGCTTGCCGACACCGACTATACTATTATGTCGTTACTGTCCTGCCATTGACTTCTAAGCCCTGGATCAAGTACTTCGTGAACTTTTTAACACCAAATAGCTAGACTATACCTGCCATATTCTGATTTCTTTTTTTGTTTTTACAGAAGCCAGAAGACGTAACTGACCAGCCTTAGAGTTTGGAGGAGCCATGGTCTAGGCGAGAAAAATAAGCCTTTGAAAACCATGTGCAATGTGCAGTGTTTCAGAGCCCTAGTTTCAATGTCTCTCCTTTTAAAGCGGTCGCCTTCTGTGAATTTTCGAACTCATTAAAATCAACCCCGTGTAAGAAACACGTTTTTATTCTTATTTGCAAAGGAGTCGGCCTCACAGTAAGACTGCTATGACTCAGGAATTTAGGGTATTAGTCGAAGTGAAATAACCAAAACAAGAAAGTGATTTCTCACGCAAGCAATACCTAAACCATTTTTTATGCAAATTTTGTATGTTATTGGTGTTACTCCATTTTCTCTTTCCCACGAAGTCGAATTCAAACATGTATAGGCTAAGAGTTGCAATATTTGTAAGTATCAAAATAGTGTGATGTTTGGTCCTTCTTTATAGCGAAATGGAAGAGATATTTGAGTTAAGATCCCGTGGCTTTAGATTTCAGCATCCTCTGGTCGAAAAACTTGGTGGTGGATAGCCCAATCTAATGAAAAATTTATTAAGATAAATAAATAAATAAATAACATGTTATAGCATATGAGTCGACGGATGAGTGTGTGTTTTCAACGTACTTCCTACTACATTGTTACCTCATGTATATTTGGTCAAAAAAAAACAAAGTTATCGTAAAATTTTCAGGGTGTATTCTTAAATGCCTTAAAAGTAAAATTTCTATACGTATCTTTTAAGTAAATTTAGCTTTTTTTAGTTTCTGTTAATCATTGATATATTATGCCGTTTATGTAAAACAAATTATTTTGTTTCAAACTTTTTTCGTATTTTGCCAAACTACTCGAGAACATTTCTTCTCCAAGAACATAAAAAATGATTAAAAAGAAACATGCACGACGCAAATGCTTAATCGGGCATTTTTGCATATCTACAACTGTTAAGTACGGAATTGTTTCCTAGCATTTTATAAACCTTTAGTCAGTAAATTTTGAGCAGCTGTTCGATGTTTCCTAGCATGTTCTATCTCCGGGCTTTTGCCCATGTGAAACCCACTTGAGTCCCATACTCATGTAAGCAAAATAGTCATAATAATGATATACCTTTAACCATCACTGTAGGTAATCATGCACTTTAGTCAGCCAATCATCTTAAGTTACTTAAAATTTTTGAAATAGGAATGTCAGCTTATAATTAATAATGATAGTTTAACTTATCAATAACTTTCAGCTACTGAAAAAAATAAAAATAAAAAAATTAACTCAATAAAATTACTCTTCAAACAAATTAATTTCTAGAACAAAAAATTATTTGTTGATGATTGAGATTAAATTAACAGATTATTAATTTATTCTTCATTAACGTATAAATATAGTCATCTAACCTTCCAGACTTGAGATTTTTCTAGGAAGCCCAATTGAAAAACTCGGCAAACCCAGATAGTGGCATAAAAAAAAGAAAAATTATGGAGATAAAATCTTATATGATTTCTAACTATTTAAATTCAGCGACAATGATTTCCCGAGTTTGGAAAACAAAAGGCCGGATTACTAAAACTGACAAGGATTTGAACATTTTAAATATTAGAAGACCAATAATTTAAGTCAATTTTGTTACAAATACTAAATTAGTCAGCTAATCCCCTTGAGTCACGAAAAACTAGGTAACTTATAAATAATAGTGCTATGGTAGTCAAGAAAGAAAAATTTTTTGCACAATATATTAATCTCCTGTTATCTAACCAAGTAAATATAACTTGATTAGATACAAGACCAAACTATTTGGGAAATTGACGTTTAAAACTCAATTTCCTCAAATTCCACAAAACGTGAGTTTTAATTCTCATATACCAAAAAAAGAAAAAAAAATTGTTATTCAATGGATACTTTTGCCAATATTTAGTAAAAAAATATTTTTAAAAGAAGAAGGCAATAGAAAACATACGAGAATCTTCAACAGCAATATATGCCAAAGTAAATTTCGTAACAGTATTTCACTTAATAAAATGATTAGCTTAAGATGGTTAATTGAAACCTATGTCACTGCTCAAAATCATTTGGCTGTGAACTCGAATAAGTGCATATTTGAATCACCAGTTTGTACTTTGACTCGAGATTCAATATGCAAGATAGTGTGCCCATTATTTTGTTAAGCATATAATTCGGTCATTCTGGACAAAACATTAAGGCAAGACTTTCTTTTCGTTGTCTCCACTTTACAAGCAAATGTAGGCACCTGGTTGTGCATAATGTCCAATTATGATGTTAGAGTTCATGTAATATGTGGGCACAAGCTTTCTCGATCAACTCTTGTCGTGTCTAATTTCTCTGGGTGTTTCCATGATAAGCCAATTAGTTTAGTTTCTTGCTGATTCTTGCTCTGCTTTACTGAACTGTCAAGCCTGCATTTTAAAAGTAAAAGGAGCCCATTACCTTAGCTGGTGACTTCCTTTTTGTTTAATTGCTTCTGGTTATAGCTCGAATTCGACAAAAAATGACTGTCATTGAGTACCTTAGCTGATACTTATCGTGGGGCTCCATTCTTTTGTTCTAATATGTCCATTTTCTTCCTTCTAAAATAATTCACGCATAATTGGAAAACCAAAACTATTGTCCACTATAACAACTAGTGAAGTAACGTTTATATATATATATATATATATATATATATATATATATATATAGAGAGAGAGAGAGAGAGAGAGAGAGAGAGAGAGAGAGAGAGAGAGAGAATAAACAATAATCATATTGCATATCGACCGCCCAAAATCTCAGAAACTTTAAAGAATTAAGCCAATGCATGTCGACATGTGATTAAATATGAGCAATGAAATAGGTTATCACCAAAAGGTCATATAATACGAATATGAAAATAAAGTGTGGACCTACAACAATCTTTTCTGGTTTTAATTTAATATACTCAAAACTTCAGTAACTTGTTACAAGTATAATAAAAGGCAGCAAAAACCAAATAATATCCAAGGCACATGCAAGTAGTCAACAGCAACACGAGAATCGACCAAAATTCCCATTTCCTTCTGAACATTTACCTTTCAAATTTATTTTATTTGTCCCCATGATACAAATTAGAACTACCAAACTGCTAATCACATGTTAGGGAAATCATGAGTAGTTTTGACAGCTGCTCGGCCGCCGCATATCAAGGCTGAAAGGCACAATTATATGATTAAATCTCAAAATCACAGATTTGTTATGGATTTTTGAGCATAAAATAAAATTAGTATGTTATTATTATTATTATTATTATTATCGGTCGAAAATAACCTATGACATATTTTCATGATATACAAAACATACTTTTTTTTTTTTTGTCCCATTCGATTTAAATTTCAAATTTTGTGAGCTTTTGAGGAGGGTAGGGTATGAATCTCTTAACTTCTTTCGATGAGTTTTGTTCTTGTGACAATGAAATAAATTCTGTTATTATTATTGTTATTGTTACTTTTATTGTTGTTGTTGTGAGAAGTGCCAACTACACCGGTGATATTTGGTCCATCTCACATGGCACATGGAATGAACGCGTTGTACTCCATATCTGTGGACTACTGGTGGAAGAAGAAATTACCACTGGCTGTTGGGGAATTGAATTTATTCCATTTGTGCATTTGTCAAAGTCATTACTTCTTTAATTACTATTTGACTAACTTCTTTGTAAATTTGTTGGATGAGAACTTGACACTAAAATGACACTTATCTCAACCTTTTGAATCTTTGATCCAGGAACTCTAAAACCGGAGCCATTTGCCCCCCAAAAGGCGGGTCAGTTAGGCATTTTACATTAAGTACAGCGGTGTAAAACAACAGGACGTGTCTAAATCCGGCCAAACATGGGAATTTTTTATTGCAAAATATGATGGTCGGTGAATCCTTTGTATGGCATCCTCTAATTTGATATGCTTAAACACTGCCACTTCGCTTGCATGCCATGTGCCGAGCCAACTTAATAGCTTTGGTTACCGATTTAGACTCTCTCATGTACGTATAACCATGAAGGCCGTGCTTGCTTCTTAAACTGAAGTCACCCTCGGCCTTTGCCTCACTAGAGAACATGTGAAAATGTAGCGTGACACTAAGATCAAAACGTCCACAGCATTTGTTATATAATAAGCCTAGATGCGAACACATCACCTTCATGTCAACAATTGATTGATTAAGATATCACATAATCTTCTTGTCAACCTTGACTATAGTTAAGTAGCTATGGCTACTTTTTTTTCTTTTCCTAACACATAAAAAGAGGAAAAAAAAAAAACATCTGTTTCCAAGACAATATATTCTTTTTTTGGTACACAACTATGGCAGGATAGTATCTAATTCTTTTGTGGAAATTCAAAAGAGATTCTCTATTTACTTAATTAGCAGCAATCATGAGGATGCGATCTTAAAATTGATAACAAGCTTGGTACAAGAATCAATAAATCTAGTGAATGAATGGTCAATGTCAATGCTAAATACTTGTTTCAACGCCTGCATCGGGATCATTTGCTGCGTGTCTTATTGTTTATTAGTATCCATATATCCAAGATACCGCTGCATAATTTTAAGTAATTTGGATGATTCAATCAAGTAAGAAAACCGGGTAGATTAAATCTACCTCCTAGCTTTTTGAGCACAATTTAATCCTAGTAATTAGGTTCAAAGGCATTCAATTTTAATGAGAATGCGAATGCGAGCTTGATTAATACAGAATTTCTATAACAACAACTTGCTCGCTCTTTGCAACCCTAAAATGGAACACACGTCGTCTGGGAATCCCTATACCACTAGAAGACATCCCATTTTTGACTACATGGGTCCTTTTGTCTCAAACAATAACACTAACTCACACCCGGCTAATGAACATAGAGTAAACATTAGTTCCATATTCACGCGGCTTGAACAACGTCAAGTAAGTCTCGCCACTAAAACCGTTAAAAAAAAAAAAAAAAAACAAAAAAATGATCAGTTAACTGTGGTCGGCAATGACACAATTAACGGAGGTCTATCGTTGCGCATATTCGCCACCGTCCCTATCCATCAATCTCGGCAACAGGGCCATAGTCGGTATGGTTTTGTGTACGATTGCCAAGTAATTTTGTGAAAATAGAAAGATATTTCAATGATAAGATAATTACAATAAAGGGAGAAGATCGCGATGACATGTTTCCTTTTTTGTTTTTTTTTTTAACCAAAGCCATGACATGTTCACTCGTGAATGATAATGTCACGATCACACACTTTGAAGAATAATACAAGAGAATCTCCTATATAATCAGGAGATCATCGACTACAGTTGGACAAACCAAAAGCAAAAGCCACTTCAGATACAGAATAATGGACTGAGCCAGAGAGAAAAAAAAAAAAAAAAAAAAAAAACTCAAAAAGGTTATATCCTCGCAACAAAAGCTAAAAAAAACAAAAAAAAAAAAAAAAAAAAAAAAGGGAATGGAAAAGCATAGCGTTATGTTCACACTTCACACACCAGACTATCGTTCTTCGGGCTCGCGGCCGTGGAACGATAGCCGGAAAACCCACCTGGCGGTGGGGGACTTTCTTCTTAAGGCTCTCATAATTTGGTGACAGCTCTGATTTTTGTGGTTAATGTTGGTGATTGAGGGCACAAATGATTGCAATCGCTGCATAGCGAGGTTTAATGTGCCCTTGGACAAGTTAGCAAAGCATACGCGAAACCAGCCCGGTTCGGTGCAATGACATGAAGAACCGGGAGAGATGTTTAGACCAACATCATAGACAATCTTCCTCCAAAGCTCCATTTCTGCTTCCAATGTGTTGGACCTCAAAAGATGCTTCATGTTGACCCAACAGAACAAGCCAGCATTGCTCTTTAAACAACTGATTCCTGCTTTCTTAAGGCCCTTGACAAGCATTCTCTGTCGGTGTTTAAGCCTCTTTCGATTCTCAGAAACGTAGTTTTTTGTGAACATTTTGTCGGAGAGGAGAGTAGCGAGAAAGTATTGAGTTTGAGAAGAGACCAAGCCGAAGCTAGACATTTTGGTTGCTGCTGAAACCACCATGTCATCATTGGAGTAAATTGCACCAACTCGAAAGCCAGGGAGACCGAGATCCTTTGAGAGACTATAGACAATGTGAACTCTATTCTGTACATCAGTGTTCTCGCATTTCTGATCCTTTAGAACCTCCATGATGCTGACAAATCCCGGCGACTTAAAAACGGTGCCGGAATAAATCTCATCGCTTATAAGATGGATGCCTTTTTCTGTAATGAAGTTTAGAAGAAGGTTCAACTCGTTTCTAGTCATTGTAGTGCCCAAAGGATTGGAGGGGTTCGTCACCAAGACGCCTTTAACCTTTAAATTGCGTCGTTGTGCTTCTTGATAAGCTTGTTCCAGAGCCGGTCCAGTAACCCGGAAGCCATTCGAGCTTGTGCAGTGGATAGGCACAATCTCAACCTCTGTTCTCCACCTGAGATCTCTATCAAATCTGCAGGAAAATTGAATTTCCAGGTTAGAAACATTCATGGGAGTGAATTAATGAAGGGCTCTGTAGTAGCAGGAAATTTATATGACAAGAAACATATATATATATATGAATGATAGACGCACCCGGGGTAGTATGGGGTGGGAAGAAGAAAGGCGTCGCCATGTTCGGCAAGGCAAAAAATGAGTGTCTCATTGGCAGAAGTTGCACCAGCAGTGAGAACCAATTTGTTTTGATCAAAGTTCACTTTGTTTCCTCTCATCTCTGACATGGATTCCACCATTGCCTGGACAAGTAAATACAACATTGTTGGTTATATATCCTAGTTAAGTATCATATTCATAGACCCACCTATAGAAAGCACACGAGAACAAGGATTCAATGCTCATTTGGGAGAGCCTCCAACTCACTTTCTTGAACGCAGGGAGACCACGATAGTCTTGAAACAGGGCAAGCTCTCTGAATATGGATTGTCCATCTTTCTTGAACCCAGCTGCGTCCGGGTGATTGGCCAGCCAGGACTCAATAATATCATGGGAGAGCTGCAGACAATAGTATAAAATGGAGAACTAAGCAACTGCATGCATTTATCCAGGTATATGTATACTTTTTCTTCGTAAATAATAAGGTCACTAATAACTCACTTGATTCTCTGCAAGGCCCATTTGAATGATGCCTTTTGGATTCTTGGTCTCATCGTATGGGTTCTTCTCGTATTCCTGCCATCCTAGGAAGTATGGAGAATCTTGCCTATGAGTGTTGCACGTGGCTTTCCTAGACAACAGCCTCATTTCTTTTTCAAGTTGTTTGGAACACAAAAGCTATAAGCTCACAGAATTTAGGTGTCAAAGCAAAAACAAAGAACAAGTGAGGAATCAGAATTTTTGTTTGTGCGAGAGAGAGAGAGAGAGAGAGAGAGAAGGACAGAGAACAGAGACGGAGGCAGAGAGTGAGAGATGAAGAAGATTTGGACAAGGATTTTTGGTTGGTGGGATGGAGAGGTCTCTAGACTACTAGCCTATATATAGCGTCATGAGCAACACCAAGACAGGGTGACAATGGCGAATTTGACCATCGCGGCAGGAATTCTGTGGCGGTCCAATAAGTGATTTTATCTGAAGAAAATAAACTCCTTCTCTGATGTGAATCTTCCTTACGTGAAAAGAGTTCCTTCCAGCCACAGAAAATTTGAATGGAATAGACACAGAATCAAGTTCATCATAATAACTCTTTGGTTTTGAAGATTAATAATTTTTATTACTAATTATGATGCAATTTAATACTCGTAATAAAATAATATATATGATTTTGTATCCATTAATTCGTATTCATTTTAAATTTTTTACTTATAAAAGTGCACTTTTAGTATTTTAGAGGAAATCTACCATAATCCATGTTGATCTTTTTAAAAATGTTTGTCTAGAGAAGTCTACAAAATTCCGTGCCCAAATCTGGTTAATTAACCCATTGGCAGGTTATTTTAAATAAATACGTCACCACATAAACACAGTAATTGCTGATGTGTAGTGCACTGGCTGCCAAGTCGAGTGGGGGGCAATGCCAGTGTTAATATTATTTCTGTGGATATCAGAATGATGTTTTTAGCAACAAAGAAAACTAGTACAGAGACAATAGACGAAATGAAAGTGATTGTAGCAGTGGTTTATATTTTATTCAAAGCCATCCATTGCGACAGAAATTTTATAGGAAGCAGCCAACCATGAACCACAAATGTACACGGCAACTCACTCTCCCCTCTGTCCCTACGGGTCCATTATGCTCCCCGGCTCGACTACCCCAATCTAAGCCATGTCTGCCACATTCTCCCCCTTCAATCTTCGTTCAGTACTGTGCTTGCCCCTTAATTTTTGTTCAATACCCAACAAGATTTCGTATCTTGCTTTTAACTTTGATTTCCCTGTCTAGTTGTGTTAAAATGGGAGGGGAATCAATTGAACATCAACCGGGCATCTTTCTTCTTCAGGTTACTTGCTCTTTTTGAGCAGGGCATTTGGACCCTGATCGTTCGACAACAGCAACCAGATGGCATGGACCTTGGGGCTCTATTTTCATGAAACCTTTGTGCAAATATAATTATTTTCGGTATTTTAACACAGCCTCCCTGATTGCTTATATTGTTTTATTGCTCCAATACATCAAAATTCTCCGTCGATGGCTCCTAGACTTCGAAGTCCCGCAATTGTTAAAACAGCTAGGTAGCTGCAAAGCAAAACCGTCAAACATTGTTCGTGATCATGATCATGATCATGATCACCGCTCGTACGTGGACGCCCGAGGTTGGTTAGTTTGTCCGTTATGAATGAACAAACAGATAAAGCTAACTTAGATTAAGGAGTGATTCGTGAGTTTAAGGTAGAGGCCTAAGAAATATATCAAAGCAAAGCATCCAAACCCTTTGTCCGCCATTGGTTTTGGGGTCTCCTGATTTCTTCCTGAATAGCAGCAATTGGATTGGACAATTTGATTGGACAATTTTTTAAACACTAAGAGTCAACAAATATATCATATCTGAATTCAATTCATTTACAAAACTTAATTTCTGCTCCTATATAATTAAATTTTGTTTTTATTGCGTCCCATGTACTTGTAAATTTTATCTCTAAGCATCTTTTATACTTGACCTGTCCAAATTATAAACATAGCTTATATGCAAAATCGTTTTGGAATATCCAGCCTTTGGTTGCAAAATAGAAATAATAGGATTAGCAAGAAAAAATATGGAGCAAGTTTTTTTTTTTTTTTTTTTTTTTTTTTTTTTTTACAAAAAGTCAATGCATCGGAGCAACTAATTCGACCAATAAAACCGGCAAGCAGTCTACTTTTTGGTCCCATTATTACTCAAAATTGCTTAGCATTAGAACGAGTGAATTAACCAATAAACTAATCAATACGACTTTGAATCGTTCAATTGGAACTGATTTTTACAGTTCGATCAATTTTAAAGTTGGCGACGTTTTATAATCTGAACACGCCATGCCGCTTAAAAATTGCTGAAAATTTCAAATTAGAATTTATTATTTTAAAAATAAAAATTTACATTTTTAATTGATAATGTATTTCGTATCTCTTTTAAATAGTAAAAAAAAAAAAGCGACTAAAAGTGACTTTAAGTGTAGTCGTGGATGTGTTTGATTTTTGCAACAACTGAGATTCTTCTGTATGCGGCAAATTGCCTTAGAGGACATTTAGTTTCTTCTTTTCTTGGCATACATTATTACACACTTATTACAATTCGCTTTCTTTTCTTGAAGTGAGGGACAGCTCACGATCTCTAACTCTTTTTCATGCGTGTTTTAAATGAACCCGTCATTTAACTCTCTTAACCCTTTCTGGAATTTTGAGCTCTAATTGATGTAACTACCTGATAGTAACACTTGGCAATAATATCACCAAGTTATAGTTTAATCTGTAAGAGAGTTATTCGTAAGACTAAAAATTTTAAATTTAAATTTAAAATATAATTAATAAATACAAGTGGGGTGAAGTGAGGTACGAGTACCCTCCTTAAATATGTATAGTTTGTATACATTTTTTAAATTATTTTTATCCCCACTTCCTTTTAAAATTATCCCATCAAGTATTTTTCGCCCCACAATTTCTTCTAAAATTGTCACTATACATTTTTTTTTGACAGAAAAAAATATTTAGCGGTGTAAAAAATGGAAAAAAAAAAAAGTCGTCAAGTTTCAAACATGAAATTGGTAGAAAATACTTATAATATTTATTATTTAGATTAGTTAATATTTTTTTTTATTTCTTATGTATGTATTAATTTTTTTTGTTATATTTGAACATATAAATTTATCTTCTATAATTTTTTTTAAAAAAAATTTTTGAACCCGTCACTGCCTGTACACCCCTAGTTGGTAGCCCTCCAACCACTTGCCTTTTTGTTTGAGAATAAAAGGAAGAAGAGGTTACTATCATGATTTTTCAGCGATTAAAGCTACCGCAAAAACCAGGATCAAACCTTGCATGTTGTATTTTTAAATTACAAAAGAAAAAAATTTATTGTAGCTGAGGGCTCTTCTTCTAGGCACCCCCATTTTGTAAGGCTATGCAGTGGTGCATCTTGCAAATTCCCTCGTTTGCCCAACCAAAAAGTGAAAGAGTGACATTTAACCATCAAGTAGTACACATTGAAATCTCCCAAAATTAAGGGATTCGAAATTCCATAGCAAATATGGGTTTCATCAAATCCGTCCGTAGAGAGATTTTAATAAAGGAGTATAAATGAAATTTTATTAAAAATAAATATATATATAAAAATATAAAATTTAATTCTGAATTTTCTTGTTTTTTGCAATAAAAATTTTTAATTCTTAAAACCTGGAATAATGAATTTCTAATTTTAATTTTTTTTATAAATATAATTTATTTATAATTTTATATTATAGAATATATAAAATTTATTTAAAATAAAAAATAATAAAATAAATTTATATAATATAAAATTATGAATAAATTATATTAAAAAAATTAACAAATATAGCCAACACCCCAAAAAAAATCTTTCTATGTACATTCTTGCACTCTTCTTTAACAAATTTACACTTATTTAACCAAAATAAAATAAAATGGGAACTCAAAATTGAGCATATTTAATACGTATAGATGTTCACCTGTAGGACGACAGGAAAACACAAGACGAGGACTCCCAAATTATTTGATGGGAACATTTATACCCTAGCTTTTAGCTAGTACATTACACAGTTCGTGCACTTTAATCGATCAAGAACCCGCTTCTGGGCGCAAAATTATTGGTTTGTCGATAGATTAAGAACCAAAATGCGACAACTTACATGAAATTAGAAACCTTTCTCCAAGCCAAAAATGCATATTTAGTTTTGGCTTCTTTTTAGGGCTCCAATAATAGTACCCATATGCAAACAGCTGACTGAACTTACATTTTAGCTTGTGCATGATAGAGGTTAATTATGTGATGCTTAAAATGATTTAAAACAATGTAGAGAAAGAGAGAAATTGAATAATTGATGATGGGAACGTGGTTTGTGGTAGAACAAGGGTTTTTATCGCATGTGAAACCTTTGTCTAGTTACAATTTTGCTTTCTTCGCCTCGATAATGTAGGGTCTGGTCTCTCTACTAACCCCAATTCTCTCACCCTCTTGCGGAATGGGTGCTTCATGTGCAAATTTCAAATTAAACGCTATAGCTGTTCTCAAGTTTATATCCAGAGATACGGCTGTGGGAGGAATTCTTCAAAAAGCGTAGAGTTTTTTCTTATTATGTAAACTAAACAATTAAAATATCAATTAAAATTTTAATTAAAAACTTATCTAATTTTTTAAATAAAATTCAAATGTTATCTTACACTAAAAGATTAAATTGTTTATTGAGATTCAATTTTATTTCTTTAAACCTTCCTTAGAGTCGAATCTAACGTTGGGGACTATATACATCGTAGGCACTATGAGTCGGGGCGTTAAACCTATAGTTCAAAGGGAATACCAACACTTTTAGCAAACATGAACTGCTAAAGGGAAATTCTCCCCAAAAAAAAAAAAAATCAGCTTCGTCAATGGAGGCATTGAATCATAACAAAAGGAAACCATGTCCTGAAGAAAACTACAAATGTTCAAAATTCAACATTCCAAATAATGCATGATGAGAAGAATCAAAGGATTTGGTATCTTCCATACATGGTCAATATTATTGTGGAGAAAGTAAACGATTGAAGGGGTTACACATATGTGGGGCAAGAAGCATATCAGATTTTGGGCCGAGTAATGCAGGCTGATCGTCAAAGAGAGTACTGAAAGGGAGACGAGTAGTGGGCTAGAGGGGGAAAGGTCCTGAGAAAGACTAGAAGGTTTGGGCTTGTGTTAAGGGCCCAAGAGTGTGGGTGTCAAAAGGCTAGAGTTGGTAAGTATTCTCTTTCTATCCCAATCTCTGCTTTGTCTCTCTCCCCCTCTCTCTTTTTTTTTTTTTTATTGTATTTAATCATAAAATTGCAGCATTTCATATATTTTAGTTTGATTACTATCATCAATTACAACAAAAATGAAATGCTAAACAGAGATAACAAAAATCAAAATTAGAATATCAGATATCAGATATCGGATATCACCCGGAAAATTCCAACAATATCATCAAACCAACCAATTTAAGTCGTCTTGGGTTGGGGGGCGGACCATTGGCCCATTGATAATGGGTCCGTTTCCGCCCATTTACTTATCAGGCCCATGACATTATATAAAATTCTTAATCCTAAAACCCTCTGTGCCTACCATCTACACCATGGTTTCTAGGCAACCAATCACCAGCTCTCACAGACTGATAGAGTAGCAGTAGAACACCGGAAAATCATCCAAAAGGATAAAAAAAAATGTTGGCTCTATCACTAGGATCTCGTCTTAAAACCCTAGCACAATTCCTGACTTCCTTAAACCAATCCCAAATAAGCCTTTACCAACCCCCGCCTCCCTCTCCGATTTACGTTCTGTCTTCCCCGTTCTCCTCCAAGCAGCAGCAGAAAGAGGAAGATGACGGTAACGACTTCGTTTCTTCCTTCAGCAGACACACTAACAGCCCGCCTCGGCTTTTCGTGGTCCAGCCTCGTCTCCGTCCTGATGGCCTTCTACAAGCCAAGCTTAGCGAAGCTCTCTCCCTCGCCGATTCACTAGAGGAGCAGCGCGTCGGTTACTTCGAGACTGAACTTTCCTGTAAGGCATCGCCTCATTCTGTCGTCGTCCAAAATCCAATCCTCCGGTCATCCAAAGCTCGCGCAGGTCCAGTTTTTCCCTTCCAACTCATATATTTTCATTCATTCATTCTTTCTTTCTTTCTTTCTTTCTTTTTCTAAAAAAAATTTGCATTTTGTTAGATGATATTTATGTTTTTTTTTTTATTCTTTTTCGGCCTTTTGGTATGCATAGATACATATTTCGGACTGGGAACAGTAGAAACAATTAAGAGCCATATAAATTACCTGGACACGAAGGCAAGAAGCATCTTTTAACATAATTTTGGTAGGGCATGGCATCGCTGATGGAATTTTTAACCGTTTACGGTATGCTTCTGACAGGGGATGGAAGAGGAAGTGGATGCCGTTTTTGTAAATTCTATTCTGACTGGGATTCAGCAGCGCAATTTGGAAGTATGTTTTTGATTTACCATGCTCTTTAAGGAAAAGAGAGAGAGAGAGAGAGAGAGAGAGAGAAAATGTAAAGATATTTATTGCAAAATTTGATTTTGTGTGAAATCTGATTGCAGCGGGCATGGGGTAAACCTGTGCTAGACCGTGTTGCACTTATAATAGAGATTTTCAATGCCCATGCTCATACAAAGGAGGCAAAGTTACAGGTGCGTTCAAGAGACAGTGACTAGTGTGTCTTTGCATTGTAGTCGGATTTTGATTTTGTTTTCCTGTATGATTGTCTTAATGTCCTGTTTTGTGATGCTTTTGACTTAATGTAGGCTGAACTGGCAGCTCTTATGTACAAGAAGAGCAGGCTTGTTCGTGTGCGGGGCCCTCAAGGACGCCATACTTTTGGAGCAACTGGACTTGGAGAAGCTGAAGTTGTTAGTGCCCGAGGGTGAGTAGATCCTTTTGGTTACAGATTTGTAGGGAATTGAGCCTTTGATTTTAGCATATTAAAATTCATCCTGGACTAATTTCGAAATTCTCTACAATCAGAAGTATCCTTGTTGTTTTGATTTTCTCTCCTGCCATCCACATCGTTGATATGATCCCAATATGGCGTGTTTTTGCTCATTTTTTCATTTATTGGTTAGGAATAGCTGTTACTAGTTACATGATGCTCATGAAATTTGTTTGCAGGAGAGGAAGTGGAGGGCGTGGCTTTATTAGTGGTGCTGGAGAAACTGAACTTCAACTTCAACGGAGAAGGTTTACTCATTTCATTATTTTTTGTCTGGATTCTTACATTTTTTTCTATGTGCTTTTGGGAGGCATGTAGTATGTCATTTGCACCCTGTTGGTAAATGACCTTGTTTTGTATTTTCCTGTTTGGCAAAATATGAGAAGCATTTCTCTATTGTGTGTATTGGGGATAGTCCAAGAGTCCTAAGCATTTCTTATTTAATCTTTTGAGTTTTAGCATGCTAGTTTAGTTCTTATATGATTTGCTCTCTCTATTGTGTACTTCAGCAACATCATTTCATCTTTGAGGGCTTACAATGTTTTGCATTAGTGCAATCGAAATTCTAACTCAAGATTCTTTACAGATATATAGTATTTGCCATAAAGCTGTTGAGATGTACAAGCAATATATGAGAATAAATTCCTCATATTAGAGAAAAATTTAGATTGGATGTTTCTGTAGTTGTCATGCTTTGCAAGGTCATATATCTACTGCTTGTTGGTGAGTCTTGTCCCAATGGATTCATACACTATGGACAGGTTCTGCATTTAAGTTGTGTCCCTTTTCTCTTAACCTGAGTATTTTGTTCTGTTGGCTGTTTTATCGCTTAAAATCTGTTGTCTCATATCCTTTTTTACAGTTTGGTAGTTAAAATCAAATGCTTGATCTCTTCTATTAGGCCTATTGGAAATAATATGGGACGTTTTTATTCATAACTTTGTTTTGTCAAAGGATCGTCTTCAAGTAGGATTCAAGGACTGATTTTTTATGCCACTACCTATTGATCTGGAGATTAACTGCTAGTTAATTCAAGGTCCCTTTGACTTGTTCCTTGTTCCAGAGTGAATTCTTTAAGTAGAAAAGGCACCTTTGGGATATTCTAAAGGTAGATGTTTTACACGAAAAAATCTGTTCTTTTGCCACTGTCTTTAGCCTGTGATATATGCTGCTTTTTCTGTAGCCTGCAATTTACTTTTACCACGTATTGTTGTGCCTATGATTTACATTTCACCAGTTATTGGTGTGTTAACTTTCTTGGGACCTATCTCAGAATATCAGAACGGCGCAATCACTTGTTAATCCTAATTGAAGAGGTTCGTCGTACTCGAGCTTTGCAACGTGCTGCCCGTAAGAGGCACGTTGGATCACATGGTCAAGGTTTAGCTACTGTTGCTGTTGTGGGTTACACAAATGCTGTAGGTGATACAAATCTGAGAGTTTTTCAATTCCTACTATTCCAGAATATTGTGTATTCTTGTACTCAGTATTGTTTATTTTATATTCACAGGGAAAATCTACATTGGTTAGTGCACTGTCAAAGAGTGATCTTTATGCTGACTCTCGGTATATCTTATCCCCTAGGAAAAATGACATGGACTTGAACTCCATATGAAACAGGCCTTGATGTTTAGAAATTTTTGTTTCGCAGTTTCACTTATGTTGCTACTTTGTGATTAATGCAGATTGTTTGCAACTCTTGATCCTAGGCTAAAAAGTGCTGTACTTCCTTCAGGGTAAGTTGCAAAATGTTCAACTTATTTGTTTACTTTTATAATTTGGGACTTGAAGAACTGAGATCTACTTAAATGAACTACTTTATTTCAATGAGTCTTTTCACTATTCTGATTACACAACAATATTCAGGAGGAAAGTGCTTTTCAGTGATACTGTGGGGTTTATATCGGATTTGCCTGTGCAGGTAACTGGAAAATGGGTTCAGAAAAACTGGCACCCATTTTACTATTACAAGCATGTGCAGTTACATTTATTATTTTCAATGTATACTTTATTTCTTTGTTAAAGATGGTCTTAACTCTTATAGTTGGTAGAAGCATTTCATGCAACCTTGGAGGAAGTAGTGGAAGCTGACATCCTTCTGGTATGCCAATTGTCTGACTGTTAATTTGGTTATCTTCTGCTCATTTCTTTGAATGCCTGGCATTGCTTGTTACTGGTGATGTTCCTTCCTGTTCCATTGGTCAAGGGTATTGTCAGTCGACCTTTTTCTCTAGAATGGCAAGGTTTTGAAACAAATATGGGAAACAATATAGGCAGATCAGAGAAATGAACTGAGGTTCACTATCCTTCATCTTCATTGTTTTAGTCATTTTAGCCAGCACCAAGACTATTTCTTTGATAAATAAAATTGATCGTATATTTGGCTCCAGAAGTTTGGTATTAAGTACCTTATCGGACCGGAAAAGAGGCTTTTCCAGCATTAGTCATTTCTTGTCTCATTCATTCTTTCATTGCTTTTGTCCATCTGCCAATATTAATGCAATTGTGAGTCAGCATCCATGTCACATATATGCATTTTTCTGCCAACTGTCTTGCATTGTCTTGGCAAATCTGTTCGCAATGATATAGAAAATATGCACATTAAGGTACACATCTGATGTTTCTAATATCATTGATGCAGCATGTGGTGGACTCTACTGCTCCTAACCTTGATGACCATCGCACAACAGTGTGGCAAGTTCTGAAGCAAATAGGAGTGTCAGAGGGGAAGCTTCAGAATATGGTTGAAGTCTGGAACAAGGTGCAACAACAGCACTCCCTCCCCACTTTTTTTTCCCTTTCGCCCTCCTCTTTTCTCCCTTCAGTATTTTGGATAGATATAACATGAATGAGTGTACAAAATTTTTGAATTATGCTGCATGATCAGATTGATTGTGAAATGAAGGAACAGGATGCTGATGAATGTCAACATCATGATGCCAACAGTTTGACTGTTGACAGAAGTGAACATCAGGTCATTGGACCATCAGCAGAAGTAGAATATGAGAAGAATTACAGTTTTTCAGGAGTGGAAGATGGTAAAGTAGATTTTCAAGAGACTGTTGGTATTGAAGAAGATGATTATTCTGACAGTGTGCCAATGTCTGAGGATGACAATAAGATTGTTAGAGAGCATCAATTGAGGAGTGTGGATGGGCAACCAGGTAAAGCCAGAAATGACTTGGGAAGGGAACAGGATCTGCAAGCTCAAGTTCAACATGGTCCGCATGTCAAAATATCTGCTATAACAGGAGTAGGCTTGCAAGAGTTGCTGCAACTCATTGATGAAAGGCTGGAGTCTCACGACCAGAAGTTGGAGACCCAGGATATCACGGAAATGGGTATTTCTCGTCAAAAATGGAGGCCTCCATGTGCTGGTGATCTTGGCATGGAGGTTGAAAACTAACAGCCCTACAAGTTCTATCCCTTTTTTTCAGGTAATATCAAAGCTAGATGAAGGGTCTCATGGCCGCAGCTGTGAAGAATTTTCTTTGAATCCTAAAGTATTGAAGCATTCAGCTTCTACGAGAACAAAAACAACATATCTGCAAAAGATTTGAAACAGAGCATGCAACTGCATGGGTTATATGATCAAGCCGCCATTGTTTTAGCAAAGTAAAAGGCAAGCAGTGATTTATCTGCGACAGTGGAAAGAGATGCCAGAACTTGAATAATTTGGTTGTTGTTAAATGGTGAAAAGGAAAAGGCCCTTCAAGTGAATTCAACAAGAAAGCGCGAAAAATCCACCATTGCTCCTTGTTATATCGAGAGGAGGACCTTCTGGGTTTGGACGAACATATTAGCCATGCTCTCAAAGAAAAAGAAGGGATAAAATTAGTGAACTTAAAAAAGTTTTTTAAGTTAATGAAACGGTAGCCATACCAACCCTTTTCCATTTAAAAATTTTTGACTTTGGGAAAAATTAATTAATAGTATTTTCCAAAATTAGATACGTGGCCACATAAATTATTCTAGACTAAAGCGTCGAAAATTAATTTTACCGAAAATATAATATTTTACGATGTAAATCTAGTTGTAATCACTGCTTTTAATTAGTTTGGAAGTTCTGACGTGGCTTTCATGCTTGTGAAGGTGAAGTATGAACAAAATGGTATATAACTCGATATAAAGCAGAGAAGTACCAGTTTGGAGGCAACATATCCTATATAGTAGCATGCTGTGTTCAGATTGTTAATCTCTTGGCAAACTTACAAAAAAATAAAGAAGAAGAAAAAGCTCTTCATAAAACCCTAAACTAATACTGGGAAGAATGTGTAACTATGGCTGTGATATCAAATAGTTCAAGGGTTTAAACTTTTAGGGCTTTATTATGTAAATACAGAAATTTAATTAGATTCGAGAATTAGAAATGAATTTTAGTTATCAATTATAATTTACTTATCATTTAATAAATAATGTTTAGAAGTTGACGGTGGTATGAGTTTGTGTCTAATTTTTATATTTAATTTCTGCACTTAAATAATAAAAAATTTTAAAAATTTTAAATTTTAAATTATTTAAATAATAATTTAAAAAATTAAATTAATAAATAATAAGTAGAAGTGATGTAAATTAATTATATTTGTATTGATAATACAAATAAATAAAATTTAAAATTTTTTAAAAAAAATTATTTTAATATTCTCTAATAATTAAGTGTAGCTTAATGAATAAGGTATGTGATAGTTGTTTTGCATTTAGGGGTCGATTAATCCTTAAATCGTTAATCCTTTGTTCGATCAATGATGATTCTTTGGTTTCCTTTCTTGGTTCTTTATACGATGTTGGTGCAAAGATTTTGCGACTTGAAGCATGGTTCTGTCTCACAAACTTACAGAGAATTGCGACCTTGCTCAAGCACAACAAGTTACCTCACAAGAAGACTGAAAGTTTGATATGTGCAAAAACCTTACGATTGAACTGTGCCTGTGCAAATTGTTCCCTCTTTTTTCCCCCCCCTTTTGGGGAGAACTGTCAGATATTTAAAAAAAAAAAAATTTCCAATTTTTAAAAATTTTGTAAATTTTTTTCTAATATTTCAAAAAGTTTTCAAGTCATTATTTTTTATTTTTGAAAATGTATTGTAGAATTTTAAATTTTTAATGACGTAGCAACTGACTAAATAAAAATATGCTAACATGGCAGCCATGTTTAACAAAAAAATATTAAAAAAAAACAAAAAATGCCAAAATTATATAACAGAAATAACGTAAAGGATCAATTTTAAAAAAAATAATAATAATTTTTTTCCAAAAAAAAAAAAACAAGTACGTATAGAGTGCAAAATCTTGATGTAAGCCTTATGTAAACTTTTAATCGTACATTTGAACCGTGTCGCATTACTTTGGGTTGCCGACACTAGGGGGAGCGACAACCAGGCCAGGACGGGCATCTGAAGATCAACTCAAAAGTAAAAACAAGACTCTCTGTCATGCCATCGTCACTTTCACCTTTGTAAAAATTATATATATATATATAAATTCTCCAAAAGATCAAGCTCGAGAAACGCAGATCCAGGATCCAAGAACCCGCCCGGGATCTTCTAATCTAAAGGTAACTTCATTTTCGATTCTCACTTCCGTTCTCCGTTCTATTTGCTTTCAATTCATTCGGCTCTAAAGAAGAAGAAGCTCAAGTCGTTTGCTGCTGCCGCTTCTTATAACGGTAATGCTTTCTTGGATCAGTGAACGGCGCCGGCGGTGGTGTGTACGAATAAATTGTTATTTGTAACGAACATACGACTAACTAACTAACTCGCACACACGAGGCGGCTAGTTATGTCGAGGAGGCAAGTAAGCAGCTCCACGCGGCGGTTCGTGGACGCCGGAAGCTTCTCGTTTCCAGCCGCGTTACACGCGAAATCGCGTTCTTCGTCTTTGCTATCCATCGCCCTCGTCCTTCTCGTACTTTCCATAACACCCCTCGCTCATTCTTTTTTTTTTTTAATAAACTCTTATTTTTATGCATTGGCTTATTTTTATTTGGTTTCTGCTGATGGAAATGACAGGGAGCGGTTCTACTTATCGCCTTCGCTTACAGCGGCTCAGGTCCGTATCTAGCTTTTTATAGACTCAGCCATGATATACTGTTTGTTGATATGATCAGTTTCCAGAAGCCGTTTGCTCTCTGTCAATTTCCTGTTAATTTGGTTTTGGTGTTAATGGAATTAAATTTCTAGTTATGAGTGCCTGCTTTGTGTTTGGATACATTAAACCATTAATCTTTGCAATACAGGTTTATTTGGAGGTAACGGAGATGCAATTAGCAGAATTGAAGGTAGATTATGCTGACCTTTTTTTTTTTTCTTTTCCGTAATTGCTGTTTGTATTGTAATTTACCATGAACTTGGACATCGCGTATCAGCTTCTCTACCCATGAATCGTGGTAGGACTTTTGGAAAAGTTGTCGCCTTTTTTTTTTTTTGGCTCCCATGAAAATAAGCTAAAAAGTGCAACTTCGGTTAACACCCCCGAGGATATATGCAGTTAATGTTCATGTGTTGTTTTTTCTTAAATGGTTGACAATTGTTCAGGACACCAAAGCTGCATTTTCCATTTCTCCAGTAACCCATAGCATCAACTTGAAACCTCTATTCTTGTGCTTCTTACTTTGTAGGAAAATTGTAATCTAATGCTAGATAGAATGCAGAGACCTAGTTTTTTGGAGGCAACATATCCATATCCAGTAGTTTGTGGAGTTTAGGATTGTTAATCTCGAGAAACCTTGAGAATATGGAGACATTTGTCAGTTTGAGCCAATTCAGAAGTTTGAATTCCATTTATTTTCCCTTGTAGTGTTGAACAAGATTTCTGCTTTCAGATATTCAGATTTTAACCGTGGCTGATTCTGGGTTTTAAAGAACTGAAAACAGCTAAGAAACCTAGTTTAAGTATTTAGTTCTGACTGTTTTTGAGCTTCTTTAAATGTAGGTGGCTTTTCATGCACATTAGAAGTTCAGAGAGCTTTACCGATTCTAAAGAAAGCATACGGTGATCACATGCACAGGGTTTTGCATGTGGGTCCTGACACTTGTTCAGTGGTCTCTAAACTCTTGAAAGAAGGAGAAACTGAAGCATGGGGTGTTGAGCCATATGATGTTGAGGATGCAGATGCTAACTGCAAGGGTTTGGTTCGAAAAGGCTTTGTTCGTGTGGCTGATATCAAGTTCCCTCTGCCATACAGAGCAAAGTCATTTTCTCTTGTAATTGTATCAGATGCTCTGGATTACCTGTCTCCAAAATATCTTAACAGGACTCTCCCTGAATTGGCAAGGGTTGCTGCTGAAGGTCTTATTATTTTTGCAGGTAATTCCTATAGAAACTCTTAAAGTTATGCAGTAAAGTTGTTAAGAAGTCAATCATTTGAGTTATGGCAAATTTGATGAAGTAAGACTTTAGCTATGCCTTTGTTGGTTAATATCAGCCAAGATGTTTAGCATGTCAAGGTTGTCAACACAGTCAATGAGAAAAGATGTATTATAACCATACCTTGCATATAACTTGATGAATATAGTTAAAACAGAATGGAAGATAAGATCCACTTGGATGGCCCGGGCTAATTCAGAGATGAAGCTTTTTAGATAAGTAGAGAATATACATACACCTTTAAATGATTTTGCATGTTTTCTTGGTTCAGCCAGTCTGTAATGTTTGTTCACCTTCCCAACTCAGTGAATTGAGGCCTTTAACAGTTGTTCTTTCTTTCCTTGGCAAAGTTGAGTTATGTTGAACATAAGTACATTTTTATTTTACTTGTTTTTAACAATGAATCACTTCTTCCTTTGATATTTAGGTTACCCTGGTCAACAGAGAGCTAAAGTTCCAGAATTGTCAAAATTTGGAAGGCCGGTGAGTGGCTGACTCCTGCATTTATGATTTTATTATGCTTGCCCTATGCTTTTTGTTTCAACACCAGTGTATGACACAAGTGTCATACAAATTTAGTCTTCAATATCTATTTGCTGGACCATCTCCCTTATAGCAATCCTACAATGAGATATAGCAAAACGGGGCTGGCTTTGATCTAATTGCCTGGCAACAAGTTCTTTTTGCCCCTAACGGCTTCAAATTTTTCAGTCTTGGGCAAATTGCTGTCACCTTTTTCCAACTTTTAGAGCACAATAACTAAAACATAGTTTAATGTTTGAATTGGAAAAGGTACAAGAAGGTGCTAATCTGATTACCATTTTCTTTTCTCTGGAATCAGTTCCATAGTCATTTTCTTCTACTCAATTATAGTGATTATATAAAAGAAACATGTTGAATCTTGATGTAGAGAATGTCATGCACAAATGATTTTTCAATGAATTAAAAATATTGATGAGAGAATGACATGCAACAACAAACAGAAGTGCTAAGACTATGGTGGTTGGTTCATGATTGCTTAATGTATGCCCAGTTTAATTGACTATGATGTACCTACTTCAATGCCAATGTGCAGGCAAAAATGAGGAGCTCATCTTGGTGGATTCGGTATTTCATTCAGACAAGCTTAGAAGAAAACGAAAGTGCCTTTAAGAAGTTCGAGCAGGCTGCATCCAAGAGGTCATACAAGCCAGCTTGCCAGGTCTTCCACCTCAGGCCATACCATTAACTTAAGACATACCATTATGTGATGACTTCCATATCATTTTTATTGATCATAAATTCACTCAAAAGATGTATCTCAAATGTAAGAAATTCCATCAGCTGTATAACAATGCTTGTTGTGTAAGCAGTTATCCACTCATGCTGTATCTTTAACAGTATATTAAGTAAACGAAGGTGCTTTTAAAAAGTTTGAGCAGGCTGCATCCAAGAGGTCATACAAGCCAGCTTGCCAGGTCATCCACCTCGGGCTATGCCGTTAACATAAGACAGGCCATTATGTGATGACTTCCATATCATTTTTATTGATCATAAATTCACTCAAAAGATGTATCTCTGATATAAGAAATTCCTTCAGCTGTATAACAATGCTTGTTAGAAGCATTTATCCACCTCATGCTGTATCCTTAACAGTATACGATGAATATTCATCATTTCAATTGATGGAGAATTTGCAATTGCTCTCGTTATCTCTAAAATGTCTGGTTGCAGGATCCGCCCTATCGTGCAATTAGAAGAAAACAAGACCAAGAAGCTATGGCTCACTTACTCAGGAATCGTCATCAGGATTGAAGGTTTCAAGCTCGATGTCCAATTGGTTGTAGATAAATGAAACCATTCTCATATTGGGCAACAAAAACCGTTGATACAACAGTAACTGTGACCGCCCGGAACCAATTCCATCAACAACATCACCAGCACGAACTCGTCAATCTCAATCGGCAACTGGCGAAGTTCACTCGGTCAAGCCAATATAACGATGCACTCCACCTGTTCGATCAAATTCATTCTCTTCATCACGGGCCTAGACCGGATCATTACACCCTCTCTACCACACTCACTGCCTGCGCTAATTTTGGCAGCGTTCTTTTTGGTAACCAACTCCATGCCTACGCCGTCAAAGCTGGCCTCATGGCCTCTGCTCACGTCACAAACACCCTCGTCTCCCTGTATGCAAAAGTGCATGACGTCCTTTCTGCGAAATGGGTTTTTGAGGAAATTGAAAACCCAGATGTGTGTTCATACACGACGCTGTTGTCTATGTGTTGGAGGCTGGGGCACATCGATTATGCGTGGGAGATGTTTGATAAGATGCCGCATAGAGATGTGGCCATATGGAATGCAATGATTAAAGGGTGCATTGATAGTGGGAATGAAGAGATTGGATTTGCTTTGTTCAGAGAGATGCGGGAATCAGGTGTTAGATGTGACCGCTATGGTTTTTCAAGTGTTCTAAGTGGGTGTGACTTGGAGTTTTTGGATTTTGGGACGCAGCATTCTCTAGTTGTCAAAACTGGCTATTTGGCAGCTACTTCTGTTGTCAATGCTTTGATTTCTATGTATTTTAACAATGAAAAAGCTGAGGATGCGTATTTGGTGTTCCAGGAAGCTCAAGGTTCTGTGTATGATCTTATCACTTACAATGTGATGATTAACGGCTTTGTGGCCATAGGAAAATTCAAAGAGGCTTTAAAGATGTTTAAAAACATCCTGGAGACGTATCTTAGGCCTACAGAATTGACTTTTGTGAGTCTTATGAGCTCATGCTTGTGTGCCAGAGATGTTTCTCAAGCTCATGCCCAAGTTATCAAGATGGGTTTTGAAACTTGTACTGCTGTAAGCAATGCAGCTATAAGCATGTACTCAAATTGCAAGGACTTGAGAAAAGCTTGCATGGTTTTTGAGAGATTAGAAGAGAAGGATCTAGTCTCGTGGAATACTATCATATCCAGTTATGCTCAAGGAAATTTTGGTAGGTCAGCAATTTCTGCCTACCTGCAAATGCAGAGAGCAGGGTTCAACCCAGATGAATTTACTTTTGGAAGCTTACTGGCAAGCTCAGAATTTATAGAAACTGTGGAAATGATTCAAGCTATTGTCTTTAGAAAGGGGCTCGACTCAAATGTCCAAGTTTCCAATGCATTGGTTTCGGCATACTCTAAACACGGTGATATATTTCAGGCCTATCAAATATTTTGCAACTTGTTTACCAATAATCTGATTTCCTGGAACATGATGATTTCTGGGTTCTTACTAAATGGACTCCCCCTGCAAGGCTTGAAACTATTCTCTGATCTGCTGATGTCAGAAATTAGGCCAGATGGATATACTCTTACTATTACCTTAAGCATTTGTGCTAACATTTCAGCTCTCAGACTTGGGAAGCAAGTTCATTGTTATATAATTACTAGTGGAGTCACATTAAAAAGCTCTCTGGGCAATGCGCTAATGACAATGTATAGCAAATGTGGGCTTTTAGAGTGGTCTTTAAGGGTGTTCAATGCAATGACTGAAAGAGATGTAGTCTCGTGGAATGCCCTGATATCTGCTTATGCACAGCATGGACAAGGAAAGGAAGCTGTGCATTGCTTTGAGGCAATGCAAAACTCACCAGGAGTTGAACCAGATCAGGCAACCTTGATGGCAGTTCTCTCTGCTTGCAGTCATGCAGGCTTAGTTGATGATGGCGCCAGAATTTTCAACTCTATGGTTAGCAAATATGGTGTTACACCTGGAATTGATCATTTTTCTTGTATTGTTGACCTTTTAGGTCGTGCTGGCCATTTTGATGAAGTTGAAAGTATAATAAATAGTGAGCAGTTTGAAGCCCACCCCAGCATCTGGCGGACACTGTTCAGCACTTGTGCAGCTCATGGTAATCTAAAGCTGGGAAGATTAGCTGCTGGGTTTCTGGTTGGGATGGAGAAGGATAATCCATCATTTTATGTGCTTTCTTCAAATATGTATGCATCTGCTGGACAATGGCAAGAAGCAGCTAATGTAAGACGGCTGATAAATGACACTCCGGCGATGAAGCAACCTGGCTGTAGTTGGATCAGCTAATAACAATGCCACATTGACTGTGTTGCGGCTCAAGCTGGATAAGAAATGAGGATGCCTTTTGTTGAGGCCATTTAAAATCCATTATCGCAGCTGATATACAGAAATGGCCTCTGATGATTCCAACAAGTTGGGGGCAATTATAGCTGTCCAATTTGTTACCAAATCAATTTCCAACAAAAAGCCCCCTCAACAGATGTATTTAACTGGCTTTCAAGATAAGTTATCGTTAAAAACCAAGTCTGCAGACCATATGCCATCCTTCATGCCTTCATCCATTGGAATGTCCAAGGTGCCAGGAATCATGCCAGCTGATGATGCAATCCAATGATGCCCATCATCTACTTTCTGTTTGCTTCATGTGAACCTGCTAACACAATAATTTGTCTTCGCTGGAATCACATGTTGAAGAAACACAAAGCTAGATTTGAAACTAATTCCACACAAGAAAAGCTTGATGCTCTGGGTATAAAATCATCTTTGACACATGTTAGAAGAAGACGACGCAAGCTGAGAGAGATGAATTGTTAAAGTGGTATTCAAAAATTGAACACGAGGTCAACAATGCCTAAAAATTCTGTTCAATGTCACTAACACTAGAATATGAGATTGTCCATTCATCAGAAAAGCTTACTAAAGTCTATCCTAAAGAAATTTTAAAGGAGAACATGTAATCAAATATGAAAGGCAAACAAAACATCAAGAAAAATGTTCAACCAACTCAATCTATGTGCAACAAAAGTTTCCGTTTCCTTTTTCCTTTTTCTTTTTGGTCGATTGGGATATTGGTTTTCATGTGTTATTAGATAGTATATAACTAACGATCATTAACTTAGTAGTACTAAAGTTATCTCTAATATTGAAGATTTCAGATTTTAATGCAGTACAGAACACTACACTTGTCTTCTTCTTTTTTTAATATTGCTTTTTTTTCTTAAAAAAAATATTGGCCTTATTTTATTTTATTTTTATTTTTATTTTTATCTTTATTCTTTCAAACAAATAATTAAGATTTCATTTGATCAATAAGATAAAACTAATCAACATGGATGTAATGTTTACATTTGCCACCAAACATACTTTAAAGACAACCTTTTTTACCTGTAAAATTTATAACTATTACCCATGCGAATTTTCACCCTAATCTTTTTCCTCTTACCAAACGCACCCTTAAACTTGACTCTAATACCAGAAAAAGTAAATTTGTCAACGCCGAACGGAAAAGGACAATTCCCCTGTGTGTGACAACTGTTTTATCAGTAGAATGGCTGGTGGGAATATAAGGCCGAAACACCCCCCCCAAAAAAAAAAATCTCCACCTTTTGGGCCAGAAAGTTTAACAACAAAACAAGGTGTGGGGGCCATAGGGTGGAGCCCAATCCAATCCATTAGACGCATTGCACACCATTGATGGAGGACCCAACGAAAGCACGTTTGACCAATTTCTTCTTTCGGTGTGACATTTGAATATTTGCAATCACCGCCGTTTGACCTCAATGACTTTGATTAGACAGGTAATATTTGCGGGGCTTCCGTTTTTTTTTTTTTTTTTTTTTAATACAGTAATAATGATTTATTAGTCTATTAACAATTAAAAAAAAAAAGAGAGAGAAAAAAAAAATGGGTTTAAAAACACGACAAGAGAGAAACACAACATCCTAAAAAAGACAGCTTCAAAATCCCACGATTGGGGGGTTTTTTGGAAGACTTTGGTCTCAAAGGCCAGTGGTTACAAGGACAAGCCGAAGGGTGGGGACTTTCGCGGTTAACCTTTGGCATGCTTCGTAATGACGTGTAACTTAGAGACAATCAAATTGCCTCCCGGCAATGTCCGTCTAACGAAGCAATTGATAGTCACGGATGGACTTTGTCTATAGTTTTTGGTATGAGCTAAAAGGATGTTTTACATGTGGTTGTTATTTTTATAAATGTAGTGCACACATTGTTTTATATCTTAATCATTTATTTTTTTATTTTAATTAAATTTCACTTAATTTTTTTTTATTTTCACTCGTATTTAACATTAAATTACCTTAATTTTCCTAAACAATAAGTCAAACTAGAAAATCCATGTTTTTCTGCTTCTCTCTCCACAATACTTCTTCATTATTTTTAAAAAGGGATCGGTGTGCACTAATAGTGGTGTCTGCTTTGGTGACAAGCATTAGATTTTTTTTTTAATAATAATAATAATAATAATAATGATAATAATAATAACAAATGAGCTTAGGGGCTAATACCTTTTCCCCACGCAGGAGAGAGCATGAACATCAAAGCGATTGGTTTTCTTAACTCAGAAGTCTGTACCTAAGATTGGCAATGCCCTGCCTCAACACCACTAAATCAAAGCTATCAATTAAACATTCTACAGTTAAAAGTCTAAATATTTATTTTTAAAGTTTTCATTTAAATCTTAAGAAAAAGTTAAAATTTATAAAATATAATACAGAATAAAAGTTGATTCTATTATATATATATAATAAATTTTTTAAGAGACAAAAAATAAATATAAAATTCTAATCACTTCAATATTAGTATTAAGGGTTATTGAATTTAATATTCGGGTTAATGTTTTGACTGGCAGATGGCTAAACACTCATAAAAAATGTTCATCTATCTAAATAAATAAATGCATACTCGAAGCAATCAAATACATGTTTGGATCAATGAAATATTTAAAATCATTAATCTATAATATTTTGATAATTGCTTACTTCTATATGAACACAAATTTATAAAATGTTTTAAGCGAGGGCACATAGGACAAATGCTTTTGGGATACATCTCATCACTTAAAACATTTTAAAAGTACCTGCAAACCTTTTTTTTTTTTTTTTTTTTTTCTTTTTGTTATTAACAAATTTCTGATGTTTTACTTACAAAAATTAAAAAGAAAAAGATAAATTTTGAAAAAGTCTTGAATCTTTTAAATTTTTTGTAATTGAGGTTTTTTACTTTTTTTTTTTTTTTTAGTTTTTAAACTAATTTTAAATATTTTATTTTTATTTTATTTATAATTTTTTGAACAAAAATAAGTCGAATGGTTTAAAATTTTTAAGATAATATTAAATATTTGGGACTTGTCGAGATTTTGTCTACAAACTAAGCTACGGAACAAGTCATTAATATAATGGACAAGTCTTTAATGTAATGTAAATTTATTTTTTTTTTTCCGTGATGGCCAAAATTAATAATATTTTCCAATGTATAAAATAACTTGGTACCTGGAACTTCGCATAATCAGCCTCCTAAGCATAGGAGCTGCGTGCATAAAGTTTCAAGAAAACAATTTAATACCCAAGAAAAGGTTAAAAGGATTTTTCTATATATATATATATATATATAATATATATATATTTTATATATATATATATATATATATATATGAATTTTTTTTTTTGGTCCATAAAATATAAACCTTTTTATTCTTAGAAAGCATTTTTCTAATCCATATCCACCTTAGCTAATCATGCTCGGAAAGGTAGACAATATCATCAGTGACCTGGAAACATAATTACTGCTTGCAGAACCAAAAATTTTTTAGCAACCAGAATAAAAAATTTTAGGGGAAAAAATGGGTAGAAATAAAACCAAAATTTTAATGGAAGCAAACACTAAAAGTAATAATGATGATGACGACGGCGACGATGATAGTTGCCTACTACTACCCAAGTTGAAAATTCAAGATTGCCACTTGAACAATTGGAATCACATCAAGATCTTGAAAACCATTCGAACTCTTAAAAGAGGGGAAAGTTGCATGGAAAACTCGAGAACCAAAATAAAAATCCCCCACTGGTGACCAGGTCACCACAAACAAGAATCACAGCAAAAGGCTCATTAAAAGCCTTTTTGATGAAACCAGACAATCTGCGATCCATGTGGGTGATGCTGGTCTCCTACCTGTTCACAATAACAGAGCACTAGCTAGTACTCAGAAGTAGGTAAAAACACAATTTTTAATTAAATGCACCATCCGGTTCCGGGACTCACAAAAAGACCCCCACCACTGCTTTCTCTGCGCATTTTGGCTCACTTGCAGACAAGATTCCACGGCACACACTCACACGGGCAGAGAGAGAGAGAGAGAGAGAGATTACAATTACATTAACATTAATTAGTCATTACATTGATAGCTACACAACACCATTGGACAATGATGTAAAAAGAAACTGCACTATTTCTGTTTCAGTTGATTTACACAGGTTTCATCGCTGACAATGAACGCTATATAGTGGAAATCTGGTAAAGATAAAGGAAAACAAAAATTAAAAAAAGGCACATCAAAGAAGAAGAATAGCATCAGCCCACAACTCAATTGGAAAACCCATTCTTTTATATCCTACGATCTATAATTCAATTAAAATCGAAAATCCAGTGGAAAAGATCAATAATCAGGCATAAGCTGGCTGATCTTGCCTTCTTCAAGGGCCATCTTTTGCTCGGTAATCTTCAACCAAAGGCACACCCCAGTAAAACTGAGGATCAAACTGGCAAACCCACTTCCCAATCCAATCCCTACAATGGCCAAAATTGACAAACCTTTATTCTTCATAGGAGGCAAAGGATACCCGTAAAGATCCTTATTTCCTTCGTAAGAACTGGCATTGAATGTTGGCAAATTCCTACTTCTGTTGCCCAAAGACGCCGGTATCGGCCCAGAAAGCTTATTATTGCTGACATCAAAAGCCGACAGCCTGATTAGAAGACCCAGCTGTTGTGGGATTTGACCAGAGAGGAAATTGTCGTGCAAATCAATGACATTCAAGTAAGCACACATTGCAAGCTGCGGTGGGATCTCTCCGCTAAGTCTATTAGAGGAGAGATTGAGAACTGCGAGATTGACTAGCTTCTGCAAATCAGCAGGGATTGGACCCGAGATAGCATTGGAGGAGAGGTCAAGGGACTGGAGGTTGGTGCAGTTGGAAAGATAAGGAGAGATGGAGCCTTGGAGAGAGAGGTTGGTGAGGGATAGCTTGTAGATGCGGCCATTGTTGCACGTGGCTCCAGGGAGATAGGAGGTGAAGCCTGAACATGGGTTTGCAAAATTGGATTTTGTCCAGTTTCGGAGTGAGTTTGTTGGGTCTTCCAACGATTGGCTTAGGTGGGTCAAGCAAAGCTCATCGCTTGGATCCGATGTTGAGGTTGTTGTCCAGGTTAGCAGAGTAATCAAAACCAGTGACCAAACCCCCATTTACAGAAACACCTAGAGAGAGAGAGAGAGAGAGAGAGTGTGTGTGGGTGTGAGAGAGAGGGAGCGAGAGAAACAAAGAGACTTGCTTTATTTGTTGAGAAAAGCCCAACTTGAAGAAGAACATAAGGAGATCAGCAAGCAAGAGGGAAGACAAAAATACAAGATAACCAGGTAGAGAGACGATGATCATGGAGAATTATTTTCAATTCTTCCATTTGATTTTCCTGTCGTGCACAGGTGCATCTTTAAATATATATATATATATATCGCGCACACACACAACACACACACACACAAAGCTAACTGTCCAGACACACACCCCTCCACACACAAACACACACAAACGTGGCTCCAAAATTCAATTGTCTGTTGTGACTTTAGACCTAACCTTAAGGCAGCAGCAGCAGCACCCGAAGATAGAGAGATGGCACTTGGGCAATTGGGGTTTGGTGAAAATGAAACGATGACTTCCCCAGAGACACGAGTGAGAAACTGAGTTGGACTTAAGTGACCTGCACACACACACACACACACACACATTCAGAGAGCGAGCCAGTGTGCAAGATAGCGACAACACGCTGTTTGGTCAAGAGTCGAGAGGGTAGTTTGGTCATTCGGTCCTGATCACGTCTTTGAGTTCTCTTTCTTTTCTTCTTGAATTTCTTTCTTTTTTTTTTTTTTCCAATTCTTTCTTTAAAAAATTTAATAACAACGTAATATAAATAATATGATAAATACACATTTATATAATATAATTAAATGAAAAATATATTAAATTTTAAAATAATAATAATACATATACATAATCAAATTTTTTTTTTTAAGAGAAATAATATTTATATAACATAAAATTTTATTGTCTTTGCCCATAGTCACCACGAGATTGGATGTTCATAAATACTTTATCATGTTTAAAAAATCAAAGTCCCCGCCAACCTTCCTTTCCCATTATGAATGGCTCTCTTGTAACTCATTTTGGAATTGGACTCATTTCAACCGCCAGACATCCCCATTTATCATTCTTGACTGAGACAACTCATTTCCATTTACACGATCGTTTTTCCCATTTATTTTCTTCCCTTCTTCTTCTTCTACTTCTATTCTACCCGTAGCTGCTCTGACTGTACTCTCTTTCTCCCCACTGTCCATGGATATTCACTAGTATTGAATGTTCTTTTTTGTAATGCTCCCCTAAATTAATATTCCTGCAACAAGTTTTAGCTGAAAGAGAAAATAAAAGTGTTTTCTTCTGAATTGTTTTTTGTTGAGTTTTGTGAAAATGGAGTTTACGTGTTAAGTCCTCACGGTTCGTAGAAAAAGGTTTTGGAAGGGAGAAAATGAGAATAAAAAAAAAAAATCTACAAAATGAAAAGTTAAAGGAAAACAAAATTTTACCCTTTAAATGGATTTGGATGCAGTACTTGCATCGAAAATTTTACCAAAATTCATTGTCGTCTGAGGTGTTTAAGAAAAATGAAATTTTTGATTAATCACTTGAATATAATCAAATAGAATCAAAACGGATTACGAGTTTAATTCACTAAACCAAATTTCATAATAGATTGATAGGATTGTTATGAATTTTTTTTTTTTAATTCAGTTACAATTTTTAATTTTACTAAATGACAGTCAATATAATTAAACTCAAGTATTATTTTATATATTTTTTACTTTTTTATTTAATATTACTAAAATTTATTATAATTCTTAAATAATTATTTATTTATTTTATATATTATAATAATTACATTTTTTGAAAAAAAAAATGTCAAATTTTTTTTTTTTTTTTAATTTATATCTATTGCAAAGTATTTACATAATACTATTAATTTATTGCTCTTTCGGTGTGTGGCATAATCATGTTTTTTTTTTTTTCCGTGTACATGGCAATGCAAAGGTCACTATCTAAAATTTACCACGGCAACATCTTCGTATAAACTTTATAAAGAACGCGACAACATGTTTATGACCTTTGCCCTTTTTTTTTTTTATTATTTTTTGGTTTTTTGGTTCCTTTCTATTTTGTATGAATTATAAATATATCATAATCCAAGAATTCGTGTCTCACAACAAAATAAAATGGTTTCACTTCAACCACCGCCGACCACAACCAATCGCCTTCAGTACCACAACAATGTAGAGCGTGTGAAAAGAGAAGAAAGAAAAAAAAAATCAGGAAATTATTACTATCCTCTATGAAAAAAAAAAAAAAAGTCTTAACATTTTAATATCAATTGAGATTCCAATAATACTGTAAAAATAATGAAGGGGGTCCAGTAAATGCAAGCATGCAATTGTCTAGGACAAGTAGATTTGATAACAAATCAGAGTCACATGCTTTGTCAGTGTATAATTCATTCGCATCAAAAGATTCCTTCTTTTTCTTTTTTCTTCAATTTTCACTTTAATTTAAAATCGTAATGATCAGAGCTATAATACTTTACCGGTCCAATTAGTTAAATACATGCATTGGCAATCCCCAATTCACGAGACAAGAGACTGGCAGTGGCCCCGTAAGTAAATTAAATTAAAGTGAGTCTAGATATTCAAGGATCAAAAATTACTTTTAGTCAATAAAATAAAAAAGTAGATGGTATCCCACAATTATACAAAAAAAAAAAATAAAAATAAAAATAATTGTGCTTATACGTTTAGTTTAATTAAACATATTGACGGAAAATCAAAATTCTATCTTATTGTATTTATAAAGTCTTTGCAAACACTTGCAAAGGTGGAAAAGGAGAAGGGAATTGGAAAGTAAATACAAATGTTGTTAGTGGGGTTTGTCATAAGTAATATTGATTGCCTTTTGTTCATCTTTGGTGCTGTAGTCAAAGGTGGACTTCTCGGCATAATGTGATGAGATCGCTTCTTCAAAACCAACTTTTTGTAAAATATTATCATGTCTCTGCTCTATCTTCCAGCACGGGGTAGGTTTAGATGGAGGGAGACTAATAGAAAAGGTCTCACAAAAAAAGATGTTTTATTCTCTAAATTCACGTATCATTTTCTATTTACATAATGGTGGAAATCTTGAGATAAAGTGAACATGCTTCCCCCCCCCCCCCCCCTTTTTTTTTTTTTGACTAAGATATGATTTTTGTGGTCAAGTTATAAATAATTAATTCTTTATGAATTCTCTTATTCCCGACCTGAATTCAAAAAAGTGATGATTACAATACCGTGGTGCAAACAAGGCCACGCTAGACATGCTTTTTATTATAAGAGGTTGGAAAGAATCCAAAATTAAGTTGGCATCACATTTTATCTCTCTTAATTAAGGTTGATTTGATATTATATTTTAATTTATTTTTTTAAAAAAATATCATATTTTTATTTATATATCATTTAATCTCTTTTTTTTAGTATAATTTTTGTTTTTAAAATAAAATTCACACAACTTACATATTTACATTTAAAATTACAAAATAAAAATACTAATCATAACATTTATAAGTTCAAATAATGAAGTACTCACTAATATTTTTATTTTATTTTTTATAAAAAAATTATTACATAAAGAATAATGATTTTAACTTAAATTTGTATACATTTAATTGCAACATATTTCAATTTATATATATTTATTTTTGTAAATAAAAATTTAATAAAGGAATGGAAATTAAAATTAAAATATTAGTGAGTATGCGGCATTAAACAATGCACTAGGAGGCAACGGAATGGAAAATCTGAGTTATTGTCATATGAAATTATATACTCCAAATCTACTTGGCAAAGTGGTCGGGGAAAGAAAAAAAGAAACAGTACAAAATATTTGCACGACTCAGAGGCTAGCCTGAGTTGGGCTTCATTTTCTGGTTGTGGTCCAATTTTTCTTCGATGCTGCCCACGTCGGCTGAAGTAACAGGAGACACAACACGAGTGCCAACAAACCAACACAGTGTTGGGGCTGGCATTCGTGCCCCATAGAGTGGTCTTCGTCAACAATTAACTTGCAGCAAGTCGCCTACATTAGCAAAGTGAGAACTGCGAGGTTCACCAAGGGATTAAGGGGCCCATTTCAATTTGTGTGGTTCAAATTATGGGGTTGCCTTTGCAATTTTGAGGCTATCTGACTCTATGCCTTCCCCGCCTCTAACTGCACTAGGCCTACTTTTTGGGTCCTATAAAAGCATTCAATATTAATCTTACTATATTACAGACAAGGCGTTCAGACAGTCCATTGACCTTCCCCGGTGGGAACTGGAGACAAAAGCATGGGTGGAGGCCATGGAACACAACAAAAATATACCTAGTTTATTTCCACAAGGCTTTCTGGTTCCAAAAACTAAGATCATTATTATTATTATTATTTTGAACACTAGATTATAATTATTATCATATTACATAGATTAACACAGATATAATGTCGATAACCCATGTATAAAGAAGAATCTCGCGTGAACTCAACTCAAAACAACAAGATTTGGTAACCTGCTGAGCCATGGTCTGGTTCATTAAAATAATCATTTGGTACCTAACCTGGGCAACCTGGCTAGTTCAACTACGAGCTGGTGACCTAATTATTTCTTTTGTTTTTTTTTTTCTCTTTTTTAAATATTTATATTAATTTAAAGTCAATTTTTACATCTAATTTTAAAATTAATAAATCTAAATTTTAATATTATATAATTCAATAATAATATTCTAGTATTAGAGGTCAATGATAATAAAAATACTTCATTAATATTAATAAAAATAAATAATTAAATTATTATCTCAAATAATAATAAATTAATTATTAAATTAAATAATATTTTTATTTAAATAATAAAATTAAATTTGAATTACTCATCAACAATTAATTTCATATATATTTTCGTAATTTATTTTTTAATATCATAAATGTGAACGAATTATTCACGCACAACTTGTAAAGCTAAATTTGTAAAAATTTAGCACATAAAAGTTTGACCCGTTACCACTAATTTTAATTGAACCAATTTAAATCAAATTCCAATTATTATCTAAACATTATTATTACCCAAGTTTACAAAATGTTCCTCCACAAGAATTTTTTATTGAGTGAACTGAGTCTGAAGGTATCGAATGACAACATAGCTTCGCTTATTTGTAAATTTGTTGCCATTCGTACATTCAGCTCAAATCCAATGACGTGATTACTTGATTTTAGATCGAATAAAAATAGTTGAGAGCTGAACCTCAACTTGCATAAAAAAACTGAAAAATCGATTGAGTTTTATTTTAAAATTTTAAAATAAAATAAAGCACTGTATAATTAATAACTATTTTATATATAAGAATAGTAATATTATTTTATATTACATAATATTTTAAATGGTACTAAAATTAACATTAAAAATTTTTAAATTTCAGTTTGCACATTTTATTCGGCTTTCGGAACTTCAAAGCCAAACTAACCAAAAACACCCTGAAATTTTCTAAAATGCAAACCAAACTAAAATCCAATTTTTAAAAAATTTCAGACCAAAAACTTCTAATCTAATTCGGTTATTTAGTTAAAAACTGAAAATGCTCACAAGTATCAGTGTAAATCTTTGCATCAGAGCTTGTGAACCAGTGGAAAAGGAGAGGGCGAGACCTAAACATATAACTCTCGGGCTGTCCCTCCCGACTCCCCAGACAAGAAGTTTTTTTTTTTTTTTAAAAAAAAAAAATTAAAAAATTGGTTAACTCATAAGTTATATAATAATTTTTATAAATTTTATATTTTTAATTATTAAATATTTCCTGAGAAACACTAATTTTAAGTAGACCTATTTTTGGTTTACAAAACCAAGAAACTTAAGCCAGGGGACTGTGACCCATCATTTTAAGATCAAAAATAAACTTAAACCCCAACGGCCCATTTGGGTCTCTGATTTGCGTTACACCCCTCATTTACGAAGTTCATTTCAAAAATTTCAAAGCCTGAGAACGATATGATCCTTCAACACGAAAGCCCAGTTGTACTTTTCCATGATGGGCCTCCAGACCCATGTTCTTATTTTAAGCCGGCTACGAGCTTTCTAAGATCACTGTTAAGCTCCCGCGCCATAAAACAAAGAAACGGGTCTCTTGCGACTAAAATGTAGGGCTTTACGCCCAGTGCTCCAAACACAATTACTTGGAACGTTTCACTGAACAATAATAATAATAATAGTAATAATGATAGTCGAGACATTTTTTTTGGGGTACTTTTTGGTTTCGTATAAAGTTTTAATAACATTTTTAGGTCTTTCAGCTTCCTTGAAACAGAAGAAAAAAAGAAACGCGTGGCTTTATGCCGAATGCCTAACTAAGTCGATGATCATAGTTTGGTAAGTTTCAAGCAAAACCCAGCATCTACCATTTTTCTTTGTTCCGATTTGTCAAGTTGACCATTGCGCCCACTTTTTCTTTTGTTTTTTCATAATTTTCTTCCGAAGATGTTCATGTTGACTTGGGGTGAAAATTATTAGCTTGCGTAAATCATAATCCGTGTATTACGTTGAGGAAATAAAGGGCAGCATCTCAATTGATCGAATGCAGTCTTGAGGTTCCCGGCTAGCTGGGTTGTCCTCTCAAAAGAGGATTTCGTTGTGATTACTTAAACCAAAAACATTATTTAATTCATATTTCATTCTCGTGATCTATTGTAATTAATTTTTTTTCACAGGATAGTTCTTTTGACCAAAACAATTATTAATTTTTGTCGGTTGAACTTAATAAATAATTAATTCAAAATTATTGATTTAATAATAAAAAATTATTAGTTGCAATATCAAAAGTGACATGTTTAATTTTTTTATAAATGATTAAATATATATTCAAAGAATTTGCTTCAAAATAAACAAAGAAAAAAGATTTTAGGCATATATCTATATTGATTTCACAAGCAAAATAGGAATAAAAATGAAAGTATGAGGACATAGTATTGTCAAAAGACTATTTGATTCAAAAATTTTATTTCATTGAAGTCTAATAATAATTTATATATTAAATTTAAGATATTTTTTTCATACTTAAAGTTCTTTAATTAATATTATTGATAAATTACAAATCATTTTTCAAAAAATATAATTTAAACTCAATTTTTTTTAAATATTATAAAATTATTTAAATTATTAAATAAGATAAAAAATAAAACACATGTTAAATTTTAATAAAAGTATAAAACTAAAAATAAAAATTAAACTAAATTTTATGGGTAAATATGTAATTTTTAATTATTAACTTAATAATATTTTATTAGTATATCTCAAAATATATTAAATCATAAAATACATAATATAAGGTAATTTTTTTTTTTTATAAATTACAATACCTTTTTTTTAGAATATGAATATAAAATTTGCGAAGTAAATGTATAAATTTTTAAACCATTAAAATATTTATTACCGACCGCCAGTCTAATAAAATGTGAATATCGTCCAGGTCATAGGTTTCGCCGACAATTGATCATGATTAATGGCTTCAATCAACAGCGTACGTTGCGAGTTTCTTACAGCTTGACAATTAATCAAACTCTCCTTTAAAAAAAAAAAAAAAAATTCCACAAAAGCGCCACAGGTAAGTTCCATAAAAGGGCAATTCACATTTCGGTGATGGCGATGACTTCAACGATTGGCTAATGCTTCCACCTAGCAAAGCGTGTGAGACACCATCATTGCAGATATTCTTGACATGACACTATAATATTAATATTTGACAGACCCATTTACTTTTAATTGCTAACCTTACTTTATATTATATTTAAAGAGTATAGTACACCTTTTCGTGATCGATGAAGGAAAGAATATCACTTTCCCTATCATTTTCCACAAGGATTTGCCTCATGTTTTGACGTAATCGCTGGCATGCAATGCTGCTTTTGTCTTTGTCTTCTTCTAATAATTTTTTTTTTTTTAAACTGTGTGTGAGCTTTATTTTCCTATTTCAAAAAGAGCAAAATCGTACGGAACCACAATAGTAAGGTATTTTTTAAGATTTTTTTTTTAAAAATTTAATTTTATTATTTTTTACCGAATAAAAATAATTTTATACATTAGATCACTTTAATTTTTTTATAATAAAATTTTTATAAAAATATAATAATTTTAATATTTTAAAAATTATTTTTATTACATTTTATTTTAACGCTTTTATTTAATCTCAATTTTTTACTCTTAAAATATTTATTTTTTATTTATCAATTTTAATATCTTTTTTTCTTATTTTTTTTACTAAACTCAATATAATATTTTTTAATTTTTTCTCATATTTTATAAAAAAATTTTACATTTTTTATAAAAAAAATTAACTATTGAAAATTAATTCCTTTTCATAAAAAAAATTAATTTTAAAATATATAATTTTTATTACTAAAATATTAGTAAACTATAACACTTAAATTAATTAATTAATTTTAAATTTCTATAACTTTTCTAATTTTTTATATTTTTAATACTTCAATCTCATTAGTTGATTGCAATTATTGATCAAGTTTATCAACTAAAAATTTTTATAACTTTTATAATTGCTAAAACTTTCAACATTTTAGTTATTTTTGGATGACCATAACTACCGATTAAGACAATTAATTTAAAATTTTTGTGTAAATTTTTTTTATATTCGATTGGTCATAAATATTAATTTGATTAACCTATTCAAATTCTCAGTAGCTTTTTTAAGATACCTCTCGATGATTGTAACCACTAATTAAGTCAATTAATTTAAAAAATTTGTAACTTTTTTCTTTGTAGCATTTTTTATATTCAGTTGATCACAAATATTGATTTGATCAACCTATTCAAATTCTTTGTTTATTTATGTTACTCTTCTTTTATATGCTAATTAACTAATTAATACCATAAGTTAATTAATTCCTAATTTTTGTCAATTCTAAATTTTCACAATTTTTTCATCTTTATTTAAAATCATTTATGATGTTACTTAATACTAAAAATAAGATTTTTATCTAATTATTAGTTTAATTAAGTTTTAAATTTTTTTTTTCATAATATACATAAAAATTATTCAAATAAAAATAACATTTATCTAATAAATAATAATATTAATCAAATATGAAAAACACATTAGAATATAGAGAAATTGATGATAACTCATAATCATATTAAATTCAATAATTTCTCTATTAATCACAATAATTTCATAAAAGATATTTATATTAAATTAATATCTTATATTAGTTTAAAATATTTTATATAATATAAAAAAATTTTGTATCTTTTCGAATCATTTTGTGTTTGTAGAGTGGCTTCCTTCAAGAAATTAAAGCCATTGACTGCGTCACTGTTGGATTGTGAATTTGTGATTGTACTGTTCTGCATTGCATGGTAGATTAATGGTTTTTAAGATAATGCAATCTTAATCTTATAAATAAAACATGCAAATGATTTTTGATAAAAGGAAAAAAGAAATGAACATACCAGGACTTGACATGCCACGAATCCTCTTGAGCAAAGGCAGGCATTTCGGAATTAGAATTGGGCATGAAGTTGGCGAATCCGCTGTTCATAGATCAGATGACGGAAATTTACATGAGTGATGGGATAATTAATCATCTTAATTATCAATTAGTGAACAAACTTTGAGTCTTTGACCAAATGTTTGGGCTCTGTAGAATTGGAAATAGCTGAAATAAAATAAATAAATAAATAAATAAATAACAACAACAACAATTGAATTCCACCCACTGATTGAAAGATTCTACCTGTGGTGGAAGGCTAATGCTTGCAGACTCTCAATATCGCTGAATTATCAGCATAGCCACAAAGGACTTAAAAACCTGTTTTGGAGGCAATATATTGCATTGCACCGGTGGGGAATTATACACGCTTTTCCTGCTTAAGGCTGCTCTGAGGACCAAATGATCACATGAGCCCACACGTGTGCGACGGGCACAAATAAAGACCCTCACGTGCGGTCATATACAGGGCGAAGCATTGACTGGACTGGTGATAGAAGCGCGCTGATGTGGACCCAGCAGCATCATTAGGTTGCAATTGTGCTTAGGAGGATAGACATGTATGTGTTAGATTTTTTTTAACAAAACAAGAAGCCTCTTCCTTTCATTAGTGTAACAGATAAGTTGCATGTTAAAATTGCCATCCTAATAATAATAATAATATTTTTACTTTTTTTATTTACAAGTAGAAAATTCTCCAGTCTGCCCTTACGACTAGCTTTGGTTAATAGATCGCTTTGCCGTTCCTCCTTCCATCTTACTTAATGACTTTCTTTCTTTCTTTTTTTTTTTTTTTCATATTTCCTTTGAGGTGTAGCCGTTGAACGAAATGTGCATTTCTTTTGGAGAGAGCTGAAACAACAAGATGATGTCATGTACACGGAGAACAATGGTGTTTGATGAGGTCAGAATCAGACATACCGTGGTCAAAAGCTCAAAGCAAAAGGGAACAAATGTAAAGCTGAATGTAATTTTGAATATGGTCAGCCCATATTGCAAAAATCATTTCATCATAGACTTCAATCAAATTTGATTCTTTGAAAGCTTTCCCTCCACCATTACTTTCGAGATCTTCACAAAGGATGACGAGTTTGAAAATTTGAGGCTCTTATCCATGAACAGGTCCCACCTAAAGCTTCATTAAATTAATCCCAGTCACACCATCACATTTTCTCCAGGTACTAGTAAGTAGCGATTAAAGAGAAAGGCAAAATGAAAAGGATATATCCACTTAACACTAGTCCCATTTCCTCCGTCTCATGTTTACCCCATGCAAATCGTTGCAATTTACTTAAAAAACTGGCCTATGCTATGCATCTGTCCAAGCAGCCAAAAGTGGCACGTGAGGCAAGGAGACTGAAGGCTTCAATTGGGTGGACGGGACCCAAGAATTCGCATTACTACTTGGACTAATATATAACTTGGATGCTGCTGAAGGAGGCATTGCAAGGAGCATTGGTGTGCTAGCTTTATTTGGGCTGCCTTCTCTGGAGCTACTTAAACTAGTCACCAATGAGGAAGCGTTGGAAAAGTGAGCTCCCATCTTGACAGAGTCTTCGCTCACAATATCAATTCCTATTACATTCTCCTGGGCCAACGAGAAATCCTGAGTTTTGTAGTTACCAATTGGATAAGAAGAACCTCTGTGATCAAGTTGCTGGGGTGACTGGCAGGGGACTGTTTTCCAATCTGATTCACTCTCATTGCTCTTCTGCAAGTGAGTTGCTTCTCTGTGGCCATTATGACTAGGAGGCTCCTGCACTGGAGTCTCATTACTCAACCCTATGTCCTTGTTTCTCCTGGCTAAATCTCCAGCAAGTAGTGTATCGCTTGTCATGATTCGTTCAACATCGTACCTCATTATGTCAAAATTTGTTACAGCATTAGCCCCACGGAATTTTATTGCTGCTATATCATAGGCTTCGGCTGCTTCCTCTTCGGTGCCTGAAGTTTAGTCGAAGAATCAAACTTTACTTGCATAGTGTTAAATTGGTGTGAGTGTGTAAAAGAATACTATTGATTAAAGCTTGAATAAAGTCTCACGCTATGCAAACATTGGCCCCTAAAAAGTCAAAAGGCACAGCCTCAATTACTTTATTTGTAAGCTAGTTAGCTAAATATGAATGGAAGAAATTAACACAATTGAATAAGCAGAAACAGGGTTCTATTGTGAAAGAACTCACTGAATGTTCCCAGATAAAGGTCCTTATTCCCTGCAACTCTGCCTATCCTAGCTTGCCATCTTCCATGTTGATGATGCCTGCTAAAAATTGAAGTGTATGGGGAAGAAAATTCATTTTGTTGGAAAAAATGAGAGGGATAAATATTCAAGTTTACTACAGGGTAAAGTAGGATATCGAGACCTTGTCACTCCTCTGTAAATTGAAGCACCCCTAGAGAATCCACTGCTTTTCCTGCATTCAGGGAAAAAACAAATAAAAAAAGAAGGAATGCTCTTCAGAACATTACTTTTACGAGCAAAAATGGTATGCAAGTACAAAAATTGCAACAAGGAAAAAAGGAAAAAAAAAAAAAAAAAGCAAGCTTTAAGGCTTTTACCTTCTTAAATGAGCCACATATTCCTGCCTGGTCTTGTTCTTCATTTCTTCCAGCTCTTGTTGGTAATTTTCCAACTGGAAAAATAAAATAAACAGTAGCAATTTAATAACTACTTGGAAATAGTCTCATAGAAACCAGTTTTGAAATATGAAGAAAGGATGAAATTCCATACTGGAAAATTTGTGTGAGTAGGGGGTCCCCAGTACTTGAGTGCAGCTAGATCATAAGCTCTTGCAGCTTTTTCTTCCATATCGTAACCCCCTGAAAATTTACATTTTGGATTTTCTTGATTAACATTTTGTAGCACCAGATCTCATAAGTGGTTAATCAATGGACACCAAATGATCTTACCCAGATAAACTGAGAGTCATCATTTGTTCCAATGTCACCCCCAGCCAAGAAAATAACAACAAAGTCAGTGCTGTAATATAGTGTCAGTGGGGTTGAAAATAGAGGGCTAAAATTGCAGAACCATTCAGGTACAGAAAATCACAAGGCATATTTGGAATGGCATGAAAAAGTTGCTAACCTTGTCTTCCTTTTCTGCTCTGACCTTCTTTCTTGCAACTATTGTCCCACAAATGGGCTTCGTATCTTCCAGTCCACCTATGCCTGGTTAAGAAAAGCCACTTAGAAATTAGAATTTTGAAGAAACTAATGGAAACAAGGGGATATCAGGAAACCAATTAGGAAAAAGTTTAACATGGGTCATAATGGGAGACAAGATAGGAAAAGAAAAAATGCACATAGAAACAAATAATTTATGGACAAGCTGGGATGAAGAAACTGAAACTCCATGGGAAATTTGAAGAATAAAAGGGTGAATAGTGGGTAAATGAAGTAATAACCTTGTTACACCTCTATATTGAGAAGTTCTTTGACCAAATGTATCAATGGACTTTCTGTGCACAATCTGCTTCTGATCCACATTCTCAGGCCCCCTTTTCTTGTTTTCCATAACAGCACAATCAGCCACAGTAGGTGAGATTTGCTGAGAACCAGTAACACAACTTGATTGGGAGCCAGGGCTCATGGACAAGCTCAAAGATTGCAAATCCCCATATGCCATTTCACTAATAGAACCAGATTCACTTCCATTGTTACCCATGCATCCAATCATCTTCTGATCCATTGCACCATTAGTTGAAAAGGTTCTTGAGAAATTGTTCTTCACACCATTGTCATCTCCTAGTATCATCTCATGGCTCCTGAAACGAGAGTAGTATGTGTTCTGTAGTTGGGCCTGAATCTGTAGATATTCTTGCTGCCTGCAGCTTTGTTGAAGATGAGTTAGGCAATTCTGGTTGTTGAGTTCATTATATGGGTGTTGGTCATGGTAGCTTTTGTCCAAGCTAAGAGGCGTAACTTCTCTGCCATTGCCTTCATAGGGATGGGTCCCCATGGTTGCTCCGCCAAAGAAGTCCTCCAGCTTTGGAGTTGAACTTGTTACCATTGTTGCTTCACAATAGAAAGGTCAAAACACAATAGTCCACAAGTTTGAGAGTAAGCACAAGAATAAAGCCCGAAAGAGAAGAATATACTGCTGTAAAAGTGAGAGCTACTAAGTACAGTTGCTAACCTTGAGGCTGTGACCTGGTAGGAGCTTCCATTGTGCAAAGAGAGCCATCAGACATCAGTGGCATCCCAGAAAAGGGAGAGTACAAACCACAATTTTCACCTTCAACACCATAGTAAATGCCATTGTTGAGGTGTGGTAGGGAGTGAAAATAGGTTGTTGGGATGGAAATAGGAATGGCAGAAGAAAAAGAAGACCCTGTTTGGCCAGGGTGATTTGGTGCTGAGGAAACGAAACCCAGCCAGTTCTTTCCGTTGTCATCATCATTGCTCGTGGATTTCATTTCTTGTGTGAGTGTGTGTCTGTGTGCTTATACTACCTAACTTAGAAGAGATCCTTGGTGGGTTTCTCTTGAGGCCAATCAAGCTCAATCATTGGGCAAAAATAAACTAATCATATAGCAGCATATCTCTCTCCTCTCTCTCTCTCTCTCCCTCTGCTTCACTTCATTGCATCAAACAGGCTTTTTTTTTTTTTTTTGTTAATCTAAAAATTTTGTAATTTTGTTCTCTAGCTGCCGAACTGGATTGGACAAAATTTAACCCCTCATCTAAAACAAATCCAACTTCTGCTACTGAATCTATGCTCTCTCTCTCTCTCTCTCTCTCTTTATCTATCTCTCTGTGAAAAGATTTCTAAAGAGAACAAAGCAACTTCCTTTAAACTAAACAAAAAGAATTAGGTTCCAGTAAGGAATGCTGGGCATCGTTCCAGCATTCCATAGGGATCTGTGTGTGAGAAAGACCACTACTTTTGCTTTATCTCTACAATCCTTTCCCTACCGCTCCATGACTTTCTTTTCCCTTCTCTTTATCAAGACATATGTATATGGTGTATCATAGATTCCTTAAATTAAAGCCCCATTCCTCCATTAAATAAACCAGTTTGCATTAAAAAGACCAAAAACCTGTACCAAGGACAAACTCGGAGTAGCAGCAGCGTTACTACTACCTAATAAGAGAACCCATTTCTGACGTCGATAGATACCGGAATTGCTTAGTATTAATACCCAGCAAAACCCAACAGTCAAAATACACTTGTCATGTAACAAAAATTAAAAATGGTATTCTTCATAGATAGCATCCAAAATACCAAAAAAATATATATATATATATATACACATATTCTCATATGACTCTAAAAGTATTATTAATTAATATTTTAAATAATATATAAAAGAATCTCAAATTCAATCGTCACTAAATACAAAATTTAGTGATAAAATCATTTATTTAGATTCTTAGTTTTAAGCTTGAGGTTGGATTTCTAATTTTTAAATAATCTCAGGCTCAGCGGCTCAGTAGAGTTTTGCAACTCCCGGTGTCTGCGGCCTTTACAGTTGTGCAGCAGAGTGTCTAGAGGCGAAGTCGCTTCCCGTTTGAACTTTGGTATCCCCCAGCAAGTGTTGGCCAGTCAGTCGTCCCACTCCCACGCTTTTTCACTGCCTTGGCATTTTTGCTCTTCCGTGAAACGTTACGTCGGATTAAAAAATGATAAAAAAGAAATAAAAAATGCTGCACGTGATTGTCTAGGGTCAAATTCGATATTTACTCTTAGAATCACGATGGCCCTCGAGGAACACGGGCGCGTTGATAAAGGCCTAAAACTACTTCGTCGTTTGAGTTCTTCGGAGACAAAATTTCTTGTTTGGTTGAAGTAATTAATTTGAGGTCCTTAATGTTCAAAATATTTATACACATGCTTAGTAATCGGTTAGAAAAGTAAAAATATAAAGGAATAAATAAAAGATAAAAAAAAAAAAAAAAGGCGAGTTCGACTCATTTAGAAGGGATACATTGTACCGAATATATTTACTTTACTGTCACGAATAAATGAATCTGAAAATAGAAAAATTACTTTTTCTTTTTCTTATCCATTAGTTCGTTAGTCATGCAAATCAAAGTTGTTTTTTTTTTTTATTAATTTTTACAAATTTTATATTTTCTATATAATATTAAAATTTAAAATTTTTAAAATAAGAATTTAAATTCTTAAATATTTTAGTGTTTTAAAAAATTATTATAAAGTTTTGTTATAATTATTATGTGTTATAATATATATATTATTACGTTTTATTACTCTAAATTTAAATTTAAATGATATTTCTACCACTCAAATTTTTAAAACCTTTTTTTAATAAAGAAAGATTTGTCACTATTAAATATAAATAAAACTCATCACTCAATTTTAATATTAACAAATATAAATTCTAACAATATAACAATAACAAAATTCAAATTTAAACCAATGCAGCGTTAATATATTAAATTATTATCATGTTAATATTTTAAGTGGCAATTTTTGCAGCATTAAATCAAGTAAATTACGTGAAAGATAATGCATGCAAAATTTGTACGATCGAGTCTACGGAGAGATTTTCCACGGGAAATGATTAAAATTTCGCAGTACAGTACTCGATGGATTGCTCATCAAGTTCTGGTTAAGGGGTGGGAAACATTGGATTTCAACGGTCTCTCCTAGAGGAGTTACATGTAAAAGTGGATAAAATTTCTCAAACAAGACAAGAAAAATATGCAGAGAATTCAGCATTTTCTGGTATGGAAGCTAGAAAACTTTTCCTTGCCGATTCATTGCAGCAAATAGAGAGGCTAACCAACATGACTAATCTCAAATTTTCCTCCATTCGGCTGAAGTGTAAATAGTATAGCAGATAGGCGGAGGATTCTTGACAGCTCAATAACTAGACATCTGTCGCAGAGTACCCAATAATTACACATCTGTAGCAGAATGCATGATACACTGTCGCCATACCTCACACCTCAAGATTTCTCCCCCAAAAATGATACCAGAAAAGACACTTGTATCGTTAGAATAGCTTCTCTATTATTGGGACGTGCCAAGGACCCAGCGCCCACCCGTTCCGACGTCATTGAATACTTTGGATAATTGACAACTATGATAAATAGAGATAAATAATTCAATTATAATTATTAATCATTTTATATTAATAGAGATAATAATTATAACTAATTATTATAATTGTATAGTTGTAAATATAAATTTAACAGCGTGTATTACTAGTTTTTTTTTACAACTTTTATTAATAATTAAACCTTCTTATCCCGACTGAAACGCGTGTTAAAGAAAACATCTCTAACCCAGAATGGGGACCAAGAGACCCCGGCAAAGAGGCCAGTCATATGATCAAATACTGTTTGTTTTGGTGGTCTAGGACCCAACAATTTCTTGGCTACATATCTTGCCAACACAGCAACATCCGTTGCTTTGCCAGCCTGGGAGGCCCTGGCTCGCTCAGCAATTGCCTCCTTGAAGTCCTCGTAGATCTTCCAATCACGATTTGCCAATCCCTCAGTTTAGCCCCACCAAGATTTGATCTTATGGCACCTGGGACCACTGCCACCACTTTAATTCCAAAGGGTTTCAGTTCAACCCTCAAAGTATTGGACATGGCATGGACCGCTGCCTTACCTGCACAATAAGACCCTGCCCCATGGTGGAGGCACTCTCCTCACAACATTCCCTATGTTCACTATGCTACCGCTACGCCGAGAGGCCATGTAAGGAACAACATTTTGTGCCAACCTTAGTTGCCCCATTGTGTTAATTTCACAAAGTTTTTCTTATAATATCTAGTGGAAGCTCGGCTAAGGGTCCTGTGCTTCCTATACCAGCATTGTTAATCAGTACATCAATGTGACCATACTTGGAAATTACCATTTTCGCCGCGGAAAATATGCTGTCATCTGATGACACATAGAGCCCCAGCAGCTCGATATCTTCCGATTCAAGGTCCGACATACCATCAACGCGTTGAGGAATATCGGAGGCAACAACTTGGCAATTGTGCTCGGCAAATGCCTGCACTATTCATAGCCAATGCTGCTTCTGGCTCAGCCAGTGACTAGCACGACCTTAGAGTCACTCATGTTTGTTTAGTGAACTTGTTTTCCCCGGCTTCTACACCTTGAATTATAAGGGCTCAGAGAATTTCTATGTTAAATTCGCCAGTCGATCACACTGTTCACGGTTTTTGGCCTGGCATGGAGAGTATGCTGCTTTTCATAGGCATATGCTTGCTTGATGAGGACTGGCCGGCTAGATTGGAACTCGTTGGTTCAGAGTACTCCCTGTGCTGTAATGGATATTGTAAAACATTCCATATGAACAAGGCGTCATATTTATTCTTAGATGGATATATAGAGATAAGTCTTAGTATAATAGTAAAATTACTCTATTATAATTTAACAGATGTCAAATTTATTTCATTGCATTTATATATTATTGTGATAAATTGTGAAATGTCAAAAACAAAGGGTGTCGTATTGGAGAAGGTTTTTTTTTTTTTTTTTTTTTTTTCTGCAGTATGTACTTAGATCTGCTTAAATCAAGATGTGATAAAAACATGATATTCTTATTTCAATCTACCAACTATCGACAGATTTTCACCTAGCTAGCTAATAATTGTTAAAAGAAATTGAAGGTTTGTCATAAGAAGAAACGTAGTTTCACGCTTGCCGTGCGCTGGATTTTACTACACATTACAACTACTGCGGCGTATCCCCAATTCAATATGTCACGCCTACTAAGAAAGACAAGCTTGATGCAACCAGAAATTTACTTCATTATAATTTAATAGTTACGGGTTTAAATTGTAAAAGTATATTTTATTTTAAAAAAAAATAAAAATAAAATTGCGTAAATGTCAAAGGAAAGCAGGAGCAAATTCGAGTATAATAATGGCTGGCGAAATCCTATGCGAGTGATGAGTACCAGATAATATGTCGCCTCGGTGCCCGAGTTATTACCTGAGAGTACCGTTGATTTGGAGTCAAGACGTGTATAGAAGTCAGCTAGTTCGACCTGAGTCTGTTTGTTCTGCTGGTTTCCAGAGCACACGAACTTGTTATTGATCTTGATGAGAAATAATTGACAGCACTTGGAGAGTTTTATTTTCAGATGCATATTTGAAAAGGTGATGGTGGCAAAAGGAAAAAGGACGACAACGAGCCACAGAGGGGTGCTAGAATATTACTTGGGTAAACTAGTCCCATTAATGTAACTTTGGACCATGCAAATAAATATGCTTTCGCATAAATAAATTTTGTGGGAGTCAAAAGTAAAATTTTCATAATTTCATAGTTTACTTAATAATTGCTCGGATTCCATAGTCTGGTGCAATTAATGGGAAAGGACCTGGTTGGTATGTTACACAAGGAACAGAAAATCTAGAAGGAGATTGCAGAAATGGCCAACTGATGTCAACAGAAAAAGCAGACATGGATGGCAACCCAACTGAGGGAGACCCCAGGCTGTTTTTCTGCTAAGACTGCATGCATGGGACTAAAAGCGCCTAGTGGTTCTGATCCCTTTTGACACTGAGAGAGAGAGAGAGAGAGAGAGAGAGAGAGAGAGAGAGAGAGAGGATGTTGTGTGTACATACTTGTCACCAATAAATAGGCCCTTCATTGAACCTTTGCCAGTTTTTCTGCAGGCTCCTAACCTCATAACTCTCTTTGACTAGCTTTACCTTCCTCTCTTTTTTTTTTTTTTTTTTTTTTCTCTTTTCAAAATGTCTTGGTTCCAATTGTCTGAGGCCAAATTCGACACGTCGCATTCAGGCATAAAGATTCTCCCTCTATAAGCTACTTTTGTCACTGAAACAGCTAGCGTGAGTGTATATATTTTTGTACTCATTTTCATATATATATATATATATATACTGGGAGAGTAGGCATACGTTCTACAAGGCTGACACTACTCTAAATTCTAGCCATGATTCTAGCCCTGCCGACTAGATTTTGCGACAGAAATGTAGAAACCGTGCAAGGCATGGAAGGGAAAGCAAGCCGTGGCCCAACAACCCATTCACTTCGATGCCATCAAAACACCAATCACCAAAATACTCACATTCCTAGGACACCTATTGTGCCCGAAAGAGACCGCAAACAGAGAACGTTCTGTAGTGAAAAAGAATGAAGCATTATGCACGTCTAATGAGAGTCTTTGGTGGGGCTTCTTTCAAAGAAGAATCCAAACCCATAACCCATCTTGTTACGAGAGGTTCCCTTCATGTCTGCTACAAGGCCCTGGAAATATGGATCAATTTTTTGGCTTTTCACTTTTGCTTTGTCTTCATAACAGCACAAAGGAATGAGAACAAGAGGAGATCTTTGTTCATAGCATTTGGGTATCTCTTTTTTCTTAAAGGGGTGCATGACGTATTTGACTTGGATAAAGAATTGAAAAGGACAGCCACCCAACGGATTTAACTCCATTATGCGTTGTTGCCAGCCCATCTCAGAAATTTGTTACATTTCACCTACCAGCAAATTCTAATGATCAGCTTAATCTGCACGCTCATAATTATCTAAGGCAAGATGAGGTGGAAGGATTTAGACCATAATTATGAACACGGGAATTGACATCTCTCATAGAAAAAGATTGACTAAATCAAGTCACTGTAGCCGCTGAATGAGCTGGGATACTGATCCAACAACAATAGAAATGTGGCGAACAATTTTTTGGAGCAGCAACATTCATTAGCATTCAGCACAATCCATTCTGGCTGCTTCACACGCTTGTTGATTCCAACTTTCTCCGTTGCCTTCGGAGAATGGTATGTATAATCATAAAATTAACCCGTGGCATTTTCTGACAACAAGGCCAGAGATTGGGATTTGAAACAGGGAGCTGTATGTACTGGAGCTAGAAAAAGGAACCACCCAAAACAAAGTCCTTTAGAATTATCCATCTTTCTGCCAATCCTCAATAAGCTTTAAAATCCAACAAAAAGGTTGCACGCACACTATGAATTAAAAATATTAAGATTAAAACAAATAGGACAAATCACAGAATTAACAAAATCCACCCGCCTAGTTTCCTGTTAACAGGCTTCATATCTGACCTTTTGGTCGCCAAATCTCACTTTAAATTATAAGTTTGATGAATGCTAAAGTATACCCGATGCTTAATAGTTAAACTTTTTTGTTGTTGTCGGGAATCATTTTCATGTATCAAGTCAAAGATCACAGGAATAATCGACTTTACCAGAAATCTTGGACCCACTCAAAACCCAAGTAAACAAGAACCCTGACCCAAAAACTATGGCCATAATTGACAACAGGGACCTATTTTTCAGAAATGGCGGGCTCAAGTCAGCCCAAGATTAATATATCTGCATGTAACCAAATGGGTAATTCAGAACGTTAATCCAGCGACTACCCAAGGAAGGCCTGAGGCAAGTCTAGATTCTAACCCAAGTCTACCATATAAAGACTCCTCCTTCCCAATCGAACCGCCTTAAGTCAGACTGTAGCTTTAAGAGTTTGTGTTTTTTGTCTTTTTCTTTTGGATCAAGTTTATGTGATTATTTTAGCACCAAGACAATTAACCATGGAATAACTAGATGTAAAAATGAAACCTATCTGAACAAAAGTATACCTGACCTGTACAATATGACCCAATTCCGTGTGCTAACCATTAGTATTTTTATACCGTCCGTTATTCCTGTCCCTATGCTCAGCCTTCTTTTACTTCCACAAGGTAACCATTGGATGTGTGAAATCTGTCTTGCAAAACAGCATCTGCTGAATCCTCTGAATCGAAATTAATGAACCAAAACCCTCTTGATCTACCGGTTACCCTGTCACGCATCACAATGGCATCACAAATTGGGCCAAATAGGTCAAAGAAGACTTCTTATTGGGCATCTCAGGGATAATGGCTTTGGGAAAGGTATTGGACTGAATTTGGGCTCAGCGTTGGATAAACTCCATCACAACATGGACCCGAGCTGAAGACCAAATCATAAGACAAAGGATTTAATCAGTGGACCACATGACGATCAATAATATTCGATATTTTATAATATGAGCAAGCTGTGTGCCTCTACTTCCCTCACTCTTCTCTTTGGTTAATATAATTTTATCAACTCTAAACGAATTCAAACATTTTTATTGTAAGAATAAAACTACCCTTATTCATTTAATATTTTATGATAGATTTAACTGTTTTAACATAGAAAATCAATAATCTTTAGAGACTAAAGTGTTGATCACTTGGCAGGGGGGAAAAGCCATGATGGACTATCAATTCAAAAGAAATAATTGGCACTCAAATCTTCCTGTAAATTTTCCATTATACGGAAGGAATTGGTTTTGTATCTGCTTCCATCTAAAAATAAGAAGATTCATTCTAAGCCCCCAAAATTGCTCCATTTTAGTGAGCTTGCAACAGCATCTAATCTGGAATCGTGGGGGGCTACTTCCGCTTTGGTTTTCCAAGAGTGACTAGGGATGCAGGGTTAGCCTAAAAGTTAAAAAAAGCCGTGGAATTTCTAACTACCATATTTCAGAAAAATAATCTCAAAACAAAATAAATTGAAAAGACAATCGAAAACCCAACAATATTTTCGAGTTAATCACAGCTTATCCACGGAAAGAAGCATCAAGTCCTCCTCGGGGGGTCATGACGAATTCTCAAAAAACAACCCAGCAGCACATATTGAAAACCTTTGAAAAATGAGGCTATAATGCACAAAAACTAAAAACTTAAAAAGCCCAAATCAGCAAAAAAAAAAAAGAAAGAAGTAATTGGAAATGAAAAATGAAATTGGAATGTGAAAGGGGAGTTGCTCAGATTCTATGGGTGTAAAAGAGAGACTTCACGCTCGGTTGAGCACTCAGTACGAGGAATTATCTTATAATCACTGCAAACCACTCCTTTCAAGCATTTCATTCAAATCCAATACCAAGTTAAATCTTATAAAAAATAAAACCAAAACATAAGCATATCCGTTCCAAAAACACGGGAACATAAAAAGGCGGCGGCAGCAACAGGCTCAGACACGCACAAACGCAGTCATCAACAATGCTTAATTAGCTTTTTCTCGGTCCATCGAAAAAACCAAAAAAAGAAGATCAGAATCGAGAAATGATGATCTGTCGTCACAGCCCGATAATTTTTATTTTCGAAAATCGAAGTTTGAGAAATAAAAATATTAAAATCAGTTCAAAAAGGCAATTTTTCTTTACCGAGAAAACAAAAAGAGAAGAGCAAGAAGAAATACAGCGAACAGCTGTCAGAGGCAGCTGGCTGCGACTGCCCAAGTTCTCTGAAAGCCTTGAAAACCCTACTAGCTCTGAATTGGGAGGACAATGAGGAGGAGGGGGGGAAGAACGAGATTCTTAATAGGGCTTCACTGATTGTCTTTAATTACGCTGACGCCCTCCAGTTCTGGGCTCCGATGGCTCTGCGAGGCCTTCGGAGAAGCAACAACCCACGCCGAGCAATTGTTTTCAGCGATGTTCCTTTTGAAAATGGGCTCCGAGGCCCAAATTTCTCTCCATTATTATCATCCACCGGCTATCACGCTTGGATTGGGAAACTTTAACCCTCAAATATTTTCTTTGGAATACATATTTTTTCTTTTTATTTTATTCTATTATTATTTTAACAATATATATCAAATATTAATTTTTTATTTGTAAAAATTAAAAAAAATATATGTTACAAATTTTGTATATGCATATTATATCATAAATGGGATTAAGAAATTTCAAAATCTTAATAACGCTCCTAACCCTTTTGCTGGCAGATAGCTCAATTTGAGCTTCACTATCATGATCTTCCATTTGACCAATTTCCACTATGAGCCCTTCAAGTTCAATGATTCTTGAAAAGAAAGAAGATGGCCAATTAATTCGCATTTCTTCAGGTTGCAGTCATCATTGACAGAGACTAGAATCCATGGCCTAATGCCTCATCTTCCGTTCCTAACACAACAGGTATCATGATGTGGATTTATTTTTTGTGTGTGTGTGTGTGTGTGTGTGTTAAACACTTAAAAAGCCACAGTAAGTTGTTATCCCATCTCAAAAGTTTTCAAGAGAATAAGAGGGCTGAACTAATGTGAGCTTAGATATGGACAACGGCAAGCAGCCACCATAACTTTGTTTCCGTGCGAAATGTGAGTTTGTTTCCAACCTGTGACAGCTACAATACTTGGAGCCCTCTGATGACTCTCACATCAATCAAAATTGGCATGGTTTGCACAACAAATCCACCTTTATCACCACTTGTACTTAATTTTCCTGTCATTGCCATGGAGGGACTACGACCATTAAAAAACCATGGACCAAAATTAAGCGGATTGTAGACATGGCTAAAGGGCTATGTTTCCTGGAGAAGTTAGGGGTTAGTTAGATTCCTACCTCCCTCTAATTCACACAAAGTATGGGTTGTTCACAAAAATGTGGATTTGAGGTACTTTGCATCCTTCCCATTCTTCTCTAACATCTCCTAAAACTAAAAACGGACTATTATTGTATTCAGAAAGAAGAGAGGTTGGAGCCTCGGGTCTAATTGGGTTGCCCATCTCAAAATTCAAATGAAGTGAGCCGTGCACGAAGCTAATGCAGTGAAACACAGCTGTCAGAAATAGGTCGGTGCATTGAAATCCAATTAACTTGAAGAATTCAAAGTTCAGATGGAGGGACCTGACAATTAAATTGAGAAATAGAGCAATAGAAGCCGTGAGATATAGAAAACTCCTGCCAATTTAGGATATGTGCACAAGAACATATTTTTCTCTAAGTTGTCGCGTTGATAAATATGGACTGTTTAGACTAGATTGACCTGCAAAATATATCTCTAATTGTTAGAATTTGTTTTTTTTTTTTTTTTTTTTTTGGTCATGGTAATACGTGGGTAGTAAGGAAACAAACAGCATGTGAGTCCATCGACAACTGTGAACAAATACCAACGAATTCTCACTTAATGTACGTGGGCATTAAACTCACACCTTCCCCCCTCTCCAGCAAACACACACGCACACAAACCCTTGATAGCCAGGAGTGGCCATCTCATCTAAGTGGGATGATTTGATTGTTAAGGTTGGATCACACATATACAAGTAAAAAACATGATCATCGGTACTTTTAACACAATAATTAAAACATTCTTATTAGAATTTTTTCAAGTTTTAGTGACTATAATCTAATTTTTTGGCCAGTCGATCTCTCTTGTAACTGAAAAAAAAAAAAAACATGGTGTCCAAATAGAACTTTTCACCACAAAACATGCTCGTATGTCTATATATAAGTTCGAATATGAAAATGGAAATCTCATTGATCAGGAGAAAGGAAAAAAAAAAAAAAAGGAAAAAGCAAGGAACAGACCAAAAGCTCATAGTTTCTAGTTCCTATCATTTTCGTTAGTGCTTTAATATTATACCCAAGCCAAATTAGAATACTCAATATTTATTTCCTTGTCTCCTTTATGTTTCCGATTTGATTATCCAATCATTGTTCTTTCTTCCACCTCACGCCAAAATGTCCCTTTCATGATAGCCATCACCTAAAATATATGAAGTTTATATCTAGCTTGTTTCCTGCAGTTGGGCCGTAGCAGTCATGCCTTCAATTCTAAATTCTGCTTGCACAAGCTACCCAGAGATTCAGGCATCAGGACCATGCTTAAAAAATACAGATTGTTCCTCTTCATGTACTAATTATTCTAAAGTTGATGGCCTTTGAGATAAAAGGTGTTAATCATTGTTCTCGTGTAACATAAGCAAAAGAAAAGGAGTTGATAATTTTTTCATCCTTCTCCATTGTCATTCAATGGATTGCCTATAAGCTTTGAGAATTCAAAACTGTAATGCAGATTTGCTTAATCGAAATGAATGCAAGGCTCTGAAAAATTCAGTGCAATGGACCAAGATGAGCTGGCAGTAGAATACAGTGTATAATGTATGAAGCATTAGACCGCATACTATGTATGTCAAATATAAAATGTCAATGAATATATTCTCATCCTCCTTAATTATCAATTAATTCAATCACATCCAATCCATTTGCACCTACCAATCATAATCCAATGTAAGTATTTTATTCATCCACCTAATTGACTAACAGTACAATTCGTGTTATGATCTCCTTCCACAGCTCATGTCCACACGCACCCAATAACTTAATCTTCTTTAATTTCCTTCCAATTGTTCATCTCTTCTTCCTTGAACTGGTTTAGAAAGTTAAACTAGCTTCCTTTCACGTTTCCTTTGCTTGCCGCTGAGGTTAGTTTTCGGTTGGAGAGTGTAGAACGCATGAAAGTAGCCGTATTACATCCTTAATACATAAGGCCAACCGCTTCTTCCTATATACCCTTTGTTCCAATACCAAAAAAATGAGCCATAGAAAGGTTTGTTCACAAGGAAGCATACCTTTCTCTTGGGAGGACTCACCTGGGGTCTCCAAATTCACACACCAAGATTACCCTATAGATAGAAAAGTACACATTAATGGAGTTAACCCAGTATCATCGCCGGCGGAGCTGTTCCAGCCAAAACCGCCTTCCCATAGCTTGGAATCCTCCACCAAGGTGCTATCCCGTGACATAAAGCCGATGATTCCTCTTCCTCCGTGCTCAAACTTACAGCCTCCCCGGAGAAGCGCTTCCCTCAAAGGATGTAGATGGGGGCAAGATGACCCTTTCTTTGCAGCTTATAAGGAGTGCACAAAGAGTGGGAAAAGCGGTGGCGAAGTGGCTAGTGAAAGCAAGAAAAGTGTGGGGACTAGGTCAGTGAGGAAGGTCAAGCTTATGTTTTCATGCACGAATTCAAGTGATGTTAGAGAAGATAATGTGGTGAGGTTGTCCAAACTCCCCCTTATTCCTAGTGATCATAGGGTTCGAGGAAAATAGGTAGCTAATTATATGGATTTCTTTATGTTAAATTAAAATTTCTTGCCCTGCTTAAGCAGTAAATATTTATATTCCCTTCCTAATTTTAAAAAATTGAAGCATGTATGCATATGTGATGCTCAATTCTTTGAAGGCAGAATAATCGCGATTTTCACAAGTTTATATTTACTCGATTTTCATGCGTGCTTTTGGTGGTTTCATTCATGCACGATGTGTTCAATGATGATCAATTGGCAGTATTATGGGCTCATTGCTGGCTATCTGTTGCGTGGTTATTTCCTGGTTCAGATTCTGATGAAGGAATTGGTTCGGGGATGTTGGAGCATTTACGAACATTCCCCTCTCCCTTTTTTTTGCCCTTTATTTTTTTTCTTGTTTTTTTTTTTATAAGAATTAAAAAAAAAAATAAAACTACAATTAAGAGTTCATACAACTTTATTATAATTAGTGTTTCTTCTTTTGGTTTTTGATATTTAGGAGTGATCTTGACTATTAATTGATGATACTTTTATCTGGTCAAAAATTCTTTTTTTTTTTTTTTTTTTTTTGGGGGGAAGACTGAAACACCTAAAATAAGGAGAAGAAACTCAGAAGGCTGAACTGGCTGAGTTGGGCCTAGAAGCATGGCCCATGTTTATCTGCTCACTTTGCTATTCAGGCCATTGCTAATTTGGACGGCTTTTCTTTTTCCTCCTTCCATTCCCAACGACTCAAATATTCCGAAGCCCAGTTACCTCTTAAACGATTCCTACAACGAAAACTACGGGATAAAAAGAAACTAAACTGTGTAAATCTTAGTAGCGCAAAGCGGAAAAAAAAAAAAAAAAAAAAAAAGGGGAAACTCTTTCTCGCAAATGTGGCTAAACTGGCATCATTACACGTATAAAGAGCAAGTAAATTAATAAGAAAACCTTCTCACAATTGTCCATCCAAAATAAATACTGCAATTAATTTGAGGGATGTTGCAACGAGTTGCTTAAACTTTGTCCTTTTATATTCATGTCTTCTAAACGAAAATTTGGGATACGTATGTATTCCCCTAAGCTAATCACAATGTGAACGTAAGGTGACATTACAGATTGGAAAGTAATTTGAAATTCGTGAACCATCGTTAACATTTTTTAGATTCATATTTGTCGTTATTCTTCAGGAAATATCCATAATGTTTAATCAGTGGCCAGTGGGACACTCGTTCATGGTGGATCCGTGGTGGGAGAACGTTAGAAATGAATCTTGGGTGGGGTAGAAGGATCCAACGTTTAGTTGTCCCGGTGCCCAACCTAAGTTGGCTTTGGTTTTCTGGTTATATCAACTGCGCAGATCACAAGCATGTCAAAAATATGTGTGTGTGGGCATTGAAGAATAGGTATTTGTACCTTCCGATAAATTCATTTTATTTGTTTTTCTTCCTAATGTTTTGGGCAGCCAAAATTTGGTTGACAGGCATTCTCAGTAGATTAAAATCCAACCTGAACTTTATTACATGGACGCAAAACCGTTTTAACATTCCAAAGACGCAGATTAAGAGATACTTTTAATCTCTTTTTAAGTTGCTACGTAACATTCTTTTGGTAGACCCGCACTTATTTCTCACCAATAAACTCTTGCAAATGTAACATTTCTTAATCTGAAAAACCCCAGTGACTAAAAACACATGGATTTGTCGGATTAAATCCACAACCAAATGGATAAATGCAGCAGTTTCCCCTTGGCATAAAACCACTATATGTCGCTTTACTTAAATCCACGCAACAAGGTATTGTCATTTTGCAGCCCCCAGTTTTGCCAAACCATCAGCGAAGAAATTAGCTCCTCTTTTCACATGAACAAAAAAGCCACTTCCCCTCTCTTCCGGCTTCAGATTTTTCTTACGCCGCGATACGACACTAGCATCTCATAAAAGGATGAATGTATTTTAGGAGACCCAAACGCAATGTATATGTATGGACTTGTTATTTCAGGAAATCCAGGATTTTTTTTTTTTTTTTTTGGGTGGAGGGTGGGGGTCTTATGTTAGCTTACCAATGAAGAAAGGAAGAGACAAGCAGAAAAGAGCCAATGTAAAGCTAAAAACACGGCTTTTTCTATCTCATGTGATTCGATATGGGCATTAATCCATACCTTCCCCTCACCTCAACTGCTCTAGAAGCAGGACAGCCCATGCTCTCTAGGAGTCACTAGAGAGGGGACAATATCAATATAATTTCTTTGTTAACTATAAAGCCCGAAAATTACAGGTGTACGCTACATATAGAAGCACGTAGTCAGCACATATTTACTGTCAACGCGACATAGAACTACAATTTTGACACTCAATTTTATCAAAATTGTCACATAGTCATTTGGAACTTCAAGTTTACCTAAAAGCATAAATTTATAGGTAAAAAAAAAAAAATGCATACATTATAAGTCATTTTGAATCTTTATTCTTTAGAGAAGTGAAAATTTTAAACTTCTTAACAAAGATAAGCTGAATGTGGACACACAATGATGCTCTACAATGACAAGATGATGTCGTTATGGCACATAAGAATTAAAAATTGGGACCGATCAATTGGCAAAGTCATTTTTTCCAACAAAAATATTATGGCTCCTTCATTGAAGCCTCCATCTAATTAAGAACAAACGACTGTGAAATCCCCGCGTGAGGCTTCATATTTGAGGCTTGAAAGATATTGACGGTATGTCTTTATTATATTGTCAAAGAGGCGACTGTCGAGGAATATACAATAGCACCTTTAGCCTGAGATGTGTTATCTTCTATTTGCACGTTAAAAGAAAAAGAAAAATAAAAAAAATTGATGATCAATCGCCAAAACAGAAAAGAAACGATTGAGGTTCAGGAAATAATCTGGGATTATTTATTACCTAACTCTGTTCTTTTGCTGAAAAGAAGATCGAAATTGGGGGTGACCAAAGCAACTCCTCTCCTGTAATGGGTAGATTGGCACCTTACATATGCTAAAAGCATCAGCCATTGTTTAATGTTAAATCTTTAGTAACGCTCAAGCTTTTGTCTTCTTCAATTGTACTTGATTCATATCAATACAAAGTTCAGTGAAAAAGAACGTTAAATAGCTAAAGGTTGCTTGACATAATAAGAGAAGATATTCGCTGTACGTCTCTGATGAATTCTTGTCCACAAAATCTTGATATACTGAGACTTGCTGGGAAAACCTCTGGGGACCAAAGCCTAAAAAATCTAGGCTTTTGATTTTTTTTAAAACCATTTAATATAGGCGTAAATTCAATGATAAGGTTGTCACCCATATATGATTTTGTATCTTAATCTTTCCCTCTCATCAATTTATTATTATTATTATTTTTTTTTTTTTTTTGTGCACATCGGAAAATATCTTAATTGAATTTTCATTTGCATCCCCCGCTTGCTTCTTTATATGTATTGGTTCCCCCTACCTAAAAATCTCTGGTTCTGCTTTTAACTGTTATAGTTACATCTTTCAGATTTAGATTAGTGAGCACTGATTAAAGGCAACTGTCAGGCAGGCATATACATATATGTATATATATATATATATTCCAGAGTTGACATTGATCATTCGAATCATATTTAACTTTTTGGCTCATTCAAATTATTTGGATTTATATAAGGAAGGTAGCCTTTTAAACAGTGAGACATCTACAGTAATGAAGAATTACAAGACATATTAAATTTAAAACTTCATTAATTGCAATTTGGAGCTAACATACATGTGGCAAGAAAAGATAGGTACAATGCTTTTGCATGGTACAAAATTTTCTTCTTCTAATATATTGTCATGTGCGCAAATCAAATCAATCTATCTACCTGTCGATTTCATCTTTAATTTAGAACCACAGGTTTTCTTGACTTTATATCATTTGGAAAAGAAAGGTGGAGTTACATGTTAACGGAAAACAATAGACGAAAAATTGGACCGAACAAAAACAAATGGATCAAATGCTATTCATTGAATAGCTAGGCAGCGGATCCAATGAATGAAATTGTGACAGATACAGTGTGGATTTTCAGGGGTGATTCCGCGACTAGTCTGACTACGTCGGTAGACTATAATTTTCTTTTGAAAACGTTTTCTTCATATATTAAGGTAATGTAATATTTATTATTTATTTTTTTTTTTTTTTTTTGGGTAATTGAAGATATATTTTATTAAAGAAAAACTGTAGATATATACAGGGTGCTCAAAGGGAAAAACATAGGTTACAATACACTCCCCCTAGGACCATGGCCGGGGCCAAAACAAATGTATATGCTTAACAGAACTCCGTTATAGTCTTATGACAATATGCACCAACTTAGTAGCCAAGATTATGTGATCTATAGAAAGCAACAGGCTACTTAACGGGATCCTGAGCAACCTAATCCTTAAAATCCATTATGTCAGAAAGACGATTTTTATTTTTCAAAACTTAAATTTGTCGGACCATTCAATCAGAAGGACAATATAATCTCTTATGATAGCTAGGCATTATAGATGTGTTAGTGGAGAGTTGTTAAAGTAATCGCGGTCCATCAAGTGACTAAAGATTTGACATCTATTAAATCTTATTAAGTATCATCATATTCATATATATATATATATATATATATATATTTAAAATTCACTTAATAATTAAAGTTTTTAATTTTTTATTATTTTTATATAATATTAAAATTTTATAATCTAGAGATTTTAAATTCAAATTATATTATAGTCTAACGAGTTTTCACATAAAATTGTTTTTTGAAATTTCATTAATATATGATTCGTCTTTAGAAATTTAGAACCCCACTCAATAGTTTAACCCTTTAAATTAAATAGTATAGTGATAAAAAATTAATATATAATGTTTGGTCGATGATAAGAACAAAATCTTCCTGAGAATTGTGCGTCATAGAGAAGCACATTAGAGGCTTTTCTCGTTCCTCCAGTTCCAGTGGAGTGGTTAAAAAATTTGAAACATGCCCATTGCAGTGTAGCATTTAAAAGCACCACATTTACAGACAAATTAGAAGTTGGACGGCGATCTTTGTTGCATTTCTCGGTGGCTCATTCGACAAGTGCACTATATACGTGGCCCACATTAATTATATATCGTTATCCATTAATTTTTATGTGTTACTCTTTTTATATATACATAATTTTATATTATATACATTTATTGTATTAATATTTATTTTAAATAAATTTTTTATTTTTTTTTAAATATAATATAAGATGATAAGTGATTTATATTAAAATAAAAGAAAAACAGAGAGGGAAGTTAAAATAAAAATTGCCCTAGTCTTTAACATCCAAGTGGATCGATGTCAAAAGCATACCAATTTGGGGCTAAAGACAAAAGCACAACAGCACATTGATTTTTTTATAAACAGTACTAAACTAGCTTTTGTACACCACAATGTTGCCGGTTTCCACCAAAACCGCCGATTTTCGCCCTCTACCAAAAATCACTCGAACCCACCAGTCCACGACTCTATAATCCTTGCTTTAGCAGCATTTTTTGGCCATTTACACCGACGCGAGAGAGAATCTCTGTTCCTGTTTTAAAGTTTAATGAGGTTGATTTATTACTTTATGAAGCTATTAAAGATGGGGTTGGTTCGGTTGTAATCATGTTATTGCATGGCCATGCAGACGTCGAATTGCTGTGCATGTTGCAGTTGCCTGAACATCAAAATTTGGTGTATGCTCGACAGCTTCTGTAGGAGCATGACATGTTCGGACCGCAGCCGGTCGTTATCCGTCCGTACACTGTGGCAATGGCATAAAACGAAACGCAACCGGTTCGCGAGTTCCTGGTTCTCAATCTTGAGCCGGCTCACCTGGTTCCTTAAGTTTTCTAAGTGCCTCTGTTTTCGCATGCGTGAACGCCTGGCCGATTCCCGGTTCGATATCATTCGCCTCAGCTTCCGCTCATCCATGTCCGAAACCGGATGGTTTGGGTCATCCGAACCGGAGTTCGAGTTAACGGGGTTTTGGTCTGGCCGATTCGGTTCGTCCGAACCGGAATTCGAGCCAACGGGTTTTGGTGACAGGGGAGTGCTGGGGAAGGGTTCAAAAGAGTCCCACGGCGTGAAGCCGTTCTGAAAGGACCCAAATGGGTTTCCGATCATCTGATCGGAGGGAAAGATCGCCGGAGCAGCGGACAGCATGACTAGGTAATTGTAAGCAGTGGAGGAGAGGAGGAGGAGAAAAGGGAAGAAATGCGGCATAGGGGACACATATTTATGGGCCTAAGGCAAGGGCATTGGTCGGACCCACTCGGGGCATTTTCGTCCATAACCGTATGTCTCGTGTATGAAACCGTATGTACACAGGAGTGCCTTTTTTGAGTGAGTGGGCACTAATGTGTTTGCTTTTTAAAGGGACATAGGGGTGACATAAGCTCGTGGGTCCACTCAAATATTGGCTTTTGAAAAAGTTATTTAAATATACTAAATTGGACGTCATTCATTATATTATTTGTTAATGTACATTTTTAATGTCGGGATGTATGACTATAATAATAAAAATCGAATGCTAATTTATTTTTAAAAATAATTATTTTAAATATATATATATATATATTTATTAATTTTTATATTTATGATTTAAAATTAAAGTCATTTATTATTTTTCATTTAATTTATTTTTTTTTTAAATATTTAACTTTAATCTTAAATGTAAACTAAAATTTACACCATTATTTAATTTAAAATTTAAGACTTAATTTTGTTTTGGAATCATCAACATAAAACTTAAACAAAAATTTATACGAAAAATGGTGTAAATTTAGTAATAATAATATTTTAATATAGATTTATGATTGGAACGTGGGAAGGTGGTTCCGTAATTAAACTCGTTGATTTTATTTAGCTTACACGCGAAGAAACAAAAGCTTGGGTTCCATATGCAACACGCAGCCCGTTCTCGGGGAGCAAACGTGCGAGCAGCCAGTGGTTTGTAAAGTTGCTGATGTGGAGCCACGTATATGGCTTGGCTAAGGCTTAGCTAGCCAGAGAGAAATGGCCTGGGGTGTCATTCGTGGCGTCTCAAGGGCATCAACCGAAAGGTGGGTTGGCTTGGATGAGTCACTTTCAATCGACAAAAGACAAAGAAATTAAATATGGGCTATCACTATTATTATTATTATTATTATTATTATTATTATTATTATTATGTGACGTTTTCCATTTAACTTTTTAAAATAGATATAATATTCTCGTGGCTTATCTAGACGCGCCATATGCAGTGATAAAGTAGATCCGCTAAGATGGTCAGCTTAATCTCTAGTGGACCATCAGATTATATTTTTCCATCTAGTGGTTACGATCGTTTCTTTCATGTATTTATATTAGATTGCAGTGGTACTCATTTGAGGTTATGATAATCGCGAGATCGACTAGTACAAAGAAATAAAAGGCTCCTGGTATATTAAAATCCAACATGTATATGCTAGAAAGCAAATTAAACTAGAAATTGACCTCTTGGATGCTTGTCCTGAAAAATCACCCATGTAATCTCACACGTTTGTCTATTTCTAGCGATGGAAAAGCAAGAATCACTTTTTAAAATGTAGTTTTTTTGCTACATGTTTTTGCAGAATTTATGCATCCACCGGAGAATTCTACCAATGTCACTATGACATTGCTGGACTATTTTTACGTTTGCGTGGACAATTAAGACATGGTTAATTGAACTAGAAAGCGACGTGCCAACTTATGATTAGTACCTGCAGTTGAATTTTCAATAAACATGTGGCGGCTCTCCATGTAAAACTTGTCAAATTAGGTGTCTCGCCGAAAGCCCCATAAAAGATATATAAGCAGTTCAACTGGATCATTCCAAATCTCGGTAGCGCCTGGTGAGGGATCTTGAATAATAAAAAGTTGAATAAAATTGGAGTGGGCTCTTTTCAGTAAATCGATTCTCAATGTAATTTTTTCACCAATAACCTTTTATTGTTGTATATCATTTTCCGTGTGTTATATATATATATATATATATATATATATATATATATATATATAGCTTGATTGACATAAGAAATAAACGCAATGAAAAATATAAGAATAACAAAAATACTAAAAAAAAAAAGGATAAAATTGATATTTGATTTGATGTGTAATCTCGCCCCAATTAGTGCTTGTCTTAATAATTTTTTATTTTCTGCCTTGACCATGTTTACTCTCAGAAATTCTATCTAAATATCCGATTCCCAAAAAATATGTATTAGATTAATCATCCTGAGAATAAAACTAAGCCCCAAATTTTGGGGAAAAGGGGGGGTCTAGGGCTCACTAGAACCATCATTGAAGTAGCAAAAGGAGCCTAATTATACAGAAGAAAAGAAACAAAAGCAAAGCCAGATTTGTTGTTGCACGGCGACTGGTGAGAGCATGAGGCCGACAATTCAAAAGTCTATATGCTTTGATTAAACACAGAACATAGGCAAAATGAACGTGCCCAGAGTTTTTATTCTTGTGAAACTAAAACTATCAATAGCTTATACATTTTATTATTGAAGATGGGCAGGAACCATCAGTAGCCTGGTCCCAATATTTCTTAGATATGCTCCATAACATTTCACAAATAATTAGGTTAAAGAATATTTTTTTGGTTTGGTTTGGTTTCCTGTTGGCAAAGCTTCAACGATCATATAACCGCCATTTCTGCAGGAATGGGTTGGATGGGGAAGCTTTTTTTATCCCAGAATTCCCTTCCAAAGTTCCCCCATTGTTTATTTTGCGCACATAGGGAGCTTGTCGCTAAGGCCGGCTTCGTGTGAAAGATAACTCAAAAAGATGGTCTCATTATCTTTTTTTTTTTTTAAAAATCTCGTTCAAAGGCAAAAACAAAAGCTTTTTATTCTTTTTAAAAGGTAAAAAAAGGTGCATCCTTGGGATAGAGATGTTAGGTTAATTACGTATTCATTCAGCTTCCTTTGAAAAATAAAATTAAAATCAATATTCAAACATTTTTGAATTTAAAAGAATTTTTTGTATTTAATTTTAATATTAACAAATTTAAAATGTAATATTATATTATCAATATAAATCCCTGTATTTTTTTGACTTAATGTCAGAAAAAAAAAATTAATTTAGAATCAATATAAGAAAGTAAGTCGAGGTAAACAAAGGTTTCAGTCTTCTTATTATTATTCTTTTGACGAAAAGCTTCACCCTTACATTGTTTGTCTATATCTAAACAGCATTTTCCCGAAATTGGATATTTCGTCAGACAGTGGACCGCATGATTGCAATTTAATGGATTGAAGAACATGATCGCCAATTGACGGGGGCAAAAGGATAGAAAAGTAAACAACAATGACGACAGTTTTTTTTATTTTTTCCCCTTGTTTTTTATTTTCTCTCGCAAAAGGAGACAATAAAGGTCATTCAATGGTTGCTTTAATTTGCCTTTCGTTAGAGTTCCAATGGCGAGGCAACAGCCAGCCACGATTGACCCATATTCATCACATGGACGTGTTCACTGAAATTCGTCCATAAGGACTTACACACTTGTTCAAATCTTGTAAAATTGGAACTTTGTAGCCCATGCCAAGTTAGCGGTATACCCTCTAATCTTTATGGCATGGAAAAAGTGGCCACGGAAGGACAATGAGCGGTGGTCATTTACAGTCGTTCTGCTCTCTTGATCCAGACATGTCACATGAAAAAGCAGCATTCCTGTTTATTCGGATGCTTGGCCTCTCTCTCTCTCTCTCTCACACACACACACACACACACACACACAAACAACCGAATTCTATTTGGAGACTTCTTATTAACTATGTCTCTTCTCTATGCTGTGTACACAAATCTATTTTCTTACCTTTGGTCTTTGAAGGCTTTGTTATCTAATAGTCCTTCCAGTTTTCTTGTACTCATCAGCCACCTTATACATAACGCAGATGGTCCCCAATCTCCCCGCTGATATTAATATTAAACAAGTACCAGTTAGGATTGCTAGTGACAAAATAAATATATGTTCTTAAAGAGAGACACCACATGCACCTTCGGCAACTCGTGGTCATTTCTCTAAACGATGGAAAGGGCCAGACGGTTTAGATTCTTACAACTTCATTACTTTACTGCATGAATGTCTGGCAATTGCAATTTTGATTTCGATCGCGACGGCAACACCTTCTGCTGGATACTAGATGAAATTAGATTATTTATTGCTGCCCTCTCGCCTCCTGTGCCTAATTTTTAAAATTTATCAACCGTCCATGCTACATGTGGCATGGAAAATGTTAATTAGCGGCCACCTTAATGCCACGTACTCACATATACATTATTATGAAATCTAATCAATTTTTTAAGGTTAGATACTGCTTAAAAAAATTATTTAACTTCAAAATTTAAAAATAAAATATATATTAAATTTTAATATATAATTATTTTTTTTTTTTTAACTCATTTAATTTTTTTTATTGGTTGAATAATTTCTTTATAGTAGTTTAAGTTATGGTTTTATATATATATATATATATATATAGATACAAAGGCAAATCATCAATGTTTATTACCATTAACTCTCCGTTATATTATTATTTCGCTCTGAATCCATGGTGACAGAACCAGAAATATCCACAAACTCGACAACTATCGTGTTGTCAATTCAACCATGATTATGCTTCTCAATTCTAGTTTTTTCCACGGTGGCCCTCTTCTGGTCTTGCCATCATGACCGTTGTGAAATATCAATGGCGAGTTGCTAGAATCTTCATGATCACCCTAGGCGCCAAGGGTCAATATAGAAAAAAGAAGCCCTGCTGTTGAGAAGTGAAGAGATAGTGGCTATACATACCACTGGCGAGCAACGTAGAGCAACCCCGTTAAGCTTTCTAATTGCAGGATCACATCTGCGGCTTGTTGATGGCGGCTCCATGAGCTGATGCTCGACCTCAGTCCTATCACTGTAGTGGTGCGCCTATTTGTGCAGCTTCTAGACATAAAAGCGGAAAATGTGCACTATTGAAATGCTTTTGAGGATAAAAAGTGCACATCCTTAGAGATAGAGGTTAACAGGGTTTTAAAAGGACTTATGGCTTAAACCCAACTTTTTATCCGGGGGCTTTTGGAATCCCAACGCCATGTTTTAGAATGAATAGTTATGTACAGACTCTTTAAATTTCTAAACATTAATGACAAATCAATCCAAGTTGAAATATAATACTGATTCTTGACTGGGGTAAGAGGATACGTTAATAAGAAAATTGGTACAAAGACAGGATTGTTAATAATTGATGATGCATGTAATTTTTCTAGTTGATTAGTTGCGATACATTTCTCGAAAAGTGTTTTTAATTTTCCTAATAGTGCTCGACTTATCGTTGGGAGCAGGTCATCATCACACGCCCTGCAACCACGATAAACTTGTTAATGTCAACTGTAGCTTTGTGACATAAATTTTTTTTTTTTTTTTAAAAAAAAAAAAAAAAGAGCAAGAACTCAAGGTCAAATGTAAAACAAATCAGAATCAGGAATAAGGATTGCTTAGCATCAAAGAGTCAGTCCAGGAACTTAAAAATGGAATCTGATGCATTTAATTGCTGGAGGATCTAAGGCTTGGAAGCTATTCTTTGCCCATTAATCACTTTAAGCATCGAGGAAAGTACCCGTATAAAGCACAATGAACACACACTATGACTGTATTTATATTTATACTCGATTTTGGCATTGCTAGTGCTGCACTGAATTAGTGGTTATTGGGGCATTTGAGGAGGAAATTAATTCCCAGCATTAGTGGGAACATGGGACTGATCTGCCAATCGCCAAAGCTTGACATTTTATCACACCTTTAAGTGATAGCAATAGCATTGGAATTTTTTTTTGCAAAATATATATATATATATAAAGAATTATGCAAGAAGCAATAAGTGGAAATGTTTCCCTTCCAATGACTTATTCTTCGTTCTATCATAAATTTGCACATATAAATTATAATACATACGATGCATACAAATATCATATCATCTAATTCACATGAGATGCATATGTTAATTGATATGGACTTCCCTAGCTGGACCTAATGTTCACTTAAAATAGACTTCCTATGTCTAAGTTTCATGGGTCCATCTATTTGGACCTCCACACTCTTAAGCCCTGAATTGTCCATGCACATACAAATCCGTGACCTACCTGGGTCAGCTCGGAAGACTCAGGGACACGACCATTGAGCAAAAATGTCATTCATATTCTAGTAGCACTCAAATACTTCACAGTCGCAGTGCTTTTCATTTGAAAAAATCCACTAACCGGAAGACTTTGCAGCCTTACAAATATTTGGGACCTTTTGTAATTGAAGGTATGCTATGCAAATTCTCTTTCCACCTTACTTAACAAGAAGGTATGTCCTCTTAGTCGTTAACATAGCACTCCATAATTCTCTCTCACTCTCTTTCTCTCTCTCTATTTTTTGTGTTTTTTTCATCTTAGTAGAGAGTGGTCTCACCCACATGAAAAAAGAGGATGATGAAATACTGACACGGATTTGAACTCCCACCAATAGGCAAGAGGCGTCTTGCCGTCTGAATAAGTCTGAGTTCTCTATTTTGCTGGTGTCCAATCCTTTCAAGCCTAACTCATCACCATTGAGAGTTGACCATGAGTCGAGTGTCGTAAGCTAGTGCCCTTTATAGTATAATATATTTGTTCCGGAGATTTAAGCGCAAACGGTCCGCAATATGGCAATTCTGGGGGCAATGATCTTGGGTCCTGACAATAGGCTGGGCCCTCACTTTTGAGTGATATCGAGCCCAAATGTATGGTTGTTGATGCCCGGCCACTCTCTCTTTTTGGTAGTTTTGTCATTAAGCATTTCTGTACATCTACATACCAAGGCTGGTAAGGTAAGACATCTTAGCCAAAGCCGAAGAATCTCCCATATTAAAAAAAAATAAATAAATAAGAAGAAGAAGAATAAAAATCCTCGAGGTCTATGCTTTTGGATAAATATCTGTAGTACCCTAAATTATTGTATTCCACGTAATTTTATTCTATATTGTCCAATGCAATCATGTTTGTCTGTGTTTAATAGGATGAATTGACAAAACAATCATTTTTTTTTAAAATTCAAGATTAAATATACTCAAATAAGCATACTTATTTTTTTAATTATTATAAATTATACAATTTCGTCATCTTATAAGTTTTATATTTTTTTAAGATTAAAATTAAAAATTTTCATTTTTAACCGTTAATTTGTCACGAGGGGAGATTATACACATTTGCAACCAAAGCACCAGTCTTATATCACCGCGCAAATTGGGCAAACTCAACACCAGCATCCGATATATATACCCTTTCGGAGGATTACATCGAGGCTTTTGACAATCTGCTTCTCGACCGTTGGGTTCGGTTCACCTATTACAGAAAAGCACGAGCCTAGTGGCTATACCGGACTCAAAGCCACTAAGATTAGAACAAAAGTTTTTTAAGAGAATTGTCAAATGATGGAAAACTTATATATTTATTTTTAAAAGTTTTGAATTTTAATTTTTTTAAAAAAATATATATATATATAATTTATAAAAATAAAAAAAAATTATTTTTATTATATATTGCTATCAAATAAATTAAATATCAATATAAAAAATTTGTATGATTATGATAAAAAAAAATATATAATTCATTATTAATAAAAATTAAGAGAAGTCACGTTGCTACTAGATGTTATGGTTGCTTCTTGAAATGCAAATACCATGCACGCCTTGTAATCCTAACGAGCTTCTTCTTGTACTAATCTCTCAATGGTTTGCTTCAAACTCTTTTAACACAATAACATTGATTTTGATCCAAAAGCAGAGTCCGGAAAACCTAGCAATCCTAATTGTAAAAGAGAATAGGCATGAATATAATATAATATATATATATACTATGTAGCTTAATTATAGCAACAAGTGATTTGAAATTATCCATGCCTCAATGACGACGCCATCCGAGGACCAAAAGTCACGTGAGCCGTAAATGAGCCAACCCTCCATCAAAGACTATTTTTATTTAATTCTCAATACAGGTTGTGGAAGAAAACACCAGAATTTTTCTGATGGGGTTGCTGGAACTTGTTGACTCCACCAAGCCCTACCATCCTTTTTATTTTTTATTTATTTTTTCTTTCTTACTTTCTGTTAGGAAGACAGTTTTCAATTTAAATTATTATTAGAGTACATCTCATTGTAAAAAATTTGTGAGTTAAATGAGATTAATTTAAATATACAATTTTTAAATTACATTAACATTATTATACTTTATACATTTTCTATTTATTTCAATCCCGTATAATATTTTATAATTTCCTTAATGATAGTAAATCTATTGAAATTAAACTAATTTCCAATTTCACGCCTAAGACATAAGAGAATAGGTGACGGACCACGACCACATGATACACCTGAATATGATTGCTGGGAAGTAATGTTAATTTAGGCCGTGGAAGCCACAATCGCCAGAAATGGCAAAGCCGTTAATTAGTGACCTCATGGAGGACAAAACGGGAAAATACATTATACACGTGGATCCATTGGAAAATAAACACGTCGATTCCTCACCACATCAACACGGTTGGTTTGTTGGCAGAGCAAAAGGGAAACAACGCCTCTTATTTGGGAAAAACCAAAAAAAATCAAAATCAAAAGTTATGATAAATAAATAAAAAGAGTTAAAAAACAAAAAAATTTATCGATCCTCGTTTCTCTCTCTAGCTAGGTATGCTCTCTCTCTCTCTCTCTTCCCTCGCACGATCTGGTCCAATTCCTCTTGGGTTAGGGTTTTGAGCTCTTAAACCTCCATCATGCTATTTTTTTTTTTAATTTGTAATTTGATACTTATTTTCAAGTCGTGGTTTGTCATTTATTTTTTAGGTTTCAGTTTGATATATGCAGGGCTTGTCTTGTCTGATGCAGTTTTGAGCTAAGAGATCCGTTTCAGAGGAATCATTTCCCATTCCAAACAGGTCTTAGTTTGTGTATTTAAATAAATACATAAATAAACACATACACACACTCTTGTTTTGTGTTGATTTGTCCCTTCATTTTGTGTTTGGGCTCAGGGGTATTTGATTTTTTATATTTGCAGTTGTGGGTTTCGTTTGTTATTTGCTAATCATACTGATTGCTAGGGTTATTCCTCGCATGAGTGGATAGCCTGCTTTTTGTGGTGGCTAACTTATTTAAGTTTGGGGTTTTGGGATTTCACGTTAGGCTTCGAAGTTTCACTCTTTTTACACAATTTTTTTATATTCATTGCTTATGGATAAATGGGTGTTATGAGTCTTCTAGGACAATTCCAAAAGTTGGAAACTTTTAGAGTGTTTTGTTGTATGGAGTGATAAGCGTTGGCTGGCTGTCTGATGCTTCGGCCAGAAAGTTCATGCAATTTTATAAGCTCTGTTTTAGTGAGGCTGTTATTGGCATGCCAACTAATGTTTCATGAGCAGATGGACTGAGATGCCAGGGTTATTCATTCACTTTGTTGGTATATTGCTAATAACATGAGCTTAATTTTATGGGATATTATGAATGTAGAATAATGTAGGACGTGGGAGACAAACAGGAATGAAACACCAAAAATTTAAAAAAAAGTCGGAATTCATTGGCACTTGTTCAGAATACTTAATAATCTTTTTCAATTGTCAGTATCAATATTCATAAGCCTAGCCTAATGAAATCACGTAAACCTGTTTATAGAACTAGCTAAGGAACTAAAAAGGAAATAATATAAAGCTAAATTGGAAAATATCCTAAACTAATAATAGTTATAAAGACACAACCAAATAAGATGTCCTAATAAAGTAAAGAGGACCATCATGGAGTTTGCAAGTGCTGCAAAACAGCACATGACATGAGAAATTTGACTCAAGGTTCTTTGCTCATAGGGGTTGCTGACTCTCCCTACAAGCGAAGAAAAAGGTTGCAGCACATGGCACAAGAAATTTGACTCAAGGTCTTTGCTTATAGAGGTTGCTTACTTTGCCTAGGAGTGAGGAAAAGGTTGGGGCCTTGGTTTTGACAGTGCATTAAATCACTAAATTGATTATGATAATTTACATAACATAAAAACATTTTTACTTGGAATTTTACCTTTTCTTGTATGTTTAGATCAATTTATATCCAGTTGGTTAGGATTGTTTTGTATCTTGTCTAAGCATTGAAATAGTTTTCTAAATGTTCGGTAATGAATTCCTGTGATTTTGCCATGAAGAGTGTGTGTGTGTGTGTATGATGCAGTCCATGAGAGTGTGTGTGTGTGTGTATGCATATTGCCATTACGCCCTATTTAAAGATATTTGCAGTCATGAGTTTGCACTAAAAATGGATTTTGCTTTATGAAACCTAGCCCTGTAGGATATAATCATTTTGTAGCTTATATTGCTACCCTTTATGTTTGGCTTCTTTCTTCTGTTTGTATATTCTTGCTTGTAGTTGTCAAATAATTTTAGTTAATAAATTGCCCAATCAAAATTGTTTACTTGTTATGCTTTTCTGTAACAGTAAACAAGCCAAAAAATGTTTTGGCTTTGTTGTTATTTCTGGCATTAAGCCCTTGTGTTGTTGTGTATTCATTTGGGAACAAACTTCAAAGTCTTATTGGTTTCATTGTTTTGTATTTCCATCTGATGTTGCTTTAATATTTTAATATCAAAGCACACTCAGATACTTATGTTGTCTTTGCACTGGATTTTTAATACATTTGGTTTGGCATGAGCTTGCTCTACATTTACTCTCTTTCAGATTTACCGATTGCTAGCATGCACAATGAAACCATTCTTCTAGAAGTTGCACAATCTTATGTATTATGCATTATGTTGTATGGTTCATATTCAATGACTTTGGTGTAACAGTGCTTAAAGATGGACCATGATGAGACAGGATGCCAAGCTCCCCCCGATCGTCCCATTCTGTGCATCAATAACTGCGGCTTCTTTGGAAGTGCGGCTACCATGAACATGTGTTCTAAGTGCCACAAGGATATGCTGTTAAAACAGGAGCAGGCTAAACTGGCTGCATCATCCATAGGAAATATTGTGGATGGATCATCAAGCAGCAATGAAAGTCAGATTGTTGTTGCGGATGCTGTCAATGTGCAAGTCGATGCAGTGATGGCTAAGACCATTTCTATGCAGCCATCCTGTGCTTCAGGGTTGGGGGAGAGTGTTGAGGCAAAGCCAAAGGAGGGTCCAAACAGGTGCAGCACTTGCAAGAAGCGGGTGGGCTTAACAGGATTTAAGTGTCGATGTGGCAACCTGTTCTGTGCATCTCACCGTTACTCTGACAAGCATGAATGCCCATTTGATTATCGTACTGCTGCCCGTGAGGCAATAGCAAAGGCAAATCCTGTTGTCAAGGCAGAGAAGCTCGATAAAATCTAGTCTTCATGCGGTGGGGTTTGACGTTATGAAATATGATGTTCATTTTTCATCTTTGGGACTTCTGAGTTGGCCAAGTAGTGAATCCGAAGTCCTTTTCTATTGTTGTGTAGGGAGGGAAAAGACTGAAGGTGTTGGACATCTCTGCAGTGTGAAGGGGTCCATATCTTGTGGTGGGCAGGAAGTTCATCGCTCCAGGTTTTTTAAGTCTTAATCTGTACTGGTTTGGTGGGACTTTGTGTTGGTTAGGTTTATGATGTGTCATTCCGTTTCATATGGCATTTGGTATCCCGTTTCATATTGGCATTTGGTATGCGAAATTTCTAAAGGATGTGCGAGACATTCAGGGACTTTCATGTGGGTTGCTCTGTATATTTTAATTATGGCATTGACGTCTTTTAAGTTGCATGCTGTTCATGTTGCCCTTGCAGCTGGTACAAAATTTATACTTGCTTTCTTCGTATGAGATTGGTTTCTTGTTTAGTAGGCTGATGAGACAACAGAATATCCAATTGGTTTCTTGTTTGGTAGGCTGATGAGACGACAGAATATCCAATTTTGGAAATTTTCATAACTTACCGCTATATCTCTATTATTTGATGCAGTAGACATCTTACCTATGAAAGGGCCTAATATGTAACTAAAAGGTCCTACAGTATCTTACGATTTAAATATGTTCCTTGTTTACCTGTTCTATTTAAGAACATGTATATCAATTTCCTTCAGAGTTTTCAGTAATTGCAAAGGCAGTTGAGAAGAGATACGGTTAGTATGGTGATGAATTGCCCCCTCCACGTAAATGGCGATTTGTAAGTAACTGTTTGATGATGATCCACTGGGAGCAAGATTTTAATACGTTGCCTCGTCCCAAGGCATAAATTGTACTGATGCACACAAATTAATACGTTTATGAAGTTTAAAATTTAGGGTTTGGGGTTTTAGTTTAGAGTTGTTAAAAAAAGTGTGGGAAATATAGCGGTAAATGTATTTAATAAATGAGTGTAATTAGAGGTTCGAATGTAGAAATTTTAATTATGAGTAGGAGATTACATTGAAAGAGAGAAAAAATAATAATAATAATAATTTATAAATAATAATAATTTATAGTTTTAATAATATAAAATAAGTTTTAAGTTAAGATGTGATATTAATTTTATAAATTTGTTAAATATTTAGATATTTTTAAAATTTTTAAAAATAATATTAAAATTAATAATTTACAAGAAATAAGTATAGATAACACATATTTTTAATAGTTGTTGTCTCCAATGAAGAGATCGGTTACAATGGTAGGATGTAATTTCGACAGAAGAGTAGATGCATGCTAAAACAGTTTAAGTGGTGTGATAAGACGTGATATCAAAAGAAGAATTGTAATACATGTCGCTCGAGTGTTGCTCTCGAAATATTGACAAATATACACTTCAAAATTAATTTATAAATAAATTTAGTTGGGTGATAATAAACCCTTATCTCATTTTAAAGGGATAGACTCAATATAAAAAAATAATTTATTAAAATAAATAAATAATTTAAATTTTAAATATGAATATGATAGAATATTTAAATTTTAAATATAAATATAAAATTATAAATTTTATATTAAAAAATAAATTATAAATAAAAATATTTATAAATTTGTTATTTTAAAATTTTAAATTTAAATATAATATTAAATTTATAAATTTTTATTTATTTAAATATATTTAAATTTTTATATAATTTGTAAATTTTATTTTTTAAATTTATTAAAATAATTATTTATTACATTATTATTACATATTTGATAAATTTATTTGAATTAAATATATATTATATAAATAATAAATATATATATATATATATTTATTATTATTAAAATTTTGTAATATAAAAATCTTATATATTATTTATAATAACATTTTTTTTTTAATTTCAATTATGTGCATCAATATGATGGAGTCATGAAAGGAAAGTTAGGGACTTCGTTCCGTTTGCAAACCTAATTGCTCGTGAATAGAAATCAAAAACAACATTAGATGCCGTGTCAACGATGAATTTGGGGTTGGATAAAAGCAACAAGCAATTTGCCTTAAATGCCGAAATTGATTGCCGTACTTACCTAAAGCTTTTCATTTTTTGACTCATTCAAAGCATAGCCTTTCGGTTCGAACCCCTGTATCTGCATGGTGCTACCCAGACAAGAATTATGTATGATTTCTTTGGCTACGGCTTTCAAACATTCCTTTCTTTCTTAGTGCTCTTGCTGATTTTCTTATCGTATATGGTCAATCTTGGCAAGCGTAGGCAAGATCTTACGCTTTCAATGTAGTGCCAGACGACACCTACTAATTTAATGCTATTATAGCTTAACGATTGAATTACTTTTGTGGCCACAAGGGATTAACGAATCTGATACCAAATAGATGGAAATTTAAACAATAATAATAATAATAATACATAGGATAAAAGAGGGCCACTCAGACATTGACAAGTCGTTTGTTAACGGCCACGATTGCAGAAAGTCGGTCGATCGATGAGTGTATGAACCCAGCATGATACGGCGGGTCTGACGTTGAACACACAGTTCAAAGAATCATATCCATTCTATCCCCTCTTGGGTCGTGGGTATTTCTCATATCCGGCCTCGCCTAATTTGATTTTGTCCATTTCAATGTCACACATTATCAGGCGATGGATTTCTCACTACCGTCATTCGTCATGTTTGATAAATTATTGCAATGCAGCCGTAAATAAAAACGTAAGGTTAGGTTAGGTTAGGTTTGGTTTGATTTGACCCATCTCAGACTCCTATAATCACCATTCTTAACTGGCCAGCAAAAAGTCCAAAAGTTGAACCGTTCTATTGCCATAATCGAGAGTTATTTTTCAACTCAAATTAATGGTTGGATTTTTCTAGTAGCACATTAAAATGTCAATAGGTGACCTTCTCTTCAGAGATTTTTCTCTCTTTTTTGTTTCAATTTGTTATTTGTCAAGCAAGTCCATGTCATGATGATTCAAATTGTGGCCAGGCACAAGAAATTAGAAAGAGAGAGAATGTTGAAGGCCTTCTTGGGCATTCTATATTAATTACATTTTGTCAATTCCAATAACCATTAATTGGATTGATGCATTTGATACTTTAATTGACATTAAGTGCTCGAACATTTATAAAATGTAAACAAAATTAACAAGAATAATTTTTCAATGAAATTAAAATCACATTATTATCGTTCACTACTACATAATACTATCTCATTTATCAGAAATACTCTAAAATTCAAGCAAAAACAATAAGAAATTCAAGAATATCAATTAAATACAGTTTGTTAACGCTTAACTTTCTTTTGCAAATTTGACTCTCTCTCTCTCTCTCTCTCTCTCTCTTAATAAAAATGGGTAATGAAGGTACGTTGAACCCATAGCTTAGATGTAATTTTATAATTTACAAAGTCCATTTAGCACACAGACTTCAACGCGGAGCACCTTCTTGCCTTGTGCTAGTTCACACTCTCCTTATCCTTTCCTATATATATACGGTATAGTTAAATTGTCCGCTTTGTGTCTAGGTCTCAGTATCTTATCATCTTTGCCTACTATCATATGTATTAAGCCAAACACAAAAAAATGTTCAAGGTTAAGATTGCTACCTTGTTTATTATAGCTCTTTTCTTGTGCTCCTTGCTAGTCGATGCTTCCCGGCCGGCACCGGCCTTTGTCAAAGGTTTAGTTGCAGAGAGCCAAAGCGAGGTTGGTTAACCATATAAACATATATACATATAGTTGTTTGTGTACAAAATTCTGGTTCATTTATAGATTTTGATTGATGGGTTATTATTATGTTTTCATGTGTTTGTGTGGGGGGTTTTTGTATAATTTGGTTAATCTCAGGGTGGTGGGGTAGAGGAAGCAGAGGCAGCAGTAGTGGAAGAGGGCTGTGAAGGAGTTGGAGAGACAGAGTGCTTGGCGAGAAGAACACTTGCTGCAAGCACTGACTACATCTACACCCAAAATCATAAACCTTGAAGTGCTAAAGTTGGTTTTTTTAATGGCAGGACCTCTATGGTCTGTATTACTTTTTGCAGGGTCTGTTACTTAATGGCCTCAGTTACGTACCCGAGCCTCAAGACTGAGGAGGGGTGAAAATAGCATAATATTGATGTTATTTGTGAAAAATTAAGATTCTTGGTAAAAGTTATTAGATGTGTAATAAGACTGATTAAATATGTAACGAGCATAATCGTTTATGCAACATGGTGATGTTTCATTTATTAATGGCTTGTTATATAATTGTTTCATATATGTTGAATATGTATTTTATTACATATTTTATGGTTTTTTTTTATTTAATATACAAATTAATACAGGCTTGTCTCGTTTGTTTTAGTGGTGTGTTTTTTTAATTTTTTTTTTTTTACATGTGTGTTTTATGAGATATAGTATATAAATATTATATTTTACAAATAAAAATTATATTGCTTAGAAACACTTGCCTGCCACGTTTGAAAGTCATATATGTTGCTAAATGTTACGTGATATGATGATAGTCGGCCACAATCTATTAAGGCAAAGCGGAATGTTGCGTAACTTGGGAGTATAGCTACTTGGCAGGTCCAAAAAGTTTGACTAACATGGATTTTGAGTTTATTATATTATTTTCTTCCTTGCAGAAATTTCTTCATTTTCGTTCTTGTGATTCCAACAGCAACCTCAATTGATTAGTCGAGGGGCACAGCAGCTAGTGTTTTTGTGAATTCTTTTCAATATCTATGTAGAGAAAATAAAAATAATAATAATAATAATAAAAAAAGGACTGCGAAGAGATTGGGAAATTAACTAAAAGCCCTCCTAATTTTAATTGGAAAAAAAAAATAATGGTTATGTGTTTCTGGGAATATAAATTAGGGAGGGGCAAGGAGGAAGTAGGTCATTTGCCAATTTATTCGTTAAATTCAATCCAAAAGCGGGATGATATGTAGTTAATAGTATTAGACTGTTATTGGTTGTAGCCTTGTAGATGTTCATTTCTTGCTATTTTAAAATTCAATGAAAACAACTAATCTCGTGAGTTGAAAAATTAAACGGAAAGGATTACAAATTGTTGTCGGTTGAGCAAGTAAATTTGATTGCAATATGTCAAAAGTGATGCACTGCCTGGGCATGATAATAGATGAAAAAAAGTGCCTTCTTATTTTTTTTCCCAATTGAAAAGGAAAAAAAAAAGGCCCATAAAATATTGGGGGAGAATAAAATTAATAATAAAATATTTTAGTCAACTTTCGATTCAAAATGGTTTTTTAGTTCTTTTGGGACCATACCATTCTTTTTGGTGCGTATGAATAGATCATATTCATGGAGTCTAGCTTTTTTTTTTTTTTTTGACTAATTAATAGTTCTCCTATGATTACGAACCGTAAGTGGCTTCCTCTCCCTCATCTTTTACACAGATTCACGCACAAGATATATTGTTTAAAATTCCTTTCAGCGTTTCCAAGGGAATTTAGTGGTAGATATATACAAAACAAATTCTGGAACAGCGAGCCATTGATACAGAGATAGCCATGATAAATTCACACGTATACATCATTGCCAAATTACACCGTCATTCTAACACAATCCCTTTTTGGCTGATATTAGATAAAAATTATGAAGCGTTTTTTACACACAACCAAATCTTTAATCGACACTTGAAAATATTTATTTTGCACAGTGGATATACTTAATATTGTTAATAATTGAAACCCTAGTCGTTGGACTTGGAACCAAGAGTTCAAGAGTTTTACATGAGACACAGAGTTGCTGTCAAAGTTAATTTATAGTGGGCTTGTCATTGAATGAAACCTGTTGCCCATACGAGGTGGATTAATGAGAATTATAGCGTGCGTGTATCGCTATAATATTTGTTCAAGTGAATGGGAGGAGATTAATTTAATTTATAATTGTAGTTCTAGTTTTGACATAAGAGATTTTAGGATCATAAAATTGAACATCTTGTGTTAGTTATATGTGATTATTATTCTCCAATCTGCACAAGATCATGTAACTCATTTTAATGTATTTGACAAGATGCCTAAGAAATTCTTTGATTTCTTTCTGTCATCTCCTTCAAAATTGGCCATAGAATAACTTGAATCACAGCATATAAAGATGTGAACTATATATATATCCACTCTGGATTAATTCCATTAAGCAAGGATTGGGCAACCATGTGGAAGTTGAGCTCCTAAAACCTAAAAACTATTATTTCTTCTTGTTTTTTTTATAACAGCAAATATAATATTATTCATGGCACCCTTAGACCAGGGGATACCCGAAATCAATAGAACCGAGCATCAAAGTCCTCCAAGGAAACAAGCCCAAAAACTTCTAAATCAAATCACAAACATATAGTCAAACTTGGAAGACTCAACACAAGCAGAAAACTCGAGAGCCTAAAATACACAAGTAACACAGTTCCAGTCCAAGAGTGCTACAGAAACCAACGTGAACCCCCTACAAAATTACTGCAGACAGACTTTCCAGCCGCAGCAGCCTTCCTAGTTCAGCTTAACATCGCGGTGGACCCTTTCACTCGAGCCAAAATAAATCCCCAGATAATCAAACTAATCACCAAAATCAAAAACCGTAGCATCCCATGATAAAATCAGACCCCCGGTCTAAGAAACGGATCTCTACCGAATCCACCTGCAATTACAAGTCTTACCCAAGCCTCTAACATTCAGTGCCACAACATTCATAATTCCAACTATTCTTTCACCGTATGAGTGGGGGGCCGATAACCCCGATTAGGAAAGAAGAAAAAACACAACAAAGGATAGACATCAACTCCATTTGCATCCTTATCCCTTTGGAGACGTCAAAATGTAATATTAGTTGACGGCTGAGACGCATTGAGTCTCCCTGCCATGAATGGAAGAAAAGTCTTGTTGGTTCACATGAACAAGCAGTTCGTATGATGATGGAGGACATTTTTGGGCCACCAAAGGTTTGGCAGATCTAGCAAGCTAGTTGCATAATCGAAGAGAGTGAACCCACACCCTTTTATCAAAATCCTTGGCTTCAAGGATTTTTTTAGCGAAGGATTTTGAGAAATGACTTCTGGTCCTCACATGTATGCCCTTTGCATTTTTTTTAGCGGTAACTCAAAGTATCATGTTATTGTTTTTTCAAAACTTGGGTTAGGGATATAAATTTATATAATTCAGTTATAAGAAATATAATTAAATTTGTATTTATACTCATTTAACTTTAGAGTTATATTATAAAGAAATACGAAATAATTACAAAATATAAATTAAAAAAAAAAATATGAAATAGATATAAAATATAAAAGATAATTCAGAGATATGAGAGTGCAAATGACAAGGTTAAATGTTCTTTTCTTAGAAGTCTCTGTCCACGTGTCTTCCTAAGGAGGTTACTTGAAAGCAAGTAGCTGTAACCACTAAGCTTTCCAAACAAACAATTATATAATTAATACATATTGTCTTAAGTCATTTTACTTATTTTTTCAATTTTTTTTTTTATGTAATGATTATGAAAATTATTTTTCCACCACAGCGCAGCTAGAAATAAAATACCAAAGAGGAGTGATCTATCCCCACCACACCTCCTAAGCCCCTCTCAAGGAAGAGGAAAAAATTTAAAAAAAAAAAAAAAAAAAAGGAGATTGCTCGTTGCCAGTATTTGCAGTCGGGGGATTCCCAGACAAGTCCATGTCCATCACTCACAAGCAGGTGGGCCGAAAAGACACTCGGCCTGGTTTCACACTTCGAAGCCCCTTTTGTTAAGTCCCCAAAGGAAAAGAAAAGGAGTAAAAAAACAAGAAACATCCGGTAGAAACCCTGAAAATTTAGTAGCAGGCAGATGGTTTGTAAGAGTCCAAGACAGAAGCCTGTGAACTGTGGAATTATAGAACAAGAAACAGAGAAAAGAGAAAGCTTTGCAAAAGATAATAAAAAGGAATGTTCTTCAGAAGCAGGTTCCTCTCTTTTCCACTGGTGATTGGAGCAGTAGTGTAAGCTTCCAAATCTTTTATCTATTTCTAGCTGTAATTTTCACTTTTTTTTTCTTTTTTTTTTTAGTCTTTTCTACACCCTTGAGCGCTTGCTGGCAATAGGGTTTTTGTGGAACTAGTGAAAGCCATTTGTATATTGGTTCTTTCCTGTTATTTTAAGGTGAGTTTTTTGGTATTGTAAAGTCATGGAGTGAATACGTTTGCCCTAGCTCTCGTTAATTATGCCTTAAATTCAAGCATTGGATGAGGAAATTGAGCTGTGATGGCTAAGAATTTTTAGGACCCTTTAGTTTATAACTAACTCAAATGGTTATAACTCGGGTTTATTTGGCTGAATTCAGTTATCATTCCTAGGAAAATGGACCTAAAGGGATGGCAGCAGTTGTTATAGCTTTTGAAATAAATTTATGCAATCCTGGTGTATGTTGTGTTATTTTTTTTTTTTTTTTTTTTTTTTATTTTTTTTTTTTTTCACGTTTTTACATTTGTTTGTTCTATTTTTGCACAATATATTCGGGGTTTATCAGGATACCATTGGACTTTGCATAAATCATACAACCCCATTAGGCATCCCAAGCAGACTGTTCAGAGGAGGCTGTGGCCCTAGTATTTCAGGTTACACCATCTGGCCAGCACCAAAAGAATGCCTTTTCAATCCCAGTTTGCAAGTTTGAAGCAAAGTTTTTCTCTTTCTGTATCAATCTTTTGATGTGTGCATATGCAAAAGACCTTTTATTATCCTCATTTGTAGTGTCACCTTCACCTACGTTTTTCTGAAGTCCTTGCATGGAGAATTATAATTTAATTGGTCAGAAAAGCTTCAAAAAATGCAATAAACAAATGATGTATGAAATGGATAGAACTACAACCACAAGATTCAGCTTTTTATTTTTTGTTTGGGGGGGGGGGGGGGGAGTTATTGGGGGCAGGGATGGTATCTAAGAGGTGAATCATCTTTGCTAAGGTCTTGAAGATCAATGATGGCTTCACCCAATCACCTAATTTGATCCTTGATCAAAATAAGTTACCTGTCCTCTTCCTCCATTTTGCCTTTTAAGTCATGTCACCATTAGATGTTTAGAAAGGCTCTCTTTTACTCTTATGGTCTTGTTCATAAATTGAAGCACATGTCTAGCAAATGATCAGATTGTGTAATACGGTCATTCACACAACTTCTGTTTATTTCTATTGCATTCACTTTTGATGGCTATGTTTAGTCCGTATTTATGTTTTTTATTGTACCCTTATGCTCTTCATTCAGCATCTCTCATTTGTGGTTGTACCATTTCTTCTTTTCCTTGGCATTTCTTGCTCAAAGTAAAGGTGGCCCTTGTTGCCCTTGACATCAAGTCAACTTGAAAGTGCCTCTTAAATCATATACCATGAGTGGAGCAACCTAGATATCTGAGTTAATTCTTGCTATTACATGTTTTTCTGAATTTCTGAGGGGTGGTTATCATAGTTTTGCAGATGTGCTGGTCTGACATGCCCCTGTTGTGCATTTTTGCTACAATGGGTTAAAAGCAAAATATCATCTCTGCTAACATGACTGTCTCTTCATGTCTTGTATAACATGTTATGTGCATTCAGTTACCGTTGACAAACAAGTTCTGCTAGTCATTGTAAGAGGTGAAATTTTGAGATTTATACCAGGCACCAGCTATGCATCTTATACTGATAGACTTGAGAAGATGCATGTTAATATGACATACCTTCTCTTAAATTTCTCATATGTAATAACATTAGTGCTAGGGATTTAAGAAAGAAACTTCAGCGTGCTTGATCTGACTTCACAATACTATATCAATTTTGCAGGATTGGTGTTGTTTCAGGGAAGGCAATATTTGGACCTCCACTTGATAAGTACTGGAAGAAGAAGCTTCAAGAAGAGGAAACTGCAAAGAATACAGACTCAAGCTCAACTTAGCTGCTGGTACATTGAATTCTCTCCTGTTTGATTCCTTCAAGAAAGACTGGGCAGTGAAACATTTCTCCAGTTTGCCTCCTTGGTAACGGAGATTGATTATCTCTTCATATACTTACTGAACTTGATAGAATGTAGAACTTCCAACACTGGAAAAGCCAAAACATAGATGGCATGGGTTCCCAAGTGCATGTGTGACAGCATTCAGTTGAGTTTTTTTGGTTGTCTTCTTGTCAAATCCAAAAGGCATAGGTTATTTTTTCCACCAATTAATCCTTGAGAGTCATACATCTCAATGGCAATGCCATTGGACTTTTGCCAACAATATGCAGTTGGAAGCAGAAAGATTTTAGTGTTTTTGTCTGCTATTTTCATGTTGCAGATTGTGGAAGAGGTTATTATTAATGCCTGATAATCCACTTTTTGTGCGGAAGACAGTTTATAACATTTTCTATTTCAAATAATAAAATCATTTCTGCCTCAGTTATATTCATGCTGCTCTTTCCGTTCCTATCACTTCCGAGTTAAGCTGATGCTATCCATTCCAGTTCTGGTCGAGAATCAGCATCTACGGTTTTACGAGAAGGTTGAACCATAACCAGACCTTAGGTAGTCCAGTTTCAGTCCTTGTTCTGTTCTAATTCTGTTTTCACAATTGGTCAGTTCTATTCATGCTGCTCTTTCTGAAATCTAGATATTATTGATGTTGAGATTATTAAAATATAAATATATATATATATATATATATATATATATATATATAAGCAAAAAGAAGACAATGGTGAATAGAATCATCATCCATTTCTTTACTTTCTGATAGTGTATGAAGGATGAATTGAGATGTATAGACATCAATTAGATACATAAATGAACCTTCTTCAAAGATGAAGTTGCAAGGAGTAAAGTGATCCAATAACAGATGATTGATTCGAAGAAACTCCCCAGGTTCCAACAAGTTAAGTTGGCACCAAAATCCAAGGCCCATCCACTACATGCAACCAGAAAGAAAGAGTTACAGTTGCAATAACAGAGGATTTTGCAGTAACAGATCTGACGACCTCGAGGCCACTGTCAACAGCTTCGTGAGTGGCATCAACACAGCTGCTTATTCCATGACACACAGTCTCCAGCAAGAACACCAGGAAAGATCGAACCATCTCGAATGTAACCCTGCCGGTAATATCAAGAACAAATCTTCTGTTGCTCGGCACGGCCAAAGTAGATGACACCTTGCCAAACCACCCACTGCCCTTCATCTCATCAAACTCTCTCCCTGCTCTCAATCCATCCGAAACATCTTTGTTTCTGGATGGCTCGTTCACTCGTGCACCCTCTACTTGCTCAATGGCCAAGTAAAGAGGACTTGGTTTCGAATCCACACTAAAATCGGTACATGTCAGGACATGGTGAGATGTCTTGACAAGAGTCTCTACTGCACCGCTACAGACAGATACCAACACATCTCTCACTTTCTCTTGGTGATTGGGGTTAGTCAGCCCAGCAAAGATTTCATCATAAGGGTTGATATGCATGGTCTTGTCAAGGAAAACAGCAACTGCAGTGCTTACAAATAACTCAATACAATCACCAATAAATATTTTAGACTTATCACTGCACACCACATCCATCCATCTGGAAACAGAACTCATTTCCAGGTCAAGAGGTTCATTAGTACTGGACTCACCCAGAGCTGAATTTGAACGAATTTCTTGGCTAGACTGCACATCTCGATAAAAGCCCATGACCAAGTTCTTAGCAAAGCTGCCAACAACAATAGAAACAAGACCAGACCCTGATGGACTGGAAAGCTTATCCAAAACCTTCTCCAAGAAACTGGGAGCACCAATATCCAGATCAGCTCTTGAACTGGATTGGTAACCGCGCAAAATTCCCACAGTTAAAGCTTGTGTAAGGCCAACAACTGATTCAGATAACTCATTTGACCGCGCAATTTTCGAAATTTGTCTAAGGCTATTGGGAATTCTGTCTTCCTCTGATTGCAGAAAGTCCTTCAAATCTCTTGAGATAACCCCAACTGTTTCAGCAGAATCAGAGACAACTTCTGCTACAGAAATCAGAGCTCCTAAAAGCCTTGAAATTTTTTGCCTTTCCCGATCCACGGAGGGAAAGTTACAAACTTTGTAAGCACCATAACTAGACAAACCAAGAGCAACCAGCAAAAGAACCCACCTCTTCTTTCTCCGGGTATAATCAAGCAGACCCTTTCTCACCAACCGCAAGTCCATGTCATAAGACACAACACAAAACTCCTAAAAGAACCCAAAAGCAGTCGATGACCAATGATTGCGCTGTCGTGCTTTATTATAACTATATAGCCAAAGAAGATTGAGTGAAGAATCTACTTTCATTTTCTTTGTCCCACTTTTGTACTTTCCCTTTTGGCTTTTCCTTAACCAGAACAAATTAACAAGGAATTGGGTTCCTATCCATCAAAAGACTAGTAATGGTTAGAGAAACATGTGATGGTAACAATCAAATCACGAGCAAGTAAAACTGTGAAAAAAAAAAAAAAAAAGTGACATAGAGAACAACCTGCAAGAGAAAGAGAGAGAGAGAGAGGTATGTGACGTCAAGTCGGTTGCAGAGGCAATGTGCCATCGCGTGCAGGAAAGGAAAGTATCAATATCATAATCTAATGGCTACCATTGCTTTGAGGATGATAAGGGTGAGAAACGCTCTGCTTCAACGTCCAACAGCCACTATAATTCCATTATTAAATTAAATGAAATATTATCTAAGCCAAACATAGTTCAATAGCTCACCATTTTAGGCCTTGTGATCACTGCTGTCTACCAGGAGATGATAATTTCGAAGATGGGTCGATTAGGTGGATTTAAAAATAATAAATTTTAAAAATATAATTAATTTTTATATTATATAAAAAATTATATTATTTATATAGTTTAAAAATTAATTATATTTATTTGAACATACTACCTTTAGGTTTACTTAAATTTTCCCTTTGAAGATTGTTTGATCCTTGAATGATGATGGACGGGGTAGATTCAAAGCAATCTGGTGGGTCAATAAAAGTGCCAGTGGCCAGCCAGGTGCTTAATTTCTCAGGGACATCGATTATCATCCAATCTATCAAAAAAAAAAAAAAACACACACACAAAACACAGAAATCAAAACTGGAGAAACAAAGGAGCAAGAGAATAAAACAATGGCATACAGCCTCCATATGGATCAAATGGCTAATCCAATGGAAGGGAATTTTTTTTTTTTTTTTTTTTAAATGCAGGAAGTAGTTTATCCCATCATTCCTGCTTTTTCCCTTCTTACTCTAGCAACGGATTATTGTATGTTGGGATTAAATAACCATACATGATGATATTAGCACACTTGAATGGCATGTTGATTTCGAATTGTTTTCCATGCCATATTTTGTTTAGTTGGGGACTTTAATCTGTACTATCAGCTTTTGTCGTTGTCATTGTGATAAGTGAATTTCAATCAAATCTCAAGCATCTATTAACACGTAAGTTTAGATTTGTCAAAGCACAATCAGACCCATCATTCGATCCGAACCAATCCAAGATAAAGACTCTGACCCATCTCTAACCCGAATTCATTTCACACCACAACTCAGGTTAACCAAAAGCATACTTTACTAGAGTTACCATAATCTTGATTGTATTTTTTTGATGATGTGTGCAGGGAGAAAACCAAAGGGCCTTAGACCCCAAAAACCTAATTTCGGTTCCCATATAGAAATTGTGTTTAGGATATCTTTAGGACGTACAAAGCCTGAGATTGAGAATTGAGACCGTCAATTTTCATCTTTTAATTCATAATATGTAAACAATTCACCAAAAAACCGGCCGTCAGTTATTAAAATGAATAAAATGAAGAAAAAGTCTTTGAGAGGACATTTTAATAATAAAAAATTTAGACTTTAATTTCAAAACAATTAAGCGACAACAAATTATATCTCATTTAACTCTTGAAATAAATAAAATTAAATATAAAAAAAATTATTTTAGGGTTCTTTTTTATTCGCAGCATTACTATATAGTATTGCTGATATATTATAACATCATGTGATTGAACCAAAAAAATATTACATCCTACTCATATCTATTCTATTAAATTTATATTTATTAGTCTTTTTTTTTTTTTTTTAAAATACACCATCTAGAGTGAAGCTAAAAGGAAAGATTCGCAATGAATATTTTAGTTACAACATGTAGTTCTTTCCATGGGTTGTGTTATTCCCCACTAGCATTTCTTTCTTTCTTTCTTTCTTGATCAAGCCATTATAATTAGAAATGGAATTACAAGTTTTACTCGACCATCTTGTCCCGCTCACGGTTTCTAGGCTCTGTTCCCGTGGACGAGATGCCATCAACTCCACTAGGCCGCTAATAGTTAAAACATCCAACAAAAAATAAAAAAAATAAAAAAATGCAAGGAGATATTTTGTCTCGACCGTAGGGTTAGCTTTCGCATTAATTGAGATTAAAAGCATATTTCCCATGTAAGGCAAAGAGATTTCAATCCGAGTAATTATTTTGAGGAATATATCCAACTGACCGTCCAAAATTTAGGGTACATGACTTTTGAGGTTTTTTTTTTTTTTTAAAAAAAATTTTTGGGTGGGTGGGGAGGGGTGGTGGGGTCGCCCATTAGAGCTAAAACAAGGTGGTTTTAAAGCAAAGAGAACTTGCTAATTTAAGAAGCTGGCTAATGAACTGAAACGGATCTACATTACTTCTGGGACAGTTTATCAAAACTATTCGAACCCAAGCTGCCTACAATTTCGAACGAAGTGCTTGGTCGCCGGTTACCTGTCCTGTTTGAGCTTTGGCATCTTGCATTGAAAAAGTCTAATGCAATTTGCAATTTGCTAAGTTCACCCGCCCTCTTCCACACCAGAAAACATTAAATCAAAAAGATAAACATTGACAAGTGAACAAAGATCTACTCGCAGACTTATCAATAATTAGATGGCTTGTATTGCCAAATCATCAATTAGCCAACTGGCCAGCCTGCCAGCCAACCCTACCGTGTGTACAGTTTGAGGAACACAAAGTTTAGTTGTTGATTGCTTTGACGGAGTAATGAGTCCAAATTACAACAAGAAGCCCTCCTAAATTTGCTTCCTACACAACAGGAGCGCATTCCCAGCCACACTTTTAAGTTCTAATTAGACCAAGCCGCCGCAAAACCAATGCCATGTTTCTTTTTACCCATATGACGCGGCAAATGGCTGATGAAAAACACGCTCAGAAAAACACCAAGGGCCTGAAAAGCAGAGAGACAGAGGGAGAGAGAGGGTAAGAGCGTAATTAAGAATGGCATTACTACTATATAAGCACGTCGAGTGGGCAGCCAGGCGAATTAATGAAAGAAAGGAAAAAAGAAAATAAATAAACAGCAAGAAGGAGTGGTGGGTCTCCAAGTTTGGGTAGAATTTCTGTTGTATTGTCTCTCTTCTCCATCTGCTTCGGCTTCTATAAAACTCGAAACATTCTAAAATTAGCCAAAACATTCTTTCGCCCTGTATGATCCTATGCGTTGGCCATAACTTCTCACGTACAAGGAGGCCATTTGGCAATGCTTAAGGTAATTCGAGGGTTCTTTTTCTTTCTCCTGCATATATAATCTCCATAGTTGTTATTCAGAATTCTCATCAAGATAATCAACATAGGTATCAAAATAATTTTTAATTTATAAAAGTTTTAATCTTTTTCTGGTATTTTCGTTTAAGAGTATCAGTTTATATATATATATATATATATAAATGATGCTTGTAATTGGCCCATGTTCCATTCTAAGAACATTAGCGTTCTTGATTGATTTGTACTCGTACTCGATTGCTTTCCTTCGACCAATCTTCTCTCGTATAGTTCTTACAAGCACTTTTAATGGGCGAAGCGCAATCTCTTATCTCAATCCAGTATGGTTTAAGAAAGTGTCATTTTGTTCTGATGCTCTCTCCCTCTCTCTCTCTCTCAAGAAAACAAAGACATTTGAATTGAAGCTCGTGCGCTATTTAGTTACTTTCTATTCAAGCAAGAAGCTTCAGGGGATTGACATGAAGTTTTGCAGCTTGTGAACTTGTAATTAATTGTTCTTATCTCTTCCCGCTCATGTTTGCCATATTAACCTAGAGGATCAATCCATTTGCGTTTTGAATATTTCAGGAAGAAGAGATATATTCACTTATATCAAAGGACTGCTGAAGATGGAGATCGTTTACCAGCCTTACATCGACCCCGAGTTCGAGTCACTCATCGACAGAATTTACCCTCCCAGGTAAGAATTGTACAAGCTTTTACCTTGTCCCACAGTAATTCAAAAAGAATTTTATTACTTGCTTCGCCATTTTCTTTGCACCACCATACCTACAATTCGGCGTTCTCGATCATGCAAGTTAGTGGATGATAATGTGTTAATGGTTTGATTTGCTGGTTTTGGGGCATTTCAGGGTTTGCATTGATAACGACGCATCCCCGGACTGCACGCTTGTCAAGGTTAGATCAATTTTCTGGGACTCAGAGTGACAAAATATTATTTAATTTACACGAAATGGGCTTAATTTGATGCAATTTGGGCTTGGACTCATGACATGACATGACTATTACATGTGTGATTATTAATTGCAATTTAAAAGACAAAATTATTATGATAATACAATATATGGATCTGCATCTAAATCCCGCGATAGTTGGTTTACAATCACTTCACATTAGCATAATCATCCATCTCGTTAGCAGCTGATGGACGCACGGTATTGTTGATGGATTTGGATTTAGTATGCGGATAGAAGAAAGTGGGTCCTCGCCTGTTGCAGACTCCAACTCTCTATGTAATTTTGTCAGTTTTCAAATTCTATGTGATGGAAGTAGTTATGTTAGCATAAGTTTTCAAATTCTACTTTACTATTTAGTCTATCAATCAACCACATGTCAATGTCTGTTAGCATGGATCCACACCAAATTATCCATAATTAATACAGACACAAACAAACCCAACACCACTGACTGCTGATCTAATTGAACATTGTAGTGGAGAAAGAGAGGGGGGAATGATCAAGAAACGAACATTAAGAAAGTGAAAGGAGAGGACAAGAAAAAGAAAGAGAGAGGCTTTAATTTAACATTAACTTTTGTTTTGCCTTTTAAATGTCAGGGAAGCATTTTTTTTTTTGTCAATGACACAGTGCTGACGTGTAAATAGAAGAGACAATACTTACTTTTTTACTTTAACCTACGTATTGCAAAATCTAGTCATTGGCCAGAGTCTCCACACGAGCTGATCGTGTGTGTGTGTGTGTGTGTGTGTGTGTGTGTGCTCACAACCGTTAGATCAGATGACCATTCTTACACGAGTGTACTGTCATTCAATCCAACGGTTATTGAGTACGTTTGCACGATACAGTTCTGTGTATACAATTTTTGTTTTTTTTCTCTTCAGAGAAACTACTTTTTGCTGGAACACTAAAGAAAGAGATGCGTTGTTAGTCTCGAACCACCACAGAGCCCCTAGAAACTGTGGAAGTCCACGGGGCCAAAGAGAGAATAAATGAAAGAGATGCGTCTCTTTTAACCTAGTTTTCATGGAAATTACCCGTGCCCTGTGGGTGACGTCTACGCTGCTGCGTGACCTGTTTGAGAGAGATTTTCCCTTTTTACGCGTCTAATTCTGACTTTTGGATTTGGGTTTTATGAACTCTTTTGGACAGGTTGACAGTGCAAATAAGCCCGGGATTCTACTAGAGATGGTCCAAGTCCTGACAGATCTTGACCTTGTTATATCCAAATCATACATTTCCTCTGATGGGGGATGGTTCATGGACGGTGAGTGCCTCCCCCACACGACACTCACATCATGCTTCTTGCATCAACTTATGCAATATTTCTACATTTTTCACAGTAAAGTGTGTGATGTAAATGTAATAGCGCCTTCGTTTTAGTTTCGTTTTGCATTTTGGTGGGCTGGTTGGCTCTTTTTGTTTTGTTTTTTTGGTAAGTGGGATTTTATGAGTCACTAACGACAATTGTTTTGCCGTGCTCATGTTGGATTTGCTCCGAATTCACTTCAGTATTCCACGTGACCGATCAGTCAGGCAACAAACTCACTGACGAAAGCCTCATACTTTACATTCAGCAGGTCTCTCTCTCTCTCTCTCTCTCTATATACTTTACATGTATAGATATGTGTGTGTGTGGGTGTGTGTACGTGTACTGATGCTCACGCAAGCACATGGCGTATGATGTGGATTTGGCGTGTAACTTGCTGCCAGTTGATGACGTTTAATATTGGGATGCCTGTTCTGACTTTGGGTAAATTGTAGGCATTGTGTGTGAATAATAGGAGAGGCAGGACATCAAAAGAGTTGCCGACTTCTTTTATGAGAGAAGTCAAGCCAAAACGCGTATCAACTGAACACACGGCTTTGGAGGTAACAGGGACTAACAGACCGGGTCTACTTTCCGAGATTTCAGCGGTGCTTGCCGAGTTAGATTGCCTAATCACAGCAGCCGTGGCGTGGACCCACAATACCCGAACAGCATGCATCATCCACATTGAAGATGGATCCCTAGGTGGGCCCCTTACAGATCCTAAGAGACTGGCCCACGTAGAAGAGCAGCTAGAGAACGTGGTCCAAGCCCATCATGGGATTGGGGAGAGGAGGAGCGTGAGATTAACCGCCCCACCCGCCGAAACTACCCACACAGAGCGACGGCTCCACCAACTCATGTACGCAGATCGGGACTACGAGGCCTGTCATGGATGCAACGGAGTTGGCGTCGGTCACGGGACCAGTTGTACCAAAATACATGTCTCGATTGACTCTTGCAAGCAGAAGGGCTACTCGGTGGTCAATGCCAGGAGCAGAGACAGACCCAAGCTCTTATTTGATACCTTATGTGTCTTAACCGACATGCAGTATGTGGTTTTCCATGCTGCAATCAGCTCCCAAGGCACCATGGCTGATCAGGTACTACGCGGAGAGTGCAATTCCCGCAGCATAAATTATACATCGTCTTACTGAGATGGCTTAATATATAATTGAGTTTGTCTTGATTTCAAAATGGATATTGCAGGAGTACTATTAGGCGGAAGGATGGATGCACCGTAGATACCGAGAGCGAGAGGTATAAGCTCACCCAATGCTTGATTGCAGCCATTCAGCGGAGAGTATCCCATGTATGTGTTTCCACATTGGTTTAGCCAGCGAAGACAAATCCCTAAAACATTATCATTCATTGGAATTTAATATCTCTGCAGGGACTCAGGCTGGACGTTTACACTGTAAATCGAATTGGACTACTCTCAGACATGACAAGGGTGCTCCGGGAAAACGGGTTAACAGTGTCTAAGGCTGAGATCGAAACCCAAGGTGACGAAGCCGTTGGATCATTGTATGTTACTGACGCTTCGGGATATGACGTAAGTCCGCAAGCTGTGAAAATGGTCAAGGAAGAAATCGGAGGATCCGTCCTGGTGGTCCAAAAATCACCGGTCTGGACCCCAAAGACTCACTCGATCAACGGCCTCGGCAGACCCGGCAACAGTGTAGAGAACGATCGACCAAGATTCTCGTTAGGTAGCCTATTTTGGAACCTAGCGCGGCTATCAAGCAATTTCGGTTTCATACGATCATGAGTTTCTAACTCACCAACTCGTCAGTGTAATTAGTAAATCATAATTGTACTTAAACTGTATTGTAAATAAGTATGTACAGGTCAGAAATCAGTGGTTTACCTGCATAGTCTGCTAGTGATCATTCTAATACGATCAATCTAGCTTCTGTGTTATTGTCAAAGTTTCTCTCTATAGGTTATCTGACAGCATTTACCGTCAACCAACAAAAATCCCCGCTGATCAAACTCTCCTACCTTGATGTTGAGGAATGAAGTCCATAGCTTTCAACACAAATAATTAATTGACTGCTCAGACAAATATAAGATTTCTAGGAACATTCTTGTATAACCAATAAACCATCCTTAGTGCCATAAATAGGACAAGCTCATCATATAAAATGATATAATTAGAGGTTCCAACTTAATAAAGTAATCCAAATTCTGCAGATTTGAACAAGAATAGTGAGGTTTTTCACATAATAATGCTGCATCAATTATTCCTTTCCTTGTTGCTATGACCACTCTGTACACGACCTTCCAAGAAATTAAACCTCCACATTAAAAAGCAGTAAAACTATGTGTGATGTTAACAGCATGTTAGCGGTAACCATGAAAAGAATGTTTCGCGACCACCTTACATCAGAAAATAACTCCACTTCCAGCTTTATATCAAAAATCACATGCGCATGTTGCTGATAAGTTGCATCCTCAGCTTAATCTACACGTACAGGTTGCATCAATGATGAACATGTTTTACTTATCAAACTAACAATAAAAGATTCTCCCTAATGTTATATAAAGAATGGAAGCTAGCACTACTGTTCAATGTTTCAGAATATGCCTGAGACCATTAATGGATTGAGCACCACGCTTTCCAGGTGGCTTGATACAGGTTATATCTGTTAAAATCTCTTATTAACAGAATTGCCAACTTTAAGATCACTATTGCTGCCAAAACTACTACTACTCAAGTAAATCAAACTGACTAAACAACAGTGATTCCAAGCATGAAGTCAATAAATATTGTTCACAGTCCACATGAATACAACATGCTCCATGGGACAGTGCTAAAATTATTGCATGGTGACAAATATTTCATACTTACATAATCATCCAATTAGGAAAGGTTTTTATGTACAAACATAAAGTTTCCAAAGGCATATCTCAGCTTAAGAAATGATAATGCAAGCTATTCACATTGAGGCAACAGAAGGATGTATAGTACACCAGCTCAAAATGCTTTTCTGGGAACATCACATTACATCAATCTCATCAACATCAAGCCAATCATTAGATTCCTTGGTTTCAGAGTTACAAGCACTTACCTGCTCAGACACAGAATGGTTGACATTAACAATGTTAACATCCCTAACTGAGTCACCAGAGCTTCTGCCTAGCTGAACCCAATCTCGGGAATCTTTTCTAGCAGTATCAGAGTTTGGTGCCCCTTTCTTATAAGTGGCGGCTACATCCCCATCATCCTCTTCCAGGTCACTAAAGGAAACATCTTCATCATTATTAAGAGAGAGTGCATTTCCACTAGCACCAATCATTTCCAAACTTTCCTCTTTCAACCAATCTTCGGCATCATCCTCAAATTTCTCATCCAAGACCCTAGAGGAGGTGGATGATGAATGCTGATGTTTGGTCTCATTAATTGTCTCGTCCTCAACCACAACTTTGTCGATAATTTTTATTTCAGTACTTTGAACTGGGTGCTTGTCCATTTCTAACCCAGCTCCAGTACAGAAATCTTCATTGGCAGAGGTCTTAGCTACAACAATGGGAGGGACTACTTCACTGCTAGATATCTTGACTGGCACTGAATCAGATTCAGCACGATGGGGCATGGAAAGAGACAATTCATGTGATAAATCAGCAGCATCGTTTGACCTAGATGCACCAGCATTTGACCAATTTGTTGCTGGACTTGCCTTGGTTCGCTTTTGTAATTCATGTGACAGCATAGCTCTAGTTTCAAGTACCTGCAAGCATAAGGAGCAGCTTAGCCACTAAGTTAATCAAAGTAAATCTACAAAATACCTTCATACAAGACAAAAGTTTAATTGACTAATGGCTGTAAATATTAAATTGTTGAAGTACAAGTCCTCCCTCAGCATTGAAATAAAATCTTTAACACATGTGGCAATCAAAGATGCCACAGCACTATCCACTTCAAAGTGTTGAATGGCAATGTTTGAAAGCAAGAGAACCAGCATTAGATGGCCTTCATATTTCTTTACAAAGTTTTGCGTACACGTGAATCTCCAAAATGCCAAAATACCACACAGAATCTTTCAAATTTCAGTTGATTGGGCGTTAAAAGTGTGACAACCAAGTGAAGTGCAAGCAAATGCCATCGGAGGTCCTAGTCCTAGTCAATTTAAAGGAGGATGTTTGTCTAAAGATGACGTAGATTGTAAACATCCAAACTACAATATGCAAATTTTTCATAAATTAACATTAAAAAAATGACTCGATTAACAAATATAAGAAAGATGTTTCACCCACCTGCAAGAGACTAATCAAAAGAGATTCATTAATCTGACTTAGTAATAGAAAGAGATAACTCATCAGTCAGCACCCAAATATGATAGTTAGGCACAGACCGGGAGGCAGGATAAGGATTTTGGACAAAGAAGACAAGAATACTAGACACTGATAACCAGGCAAGCTTATTCATACTCAAATAAATAGCAGTCATTTCTGCATTGCTTCCCACATTCATCAAATAATGTTATCTGAATCTAACATTGAAATTACCAACCATTTTCGTTATAGTTTCAAAAAATCAGCATTCATCAACATTACATTACCATGCCATGGAGAAAAAAAATTAACAGATAGTTTCAAAAGAAGTAGGAACTAATCAGAAACTGCAGAATGACCAATCGATAAGCTGCAAAAAGTAACATACTTGGGGAGTTGACAGCAGTAAAGCATCAGTTTTACTGAGTTTAGGATGCAAAAGCACAAAGTAAATCTTCCAAAAGCAGCCCTCGCTCATAAATCCTGGACAAAGCTCAATCCTCAGGGCGGCTAATTCCGGGGCAAGATGTTCAACAGCCAAAGCATGGTCTTGTTGGACATCCGACATATCGAATTCTGAAAGACCCACAATCACAATTCACACGCAATATTTAAGGGCAACAGGAGATTGCTCGTTACGTAAATTAGATTTATAGTAAATCGTACGATGAAACGATATCGACAGATAAAGGCGTACCTTCGAAATTGTTGTCGTCGGAAACGGGAAAGTCAAGCCAAGTTTCTGGATGCATTGCGATATCTCTAGCGAACGCAACGACCTCCTCAGTCACACCGACCGATCTGCCGATCAAGTCATCGCCTGAAAGGTCACTTTCTGATCCAAATTGGAGAAAGTTCGACGCGATCTTGGTGATATCGGACACCGCCTTGTTGCTGGACAGCTTTGAGATCCCGGACTTGAATTTTCCGCCAATCTCGGCGAAATCGCTGCGAATTCCCGCTATTGGATTTTCCTCATGGGGGGACACCGACAGATCGGACGCCTTCTGAGGTTCAGTCTGCCCCGAAGGAAAATCGGAGGTCAGAGGAGGAGGAGAAGGATGAGGCGAGGGAGAGGAGGAGTCAGGTGGAGGGGCCAGGAAGGAAGCCACGCCCCAGAATTGGCGCGTAAAGGTTTTAGTGAGCTCGGAAATGTCCTCCTTGACGCCGCGTTGCGTCGTGGCTGTGGTTGTTGACGACGGCGATGACGGTTGAGAATGCTGTTCAAATTCCGGCTTCTTCGGAGACTCAAAATTAAGATCATTAACGTGATTCATATCTCGGCCATCTCCGTCCACGTGGCCGTCTTCGAGCTTGAGAGAATTAGCTATAGACCTCGCTAGCCATGACATCTTTGTTTCTCTACACACAAGCAACCAAACATTTCTTAGTTGATCGCCTTTCCAATTCTATTGACAGGGATAAACATTCGATAGAGCTTCTATGCGGCGACGTTTTATTTTTGGGCTCATATCGCGGACACCGGCCCACAATTAGATGTTTAAAAAAGAAAAAGTAAAATGAAAAAAAAAAAAAGGGAGAAAATAAAAAAAATCATTCCAAATTATTTTCTTTGAGTATTAAATTTCCAAAACACTAAATATTACTAAAGCATTTTAATTTGAAATTTTGTTCTTAATTATAGAAATTTTTTTTTTCTTTTTGAAATCGAAAGTTGAATCCAAGTATGTTGATTTGGACCGGACAACAAATCAGGATTCCATGCAATTTTAAATTGAGGAACTGCGAATGAAGAGAAAAGAAGCCGATTTTATTTTAAAGAATCCACTGCACAAAGCAAATAAATGCTTCAATGAATGATTTGGGTCATCTCATCGCGCTAACAATTACAACACTTGGCTGTTTGCACAAAAGAATCATTAGGGGGCGCAGCTGTTTTGTTGTAGCTGTGTGGCTGCCTCTCTGTTTTGTTTTGTTTTGTTTTGTTGAAGTTGTGTGGTTTGTCTTGATGCTGCAGCTTCCCGGCAGTTCTGTTGTAGCTGTGTCCAATGCTTTAGCCTAATGGTGACAGGGATGCTGGTTGTTCTTTTTCCCTAGTGCTTTGTACTCATCCACATCTAGGCTAGTGTAATTCAATGGCTTCTAAAAAAAGTATGATTGTTGCTGATGAAAAAAGATAAAAAAAAAAAAAAAAAAAAAAAGCATTATTTTCGTTCACAAGATATTAGACGAAACGTTTTCAGAAAGAAAATTTATCATCTAGGTGGCTATAGTGAAATGGGGGAAAAGAATTAAAGGTGCTCCAGCATAGACCCCAAGTCAACAATCAGGATGAAAAACAAATAAATGAAAGATCCCCGACGGAATCTTTAAGCAAATAAACACAGGAAAGGCCTAATGCGCTGTGCTTTACTCCAAACTGGAAAGTGTTCCGGGACTCGGGAGCAGAAACAAACTCCAATTATAAGAAGATGGCAACAGGTTCAATTCAGGCGAACACGATGCCATTACAGTGCCATCCGATGTCTTACAAAGTATTGATAAAAAGGCAGCCCACGTTACGTTATCGGTCGAAGGATTAGGGAGCCATAATGGTGCTGCAGCTGATCCTGGTGGCCCAGCTGATTTGTCTCTGCCAAACAGTGCAGTTGTAGTAGTGGAAGCAAGATCAAGCCGAGGTGGAGCTACAGCCACTGCTGAGGCTGGTGTCTTTGAATTTCAAATATAAGAATGTGTTAAGAATTTTATATTAAAAATTATGAAAAATAAATAATTTATAAATTTAATATATGAAAATGTCTTATATATATATATAAATAAAAAGAGAGAGAGAGAGAGAGAGAGAGAGATAAATTATGATAAATTGACTTATGGACAAAGAAAATTAATAAATAATGAGTTTAACCAAATTCAACAATAGCAATTTGCATGCCAGATGCCAATGAACACGACACCTAAACCATCTCTTGTTCCTAATGCTAATAGTTAGCATTGGCAATGGCATGGCAGATTGAACTTCTTTTTTTTTTTTTTTTGGGTAAACATCAGGAGATCGACTACATGACAGAAGGTCTATCTCATATCTTACAATTCATCCCTCATTTTATTTATTTAATGGTTTTGGAATCTAGATATCCAAAAGTTAATCTTCAAGTTTCGTTAGTTATTACTTTCATGTTTGATTGCAGTCCCCACCGTCACAGCTCCTACTGCGACACAATATGCAACAAAATTCAGCCAAGGCAATCCAAATGGTAATCTGGGTCATAATAATTATGATTGAATTTAAAGGCCTTAATACTGAAATAGTATAGGAAACTGGCTTGCACGTTAATCTAATCTAGATAAGTGCATCTTAGGTCTGAATTCTATGAGGCAACCATTTTTGGAAGTTAAAGTCGCTTGTGCATGTATTTAGTAATTCCCATATGTAAAACATGGTAACGTGATTCTAACTCTGAACAAACTATGCAAGAATTGAACTCGGAGTGTTCTTGTTTTATAGTAGGGAACTTAACAAGAGCCCGATTCTCTTGCTTTGTGAGAAAATCAGACAAACTAAGAGAGAGAGAGAGAGAGCGAGAGAATTGCCACAAACACGAGAAGTTCCAATGCAAACATAATAAGCAAGTACGAAACTGTGTCTTCCTAGCAGAGAGTACAATAGCTTGCAGCTTTCTTGTTGGTTGTGTAGGAAAAAATTTAAAAAAAAAAAAAAATGAAAGAATTCACCTGCCAAGTCTTACATTTTTTGGATTCAACTTTACTTTTCTCTTTTTTGGGAAATTGCCTCTCGCGGATACTAAGCTAACCTAGACTAGGTCTCTTCCTAGTTGCTACAGGACGTTGTAGCTTTCTTATTGGTTGGGCAGAGATTTTCAGTAAGGTATAGAGGATGAACACCAAGGAACGTTGTAATTTTTTATCAGAGTATTTAGTAAAAGTAAATATTAAATTTTCAATATTTGTTTTCAGACAGTTCTCTCTAACATAATTATAAGGTGTCATCTCTCTTTCTCATTCATTCATCCACAAAAGATAAAAAAAATAAGGATGACCAGTCAATTTATGTGCGCTGCGTATTTAAGTATCCAAAAGTACCGCTACTCATAAGCCGCCCCACGAGTCGTTCGTGCGGCACGTGAGCTAACCAGGTTAGGGTCCAAAAGTCCCGTGAACCAATCACGCGCCTTATAATGTACAGAGAGGGACGTCGTTTCGATTTTTTTTTTTTTTTTTTTTTGGTTATTTTTTTTTTGACAGAAATGAGGAATCTCTAGAGGAATTTGTTATTCTTTTTTATTATGTGTTTTGATCCACTTAATGACAACAATTTCACTTTATTTTCTTTTTTACATAAACAAAGCAATAACTTAATTTTGGTCTATTATAACGGATTTATCATAGTGAATCATATGATTATAAGATTTAAGAGACATTAAATTTATATTTTATTTATTTTAATAATTTAAATATTGAATCAAGAAATATTGAGCAATTTCTTGGCAATTTTATATTTTGTTTATGATTCCCGTACCACTTCTACCTTACGTTGGTTTGGATACAAGAATAGAAACTTATGAGGAAGAAAATTGAGTAAAAAAAAAAAAAAAAGTAGTTTCATTTGACAAAATTCTGAGGATGAATAGAAAACAAACCCAGCGTCAAGCTAAAATTTTTGAACAAAAATAAATTTTACTAAATATAAAGTTAAAAATATCTATATAGAGGCATAAAATTTATAAAAAAATTATTGAACCAAAATATATAAATGTGAATATATCTTAGTATAGCCAATATACAATATATACATATTAAAATCATACACATAATATATATGGGGATAAACATATGAGCATATATGAACATATATACAATAATAGAATATTATGCAAAAATAAAATATATTACATGATATACCACATATGAATTACTAATAAAAATAAACTAGACAATAAAATACAAATGATATTTGAACAAATAATATATATTTGACACAAATATTACAGGGGTAATAAAAAATTGATTAAATTGTTTAATAAAAATATAAAAATAACATAATCTTAATCAAAAACATTTTCAACATAATTAATCATATTTTCCTTATTAAATGAAATATGAAAAATGAGAAAAAAAAAATTATCCTTACAATTTATTTAAAATATTCCCATTGCTGCCTCCCCCTTGTAATCTCACATCCCAGTGAAGTTAGTAACGTGAGATTCTCCAAAATGTAACATTACCACTTTTTTTTTTTTTTTTTTAACTTGAAATACAATAATTGAGGATGTGGGTGGGCGTCAATGTCGCACTTTAAAGTTGAAACAGTTCTAGGAATAGAGGAGACCATGTTTTGCATTGTCCTTTGCCTATGGAGTGGCCGAAGGGTTTTGAAAATCTCTCCTCCTCACATTTAATCAAATGGCTTTTATAATAACTGGTAGCTAATCTCAATAGTTAATGTTTGAATTAAACTAATTTTACTTTGCATGGCTTCATAAAAATGGAAAATCCATCCCGAGCATGTACCCAAAAATGCAAACAGCTGTCCCACTGCTTCTAATTGGAACTTCTTAGATTCCGTATTCAAGTTTAAGTGGCTTTGTATTTATTTTTCAGTCTTTGGGTCTCCCTTGTTTTCAAAAACCAAGAAAAAAAAGAGATGCAAATAGCTTGTCTTTGTCCTTTTCCACGACTTTGCGTATCGACGAACGTTCAAAGAAACCAACGTTACTATTTCTCCACCAAGTACTTTTGAAGCACAGCAATGGCCGACAGTGGGATCCTTGCTTTGCTTCCCCCTCGTTCTATCAATCAGAGTGATAAATAAAAATGACGCACACAACAAAGACAGAACAAGCCAAAGGCGCAGGTGCAATTGCTGTTTCGGTCCCCTCTACAGGGGGACTAGAGAGTCCCACACATTATCATAATCCCAAGTCTCCACAGGATTTTTACTTTTTTTTTTTTTTTTTCTATGATTCCCCCACCCCTCTCCAACCCCCCCTTTTTTTTTTCCTTCTTTTATTGAGCCGTGACTAAGAATATACGTTATGAGAAGGCATATGTTTGGAAAATTAAAGAAACAAACAAGCCAAGAAAATATCTTTATCAAAGACCCAATTATTTGCACCAAAATTTCTCCCCCATGCATCCTCCAAAAGCATAGATGCACTGGAAAAGCCTGCCCTGTGCTATTTGGAGCTACTGCTGATGCTGAACTGAAAATCAATGCCACCATGCAGTAATGGCTTTCAGCTCTTTCACTTCTCTCTATTCATTTCAATTCAATAGTTGATTTGAGTGAAAGGTAAGGATGGGTCCTGTCCTCAGCTCTTGCCACAAAAAGGATAAAAAGAAGTACACAATTGCACCTGGTTGTCAACATGAGCCCCAAATATAGATAAATTATTCACAGGTAAAATGAAGCCAAGGCCTAATACCACTGCAGAACCCTTCCCTCTCTTCCAGAAGACGTAATCCATCAACTAGAAATGGATATACAAAGAGACCCCATGTTTCAAATAAAAGCAAGAAAAGCCTTGTGCCAATAAATGTAACTAGAATAGACAGAAATACATGAATAAGAAATAAAAGCAATTGCATGAAGCCGCATTGCAGAATAATACCAAGTTAAATACAAAACAGTCGATTTCTTTCTACAAATATGAATTGACATTTATAGGCCGAAAGGCACTCCAGTGTCTACAATTTCAGGGTCAAAAAGCAGAACTCCCTCTAAGCCGAAAGGAAAATTGGAGACCCCAAAGAACAAACCAGGGAGAGAAAAAGAACCTCATGGACCCACTGGGGCGAAGGCAATTCCTGCCTCATTACAATTGCAGCTGAAACCTCCCATACAAGTAAATTTATCCAACAAACTATAACCCAAAACAAATTCATTAGGAGGTTACATTTTACATAACTTTCTTCTTCACAAGGGTTTATTGAAGGTGTCCAGATGTCCACATTATGATTTCTTCTTCATGTATGTTGAATCCATTGCTGGAATTGAAATGCGAAAATATATACAGGAGGGCAAAATCATAACTCAAGCCCCCAACTCACATGCTGTTTAGACTTGTAGGATCCGTCATCTCAATTTATGCCAGCTGCTAGCCATGGAATCCCCTTTGATCCATTTCAAAAAAGTCGTGTACATCTCACCAAGTAAACTTTCATCTCATTGGATCGTCCTTGTCAGCTTGCACTTTGAAATGAAGATAGTATCTGTGTAATTTAGACGGCAAAGCTTCAAAAGCTCAGCCGACTGCTGCTTCAGGGCAGGATTACAACCACTCTGGATCACAAGCAGCAGCTTTGCCGCTAGACCCGTGTCCACAGCAACGGATGAGCATTGCTCGGGGGCAAGCTCACACACAGACAACAAGATTGACAAAGCATACTGAGTACAACTCTCTGAAACTCTCATCAATAGCCTTGCCATATTTGGGATTGTGTTTGGAGCATCCTTTAACGCTGACCTCCCTTCAGGAAGAGAAGACAATGCATCCAGTATGAAAAGCACCAATTCCAAGCAATCGGGATCCAGTGAAGGTAACAAATCGACGAGGTGACGAATGGCTCCAATGGTCACAATCATGCTCCTAACTTCTTTGTGCAAGCATATTGACCTTAGAAGGCTGAGACCTGGCAGGACACCATTGGGATGTCTCTTATCTTTAATTAGTCTCATTAATCCAATCAAGAGACTGTGACTCGAGACAAGTTCTGTTTTAAAATCCTTTTCTTCCATCAATTTCTCAATCAATCTAGTACAATTGATCTTCGTGTCAATTGAACCTTCATTCAAGATATCTACCATCAACGAAATTTTTGCAGGCTGCATCAAATTGCGCTTGGATTCAGAATCAAGAGTCAAATTCACAAGGATTCCAATAGCCTCAGAGCCAACGGCATAGGTGGTGAATGGGCCCAGTAAATATGAAATTACTGCAACCCCACCTTCATCAATGACTGCCTTTCTAGCAGTGCCATGAACTGCCACGACTTGTTGCAGCTCCTTCAGGGCCTGAACTCTAGCCTGACCCTTCACTTTTTTCAGAGTCTCAATTAGTTCAATTGCCCTTCCTTGGACATCTTCTGCTCTCTTCTTCATGAGCAAATACTTTTGAGAGAACCACGTGTAAATCAAATGGTAAAGGGTCCTATTTGGAGTAACAGAATCATCCCAGAGCTCTTGCATTGTGGTGGGGCAAGTGTAGTGGCCCAAACTGAACCATTTGAGAATATTGGACCTCTCATAAGTTTGCCCTGTGCAAAGGGTCACAGGGTCCTCCATTGGTTCCAGCGAGATTGGGCAGATAAAAACTGAAGGAACTTCTGATAACTTAAGCTCCTCAATCATCTTCTTCAGATCCAATTTCTCAGCAATGCCAGCACCAATAACCCCGCCACCAACACCACCCAAAAGCCCATCTTTCACCGCAGTTTCCAGATCTAGAACCTGCCCATCAACCCCATCTCTCTTGGAGGGATGAAAAGTCGGCATCTTTGAAACCCTTTCAAAGTAAAACGAAAAACCCAACAACAAAACAGACCCAAAATCCTAAAATATAAAATACCCCAAGAGAGTCACTTCAGAGACAAGTAGCCCTCAAGGTACATTACATCTTGGTAGCACATGAGAGAAGTGAGAAGGGATAAAATAAAGCGCCAAGAACTAATGAAGCCTTCCCCTCATTGACAATTACAAGCAACCAGAATTAAAAAAAAAAAAAGAAAAAAAAATTCTCTTTATTGCACACACACACCAGAAACACACACACACTTCCCCTGTTACTTTTCTCACTGCTTTATCTGATACCTTTCCATGGTCAAAAGACTCATTCCTATCATAATAACACACATCATAAACACATAATCAAACTTCCCTCTCACTTCTTGCTGAAGCTTCAAAAGGGTCAAATCATTAACCACCCAACAGCAGGAGAAAAAACAATAAAGACAACACTCACAACACACGACAGCAACCACCTTAAAGCAAACCAGAGAAATAATACTAGGAAGGCTCTATATACCACAACCAAGTGAAACAGAAGACACTCGAAAATTCTATTTCTAACAAGTGGATAAAAAGGTTTCTGAGGAGAAAATGGAACTGATCTAGATCATAAAAACATGAAGAAATTATGAGCAAGCATCCAAGAGAACAACATACCACAAAAATGGTAAAGAGAAAAGACAGAGAGAGAAAGCAGAGAAAAGGCCATGTCCCCTCCAAATGCTTTCTCTCACTGCTGCTTTCCTTTTGGGGCAGTTGTTTTTTGCTTGATGTATGTGTGTGTAATGGAGAGAGAGAGAGAGAGAGAGAGAGCTTCACGGAAAATAATAAAAAGTGGAAGCGAAAATAAAACGTTAATTATGGTCCAAAAAGAAAATAATAAAAGTTGCAATAATAGTAAAGAGGAGGGAAGGTGAACGGTAAAAAGGAAAAAGCAAAAGGCAAAATTCAGATTTTCTAGGGCTGCTTTTCAAGAAAGAAATATAGGGAAGGTTACCGGAAACCACGGGCTGTAGCCGGTAAACAAGCCCCCCACTCCCCACCCTTCGGCCCCCGCACCGCACCGCACGTGCAGTCATCGCAACTGTTTCCGGAATCTCTCACTACTCTGCTTAATAATCACTTCTTTATTAACACTTTAAAAAACTTTTTCTAGCCAAAATGACAATTCTATCCCTCCTTCTATTCGAGGAGAAAAGCTACAGTATTTATGGATATTTGTGTGCTCTGCAGCACTTCCTAATTTCACCCAATATTATTATGGATGCATGTAGACAGACACCAAATTTTGACTTTGTTTAGGTTTTCTCCCAGTCGTGATTTATCATATCATTTCAACTCAATTTTTTTTAAAATTTTCTATAAAAAATGTCTTTTAAAATAAATTGAGTGAAATTATTGTATTTTTTCATATTTAAATTTTTATTGTTAGAACTAAAATTTCATTTATTTTACCATAATAAAAACATGCGTGAGGGTTTTACGCATTCAACATGCCATTAAAAAAAAAAAAAAGGAAAATTCATGTAATATCTGTAGAAATGTGGTAATTCTGTGGTCCAACTCTTGACTCAAAAATTCAAATTTTTGTTGCCTAAATATCCGTCAAAAATCGCGGTCACAGGAAATAAAAATACACAAAGAGGGACAAACTTGTCTTTTAATGCAGAGGAGAGAGAGAAAGGGCAGCCGCACGAAGCAAGCAAAGCCAGTCCAAGTTCACTAAAGTCCACCAAACCCCCACGGGGACTGGAGAACTTCTCGATTTAACCAAATCGAATATTTCAGACCCACATAAAAATTAATTTAAGTTCACTATAAAACTATATATAATTAATTAATCTACACTCTTTAACATAAATTATTAAATAAATATAAAGATCGGAAATAATAGGGGGACCCACAATTTCTAAAGATTAATACGGCAAGGACCCACATCATGGGGGAGTGCCCCCCTTTTTTTTTTAAGTATTTTTGGGGCAAAGTGCCAGCTAAGCAATTTGACCAGGATAGTGGCTTTGCCTTTGACTGTACGCCTCGGCTGTGTTGAGTATGGGGGGCATATCCAAGTCTTTTTATTATTATTTTTTTAAAATAATTTCCCTGCCTTTGACTGGCTTTACAGTTGCTAAACTCTGTCCAGTCCAAAAAGCAGCCCCCTTACCACCACTCACACACTGCCACGTTTCTCGGAGAATCGTGTCTGTCATGCTACCCTGTGTCACTCTGGTTTTTACCCATTTCTTTAATGATTGTTTAACACTATCTTTATCGTTTCTAGGACATTTTGAATCTGATGCACGTTTCATTATATTAAATTGAATAAGCAGAGGTATTTTCTTTTGACCACCAATAAGCGGAGAATTGACGGGAGCGTTGAACAAGGGATACATGCTTTGCAGGAATGAGGATGCAAATGTGAGTAACTCCGTCTAAAATGTGGGTGCGTTTATTATCAGGAAAATACTACTAGCTAAAAGCATTGGACACAATGTAGTAATACACATATAACATCTAATAACATAATAAATTTTTATATAAAATTTACGTAATACTAAATATTATTTATTTAATATTAAAAATTATTTTATATAATATAAATTACAGCGTGTTTACTTATGTTCAGCATAAAACGTTTCTGCCTGCAAATTCGGTGAGTTTGGTTCAAAATTTGATGTGCATGGACCCTTTGGAGTAGGGGTCTGCATTGAATATAGGCTAGCATCTGAATGTTGAATCATGTGTAATAAAGATTTGAGTAGGCTCCAGACTGGATCAGTAAGGTCTATAGGGTACTTATGTGGGGGTGTCACATGTGTTGATAATTTATTATGGGGATCCTATTGCTCAAAGCATGGGTGGTCTGACTGTCTTTACTGATCAACACCTCGTATGGTGCGGGCACGTTGCAGGAGTCTTAAAAAAATACATGACAGGAGTATTATCCGATGAAGCATATGCTTGAGTATGGCTTCTGAACGCCCACTTAATTTATACACTGTGGTTTCGATATCTGCATTGAAGGTTTTTAAGTTCCATTGATTTTGTTATATGTTTTATAATTCAATAAATTTCTTAATTAAAAAATAGGGTATATTGGAATTAGGCATAGTTATTTGTTTTCGAAACAAAACGAATCTTTTGCACAAGACTTAAGATATGATACCCCGTATTACTGGTTTGTTCCACTCTTTGACCAATCTGTCGGTCGGATTAGCCCTTATAATGCCCAGTGGACAATAGTTTTGTGGAGAAAGTCGATTGTCCTTGGTATAACTACAGGATGATATTATATAGTAAGCTATAAATTTTTTTTGAATTTCTAGTCTTGGTGAGAGTGAGAATCAACTCAAAAATAAAACACCTTATTCTTACCTCCCCCAACAAATGCAATTAATGCATTCAACCAACATCCCAATGAGCTACTGGGGTTTTACTTGCTTGTGTTTTCTCCGGAGGTGGGGTTGAAAGTTAACCTTGTGCTCAATGCACGCGGCCCAACTTTCCCTACAGGCAAACGGTTCAATGCCGTCACAGGAGTAGCCAATTCCTGGTCTTCCATATATATATAAGGAAACGAACACAGAAATGGATCCGCGTGAAGGACATCAAATGAGTCATGATGTTTAGAATGCAAATTTAGATCTAAAATTTTCAAGCCTGCCCAACTATATACCTTATTTTGGTCCTGAACTAGTTAGATGCTTATTAGAGATTCATTAGAATTATGTTTTACGATATTTATACAATTTATCATCAACCGACAATAAGAAAATAGAAAAGCCCCGGCTTTCTAGTCATAGTTCTAGGAGACGTGCTCGTTGCATTGCACCTCAGCCAGTTCTCTCATCCGACTTTTATGTCTCAGTTTTCAGCCGCAGTTTCAGAAAATTTGAGCGTGGTTTCGATTGAAATATTGCATTTAAGGGTGGAATTCCAAGTTGCAAGTAATCTTGAGGAAAGCTTCATTATATGGAGGTGGGTTGTTTTAAGACCGGTGAGACAATACTATTCTAATTATTTGTTGCATGTTATGATATAATTGTTAATTCTTATAATAAATTGAACTATTAAAAATATAAAATTAATAGTTAGAATAATATAGCGTAATACTTTTATAATAATATAGCGTGACACTTTTATGAGTTTAATTGATTTGCATCAAAAAGAATTTTAAGTCCATGGACAATAGATATGGGGACATCTAGAAATAGGCTATGAATATAGTTTTTAGGTTCTTAATTTGAGCTTTACCAAAACGACTAAAAAAAAAAAAACAGAGGCTATGGGATCGTGGCTTCCAAATTAAAAATTCCAAAGTTTTACTCTCAGTTTGGTTGAAGGTTTTTCTTTATATATATATATAGACTCTCATAGTCTTCTCACAATGGTGAAACTCATTTAATCCATCCACTACATCTTATGTCTACGAACATTTTCCATCTATAAAGGATTGTGTTCCAAATTTTCAACTGATCAGATTGATTCTTTGACTGATTATTTTATCATCATTACTTGTTTGATAATTTGAAATATTGATTATGGTGCTTGTTACCTTCTTTGACTATATGCCTGGCTTTGAAAGTTTTGATTTATTCTTCTGCTTGAGGAGCATCGGTAAGCATGGTGCTCGAAGACAGAAGGCTAATTGATTTTTCGGGTAAGAAAAAGATATTTGAACTCTTGGTGCCTAATTATTCATTTCCCTAGTGAGAATCATTCCTATTCTTTCTAGTCGGTTTTTTGCTTGCTACATATCCCATTGTGTGTGTCATGCTGAACCGACAAGTCAAGCTAAAAAGACTAGAATTTCTTGAAGCATAAGCCTGACAATTGAGAAGCCTGTCAAACAAAACAAATTATGCTGTTACATGAAGCCACCAACTGGGACCTTGATCAAGGTCAAGGGCATCTGCATCAATGGCTTTAGTTACTGAATGCCCCGGGAAATTGTCCAAAGGGACGTGCGATGCCCAGAGGTTTCAGCGTCAACTCAACAATCTCAAACAACCAGGATGCCTATCATGGGGAGCTAGCAAGGGCGGCTTCCATAAGAAGATTGAATAGCCTTCCAAAAAGTCTAAAAGTTTTCCAACTGCTGGGGTCATAGTGTTGTTGTGGCACGAATCGACGAAGAAAAGCCGTGCGATTTTGGAGCAGATGTCAAGGTCATTATTAATGCATTTCCTACAAGCAGAAGCTTTGCTGTTCCTCTGTACCAAAAAAATAAAAATAAATAAATAAAATAAAATAAAATAAAAAGGAGAAAAGATATGCTCTTCCTAGAAAGCCTCCTCGTATGTTTAATACAGTGAAAAAATATTTAAGATTGCTAATATATATATATATTTTTATATATTTTACATTTTATTTAATAATTTAAAGTTTTTTTTAAAAAATAAATTTTAGAATTAATAATTTTATTTTTAGATTATATTATCTTTACATTTAATTATAAATATTTATAAATATTATAAATTATTTTTATTCATATTTTTAATTTAACAAAATTTTACATAATTTTACATTTAAATTATATTATTTTTATAATTAATCATAAACTTGTAAAAATATAATAAATTTATTTTTTATTTATATTTTCATTTTAACACACACACACACACATATATATATCAATAAATTAAATTTTTTAGGTGAAATAATTGTCCACAAAAGACGTTGAGTTTCTTAATTATTGTCAGCTTGGTTTCCAAGTGCCTGCTCGTGCTCGGGTTTGGCATGTGATTTTAATAATTACTTTGCTCTTTTTCTTCTTTCATAGCACGTGAAACAATAATGCAAATTTTGGAAATAAAAAAATTCGTCTATAGCATCTTGTAGAAATTCATGTCAATCCAAAAGGTTAAACAAATCAACGTGCTGGAACTCATAATAATGATCATAAACCAATTAAGATTCGTACCTACGCCATGTCTATCAGAAATTAATTATTACTAGTGTTTTTACCCCACTGTAATATCCAAATTAAAATGCAGAACTGGCTGGAAATCAAAGGAATCAAGGAATACGCACTGATGTGCGCCAACTCTGCCTTGCCCAGACTGGAAGATTATTAAGAACAAAGATTAAAAAAAAAAAAAAAAAAAAAAATCCTATTTATTATTAATATTAAAGCCATTCTATCTGTTCGTCTGGAAGGTCATGGGTTCAATTTTGTATGAAACTGTGAGTATCATCCTAATTACCAATATAATATATATATATATATATATATATATATATATATATATATATATATATATATATATAAAATAATAAGGCATTCTATCTGTAGCTGTACAGTTTTCCAATGTCCCCACGTAGTCTGTCATAATCAGGAATTGTTCCTTGTTATTAGCTGGGATGGAACTTATTATAGACAAGTCTAAAGCAAAATCAACAAATATGAAGAGTAAACCAAAAAAAAACTAAATTACTCTTTTTCAATTACATACACAAATATATATATATATATATAATATAATTTTTTTTAATTACAAGCACACAAAATTTAACAAACTCGTTTTCTGAGACAATAATTATTTTAAAAATTTAATTCTAACAAATTTATCATTAATAATTTTTTTGAACAACAATAGTTTTTTTTTTTCTTTGGTTGTTGAACAGCATTAGCATTGTTGATGGTTGTTTTTCTGAACAACAATGTTGGGTTTTTTTTTTGGGTGAACGGAATCAGCATTTTTACCAACCAGCGAGCTGACAAAACACAGGCTTCAATGGCTATAAAATTAGCAGCAAGGAGCCCAATTCATCTCCTGCCTGTACAAGCCCATAGGAGCAATCTGGTACAACAATATAAGGCCTGAGTCGACAAACGAAGTCAGAAGCAAAGAGGCCAGCAGGACCTCCACTTAATTAGACATGACCTCGGTTTAGTTTTCACAATTCGAACGAGCAATTCACGCCCTAAGGGGAGAGAGAACTGTAACTCAACCGTAAGTTGGGCAATTTGAATCTGATTCAATTGAAACTGCTAGTTCTAGTGTGGTTCTGGTTTGGATTTTTTTTTTGTTCATTTACAACATTTTAAAATTTTTAATAATATTATTAGAAGACTAAAAAAATTATAAGCAATTGTCTAAAAGAAAAGTAAAAAATTTTAATAAATAAAAAAAACTTGAATTTAACTGATATTAATTAAGCTACCTATATAATCCTTAGGATTCAGAGGAACGTAATCCTCTTACTATAGTTGATGAACCTTATTCTCTTACCTCTGGGGTCTTGACTCGATCACCCCCTTAGCTGCTAGTCCCAGTGCAGTAATTGGCCTTTAGCTGTGAAGCTGTTTAAGTCTTGGTTCAAGGTTTCACGAACCACGTTTTGTTCTCGCATTTACGCTCTCCCCTAGTTGTCTGGACACATTCATGGCTCAACTGTGTCTGTCGTCAAATTGGAACAAGTTTCATCAAGGATGTTACACAAGTACTGAATGTCTGCTCAGCAGTAATTGTTGAGATGAGAGTTACTGGACATAATAAGAAAATTGTTAATATATCATTTACATTATTAAAAAAATTGGCATAAGAATCATCTTCTTATGATATAAATGAAATGTATTATATTTTTTTAAAATTTATTTTATATGAATTTATTCTCTTTTTCCTTAACTCTTAATTGTAATTTGAGTCTCGGTTAATTAAAAAAAAAAAAAAAAAAAGGACATTTTAAGTTGATTGACTTAGGTTTGGTGTGAAATTAGAAGCTTTTAGACTTGGAAAATGGTATCCAAAAATTGTCTATCAGTATAGGAACCAAATGTATGATTTTGGAGTTTCAAACCTTTTAATATATAAAGCTGAAAACTTTGCAATGCCACCGGTTTAATGTTAGTTTTAGACCTAGTCTAATCCCCACATTCTGAACCAGACACAACTGAATTTGGGCCCTGATTTCCATGTACCTGGAAGCCTACAATAAGTAGATACAAAAGCCCAAAGCTTCCAGCTCCTTTTACAAGTCCAAAATTAGGCCTGGAATTCGAAGAGCCTTGCTCGATGCGTTGGACCTCTGTGCCAATCCTCCCACCGAGATTGAGGCGGAAAATGCATTGGTAATTTTGTGTAGTATTTTCTTATAAAATTTGAAATTGAATCTTACTGTCACTTTTGATTGGGGGAAATGAGAAGAAAAAATTTACATTTAATATAGTCTAAATCAAACCAATAATAATTTAGGTTATGTATTTAACAATGTAATAAAAAATATAATGACTTGACTTTGATAACAATTAGTATTCTCCTTTTAATATTCGTTAATAAAAGTTTAAAATAATTAAAAAATGTTATTATAAATATTTCAAATATACTAAATTACCTTTAACTTATTAAAAGGAAAAAACCCTTTTGAGACTGAATTTTGGAAGTCCTGTACAGCTCATGGGCCTCTAAGAAAAGATAAAAAAACAAAAGGGAAAAAAGAGTTCTGCATGGTTTTTCAAAAAACTTGGTTGATTTAGGACAATTTCGTTAAGCGTCCTGTCATCACTTAGCGACGGGTTTTCATCGAATTTTTCTTTTTGTGTAAATTTTCAGTCCAATAGAAAATTTGAGAAATTTTGAGAGTGCTTTTGATTGACATAGTTAAATTCAAAATTATAATTAGATAATTCTCACTAACATTTTCTTTTCAGACCTCATCACATAGATGCAGACTAAATTCAAATAAAATGAGACTATTATAATTATTTATTATATATTTATAATTTTTTATTAGTTATTATTATACATTTTGTAAGAAGTTATTATTATACATTAAATTAATAGAGATGTATAACCCATGATTTTTTTTTTTTTTTTTTTGACTAACGTGAATGTTATATTTCCAGTGGCGAGGACAATAGACAAGAGGGCATCTAGAAAGAAGCAATGAGTATAGTTTCTAGGTTCTTTTCAGCCTCACCGCAATGAAAGAGAAACGCAAAACGACAGACAATGAGAACGTGGCTTCCAAACATTTAAAATTTCAAAAAATTGACTCTCAGCTTCGGTGAAGTTTCAAGAAAGTAAGATGCTATATTACCGACTCAGCTTTTGGTTAGTTTTTATTTAAATCCAACATTTTATTTGGAAGCTAGATACGTAGAAGCTCTCGTAGCCATCTCACAATGGTAAAACTAATTCAATGTCTTGTCTGTAGGGACATTTTCCGCGATTGTGTGCCAAATTCTTTGACCGATTCTTAATTTTGTGATCATTATTTGTTTGATTATCTTATTTTTAATCTTATTGTCAAAGCCATTATATCTGTGACTGTATATTGGTCCAATCTCCCGCGTAGTCTGTCTTCATCTGTAATCGTATGTTGTCATTAGCTGAGATGGAAAAATCGTGTGGCAAACTTAACCATTCTTAAGCAAAATCAACAAATTTTAAGAGCCAAAGCAACACGTTATGGAAACAAAATGTTTAGCTACCAAGGAAGACATTGGGAGCCAGAGTCTTGTTCATAAAACTTGAATTTTATTTTATTTTATTTTTTTATCAATTAACTAATGAAAAGCATCCAAAAGGAAACAAAAAAACACACACCAAAAAAAAAAAAAAAAAAAGAGCAACCGGGGGATGGTTTGCAACAGGGGACGTTGGGGTCATATACCCAGATGGGTACTTGCAAATTAAGGGCAAATCAAAAGACGTGATCATATCTGGTGGAGAAAATGTCAGTAGCGTGGCATTGGAATTCGTACTTCATCAACACCCAAGAATCCTGGAGGCAGCTGTGGTGGCAATTGCCAAATCAACGCTGGGGCGAGACTCCTCGTGCTTTTGTCTTCCTCAGGAAAAAATCTGACGGGAAAACGGATGATGTCAATGAAGCTGGAATCGTGGCCTCCTGCCGGAAAAATCTCCCCCATTTCATGGTGCCAGAGAAGGCGGAGTTCTCGCCGTAGTTACCTAAAACATCAACTCGGAAAATTCAGAAATTCCAGTTGAGAGATTTGGCACAGAATTTCGTGTTTCCTGACAAGAACCTTCCCAGGACCAAGGAGGATGGCCGATCAGGTCGAACCAACGCAGATGTTTCAGCATAATTTTATGATGTTCGTCAGCCTGGTGAGCAAGTTCTTGTTGCTTCCCGTCTCTGAAGTAGGCAATGGATTAAACCAGGGCAGAAATAAGTGGTTATTGACGTTAAGCACTTACAGTAAAGATACACAGTGTTCCTTAACAACTAGGCAACTTGTTTGTAGAACTTTTATATTGCCAAACGCCAACTATTAAGGTCTTTTCCCCAAATAAATAAATTAACTAAATTTTTATTTTAATTTTTTAGTATAATTTACTGATAATTTCATATTATATAAGTAAAATTTATTTTAAATAAAAATAATAAAATAAATTTTTATAATATAATATCATTATACTAACAAAATAAATAAATATAACAAATATTATAAATAAATAAACAAACACAACACAGAATTTAATAAAAAGAAAAAGGAAGGAACCACCACGGGTTCATTACCAAGTTAGTCAAGGGTTTTAGCATTTGTTGAGAGGTCTAGTGAAATTAAACAAATGCTTTTAGAGTTTTCTTTTGATAGAGTGTAATTTTTTTTTTTTTACAGAAATATAATTACTATATTATTTTCTTATGTCTTTGAAGTAAAAAAACGAAAGATGTAAATACTAAATTTAGTAAATAAAAAAATAAAAAGGCAGAAAGAACCAAATTTAACCGTTTACTAGATAGGTGACATCCTGTGCAGCAAATCATTTTCAGTGTCTTAAACAAATCAATTGCTAGTACAGATAGGAGTCTAGTACTCAACAGTTTCAAAATTGAATTTCTAAATCCCTCAAATATAGATGGCAAGAATTCCCAAGAGGGTTCGCTGATTGCTGTTAAAAACGGCACGTCGTTTAGATGAGGCGAAACGTCTTTAACACCGTTCAATCCATCCAAAGGACTCTCGGACTTCTCACAAGCAGCAATTCCCCACAAACACACACACACACACACACACACAAACAAAAAAACCCAAAAATAAAAATAAAAATTCCGATTTTCATTTCAGGAATGCGCCGAGAAGAGAGACGACGCAAGTTGCACGAGGCTTTGCTCAATACGCTTTATCCACCACCCCAAGTATTTGCTCTCTTTCTATTCCACTTCCCGTGATTTCTGTTTTTATTTTGTTCTTTTTAATTTGTTATTCATTTTTCTGAAAATTCATTCTCATTTGAAGGCAGAAGATGACCAAAAGCCACCAGCCAACACCTTGACGGAAGACTTTGATATTGATCTTATCCCAGGTCTTTTTGAATCTTCGCCTGTTGTTATGATCTATGCTCATTCATTAATAATGCAGATAAATTTAAATTTAAAAAAGACTAAGAAGAAGGACATGTGGTGTTCAAAATGCAGATTATGCTTGTGATGAAGAAGAAGAAGAAGAAGAAGAAGAAGAAGAAGATGATGATGATGATGATGATGCCGAGTTTGGTGACGACGGTGGGAGAGAGGGTGAATGTGGGTCCCACAAGTTAAGCAGGGCTCAGAGGAAGCGGCTGCGCAAGAAGAAGCTCAGGGAAGACATTTCCCGGCGGAGCAAAATTATTGGGCCGCTGTTGCCTCCTCCAATTGATGCAGTGGAAGTAGATGCGTTAAATGTTCGAGAAAATGCCGATGAGAACTCCGATTCCTCTAGTAAAAAGCCAGGTACAAGTTTCTCACAAAGACTCCGTTATGTTTTCTTTACGGAAGAAGACTGTGTTGAAGAAAGTAATAAGTTGTGGAACCCTGAGGTTGGTTTTGGATTCAGGAGGAGAGCAACCATCTGCTGGCAGTGGCAATGACCAGAGCAAGACCAAGAAGAGGAGAATGGCCAAGAAATTGGCCAAGGAAAAGTTGAAGTCTTGTATTATGGGGACGTGATAAGAAATTCTTCTTGAATTTCCTTTGTTTTTAATGGAAATTATTCTTTTTAAAAAAAAAAAAAAATAGCAGACATATCCATTATCGCGTATGTCAATTAAAATTAAATTTTTTTCACTTGTTTTACTTATATCGTTAAATGAGTCTCTTCGTTTTATGCTTCAGAATGCAAGAATTGATTTGTAACTTGGGTTAGGAAACCGTGAGACTGTATTGAAAAACAGATCAATGGTTATTTAATGTTATTATTTTTTTTTTTGTGAATATTAATGTTTTTTAGCATATCATGATTGTGTAATTTTTCAGAAACAAGGAATCATCTTTCAGAAATTTTTAAGATTTTTTTCTTCCGTGACGGAATGAAAATTTTTAATTGCGGTTTCTTGATCAGATGTGGGCAAATGAGAAAAAAAAAAAAAAAATTTCTTGCAAACAAATAGAGCTTAGGGAATGAAATGAAAGGCTAAAAGAAGAAGAAGCGAAAAACCGTTTTGCAAAGGAATCCAAAATATTCTTTGTAACAGTTAAAAATTGTCACACTTCTGACAGGTACTGTTAAAATGAAAATTTATGAGGATTATTGATATTGCTTCAGAATGGCTTGTTAGAGTTTATTTTGAGGAAATTAGTTTGAAATGCGTCTTATTTTGAATTTTATTAAAAAAGGAAAAATAGGGCAGGATAATCCTCATGTACAAGAATTCATCACCAGAGATCTCAATGTATCGAGATATAATTTTAATACCATCTAACATTGGCATCCAATTCAATCTCTACTGATTTTTTTTTTTTTTCTTTTTTTTTTTTTTTTTTTTTTTTTTGTTTCAGTTGCGTTAATTGCATTATAGTAAAGGGAGACAATCAATTGAATTCTATTTCAAGTAGATATTTACATGAGTTATCTGAGAACTCATTCCATTTTTTCTACGGACATTTTAGTTTCAACAACTTTCCAGATAATCCGAAGACTTGCAGCTCACAAAAGAGTGACCACTTTGTGATTAAATTTTTATGCCAAAAAAAAGTTTCATTCGTGCTAATAGCAAATGCAGTTGGAGTTCTATGATTTTGCGATGTCTCTTTTATTGTTTTTTTTTTTTTTTTCTATCAATAATTATAAATGTAAATACAGACAATTTCGAACTAAATAAATACAATTTTAATTTACCATTCAATTCCATAAAATGCGTTAAAAAAGTTCCAAAAAAAAAACTCAAAGTTATAGTTCCAGTAATAAGTAACTAAATCATTATTGTTATCACGGTCGCTGTTGTCGTTGTCGCCGTCACCAGCAGCAGCACCACCACCACCATCGGTATCACTACCATTGCAGTTGCCACCTTCCATCATCGTTGCTGTTGCCACTGCCATAGATGCCCACCACAAAAACAAAAGTTTTATCAAATAATTTTTTAAAAAAGTTTTTTTATCTAATATTTATAAAGATTATCTTAAATAATAATTTCAAATATAAAATAAACTAACTATATATTTTATTTTATATTATTCTATCTTATATTAGTATATTTTATATTATTTTTTCTGCATCAAATTTTAAATATTAAGTTTTTTAAAAATTTTTATTTGTGCCTAAAAACACAAATTTTGGGTGTAGCGTTGAACAAAAATGGAATTTTAAATTTGTACAATAATTGGCTAATGTTGGACCAGTCCACACCTAAGGATTTCCCCTAAGAGGCTAATGAGATGAAAATTCCCAAAAACAAAATAAATAAAAACAAAAGTAAGCTCTCCTTACATTTGCCGTGATATTTGATTCCCAATTGGAAAAACCCTAAACCCTAATCATCATCCCTCCATCTCTGCACAGACGATCCACCGCCGATACCAATGGCTGAGCTCAAGCTCTCTGAGTCCCGAGACCTAACGCGAATCGAGCGCATAGGAGCTCACTCTCACATACGTGGCCTTGGCCTCGATTCCGCGCTCGAGCCCCGTGCTGTCTCCGAGGGCATGGTTGGCCAGACTGGAGCCCGTAAGGCTGCCGGAGTCATCCTCCAAATGATAAAGGACGGTAAAATCGCGGGCCGGGCTGTCCTCCTGGCGGGCCAGCCTGGCACCGGAAAAACCGCCATCGCAATGGGAATGGCAAAATCCCTAGGACTGGAAACCCCGTTTGCTATGATCTCTGGCAGTGAGATCTTCTCCCTGGAGATGTCCAAAACTGAGGCACTAACCCAAGCCTTCCGGAAATCAATCGGAGTGAGAATCAAGGAGGAGACGGAGATAATAGAAGGGGAAGTGGTAGAAGTCCAAATTGATAGGCCAGCGGTGACCGGTGCCGCGTCCAAGACGGGGAAATTGACGCTGAAGACCACGGACATGGAGACGGTGTACGATTTGGGGGCAAAAATGATAGAGGCATTGGGGAAGGAAAAGGTGCAGAGTGGGGATGTTATTGCAATTGACAAGGCGTCTGGCAAAATTACAAAGCTAGGGCGTTCCTTTTCGCGGTCTAGGGATTACGATGCCATGGGACCACAGGTGAAGTTCGTTCAGTGTCCTGATGGGGAGCTGCAGAAGAGGAAAGAGGTCATGCATTGTGTCTCGCTGCACGAGATTGATGTTATCAATAGCAGGTAAAGTTTAAAGTTTGCTCCTTTGCTCTTGGGTATTATCATGTTGCTATTGAATTTTGATAGTTAGCTGTTATTGAGCTGGTTTTCTTGCTGTGGGTAATTGAAGATTTTGAAGTGACACGGGCCTATGTTGTCCAGCCAAGGCTGTGTTTCACTGGTTATAAAAGTATGTCAATGAAGGTGAATGGTAGACTTAATGTCTTGGTCCACAAATGAACTTGTTCGGTTGCATGCTAGTTGGGCTTAATTCTTGTTGCCTCTGCTGTTTTTTAACCTATCTATTATAGTTTCAGTCTCGATGCTTTAAGAAAATTTCTTCTACCATCTACTGCAAAAAAAAAAAAGAAAAAAAAGCATAATGATGTTCAATATTTGCAAGAGCAGGTTGATGCCACCAATCAGAAACTAGTACTTAGTATGGTTTTCTTGAGAAAGAGTTCAGCAAACAAATAGAATCAAGAGTTTCAATGAAACTCAGACTTCTAAAATAGTTGAAGGGAGCAATATACTGACCGGACATAATTTGATAGTTGTTTTCATGATAATTATTAACCTCAATATACCAAATTGATGCAAACAGATTGGTTAACAGGGAAAAAAATGAGAATGAATCCTCTCTGAGTCACCTAATCTAAGAAGAATGATCAATTCTTAGAGAATTGAAGAACAGAGTTATGAGAATTGAGAGAGTGAGTTGAGAGAAAGGAATTTGATCTTAATTTTTAGTTGTTCTTCTGGTTACAACTGTTGCAGCTTAAATATCAGCTGTTCAAACCCAATTACAATTCAGTTACAATGGACTCTCAACACCTGATTACTTCTGTGATCCAAAACCAACAGCATCATTTATCTAAAACTGGCTCTGCTAACTTTGTTGACTTTCAGCACTAATCCATATCACAGTCCCAGCCTTTGATAATTATGCATGTATGAATTTATCACTTGGTACAATGCTTGCTGCAAAGACTTTCGTTTTTTGTTTTCTGACTGTAGGTGGATCATAAGAACAGTATACTAATAATAGCTTTTTCCCTCTAGAATCTTTTCTGTTAATCTATGTTTCCACTCCAAAGATTGTGTAGGCCTTGTAGTTGCAATGAGACTTAGCATAGCCTGCAGGTTTGTTTTCCTGTTTTTCCACCACGACTTGTTTTCTTTTTTCAGAACACAGGGATTTCTTGCTCTTTTCACTGGAGATACTGGTGAAATCCGCGCAGAGGTGAGGGAACAAATTGACACAAAGGTGGCTGAATGGAGAGAGGAAGGAAAAGCAGAGATTGTGCCAGGTGTCCTCTTTATTGATGAGGTCCACATGCTTGACATTGAGTGCTTCTCATTTCTGAATCGTGCTCTTGAGAATGAGATGGCGCCAATATTAGTTGTTGCTACAAACAGAGGGATCACCACAATCAGAGGCACAAATTACAAATCTCCTCATGGGATTCCAATAGATCTCCTTGATCGCCTACTCATTATTGCAACTCAACCTTACACAAAGGATGAAATTCGTAAGATTCTGGATATCAGATGCCAGGAAGAAGATGTGGACATGGCTGAAGAGGCAAAGGCTTTGTTAACACATATTGGGGCAGAAACATCCTTGAGATATGCCATCCATCTCATTACCGCTGCAGCATTGGCATGCCAGAAGCGAAAAGGAAAGCTTGTGGAAACTGAGGACATTAGTCGAGCTTACAATCTGTTTCTCGATGTAAAGAGGTCTACACAGTACCTAATAGAGTATCAAAATCAGTACATGTTTAATGAGGCACCAGTAGGCGAAGGGGACGAAGAAGGGGCCAATGCCATGCTTTCTTGAAGGGCCCTTAGCTATGGAGTTTTTGCGTAATCCTTCTCCCTACTTTATTAGCAGCACGAACTCTGAAACTAAGAAAAATGGTAGATTGCGATCCCATCTTAGCTCTCTATATATGTCTTCTGGAATTGAAAAGTGTCATAGAAACTTGAATTTCATGGAATTGGAGAACTGTACTTTCAAAATTTCAACTTTGCAGGTAAAGATAGGGCATTCACGTTTGACCGGCAAAGTTTTTATATTTTTATCTTCAGTATTCATAATTGTTTTTAACAAAAAAATTTGAAACTCTGGCGAACTGACTTTCTTTTTTCATTTTTCCTTCTTTCATAAAAAAAAAAAAAAAACAAAAAACGAAAAACTAAAATGAGAAGGTTTCAAACTTTAATTAGAATGGCATTTACGTAATAGAGATATTCTATTGAGTCGAGAGTAATATTAGTTATTCTCATTCTTGTAAAGTTTACATACATATTTTGAAATTAAAATTTTAAAAATAAAGCTTAGCTCTTAATTTTAAAAAAATATTTTAATTTTAGTTTATTGTCTTTTTATAATTTTTCGTTTTCATTATTAGCTCTAGTATAATAGAACAGTATAGCGAAAAAAAAAAAAAAAAAAAAATGGAATCATTCGATTTGAATTAAATTTAAAGATGAAACTTTGAAACTTTATTGTGTTTGCATGAGCCATCAGGCTCCAAGCACATGGCCCCCATATAAACTTCAAATGCCTTTTATGCTTCTAATGTTGTCACACAAGCGAATGTACCTCGGCCCCTTAACCAGTGCCTTGAACATTGAGAAGGCACCGACTAAATGGCATGGTGGAAATTCAATGTGGCCAACAAAATCGAACCAATCATCAAATGGAGAAAGTTAGAGAATTAATAATTAATTATTTAATCAAAAGTAAATTAGTACAATAATATTTAATAATAAATATATATTTATTTGTTAATAATTAAAAATTAAAAATAAAATTATAAATAATATATTTTGATTAAAAGTTATCTTCAATGGTTATTTTTAAATATTTTTGACAAAAAGAATTTATAGAGAAACTTTATAACATCTGAAGGACTAAAGTTACAAGAATAAAAAATAAAATTTTGAGTCAATTTCAAGATCGATGAACAAAATTTAGTAGTTAAATTATAATCTTATGTATTTTTTAAGTCAAATTAGTTAAACCATGAACTGAATTGATTTTTTTTTTTTTCTGAATTTCACTATTTAACCTAAAAAATGGATAGAAAGAGAAAGACCACCAGTTGAAGAAAGAGTCAAATTAAGTGGCTTATTATTTTCGCATTTTGGGGCTTCGAATGATGCATGATTATAGAAAAGTGTTTGATACGCGGAACATTATCCTCCAATCATGCCCCATTCGAAGCCCCAAAATGCGACATTAATAAACCACTTTGGAATTATTCTGCCCATAAAGTTAAAGGCAAAAGAACAACATCACAATCAAAAGATAAAGAAGAAAAAAAAAAAAAAAAAAAAGTGAAACCAGACGGAATAAAAAGCCCCGGCCTTCCATGCCCATGCAATCACAAGTCTTGTTATTGATAGTATCCATGTGGGCGTTCGGAGATCCATGTGCCCTCAGCCATGGAATTTCACTTTCATGAGGGTGACTTCCCAGAGCTGTGAACATGATTATTATGGCAACAAAACCAAATACATGATTTGTAAATTTTTCATTGTTCTATGTTCATAGATGCCCTAAACCACCAAATTAGTCATGCACACACACACGCACTATGTGACATTAATATGTTACGTGACTTATTTCTCGTGAGTTTTTGTTTTATTCTTGCATATAACTTTTAGTTTTCTCTTATCGTTTTAATTAGCATTATACAAATTTAAGCCTCATTCTTATATATAATTTTTAGTTTTTTCACATTATTTTAATTAGCATTATGTAAAATTATACATACATCATAATTACAAATATTGTGGTTGAAGATGAAAACCTGTGTAATAATGATGGTCCAATTAATCACATCATCCTATTAATCTCATATGAAACTATATCTCATAACTATAAATGTGATATAGAAGATTAAAAATTGAATGGTAATTATGTTTAAAACTCTGCAATATTATTTATAGCTCAATTTCACTGTGATTTGATTTAAGTATTGAGTAATGATGTTTGACAAAAGCATCTAACAGAGGGTGCTTGCGTATTTGAAAGGTTACCTGTAAAAACCCTCAAAAAGGGGAAAGGCTATCTATAACGTTTCTTTACTGTCCCTTCTTTGACGTTGGATTACAAAATTGTGCCAAGCCAATAATATATAGAAATTTTAGTTTTGAGAGAATAGAGGAAGCAAGTTAAATTCAATCTCCATGCTACTAAAAAGAAAAAGTTAGTATTTTAATTCTTGGGTAAGTGTGAAGTGTTTCTTTTCATACTAATTAATAAAACAACTTTATTTATTAAAAAATAAATAAATAATACACTCACTCTTTTATTTGCCTTTACTTTCACTTCTAATTTTTTATTACATTTCTTTAGACAATTGCCTAATTTTTAAGTTTATGATTATGATTTATTTTGTTAGAAGAGTTGATTAATACGAGTTAGTTGAAATTAATATTTCTTTTAATTTTATTTTCTGATTTGAATTATGCAATCTTAGACAATTTATTAGCTTGTACTATAGAAATGAGGATGATCTAAACGAAAAATTGTGTCTAAAATAAACCGTAATTGTTGATATTCGCACCCAACAATAGAGCATTTTGTTTTCAAAATGTAAATTAAAATTATAATAATTAAATTATACAAGTATATTGCACATAGTCTGGGTGAATACGTAGTTCAATCTTTAACCCAGTAGAAGAAACTCTACAGCTTTAGCTGCGTACATCAGCAAAATTAGAAATTTACGATGGGGATGCCCCCCATTATTTTGTCCATGTTTTTTAATCATTTATGGCTAGAATTAAAACCCTACTAACTCATTTTCTCCGTTTAGCTTTGCATTTATGACTCGTAGCTACAGCAAAACGAAATAAGACACTGCTGAATTTAGTTATTTACCATTCACTTCCAATCGGATTACATCTATCTCCTCCCGTGTCAACTCACAACTTATTGTTACTATTTAAAAAGGGAAAAAAAAATAATAATAAAAACGGCGGTTTATTTTTTGTTACTAATTTTTTACTATCTTTGTTACTAATTCTTTACCACGGGCCCTCCTCGGGGTAGTCAAACGGCGTCTCCGTGACCGTTTCGGAATCCAGTAGATCCGGGTGCACAAACCCATACTTCCTCAGCACTTGATTGTCGGCGAAATTCAAGGCCTTGATCATCACGTCCCAGCACGTTTGTCCAGCGTACATCTGGCTGTGGTCCCCACTGCAAGGTTGACAGCCCGTGAAGTGCGTGATGAACGGCCGCCTCCAGCTCCCTTTCCCGTTCCCCGCTGTTCTCAAGTGCGGCTCCCTCAACGCACCGTATTGCTCACTCACTTTCTCTGCGTGCCGCCGTCTCAGTTTCCCGTCACGCCTCTCCATCTCCGTGTACATCTCCGTGATGTTATCGTACGTCGGTGCAATGTCTAACCAGTACCCTTGGAAGTAGTACTCTGCTTCTAGGTAAATCTTGTCCGTCAAACTCCTGTCCTTGTAGATAAGATAAATCAGAGCCGTCTGGTCGTCCGATTCCGGGAATAACTTGTCCTTGAACATGGACCGTTGGATTTGGCCCCATTTAGAGTAGTCAGCACTGATGGGTCCCATGTTGGCCCATGTGTCCATGAAGTCCATGGACCACTGACAGTTCCTGATCAAGAAAACGCCGGCGTTTAATGCCGTCCAGCTCTTGTCGTCGTAAATCAGCTTGGCCCACCCGTGAACCACCAGGTTGTGGCTCTTGTAATCGTAACGTCGCAACGGGAGCTTGTACTCCATGTCGGTGAACAGCGCGTCGGAGTCGACCCACCAGATCCACTCGGCCTCCGGATGAGCCAGCATCGCCGCCTTCACCACCGGCAGCTTCGCCCAGAAGCTCTTCATCCTCGGCTGCAGCAGCACGTTGTTATAGAAGATATCGATGCCGTGTATTCTGCAGTAGTCCACTTTGTTCTTAAAGAATCTCAACAGCAAGTGATCGCCCACCGGATTCTTGCACGGCTTGGTCTGCGACCCAGTCACCAGAACCACGCGGTCACGTGCTCCGGCGGCGAAAGAAGGGTGGTGCCTGAGCCACTCTTTTCTCTTCTCGTCCCAGTTCTTCACCGGCTTTTCAATGGAGTAGCTGACCTGCGGGTCATCATAGAAGGTTTCATCAGGCGGGTCGTAGCTAATATTAACAGCCGGCTCTCCAGGGACACAGTTTTGCGAATCAGAGCCAAACTTTGAGTTCAAACCATCGACCTTGGGCTCGGAACTGTAAGTGATGCTAGGACCTGCATAGGACCAAATAGACCAAACTAGCAGGAAAGCAAGCAATACTCCTCCAAGGTAGAGAAACCCATCATTCAGGCACGAACAACCTTTGTTCCGGACATTCGATTTCGCCATTGGAGAATATTGCTGCTGGGACCGGGACACTTCAGCTGGTACGACCATTTTAAAAGGACATACATAAATAAATCACTCTTGACAAGGGTATAGCTAGAAAGCTGCGTTTTTGCGCTGGAATTTTGGATTACTGGCGTCGAGATAACGTCATCAGAGAAGTGAGATGCGTTACCTTTCCGGCCACCACTCAGCACTTCGTTTGCTAAACTTAAAAGCAGACAGTTGTAGACTCTTCTGTTGGTTGAGCAATTAATAGCAATGGGAATAAATGGGCTTTGGACCCTTTCGGCCGGCCGAGATACTGACAAGATTACTCACATAGGCCTCATGGGAGGATTAGAATTCACTGCTTAGCATTCACAACGGAGAAAGTGTCGGTGTCTTAACGCAGTGGTGATGGCTTAGAGGAGAGAGATGGCGTGAACTGCGCCTCGGTGGGGTCTCTCTCTTTGTCTGTCTGACTGTCTTTCTTTTCTTTATTTCTTTCATTCTCCTGATATACGGATATAAAAGTGTAGGATTTGGGACCGTGACACGTTGACGGTTACTCGTGAAAGGGGCATCTCAATCCACAATTTGTCGGCTAATTAGATTTTCTAGCTTTGCCATTTTCACTGCGCAATCTCCGTCTTTTATGTTAACGAATGTCGGTTTTTGATCAGCAGCTGAACTGTACCGTCGAAAAGGGAAAACATATTTCGCTTAAAAAGACAAAAAAAATTTATATAATGGAGAGATGAATGAAGTGAGGAATGAATTTATTTAATTTTTTATTAAAAGAATACAAATAATAAATAATTATTACTTTAATTATTATTTAAAAATAAATATTCAATAGTTATTTTTAATTATATAAGTCATAATTTTAACATTCTTTCATTGTGATTGACATAATTTAAAATAGCCCGTGTATGTATTTATGACCATGAATCAAGTAAGTATAAATGTATTTGGATGAACTCAAGATACTTAGCTAACTAGATTAAATTGTCTATTGGTTTGACCATCTAGACGATTAGGCTGATCCAATTCAAAGCTCCATTCGAATTTTAAAAGAATCGACTGGGCTTGGATTCCTGTTATAGGTAAGGTTCAATAATACTGTAGACGTTTACTTACAAAGTGTTTTTCAAATGTAAAACACCATACGCTCCTTTGATCTGGTGGAGGAAAACGAAAAGAAAACGATGGGAAGAAAGAAAACTAGAGAGAGAGAAAAAAAATACAGCATTCAACCGATTTTGAACCCCAAGGCAACTGCATGTATTGACTTAATAGATGCCCGTGGAAATGGCAAGCCCTGTTGCTCTTAGGTTAGAAGTGTTCCAAGTATGGTACGTACGTTATACTTTTTCTTTTTATTTGTTTTTTTTTTTTTTTTTTTCATCTGTTTTTCTTTAACTTTTTTTCTGTATAAAATTGCATCCCGTCCTAATTTGTGGCCAATCAAGACAATTTTGACATAAGCTCTAGACAAAGAAAGTCAACTGATATCCCGCTTAATCTGCTTTTTCTATTGTTTGCATCTATCAACTGGTTCCAGTATTACAATGTATCCTACAAAGCATAGTCCATCACTCTAGATGCCGATGCGAAGGAAATCAACCATAAAGAGTGGTAATTCGGACCAAAAGCTCCAGCGGGCCGCTACTCCGACCTCCATGTGGCTCGTTGATTGGAGTCACAAGATGAGTGTCGCACGGGGTGATGCCTGGGATAGTCCACCTGCAGACACAGCGACGGCTCGGGACATAGTCTGGGCCAGACTCATGTGAGTGACTGACTGACAAGTGACGAGAGAGACGACGTTAAAGTCCTTGCAACTTCAAGCCACACAAAACTATGGCCAAAAAGATGGGGAATCTTCCCCAAGTCATGAAATTTTCCATACAGCTATGCTTTCTTAGAGCACCGGTTTAGTAAACAGAAAATCTCGACTTCATTTCCACGTAAGGACCGTAATGAAAATTAATTTTTATTATTTTATAAATTATATTATAATTATTATATTATATTATTATTATTTATTTTATAATATTTTAATTAAATTAAAAATTTTAATTAAATTATTTAAAAAATATATATTTTTAAAATTTTTTAATTAATTATTAATTATTTTTTATTTAAATTAAAATATTTTTTTATTAATTAAATAATTTTATTTATAAATATATATAAATTTAAAAGTTAAAATATTTTAAAAAATTTAAATAAATATATATATTTTAATAAAAATATTATTTTATTATTATTATTATTATTTTAAAAATTAATATTTTTTTTAATTAATTTAATATTAATTTTATGTCTAGTCAATACTACATAAAATGAAATTAAAATTCGTCTCGCTTGTTTTAACGTCAACACGACGGAGGAAATAACAACCAGCCTATTTACGAAAATCAAGAAATGCATGTCATCTGGTCAATTATTTGTGACCAGGAGGCTGCATTACTACAAAATGTTGGCCAGAAGGGGAGGTGTTAACATGAATCAACGAAACAAAAGGAATCAAATGACCGCCATTCGGAAGGGAGGACGAGTCAGTTGAGGGAAGTCATTATCAAAACAACCCGGAGCAGGTCTTCAGGCCTACAAATTTGTTTAAAACTTATACAAATTTACATAAACGTCAAACTTATGCAGTAGAATTTGATGAAGGAACAAATTTACGTATATATCAGGTTTACACAATAGACTTTAGTAATTCATGGTAGTTTACCCAAATTATATTAGTGGTTTTGATCAATACACAAATTATATTAGGTATAAACAACAACAACCCTAGCAACCTTGAACCTTATATAAATTTTAAGTAAAAATAATTATTTTTATGTTTAATATAAGTTAAATGTTAAAAATTTTATAAATTAATAAATTAAAATAAAAAAATTATTTGATTATATAAAGATATATGAGGAAACAAAAAGTTAGATTGATAATTTGTTAGTTAGAAAGAGGACTCTCTCAGTGGTAAAATTATATTAGAAAAAAAAAAAAATGACGTATTAATTTTAATAAATTTGTTGTATAAGAAAAAAAAAAAAAAAACTCAAGTAAATTATATTAGAAAAAAAAAAAAAAATTTAAAAAATTTTAAATTCATAATTCACAAGTTTAAAAATATTATTATCAAATTAAAAAATAATTTTATAATTTAAAAATTTTAAAATATTATTAATTTTTTTTTTATTTATTTGTTAATTTTTTTAAAATTAATATTTAAAAAAAAAAAAAAAAATATTATTAATAAAAACTTCAAGTAAAATATATAGTATATATATAAAGAAAAACTTAAATATTTAAGTAAGGTTTGTAAATAAAAAAAATATTTTAATATATTTTATTATTTTTTTAAATATAATTAAATTTATTTTTTTTTTTTAATAATAATTTAAAATTTTAATTAAATTATATATATATATATATATTAAATATAAAATATATTATTAAAATATTTTATATAATATTTTTTAAATAAAATAATTAAATAATTTTATTTTAAATTTCCATATATATATATATATATATATATATATTAAAATATTTTATAAATAATTTTAATAAAAAAATTTCCATCATTTGTACATTAGTGTTTTCTTGTATTAATCGAAACGCTGCTTCAATTTCTCAATGAAAGCAAATGAGATGACGCCTTCCTAGTTTTTACTGCATCGGGTGTTATAAATCGCACGAGATGGGTAACAAGACAGAAAGTGAGGCAACAAAGCCTGAAGGGTCTAAGCGACGACAGCACAGAGGACAAAATACAAGAACCAAGTTGATCCTTATATTGTTTTAGGGTAGCCATATACTTTCATTTGAGGAATCTGCTTTACACAGAGCAAAACCATGCTTTCTTCCAAATGACCTATTGGTACTATCAGTAGAACAGACCACACCAAGCAGAAAGCCAACAGTAGAATCCCAACACAACCATTGTTCAAGAGGGATCGACAACCTATATATTCTTTTACAACACTCTACACGAATGTGCATGAATGCCATCACAAGTGTAATGCTATCTTCATCTGGAGTACGTAGGAATGATGTGATAAAGGCATTTGCCTTAATAACCGCGGTAATGCATCATGGCCAAAATGGACCAATGAATAGGGTCTTATCCCAGAACAAAGTGATGTAATATGCAAGATTCACCGTTTAACACCCTTCCATGTCTCGCCATTTCAGGTAAACGAGCCCTGCCCGATAGTGAGCATAAGCCCCAGCAACAACCAATACATGAAACAGTTGGTGGCTGTGCCCTGCAATGTCAAATTTTCCAGGCATCCATCTTTCAGGTATCCTTGTCGCATAGACCACTGCTCCAAGTAAATACGAGAGGCCCATCAGAGCTTCATAGCCAGTTGTGTGGAGAGCCTCTGGTTGGTGCCAAAACAAAATAATTTTGTGCAGTATGGGTACCACACCAGAGAAGCCCATGCCTGAGAAGAGGCATGCACGAACGGTACGGTACTGAGGCATCTGAAACATTGGTAAAAGAGAAACCAATATTGTAGCTATTCCCAAAAGGTTATGAACCCCAAATATAGGTTGCAGGAAAAAGGGGCACACATAAAGGAGTAGTACACAGTGGGGTAAAAGGAAGTAGATATAAGTGCTGCAACTCCTGCATAGTCAAGCCTGAGCATAATATATGATAGGCGCTCGGAATGGCATGAGAGAAGATGGCACGTGCTGCTGGCTAGCAAGCAAAACATGGCCCCGCCCATGAAAGCAAAAAATGGCCACTGTGTGATCGGCCTCACCATTAGGGGGGCTATTATGTTTGCGACATCATCTTTCATACTACGCTGCATTTAGTCCCAAAGGAAAAGAAAAAGACATTAGCTGCAAAAGACTTCAAAGTGAAAGGAGGAAAATAATTATCACAAAGCTGAAAGACAAATGTTCACACTACTGAATATCCCTAAACAGATGACCATAACTAATATAGTCAATGCAAGCCACTCCCAAGACCCCCTTTTTCCCTTTTAGCATCTACATATTCAATCCTACCAGTGTACAATTTAGCTTCTGAAATAGTTGGAACAAAGCCTAAGAAAAAGCTAGAACACTGGGATCATAAAAATTAACAAAGTCAGAATGATTCTGCAAAGCCTGAAGCAGAGATAATAATACATAGGTCCTTTTTAATGACTTCTTTTAAGGCTAAGAGACAAATTCATGGTTATGAATTGGTTGACTGCAGTCTCAATTACAAGAATCTTCAAAACATGAAGGAAAAAGAAGAGCATTACCAGAACACAAACTTCAGTGTTGTTGCTATGGGAAAAACGCTCAGGCAGACAATTGTAAAGAAGTTCCACGACATGCCATCCTGAGATTGATGGAAGCAAATCCATAGAAGGCAAAGTAGACCTCAATTCCCTCAGTCTGTGCAAATCGGGCATGTTAGGTAAAAAAGGAAGGCACGCATGCAATTTCTGCAAATCGGACTTCAACACCTCTGACAGTGGCAGCGAATTGAGATCAATAACTTTTGGTACCTTCATTGCTGTGTATATGGTCAAGGAAAGAAAAAGGAAGAACCCGATCAAATGCCTGCAATGAAGAGTAGCTATATGTTTAAATACAAATCACCAAGAAGCAGAAAATTTTTCTTCCTAAACAGTAACTAACAAAATGTCACCTGGAAAACCTATACAACCAAATGTAAGATGTGGCCAGAAACGATGTCTGGAGTGGGAAAAAACTAAAACAGGCATTTTCATAGAGTTTAGCATGGGAACGATGGCCTTGTAGGAAATGAGTTTAGGAAATTGTCCATATCAAGCTCCTAAAGTGCTAACCATCTAAACTCACATCTCTCTCTGCAATTTCCTTTCTCCTAGTCAAAACTTCTACCTTCTATTGGTCTGATTATTGCATCTTTATATTGATCTCATTATTCTCTTTCAGATTTTAGTTAGGGAATTTTTAGAGCGAAAAGCTTCGATCTATATGAACCACCAAAACAGAGTTCTTGCTAAATAATCCATTTAGGTTCAACTATAACTTTACACAATCAATCAGTTGACTAAACAAACCCATTATCTAACACACTGCTTCCTTCACAATAAGCAAAGCCAGAATCACATTGACTGCTAATTTCTAACAGGTCTAGCCATCCCTAAAAGCAAAAGCAAACACTATGCTTACAAATCCCAACAAAATTCCCAGAAACTGGACTAAAAATTTTGCGCGAGGAAAGGGGAATTACGTCCAAACGTTCAATGTCTCGTTGTGGACACTGAACATACTAAGTAGAGCCTCCTTCAATGGCCATTCGGCTCGGTAATGACCCAATATGAACTCATTGTCCCTCAAATAAGCAGGCAGAGAATGGTATTCCACAAGCTGATATTTTACTCTCTTCCACAGCCTCGTGCCCTTCCCTACCTTGGAAGATCTTACGTGACGCTTCTCAATTGTTTCGGATATCACAATTGAATCACCACTTCGTTGATTGACCCCTTCCATCCTCTGTTAGAAACCAACAAAAACAATACAGCAATGACTCAAAAAAAAAAAAAAAAAAAAGGAAAAAGGCTATATTTTCAAAGCGCGCGCCTTTTACATCTAAGTTAAACAAGGTTTATCCTCGTTCAATTGGGTTTACAAATAATTAATAAATACGAATTTTTATGCTGTTTCAACATGAATGGGCTTATATCAAAAGATACCCAAAAAAAAACAAAGCAAGAGAAACCCAGAAAAGAAACACATAGAGATAGAGAGAGAACGTGAATATGAAGAACCGGCAACTGAGAGAGAACCCCCAGGTGTAGACAATATGCAGAGGAATGGCGGGCAGCAACAACAACGAAAAAAATAAAAAAGAAAAAGAAAAAGAGGACCGACTTAAAGACGGAATTAATTTGACAAGGTACGGGGACAATGCTAACCGCTAGATGCTAAAGGACTCGCGATTTCCACACAGTGACACACCCTCGCAGAACGAAAGGAGGATTAATAATAATACCTCGCTTAACTTGACACGCACACAAGCTGAAGAAACCTTCAACAGAATCCCCAACAAGGAAAAATATTCCTTTTGCCACACGCACAGAGGGAGAGAGAGATATGCTTTGAGGAGATTCGGAGATGCCAACGATGGATTCTGGAGGGTGGCACCACAGATTCATCGGGATTGCTTGGCGGGTTTGTCACGATATTTCTTTATTGGATTTTCATTATCACGTAACCGCAGCCGCTTTTATATATACACACACTCTCTTAACTCCTTTATATCTCTTAATATGAAAATACGAGATTCAATCACTACTTTACTGCAATTGTAGTGTAAAAAAAAATTTAAGTAAGTTTAAGCATGATGAATTTAAATAAATATAATTAATTTTTTTATATAAAAATTTACCGAAAAGTGAATTCCTAACTTTTTATTTATTGTTTTAAACTTGGCTGAATGATACCATTTTTTGATTTGGGATAGAGAAACTACACTAAAGAGTTTTCAAACTATACTCGATCCTTTGTTATGCCCGAAAGTGGTAACGTTTTTTTGATGATTTTTAGAAGTAATGATTCTACGTTATGTTATCATTCTGAATTCTCTTGTTAGTTACTTTGTTTTATATTATTTAATTATTTAACAAGTTATTGATATGTGACTAAAAGCTTGGGATAATCATCCTAATCATCTTTGTACTTGATGGACCCTCGATGCATCGTACTGGTGGATTTTTACACAACCGTGCTGGCCATCGCCCAAATTTATATCCAGAATTGCAGTGCTAATCGTGGGCTAAACGGTGTGGGTGAGGAATTTTAAAGGCCGACAGAGTATACTATTGAGATTTTTGGACTATGTCTCATCACCCGTTTTCCATAAATCCGTAGAAGGGGACTCAAGCCCAGCAAGATAATTGGGCCTAGCCAAGAAGAAGAATATTTCTTTTAAAAATTCATTAACAAATTCTCAAATTTAATTTAAGTGTAAAAGTTTAATGTATAGATTTAATACTACATTTTAACTTAAAATTTTAATATATTAAATTTATAAATTATTATCACTTATACATTATTTATTTATTTTTTAATTCTAATGTAAAATTGTTTAATTTAACATTTAATATTAACATATTATATATATATAATTATATATAAAAATATATATATATTTTTTTTTTTTTTTTTTTTTTTCAAAGCACGTCTAGCCATCATCCCCTGATAAATAAAGCCATAACGAAGACTGAATGGCAACGCCTAACCGCAAATTATGTCTTAAAGCATGGCGACAGCATTGTGGGCTGACTGGTTCTGGTGATGTAAATGGAACAACCGAAGGAGCAGTTGCGTGCTGGTTCGTTTCTATATTATATTTTGGTGATCTCTTAACCTACAAAACATGTCTTACTAACAAGTTTTTGCAGTCAATGCAAGTTACTTTCTTTCTCCGCACACAAAATCCCATTGCTTCTCCAGCGCGTTGTCAGCCCGCCCCAAAAAGACAATCAGAAAATAAATAGGAAGAACAAAAGAAACCTAGCTAGTGTTAGTCTAAGATCTAGTTGTTTGGTAAAGCATTACATCAAATTGGAGAGGGCGAAAGTGAAGTTTGGTTAGAGTCCCTTTCTTAAAAACTAACCTTTTGAGTCTGACTAATTTTCACCACACTGCGCGACCAATCGGTCAACCAAACTTACTACAATTTTGGCTAACTGATCTTACTAGCAACTGAGGGGAAGGGTTGTAGGCTCGTAGCATTGCCCAACCTTACTTTAGAACCCCATTGAACGCTTTTAAGTTGTTGATATTTAGTGATGTAATTAATAATATTAATTTAGTTTATAAATAATATTATAAATGTGAAGAAAATAATATTAATTTATTATAAAATTATATAATTTTTAACATATTGTTTAATAAAATTTTATAAAGTTAAAAATATGCATTAATAACTTATTTTTACTAATTGTAAATACTTATTATTGAATAGAATGATACTATATTTTTATTAGATAATTTCTTATTTAAAAAATCATAATATTACATAAAAAAAATTTTTAATTGTTTAATGAATTTTAGAAATAGATTATATAGTAATTTTTAACATAAAAAATGGTATGATAATTTGAAGTATTAAATGGAAGAGATTAATCTGAATGCACTTGGGACCAAAAAGGTAATCTAAATTTACTGCTACAAGAGGAGAATGACTTGGTCAGGGACCACCAACTTGTTACAAACAAAATAAGCCTCATTTAGAACTCCCATTTCCATTATTCATCGTCTTCTAGTGGTGGTTGCATATCACCTTCAAGGATCGTGTAATGCCACAAAATAATTTCGAATGTCTTTTGCACCGAATGAAGAAGGGAGTCTCATATCTCTTATGTGCACATCCCATGACAGCAGACCAGTGCTAAATTTAACATGTTTTTGGTTGCCATATATAATGCCTTCTCACATTTCATTTTCTTCGCTTTATTTTGGTCAGAGTAGTAATTGCCAGTGGGGTTACACGTAAAATTCACTCATCGACGTGGTGGGACCCCATCTACCATCTCACCGGTTGAAATTGAAACGGGGGGAGAAATACAAAAGCATTGATCTTTCCATGTCAGCCCACAAAACCGTGAAAGCAGGGGCAAGGAATGTTTGAGAGACAAAAGGCCAAGTTTAATTATCAACCTGCCTTCCACTTGCATATTTGACCATGATGAAAGGACCACCGGTTTTTTATTGAAAAGAAGGGGGAAAAGAAATGCTGAAAAACAATAAACTAGGAGAAAGCCCCACCTACAGGGAAATTTGGACCATTACCTAGGAGTGCTAGTTAATGAGCTTTCGGACTAGACGCTAGTCAAAAGCTATAAAGAGATATTTAAGTGAATTCAAGGTAAGAAAGCAACTATAGAAACAGAACTAATGGTCATAGTTTAATATAATTAATAAATAATGCAATTTCACCCAAAAAAAAATTGATACATTATTTTTTTTTATCGATTAATTTTTAGATGTATTTCTTTCTTTTCATTAATTTACTTTTTATATTATTTTTTAATTATATTTAATTGTGTTTATCACTTTTGCATCCAACAATTATTTTTCTTGTTGTGATGCATTATACAAGGGTTATATAAAAATATATATATATATATATATATATATATATATATATATATATATATATATTATATATATATATAAATTATACATTATATTATTATAATTATATTTTTTTAATAAATTTAATATAATGTAAATTTGTGTCTTAAACGTGTTAAATTATGGTACGTGATATAAACCTCTAAATACAATTTTTTGAACCTAACAACAAAAACTGTAACGAATGTTACTTGTAAACAAAGATTTTGATTTCTTGAATATATGGTCGGTCATATATTCGTAGATTCAATTCTAATGAAACAATTCCGTGTACACGTTCGAATGCCGGAACCGTTCGATCCGATTTTCTTACAAGCAAAGGCGAACGTGTACATACGTGAACGGCCTCGTACACAGAACATCGAACGGTCTTGTGCACAAAATCCTTTGCCTTCTGATTAAAATCAGTGAAATAATGACCACCAACCAACCAAACAAACAACCCCTAACATGACTGACCAGATCCAGTGAGGCCCCCACGATGTTATGCTCTGTTGACGCAACGCAGGGGGCTTTGCATCTCAAACACGTATCCACATGCCAGAAAAGGTTCCTCCAGTCCATCAATGTGTGGGACACTGCTACACGTAGGGTACCATGTAGAAGGATCCCAACGAGGCATGGTCTCCAGGCGTATTTTTTATTTTCTATTTTTAAATATATGATATAAAAATATATAAAAAAATAAATATGCAAATAAGTCTTTTTGATAATTTATATACACATTTCATCATTTCTCTTTATATATATATATATATATATATATATATTACCTTACTCATCTCTCTCTGGCTGTGTTCCATGGCCCTGTCCAAATAGTTTTTACTTAATGTTGGCTAGCATTGGCATACGCTTCCTTCGCTAGTCTGCCTTCACGTTAATTGATGATATGTATGAATAAGAACCCAAATCCTGTCAATTTTTCCCCAAAACAAGTTTAAATATCTATCCTTCTCCCTTTGCTTTCAAGGTTTCTCCTTCACTCAGCCCCACGAAAATTCGAAGTTCTACAGAGTCTTACTTCACTCTAGTGGAAACGTATGTATTCTTATTCTTTCTTCCTTGTTCGTTCGACCTTTTTTTTTTTTTTTTCACGATCATAGTAACTTGCAATTAAGTTGCATATGTGCTAGCTAGCTATTGTTGAGCTGCGTCCTTTAAATTAAATTTGAGTACATATATATGTAACATATATATGAAAAGAGAGAGTCATTCTGCAAACTTCTTGTTCTGGGTTTTTCTTACATTTTCTTCCTCGAATTTCGGCGGATCTCATTGTTATCGCCCCGGGATTCGTGGGTTTACATCGTGAACGTGAACAAGGCCTGTCAGCATTATTAAAGCCTACGCACGTACTAGCCTAGCTTCCGTCAATATTAGGACACATCTCAGTTTATTACAATATCCTGGCTTATATGCATAATAACTCCTTTCTTTCTTGATTAGTTGCCAACCCCAGATAGAAGTAACGAATCCAATATCATAAACTGCTGGTAAGGTTTTGTGTTTTGATGATCAGATGGGAAATTGTCAAGCCGCAGAGGCAGCAACGGTGGTGATTCAGCATCCAGGAAACACGATAGAGAGGATTCACTGGTCAGTTAGCGCGCACGAGATCATGAACTCGAATCCAGGCCACTACGTGGCGCTGGTGGTGACATCTTCTACTCTGATGAATGAGAACGGCCTGCCACTGAAACAGCTCAAGCTTCTCCGACCCGATGATACTTTGCTGATTGGCCGAGTTTACCGACTCATCAATTTTGAAGGTAAACCAAATCAACGCAGGCTCTTTCTTGTTGGGATAAGCGCATTTACTCTTGGTTCCTTCTTGTTGCAGATGTGTTGAAAGGGTTTGCTGCAAAGAAGTGCGTTAAATTGGGAAAACTGTTGGAGAGGGGTGGGCTTGGAGTGGAAATGCAGAGGAAGGACTCGGGTCGCCGGAACCGGAACCCGAAAACTGCACGGAAGAACTACAATTCTGTTAAGGTAATTATCAAGCAACAGAACTTAACTCTGTAGAATTTTAATTATAAGGTTATAGGGCTCCATCGAGTGATATTCGTTTTTCCCTGGATAAATATTATGCAACCTTATCATCTGAATTAGGAAGAAGAATCCGAAATTTTGTTGAAGTTATACCGAAGTTGAGACCCTACTTTTGGAGATAGAGACAATGAACTTCATTACCTTGATAATTGTCTCATATAAGGAACGTTTTTCAGTTTGTCGACAACCTCAATTTCAACATAAATCTCCCTTATTAGAGTTAGAAATTTTAAGGATAAAAATTTAAATTTTTAATGACTGAATCTCCTAAGAGACCGACAACTTCAATTTAATACAGGCGAACAAAGTCATTTTAACTTTGCTCGCCGTTCTGTCTAGCTGTTGGTCATGGGGTCCACCGACTAGGGTTGGGTTTATAGGATTGGGAGGGCAATCAATCCATGTTTATTATTAATAATAATAATATTATTATTATTATTTTCATTACATGACATCATATATAAATCTACAATATGTTATTTGCCTTTAGACTTCCAGTGTAACAAAATAAATACTTGCTTCTTGTTTGATGGTACATAAGTTTTATACATGTCTGTAGGATTGGTTTGTGAATTTGACTAAAGCTCAATCATAAATTTAGCCAAATATTAATAATTTGATACTAATTAGGGAATATCAAAAAACGTTATTAGGAACCGTAACCTTAAGTTTTTTTTTTTTATTACTTTTTTTTTATAAAAATTTTTTTTAATCCTTTTGGTAAATATATATGTATCCTTAAGAGACTCAATGGTTGAAAGGTTGGGAGTACAAATTAAAAGTTTTGGGATTAAATTATGAGAAGAAATAAGTAGAGTGTGAATGAACCGATACGTTTAATAAAATTTCGATCATTCAACTTAAAAAAAATTTTTTTGAACTCATTCCGAACCATAAATGAACGATTTTCAAGTTTGAATTGAAAAAAAGTCGATCTGAAACAAGATACTATTCAACTCCTTTATATTTATTAACAGCTTGCTTGAAGCTCGACATAAACGAGTCGATTTTCTGAGTTATTTCTATTTCCTCCGCAATGCCTTGCTCTATTGTTTTATTACGGAGTTCGACGCTTGGATGCTTTCTTTTCGATCTGGCCTCCTAAGAGTTGGGATGGAGAAATTACTCCTGGAATCTTAAAGAACAAATGCTCAGGCTATTCAATGGTGGTCTTGACATTGCTGACGATAGGTAGGAGAACATTAGACTTGTATTTTATAGAGAATGGCGGTCGATTTCTGCAATTTTCATCTTTAAATCCTTGATTGCACGACTTAAAATCGCAATTCGAGGCATGCTTTTTGTTATTTGTTAAGTAAGAAACATGTTACTAGTGATTTGAAGAATTGTCATCGTCAGAAATGGAAGAAAAGCTGCTGGAAGGGTGACTGGCATAGGCTGGACAGCAGGGGCAGTGGAGGTGGGTAGAAAAGGAAGAAGCTGAAATAGGCCAGTCGACCTCGAGCTTGCCAAACTTTTATCGAGCTTGGATGTTAAAACCCGAATAGAGAGCTTGTTCGAAATCCTGTCGAGCCGAGCTTGAACAAGTCAAAACTCGGCTCTGCTCGACTTCTCTGATACCCTTATCCTCTTGCATACATTTTAATGGATTTCCCAATGAAAAAATGAAAGAACTGCCTAAAGTAACTATAATCTTTCCTTGGCGTGAATATTAAATAAATCTGACTAGTCAATTGCCATTGGCTAATAGATGATGTCTGTCCTGTTTCCTTTTTCTGCCTTTGCAGGCGGAGCAGGAGTTTCTTCGACTCGGAAGCAATGGAGGCAGTACAAGCAGTAGTAGCAGCAGCGGAACAATGGGTAGGCATCACGGCGGTGTTGGGGGCCAATGGAAGCCAACCTTAGAGAGCATTTCAGAGATTGGAACTTGAAAGCCACTGCTGCGCGCCCGCTCGCTATCTCTCAGAAAAAGAGATTCACTGCCACGTCTATTCCATAAATAAAAGCAATGCTCAACAATCATAATGGTCTTCATGTAAATTATGTCCATTATTATTATTTTTATGGGGTTAATTAGTATTAATTGGAACTCAATCTTAAAACCTTTAATCTAATGTATGGCTTGAATACCAATAAATTGTAATTGTATTGCCTCTCTACCCTTTGCCTCTCTTTTCAATGCCTTTGCAATTGTATTGTCTACTTTTTTTCCTTTAATATCAGAAAATGCATATTGTTCAGTTCTCACTACTACTGCCAACGTTTTTTTTTGCTATATGTTAATCGTCTGGACACGTACCCCTATTTGCTTTTAGTGTAATTAGCTGACTTCTGTCTCCTATATCATCATGTCTTGCTCTACATTTGCATAATTGGCAGATTTATTCTAGTATTTAAGTTACTATATGATCACAATAACTGACTTTATTAAAGGAAAGTAAGATTGCTAAAATGGAGATCTCATTTAAGATCGATTTGGGAAGGTTGTGCTTTGCAATTTTAAACAATTTTTTTAACAAAATTGTGAAGCATTATCTCTATTTTTATTTTATTAAAAAAAAAAAAAAAACTTTTGTTTGCCTAACATTTCCTTTTTAAGGGAAAAGTTTAACTCGGCCCGGGTGAGGTCGAAAATAAACCCACAATAGATCCCACTACACTGTTTCCTCAAGGCCCAAAAAGAGCACCGATCGATCCGAATAGACTTTGAAATCGAGTACCCGGGCCGGGAGAAATAAGCACAAATAAAAGTTAATACGCCACTGATAAAAGAAAAACGTTAATACGTGGCAAAATAGCGAAAATGCCCTCCTCGATGCTCTCTATTTTCAAGCGAGTTACCGAAGGCTTTCTCTCGAACCTGTAAACAGCAACAATGGGTCCTGCAAAACCCTACCGGAGCTTCGTTTTCGCTCTCTGGATCCTTTTGCTCGCGTTTTCACTTCTTGGCTCTGTTGTGTCTGCACAGGAGCTTTCTTTAGGTACCTTTTCATTTTTTCTTTGCATTTGCTTTTTTCCCTACATAATTATTAAAAGCTACCATGGCTATTCGTATCTAGGGTTTCAAGTTTCCAACTTTAGCCTTTAACTAAATTATTTCGTAAAATTGGGATATGGGTTTTGTTTCTTCTGTAGGTTTCTGTTTGGTTTGCAAGAAAATTCATGAAAAGGTGGGGATGAAACTCTTGATTTAAGCCTGGGACAGAGCATCATATGGGTTGAAGTTTCAATTAATGTTTTGATCTTTTTTTTTTTTTTTACCTTGTTGGTTTAATGCTTTAGTAGCAGCAAGCAAATGCATAAAATCACAATTTTGGTTTTTGAATTTACTTAAACCATACTATAGGGGCAGTTAAAAAGTGTTTTGCTCGCTCAATATTGGTTACTGAGTTGAAGATATCTTCTTGGCTTTTGTAGTTGTTGGTGAATCTGATAAAGTGGAGCTTTCTCCTAGCTTGCAAGTGCTGCACTCTCCAGGTACCAAGCCGGGCACATCTGTGCTCTGTGGAAGAGTTCGTATCCACGGGTTGCCAAGGCTTAATAACTTGGACAAATTTTCCCATTCATTAAAAGTGAATGTTTCACATTTGAGTTCAAGCCTTCGCCAACCAAAGGTTGAGGTGTGTTTCCATAGGTGAGTTCATCTGCAATTGTCACACTGGAAAGGTGGACCTTGTTTCACTTTAGTCAAATTATCTTGGCATTTTTGCTGGTTGACCTTGTGATTGTGCTTTTATCCAATTTTAACTAAGCAATATTGAATGTGCTCTCAAATTCCCCTGACAGATATATTTTGAGGTTGAGGGCTTTGGTTCACTTCTCAAGGCTTTTATGTTTTTTGGTTTTCCTTTTTTGATAGGAATGCCTCCCTAGGGATAGGAATGTGCCCTCAAGGAAAGTGGGAGAAACTTGATAAGAGTTCATGGTCTCGATCCATGTCGCCTTTTGACCACAAGCTGTTAGATATAAGAATGGCTGGTCTATCCTTGGAAAATATTGAAATATCCATTAATGAAGGTGTTCTTCTGTATCTTTCTTTTTTTTTCATTCGAAGTGTCTTTCTGCTGTTGGTTTTAGGTTCTATATTGTATTTTCTTTTTGTTCATACCTGATGTTACTAATTTGTTGCTATTCCTCTTTTTGGCCTCTGCAGAATTCTTCTTATACCGTGTTGTGTTTTTGATTTTGGGAATTTTCATGTTGACTGTGGCATCACGTTTGAGCAAGTCATTGGCTTTCTACTATAGCAGTGCCATGGCAATTGGCATCATTCTTGTAATATTGGTAGTTCTATTTCAGGTGATATAAGATCCTTATCCCTGCTATCAAAAATTTGGACTCTGTTTTGACTTCCTATGTTGTACATTTTCTTTTAAAATTTACTTGCTTTTTCATTAAAAAAATTGTTGAATGTGCTAATAAATGAATAAGCCACTGTTTTTAGCAGATATGTTGATAATTATCTTGAATGTGTCATTTTTTTTTTTTTGGACTCTCTGATTGTTTATAATTGTTCTTATTAAAAGGGTGTTCATTGACAGGGGATGAAGCTTTTGCCAACAGGTCGAAAGAACTCACTTGCAATATTCATTTACTCGTCTCTAGTGTGTATAACTTTTTTCGTTTTGCTCTGTTATTTGTAATTTATTTACCACTTAATAAAAAGTTATTAAATTGTATCATTGTTTTGTTCAGGTTGGTTTGGGATCTTTTCTTCTTCGATATTTGCCAGCATTGTTTCAGACAGTACTTTTGGAGATAGGAATCAGTGAAGACATGTACTATCCTGTATGTAAGTTAGAAAGATATTATAGCAGTTTTTCTTGTGACACTGTTCTATGGAGAATACAGCCATTTTTTGAATCCAGGATTTTCTCATTGATGCAATAGCTGTGTTATGTGGCATTGTTTTTCAGTTTTAGGTCCTCATGAGATGTGAGTAAATGAAGGATTTTGATTCTATGTATAGTATCACTATTTCTGAAGCTCCAAAATTTGCTGACCTCATTAATATCAGCTTTCTTTCTTTGGATCAAAACAGTGATATAGGCTTTTCACAAATTATATAATTGGATTTGTTTGCCTGCATCTGGAGATTTTTTGTGGAAAAAAAAAAAAGACTTATGTGGGGCTAATTGTTTGCATACGGTAGCAGCTGACTTGATGAATGTTCACTTCTCCACTAATCAGAATAAAGCATGCTGATGATTAAAGAACCAAGGAATAAAACATAAAGTGCTGCTGAAGATTTGTGCACTCAAAAAGTGACTTTTTAGTTTTTCAACATGCATATACTTTGTTGATTAAATCAATAATGGCTGTGTTGTGTTGCATAGCATGTAGTTATTATTTTCTTTGTAAACTGCAGTTGGCAATTTTTCTGGTGGCTTTTGTTGTTATTGCTGGAGCATGGATGGGTTTCTGGGCTGTCCGTAAACTAGTCCTGACGGAAGATGGATCAGTTGATTTAAGTACAGCTAATTTTGTCGCCTGGTCCATCCGTATTCTGGCTGTTGTTTTGATTCTTCAGGTACATTTTCATCTGTCTTCAATCTTAAAACTTGGTAAATTTTTATATGCAGCAAGATGTTACTTTTGTTGTCTACAATGACTTCTATGAGATCAAGCCTTATGTTTCATGGTGACATGCTTGTTTCTAGAGTACCTTGGATCCCTTGCTGGCAGCAGAAGCATTACTATCTGGAATATTTGTCTCATCAACTCTGAGGAGATGTTTCAGGGTGAAATTGTTGCGTCGGATGTACAAGTAAGTCGGCATTTCCATTTCAGGTCTTCATAGATCTACTTCAACTATGCCAGGTAAGAGAGATTTCAGTGCTTATATACAGTGCAATGCAATGACATTTCTGGAGGAATCTGCAGGAAATCCTTGAAATTAGTCAAGAATATCCACATAGGGCCTAGTGTTCCTGATTTATCACCTTTGGGAGGTTTGTATGACGAATATATATACAAGAGCCCTGAAGACCCCAAGATATTGCATTCTCGGCCTAAAAGATTCCTCCTGGCCTCGTGTAGTTCTCTCATGCAAGGTTTGCTCTAATTTCTTCAAAGCAACACTTGAAGTTAAAATGTTGCCTGTTTTCGATTAAACATGCTCTGTTTTCACATGTCCTGGCTTTTGCTCTTTCAGGTCTTCCTAAGACACCACCTCGTGAGCGGACAGCTTCAAATGTTTACCCTTCTACTTTTCATACAACTCCCGAAAGGAGACATTTCTCCAAGGATGAATATGACAAGTTCACGTGGGATTCCACGCAAACCGCCGTTCAAGAACTCGTTTCCTCCCCCGACTTCAGCAAATGGGCTGCTGCCAATGCAGAAAGAATTACTGTAAGGCCACCATCGACCAGCGCATCTGCTCAGAGGCGACGAAATTGGCTTCCTTGGTCTTGAGTAGTTTCAAGTTTAGCCTCCGCACCATCAGCTTGGCGCATATTAACGGTGCCCGCCAAATTTGGAAACTGAAAAAATCCATGATGGGCTTCGTAGCCCAAGAAGTGTAGGAATTGCATCATTTTTTGTATGATTATCATTTGCTAGATATTAAGCCTTCCGATTGTGAAGTGGTTAGGTGAAGAGTAATTAGATTAGAAAAGCGTTCGGGCACCTTGATTGGTGAATGAAGAGTATGAAATCGCCTGTTGTGCGAGAAATCTGTTGAACTTGCGATTTGACCACATTCTTAACGGTAGATTTGGCTGGAGTTCAAATTTAATAAAACTCTTAGTTTAAAGTTTAAAGTTCGATTTTTAGTTTCTATAAATCGATAAAAAATAAAAATTATTGAAAGTAAATTAGTAAGCAATAATTGCAAAATGATTTCTTTTTAAATCCAGAATTTTTATGGCTTTTTTTTGTGTTTTTCAGTTATTGTTAATTTTTGGAAAAAAAGAATTTATTTATGAATAGATGGCAGCATTTATCTCTACTCACTTGGAAATGTTATAAAGATGGTATTCGGCTTTGGACATGAACAAAAACATAACGCATGCCCGTTGCACAGTAATTTCCTTCCTAGAGGACGTAACTGAAGAACAGTTTGTGTGCTAGTCTTTAAAAGAAAATATCTTGGAAAACGTTTCAAATAATTGCAATAAATTAATATCCATACATTAGACAAGCTTACTAATTTCTTAAAAAAATTTTAAATTGTTTGGCCATAAACTATGTATCTAAATATATTGAATTGTCTTTTACAAAACGCGACCAAGTTCATTGTTGCAAATGTGAATTTTCTATACATGACAACAAAAAGTCTCAAACTTACTAAATAGTAAAAAAATAAAAATAAAAATAAAAATAAGATTTTATTTAATTTTATATTTATTACTGAACATCTATCTGTTAAGAAAGACACGTAGACGTCAGAAGGTTTCTAGGGTTTTCAGCTTCAAAAAGCTCATGGCGTTTGATGCTTCCTTTAAAATTGAGTAAATTTTTTATTTTTTATTTTTTATTTTTTTAAGGTTGTATGGCTCTGGGTTTTGAATGATGGCAGAGAAGAACAATACTTCGGCTGCTTCAAGCGGCCAGTCGCATAACAATGATGGAGTACGTGAAAGTCAGGCTACTGAATCAAGGTTCTCAGAGTTCTGTAAGGTAAAGTCTTTGTAAAATTTGGCTGATTGAAACTTCTGGCTGGTAGCTTTTCATCGTCATGGTCATTGATTCACATTGTTTCTGGTGCCGCCCGCTGATTTCTCTGTTCGGCATTTGCTTTTGTTTAATTTCCACTGATTATACTGGAATGTCATGACAGAATGAATTCTCTTTGGACGAGAACACTTTTGCACAAGCTACGAAGCTTTTAAAAGAAACAAAGAATGTGTTGTTAAGCAGCGTCTCCGCCATTGGGAACGGATCGGTATGTTCGTCTTATTAATTTTCTTCATGGCGACATTGTTATTTTTGGTGTCGATTTCTTGTGTAAATAACACGAGAAACTGATTTAGTTGAATCATGTTATGTATTATTAGTTGGAAGATGCAGAAAGGTTTTTGTTTGCCTTTGTCCTGTATTCTGTTAAGAGGTTGAGCGAGAAGAAAGGAGAGAATGAATTGCAGAGGCCCAACGATAATGGGCTCATGTTGTGCCAAATATTGAGATCTGCCAAACTGAAGTATGTTTTCCTTACAATGAATTTGGAATATAGCTACTCACTGATCTGAATTTTACTCATGCTTGCTTTATTTCCTGCAGCATTGTGGACTTCCTTAAGGAGATACCACAGTTTGTGGTCAAGGCTGGTCCAATTTTAAGCAATACTTATGGTGCAGATTGGAGAACAAACTTGAGGTATTGATGCGTGTGTACATCAAGATTTACAGTCATGTTTTTAAGGAGTTCTGTCAGTATAGTCTTGCAAACTTGTGTACTCATGGATTTGTGTTCATTTCTTTCCTATTAGGCAAAGGAGTTGCACGCTAATTTTGTGCACATGAGCATTTTGAGCAGGTGTGTATTGGCATCTTTGGTCTTTGCATCTCTGCACTAGGCCATGAGTTTTACTGTTTTAGTGATTGGCTGCTTGATTTCTATGTACATCGTCCTAATATTTGAACACGTTTTGTGGAATTTTGCTTTTAGAAGTTGCGGTTTTTGCTTTGTGCTGATAGCTTCAGGATGATTTACAAATTCTCTTCTGTAAAGCTTACATTTGGGCTTCTTGTTGCCTATTTTAAGTGAACAAAGCTGAGTTGTGGATATAGGTGTTATGAAAGAAAAGCAATAATAATAGGAGTGGGGAATCTATTGAAGAAAATAAGTTTGTGCTTACTCAATAGTTCTAATCAAGCAGCCTCTTATGCTTGCCTGTGAACTTTCTCTGCTTCTATAATTAATCCAATATGGAATCTAATCTTAATTGGACGTAAATAGTTCCTTTTAATATTCTAGTTTGGCATATACTTCCTGTGAATAACCTACACCTGTGACAATATGTGATTGCATCTTAATCCAGCAAAGCAATTGCTTTCTATGTTGCATTTCTAGATGTAGGACCTTTTTGTGGCATAGGAGTATTTGATTTTTATGGCATTCTACTTATATTGAATTGAAGTAGAAGTTTAAGGGAAAATGCTGACAGATTTATGTTGGGCTCAATACAAGCAGCTCCATTGCTACTATATTGGGAAAGGTATATGGGGTAGACGTCCTTTTTCAGGCAAATCACAAATACTTGACCATGTGCCCTTGCTTGCAAAAGAAACTTCATATTTGTGATCTTTGATTGTTTTTAATGTCATATACAGATAACTTTTCTGCTCGTTTGAACATAAATATCCCTCTTCCTTGCTCCCTATCTCTCTCTCTCTCTCTCTCTCTCTCTCTCTCTCTCTCTCTGTGTTCTTGTGTGCTTTTTTTTTGGGGGGGGGGGGGGGGGGTGGGGGAGAGGTGGTGTGTATTCCTTCATAAGTAAATCATAGGTCATCTAGCATATGAGTTTAAGGCACTTGGTTATTTCTATATCTAGTCGCAATTGCATTTTTAAGTGCATTGTTTCACTAGACAATTTTAATGCTTTTATTTGAGTAACCTTTTGCTTAATGGTACCAGACATTATAAACGTGCATATCGGGAACTTTTCTTGGTAAGCAGTACAAATTCTGATGACCAGTTAGCAGATTCCAGCTACACAGCCTATATGTCAGAGTGTTACCAGTTTGGATGGTTACTTTTTTTGGCTCTTCGTGTCCATGCATTCAGCCGTTTTAAAGACCTAGTGACATGCACAAATGGTTTGGTCTCTGTCCTGGTTAGTTTCATTTCCTTTGCAATTTATTCCTGGTGCTTGTCATGGTGGTTTGGTTACCCAGGGTCATGACATGTGCTGCCATCTGTTTTCCTCTTTCCATTATTCTTGCAAACAGTATAAGAGTCATGCTTTGTCAGGGAAGTTAGCAGTGAAAGGGGGAGATTAAAAATTACTGATTTATTTAGTTCAGGCTTTATTCTTAGTGCTTCAATTGGATGACTCTGTTTTCAAAGTTGCTCTTATTTGCTTGAGCCTTTAAATATTGATTATTTGCTACCACAACATATGTTTTATCTTACAAAGTAATGGGATCTGTATCAGGCTGTTTTAATTATTCACATTCCAGCTCGATTCAGAAATTTCAGATTCAATGCTTCTCAGTGGTTTGGTAATGATCTTGCTGCTTTGGGAGCATTTTTGGAATTGCCCTACGTTTTTGCTAGGAGATCTTTCTTCTGAAATATTTTAAATGGGTGAATTTACCTGTTCAGTTAAAAAAGGTGATAAAGGTGTTGACTTGCTTGCATCTCTTAGCAACAAATATGACACATCTGAAGATGAGCTGTGGAAAACAATGGAAAAGACAAATGGTTTAATTGCTGATGTCCTGAAGAAAGTGCCTCATTTGGCATCTGAATGCAAAAATGAGAACCTAGAGAATCTCAACCCAGGTTTTTCTGAAAATCGTTTTTGTTACGATTGTTTATCTTTTTAATATGCACTTCATATGTTTTAATGCTTTCTGAATTGTGGTTCTACTTGATGCAGATTGTTTGACCTATTATGAGGATTTAATGGAAGAATCATCTCTGCAATCCAGTCTGAATATTTTAGAGAGAGACTATGATGAAGCAATTCATGGCAAGGGTGAATTGGATGAGAGGATATTTATCCACGAAGATGACAGTTTACTTGGGCCAGGAAGCCTATCTGGTGGTGCCGTTAATATAACTTGTACCAAGGTGCAGTACACAATGCATATTCCATCAACCCTATACCATAAGTACTCATTTGAATGCTTGTGGTTATTCTTAGTTCATTTAGTGATTGTCCACCAATCGCATTGTTAGAGAAGCAGTGGCCTAGTTGGAAGCCTAAGATTCCAAAGTCAACACGGAAGACTTTCTGGTCAAAAGGAAAGTGTCCTTGATAGATCATTAGGTTGTTTATGGCTCGTCTAGGATTGAGATCCTTTAATTTTAATTATGTCTTATGATTTAAGTTTGGAGTTCTATTTAGTGTTTTAAAGGCACCAGGTGCTCTAGAGCTCCAAGTTCTCTTGGAGCCTAGGTGAAAGGTGTAAAAACTGCTAAAAGAAATATAGCCAAATTCAGCCAGGGGAAATTCATCTAACTCAAGGCCTGCTATATGGTGAATTTCAATTTGTAATTAATTTGGAAATGTAAATTCCTTTAGGGCATTGGAGAAATTGAGGACCAGAGGACTAAGGGAGAGGTGTCAGAATGAATAGTCCATAAATATGGGTTAATGGCCCTTATCCAGAAGTAAGGGTATATGTTGAGGAGAGTTCAGCTTTTGAGTTATTACGTTAACTTATGAACTTGTATATGAAATAATTGTATTTTCATCACTGAGTAGTGAAGCTTAAACAAAAACATAAATCCATTTTTCAGATTCTTCAATGTGGTCCCTTGTTTTTGTGATTGTTTTTATTGACCTGCCCTATTTGTTTTATACTAAACTCATTTGTTTCCTTAAATCATAAATTCCTAATCTGTTTGCTTAAAACACAAAATCTCCTTTTTTGTCTCCTTAAAACACAGAAACTCCTAGTTCCCTTAAAACATAAACTCCTATCATTGTCTCATTGAAACACAAAAACTTTTTTTCTCCATTTTTTATTTTCTCCTTAAATTACAAAAACTCTTCCGCGATCTTAAAACCCAGAAACTCTTTTAATTTGCCTAGGCACGCCTTTAGCAACACTGAGGTTTCCTATTATTAAGGAATTTCCTGATTGGAGTAAGATTTTTCAATTAAGTCTAGTTCTATTGTTTGATTGGTCTTCTTATTCAGATTATCTTTTTCCTAAGTAGTAAGGAGTCTTTAGTCTTAAGTCTACAAATATATATATGTTTAGGACATTGCTAGAGTCAGAATTTTAGTTACGAGAATTTGATATCTTGTGAGAGAATTGTTGGTTGGTTAGTGCGTGATTACTTTTGGTTCTTCTTTCTTCTCTTCTTTCTCTGTCATGCTTTTTTATTCTGTGACTACAGTACCCAAATCACTATTCACAGCTCTTTAAACAGTTATAGCTTCTCTAAGTCAATTCCCATGTCAGCCTTATATTCTAATTGTTTTTCATATTCACCATAAACCCCAAAGTTCTAAGTTTTCTCTCGTCTTTGCATGGCCACTAATTCACAACCAGAAAGACCCCTAAATCTGCCCCACATCATTTAGACTTGATTCTTTGTTGTATGGTTTTTATTTTCCTCCACAGAGAAAACTGGAGTCAACATCATCACCAACTAAAAGCATTATGAGTCCTTTCTCTCCTCATTGTTCCCCTACATCACATGTGAATGGTACTCTTGGTTATGCAAATTCAAAGATGGCTTCTACACCAGTAAGCACGGCAATGACAACTGCAAAGTGGCTTCGAACTGTCATTTCTCCACTTCCCCCAAAACCATCAGCACAGCTGGAGCACTTTCTGGCATCATGTGACAGGGATGTAACTAATGATGTGATACGTAGGGCAGATATAATGTTGGAAGCTATATTCCCAAGTAGTGCTCTTGGTGAGTGTTGTGTAGCTGGAAGCCTGCAAAGTACTAGCTTGATGGACAACATATGGGCTGAACAACGAAGATTAGAGGCACTCAAGCTATATTATAGGGTATTGGAAGCAATGTGCACTGCAGAGGCCCAAATGTTACATGCGACTAACTTGACCTCTTTATTAACTAATGAGAGATTCCACAGGTGTATGCTTGCGTGCTCTGCTGAACTCGTTCTAGCAACTCATAAGACCATCACAATGTTGTTTCCTGCAGTTCTAGAGAGAACTGGTATCACAGCTTTTGATCTTAGCAAGGTAATAGAGAGTTTCATTAGACATGAGGAATCCCTTCCAAGGGAGTTGAGGCGGCACTTGAATTCTCTGGAAGAGCGACTGCTGGAGAGTATGGTGTGGGAGAAGGGCTCCTCAATGTACAATTCTTTGACAGTTGCTAGAGCAGCATTGTCTGAGGAGGTAACTCGTCTGGGATTGTTAGCAGAGCCAATGCCATCTCTAGATGCAATTGCCATGCGCATCAACTTCTCTTCTAGAAGCCTGCCACCTGTATCGTCTTTGCTCAAGCATGATAGTTCTTTAGGTAACGACTAGTCTCTCCCTTTTCTATCTCTGTTTTTTATATTTGGTGGATAATCTCATTTGAAGTTTGCAAGATTAGCTCAAACGACCCTAGATTACTGTGTTCTAATGTGTAGTGCTACATTTTTCATTGTCTTTATTCAGGTCAGAATGGTGATATCAGGTCCCCAAAGAGACCATGCACAGATCATCGGAGTGTGTTAGTTGAGCGTAGTCCCTTTACGTCACAAGTGAAGGATCGGTTACTGGCATACAGTAACCTTAAGTCAAAGCTACTGCCGCCGCCTTTGCAGTCAGCATTTGCCAGGTGATGTTGGCATTTTTAAGGAACATAAAGTGGCATATCCATATTTCTAGGCATTTGTAATGTTTTATGTCCTCTAACTATGATTCAACTGCAGTCCAACACGTCCAAACCCTGGAGGAGGAGGGGAAACTTGTGCAGAAACTGGGATTAACATATTCTTTGGCAAGGTAATATGTAGGGCTTCTTGATGTCAAATTATTACTGATTTGCCTTCTCAACAAGGTATAGGCCCTGGTATTTGGCCTCTTCATTATATTTTTGATTTTTTTTCTTTTCCCCTGTGGTGGGGAAGGGGCGGCATTTGAAGGTGTGTAAACATTTCTTGGGCTTCACATGAAGCCACAAAAGGTCATAGTGGGACCTTGAGCTGGAATTAGGCCAGTTCTAATTTGTTTCCCCTTCACTGTGATTTCTTTTTTTAGGTGCTGAAGTCATGATTCATTGACATGGTTTACATACACCAGTGGACTCTTGTCTCATATACAGTCATATGTTTAATGCATATAAATCATAATGAAGGAGATATCTGTCAATTTATTTCAGCTGTTTGTTTAGCCTCTTGTGTTGGGCATATTGGTGACAGTCCAGAGGTGGAATTTATGACATTGTGTAGCCCATATTGATTCTCCATAACATTTAACCATAGAGCTATTGAGTTTTTAATTAATAAGTATAGCATTGAACTGGTAGAGTACCTCTTAACAGTGAATTTGTAATGTGGCAGTACTTTTGCATTTGATAGAAAGTTATTTGATCTATACAGTGAGGTTATTTATGTCCCAGCACTCTGGTCTTTTAAACCTTTGCCCCTCTCAGATTAACAAGTTGGCTGCTGTCAGAATCAATGGTATTGTGGAAAGGATGGAACAATCTCAGCAACATTTAAGGGAGAATGTCTATTGCCTTTTTCAACGAATACTTAGTCAACAGACATCTCTCTTCTTTAATCGCCATATCGACCAGATCATCCTTTGTTGTTTCTATGGCATTGCTAAGGTTTGGTGTTACTTACTTGTGGGAGCTCAATGATTTACTCTTTATTTTCTCCTCTTATATGCCTTGTTTTGGGTTTCAGATTTCTAAAGTCAGTCTGACCTTCAGGGAACTCATTTATAACTATAGAAAGCAACCACAATGTAAACCGCAAGTTTTTCGCAGTGTGTTTGTTGATTGGTCATCAGCACGCCACAATCTGGTATGCTGTAGATTACTGCTCCTTTTGTTATTATGATATTTGACAGAAAGTCCCAACTTTTTGAATGCACTGAATGCAGAGGACAGGACAGGATCATGTCGATATTATTACATTTTACAATGAAATTTTTGTTCCTGCTGCAAAGCCTTTATTAGTAGAAGTTGATTCTGGTGGAACAACTACAAAAGTCGACCAGGTTCCGGAAGTCAGCAATAACAAAGATGGTATATCTATTGAAAACTCTACAATTCATGTTTGTTCTAGGTATTCTTGCTCTTGCTGGCTCAACATACCCCTTTTCTTCTTTCTTTGGCAAATTAGGTCAATGTCCCGCATCACCCAAGGTGTCTCCTTTTCCAAGTCTACCTGATATGTCCCCAAAGAAAGTATCTGCATTGCATAATGTTTATGTCTCCCCATTGCGGACAGCCAAGGTGCTTGTTTATTTTCTCGGTTGTCAAGCTTTAAGTTTACTTCTATCTCTTAAATATTTGCTTGAAAGTCTAGCAAACTTTGTCTATTTGATCAGCCTGCTCTTTTTTTTTTTGGGGGGGGGGGGGTTTGGGAGAAAAAAATTGTGGTTACTTGTGATTCTTGTTTCTTTAGTGATTACGGATGAGGGTTCCCCTGCTGAGAGTTGGAGGAAATTCTGTTTCCCCATGATTGAATCAGTCATCTGAAAGGAGTGCACAGGAGGTTTTTAAGTGGGAATAGTTGAAGAATGAGAAAATAAAAAAATAAAAAATGGATTTGTGTCAAGACACAGATGTTCAGCCTTTAAAAGTAATATGTATTGCTGATTTAGAGACTACTATTTTTTGAACTGTTGGATTTACCCACCTTTATGCTCATAACTTCTCCTTTCATTGTATCTGTGTTGTAATTTATAGTGGCCTGTTGTGACTATCTGTGTATCGGTTGCTTCTGCCGTCTTTTTCTTTTCCTTTTCCTTTATATATCAGTGGTGGCACTGCATTGGATGACTTTGATTTCCATTGGATAATATTTATTTTTGGCAATAGTATGCCATCGATCCCACCTAATTTTAATGCACTACCATTTATTGAAGCGCAACCAAATGCTTGGACTTATTTGTTGCCATTTACAAATTTGCCTTGTTTGATGCTCTCAGATGGATGCATTAATCTCAAGTAGCTCCAGAAGCTATTATGCTTGTGTTGGAGAGAGCACTCATGCTTATCAGAGCCCATCAAAAGATCTGACTGCCATCAATAACCGTCTGAATGGGTATGCTACGCTTTTTAAGCAACAACCTCCACAATGAAAACATTGGTTCATCCGTGCTCTTTTCTAGACTAATGATGATCCTTGCTTTGTATCTCTTCCAGGAATCGCAAGCTCAGAGGCACGCTCAATTTTGACAATGTTGATGTTGGCTTGGTGAGCGATTCTATGGTTGCTAACAGCCTTTACCTGCAAAATGGTGGTTCTGCATCCTCATCAGCTGCACTTCCAAAGTCTGAGCAACCTGACCCTTAATGGTGGAACAATTAACCATTCTGTAAATACTAACCAGATCTTGATCCCAATTTTAGTTCCATCTTACCTCTAATTCTATGGCAAGCTTTGGGTGCATTATGAGCGGTGAGTTGTACAATAGCCGCCACCACCCCCACGAGTTGTGCGTGCTGGAATCCCAACTTTGGAACTTTGTGGCTCTAACTAGTTCTAATAAAGCATTCCTCGTTGCTTAGTCGGATGGGAAATGTTAGGTGAATGTGCCGTTCTTGATGCGGGGAGTTAGTCAGATGGGAAACGTTACGTGGGCGCTGAATTTTTGACGCGGGAAGTGACATGAGCCTATTAAGTTTGATTAGGATTGTTAGGTTTGCATATTTGTAATGTTTTTGCAATGACTCTAATTGCGCTTTTATGGGCTGTGCCATCGAGCTCTATTCAGATTATAGAAACCTTCTGGGTTCGCCTGTTTCTCCAATGAGTTCTAGTCAAATTCCTCGGTGAGGCACCAAAAAGGACCGAAGGAATCAAATGCAATGATGCTAGCAAATTTGGCAGTTTTTTCTTTTTTTAAATAATAAAAGAAATTGCATTGCAAAAATGTAAGATATTATGCATGTGAGTTAAAAGTTGAAAATTGTTCATTGTTGGTTTTATTCAATGTTTCTCAGAGTGAATCTTTTATATATAAATTTAAAATTTATATATATATTTTAATTTTTAGTATAATTTACTTATAATATGATATTATATAATTTTATTTTAATATTTTTTCCTTTTATATAATTTTTATTTGTTATATAGTGTAAGAGAAGCTATAATTAAAAAAAATAAAATAAAAATCTCTGGAAGATAAACAATTTTAATCAAATAACAACTTCACGTTATAAATGCACAGGTTGGATATAATGGTCAAGAAAATGGACATTTATAACGCGACATGTGGTTCCGGATAAAAATGATGATTCAATGGAACAACATAAAGTTGATGACCAAAGATCCGAAATTTGTTAGAATCGGATCCGTTACTTTTTCGTATTTTCTCCACCGCAAGTTTTAATATTTGTTTTTTGTATTTATTTTTCTTTCTCCCCACTTCAAAACTCATGAAACCATAAAAGTTTTTTTTCGTTTTTTTTTTTTTTGGGGGTCGAAAGTTTGCATGTTCTCAGCTTTATGATTTGAATTTCAAGCTAAATATCTATAGGTATTCGAATATCATCTTTAACTTTATTTATCCATGTAAAATTTAGCCATTTTTTATTTTGTAATATTTATTTTGTATTTTCTGAATATCTATTTTTTATATTTAAATATTTTAAAATTTTTAATTTATTTGTTTTAACGTTAAATGTCATCTTATGTATCTACAATAAATTCAAATTAATTAAAACTTTTCTTAACATATTGGCTAGTAATAGTACAGAAGCCTGATGGCAACTGTAGTGAGATTCTTAGACGCGCTTCGATGGATGGCAACAGCAATGATGCTTTCATCTTATCTTTTTGTTTTCCGTCTTTGCGTAAACGCGTTTTCCTTTTTATTATTTTACTAATTTTGGTTTTCCACTTTTAAGTCGAGTCAGATTTCTTCTTTTGAAAGGAAGCCTCCCCAGAGCTTCAAGGTGCCGCCTCTCTTTGCACCATTGTGTTTTCTATATAAATTTCAAAGGGGAAAGCCTTCTCAAAACTATCTGTTTGTCATTTAATTGAAAAGAAAGATCAGTTCTTTATCAAAAACAAAAGAAACCCAAGAAAACAGAAAGGTTGACAGATGAGTTATTACAATCAGCAACAGACACCTGTGGGTGTTCCTCCCCCACAAGGTAAATTCTTTATGAGTGTTTCTTTATTATTATTGTTTTTTTTTTTTTCTTTTTTCTCTTGAGGCTTCTGGGGCTTTTGTGTTGGTTTTTAAGATGGGTTTTTGACTTCTTTCTTTTTCGGGTCGAATTTTTGTGATTGATTGTAGGATATCCAAAGGATGCCTATCCACCACCAGGATATCCAGTTCAGGGTTACCCACAAGGGTATCCTCCACAGAGCTATCCTCCTCCACAGTACGCCCAGCCACCTCCCAGGCAAGAGGTTGGTTTCCTCGAAGGATGGTATGGCCCTTTCCCTCCTTTTAATTAAGTGACAATTTTTGGAAAATTTGATTGAGATTGACGTCAAGATCGATCTGGCATTGCAAATATTGCACTGTTTACTTATCTAGACTCTCTGTTGTGATTATTAAAGGCCCGTTGGACTTAAAACCCATCTCTGAATGAATTTTGATTTGAAAGAATGTGTCTCTTACTATGAGTCTTGCCAGAACATACCTTAAAGTTGCATAGAGTAAAGCCCTTATAATTCCAGTTGCTTTTATGGCCTGATTTTGACGTGATTTCTTCTGTTTTTAACTTCTGTGTATGCAGCTTGGCGGCGCTCTGCTGCTGTTGCCTTCTAGATGCTTGCTTCTGAGGGACTCCTTTTCAGCCATTGAGATGTGCAACCGAATATTTTTCCTGAATATGTATATCATTCTTGTCTGTCCAGACAAATACAGATGTGTTTTTTGAATTCGTTTGAACATGTATTAAATTAAAATGTATTTCGTCTAGTTATTGTCAGATGTTCTCTTTTTGAACCAAAAAAAATATTGACGCGCCCGACTATCTATTTCATTGTTTTTCTTCTTTTTTTTTTTTTTTAAAAAAAAAAAAAAAAAAAAAGGAAAAAAATTTGGGTTCTTCTTTGTTTCCGGAAAGACCATGAGATTGTTCTATGAAGCTGCTGCATTTAATAGAAGAAGTGCGTGGGTTTCTAGTCATGTGAACGTAAGTGTTATATTTTGGTAAGTAGGAATGTCGATTGAATTGAAGATCTAATGTAAAATTTGATTACTTTACTATTTTTATGTGATAAGAATTCACTTTATGAAGTTATACTATTTAAAATCCTGAGGACTACTTAAATCATGTGCACGAAGCATTTTAAAATTAAAAAAAAAAAAAAAAAAAAAACAAAACAAAACAAAACAAAACCAATGGTGCATTGTATATGGCCCGACGATGTACAGAACATATTCCATCTGGTTTAAGGAGCACATACGTATATTCCATGGGCATCTTCTAAACGTAATTGAGTATAATTCTGTTTCATCTCCAAGATACTTCTATAAGCAAGAACAATTCCAACTACTGTATTATGCCATTTTGCCATGGAAGGACCATGTTGACACATCGCTTTTCCCTTTCTTTTTCTTTTTATTTTGATACATTGGAAAAAGAACCACATTGTTTTCTAAGATCCTTTTTCATCCTTAGCAAGAAAGAAAGAAAAAAAAAAAAGTTAGGAGTTCCTGAAAATCATAATTAAGATGGGCAGATGCAATTTGGACTGCAAAATCATAATTAAATCAATTATAATTAATAATTTAAATTATATTTCGTTCATAATTTTTATGTTCTCTTAATAGAACTCCCCAGGAAACTATGAAAGATCGATGCCATCCCTAGAACTACAGTTTGTGTGTAGCAGTCCCGCACGGGATGCGCGATGATCACATTGATTTATGGACTATTTAAATCGTGAATCAGAGATAAGTGATCAAAATATCTTTTTTTTTTTTTTTTTTTGGTAATATAAATACAATTGGTTTATACTACTACCTTCTCAACCCCTAAATCGTCAGCATTTTTTCACACCCAAGGGGGGTCCACTGCCCGTGTAAAATTATTGTAATTGTGCACCATCCCTTAAAACAAGCCTGATTAACACCACCTTAAAAATGGTTTATTTCATGTGCTATAAGCATAAACAGATCTTGGATCTGACATCTACAAGAAAACCATGACACAGATCAAGTTTTCGTGTCTTGTTTATCATATTTATGCACAGGCCATTAGATAAAAACTTAATTTTTCGATTGAAAAAAGTTCAGTAACAATATATAAAGAATAACATATATTCAATAAAATATACAAACTAATAAATATTTTACTTAATTTTATAAATAAATAAAATTGATACCAAAATTACTTTACTATTTTCTTATACTCATCTTATTACTTAATAAAAATTACCACATAGTGTTATTTTTTGATTTAGAGGCCTCGCATTCATAAGAAATCTTATGAAGGAGAACTATGAAATTATGGGAATTATGAATTATCCTTGGTTACCTGTTGTGTAACTTAATTTTTTCTCTTTTTTTAATTTTCTTTTTTTTTTCTTTTGCACTAGTTAATTATTGTTATTATAATAATGCAGGAAAAAGGACAGCTAATAAAGCCGTCCTGCATAATATCATTTTGGGTCATATCTGTAAATTAGGATGGATTTAAAAATAAAAAACAAAAAAGAAATCTAACTCTTTGTGACACTAAATCGTGTCTTCAATACATGCACACCATCAATTTGACGATACCTATGTGACAATATCATTCCATTGATGCATCAAAAAGTACAATATCATATTTTAATTTTAATAGGCAAGTATAATCAGTTTCTCAAAACTAAAATTAGACAAAAATCAGTGTTGCGTTGAAACATGTTTAATTTATGGTGCAAATTATTTCGCCCTTAATTGTAATAATGCAATCCAGTGTGACATGATAAGAATAGGCAAGGCAGTATAAATCAGTGACTGCAAGGCAAATTATTCGCCAGTTTTCAAAAGCAACCAGGGCGCCACGCTGCATAATGGAAGGAACAAGTGTGCTTCGAATTCCTGAACCCCATTTGTTCTGCATTGTCCTTTTCACTCTTTCTCAACAGTCGTTCAACTCAACCGTTTCAGCCGAGATTCAAGGCTTGTTGCAGTTGCTCATATATAATATAATATAATACAATATTTCATGTCTGTCTTTGACTCTATTCTTATGCGTCTTTCAGAGTTAAAGCCTCACAAAGTGAGGGGGGGGGGCAATGTGAAAAATGGCCATGGCCACCACCTCCAATTCAAGGCCAAAATGGGTTTCTCCAGGTGTTTAGGCGAAGTCAGATATCCATGTCACCGTCATCATACCTTCAATTGCCTTTAATTACAGCTGCCAAAAGAGCAAGATGTCCATTTGTCGTGGCCTGGAATTAAAAAAGAGAAATGGAAGGAAAGGGGACTTAAGTTTGGAAGTGAAAAGCTGAGAGTGCGGTGGGGAAGGGTACCATACTGTCTCAGAGGATGACACGACATTTGGGGAGATGGTCAGGGAACCCCAGCCTTATATTTTGGTTCGATTTAAATTTTTTACAAAAAGACTCCTTGGATCGATTTCGGCCTATTCGATGTCTTTGATGGCCCAATTAAAATACAAGTGGTATCATTTGTAATCGTGCATCCCACCCACTATCTATAACATACTTAATTTATTTTATTAATTTTATAACAAAACACTATTATATTTGAATATGAAAAAAGGTATCAGAGATACAAAATACATCATAATTATAATAAAATAATTTTTTATTTTCAATTTAATTTATTTTTAAAAATATATTTTTCATCAAGATTTCTAAATCACATCCATCTGCCGTATATGCCTTCGAGTGTTTTCATTTAATTCTTCTGATTAAAATAAGTTAGTAAAATGATTTTTTTTTTTTTTTATGAGAAGTAAAATTATTGTTAATCAGTAAACAAAGTGTCACGTGACCACTTACTGTTGTGGTCAAATAATGATGACAAAATGTAACAAGTGGCAACCTTTGCTTGGACAAATCGGGATCCAGATGGGACGGTCTGTTGTGGCCGTTAGTTAAAATAATTTCCGATGGGCCCCGCCGTCTACGATCCTTGAACAACGGCAGCGCCTACTCCTCATTCCCCAAAAACTTCTCCCGCGCCGCCGCTTTTCCTTCAGCAAAGCAAGAGTAGAGAAAGCAAAGAGTATTTAAAGTTTAGGATTGTAACATGGCCGATCCTCTTTACTCAAGCCACTCAATGCCTTTCAAAGCCCACGGACAGTTATCTCCCGAGCTTTTCGTAACCCACAGCCGCCGCGGCCTCCAGACGAAGCACGACGATGGAAGACTTGAGTTTCGGTGCAGGTCCCAGCCACCGAAAAGGCCGCCCTTGGCGGCGTCGGGAACTTACGAGGCAGCCGAGGGCAAGAAAGGGGATTCCATGAAGCGGAGCGTTTTCAGCGAGGAGTACAGAAGCGTCGCGGAGATTTACGATTCCGAGGAAGACCAGCAGTTCGTTCGGTGGTTCCGCGAGGCCTGGCCATACCTGTGGGCCCACCGCGGCGGAACTTTTGTCGTCATTATCTCCGCTAAAGTCGTCGATAGTAGCTACCGGGATCCAATTCTGAAGGCAAGTGCCTCGTTTAAGTAATTGCTTGGCTAGTTAGAAAATGCAGGAAAATAGACCAAGAAGCGAACTTTTTGAAGGGATTACCTGATTGTCTTTATTTATTTTTTCGTTGATGGAGGGCATTTTCTATGTATGCAGGATATTGCATTCCTTCATCACCTGGGGATCAGGTTTGTGCTTGTCCCGGGGACTCAAGTGCAAATTGACGATCTTTTGAAGGAGAGAGGTAACATAAATCAAAAGATTTTGCTCTTAGTTTAGCTTTTGCTTCGGCTTTGGGACTTGTCTAATCATCTTGTTGCCACTAAGTGTTTCCTAACAAGTTTGTACTACAATATGTGCTTCATTTCCTTGTTTTTGATACTAAATTTGAATTTTTTTTTGGTTTTTCGGTGGTATGAATTGCTTGAATGATGCTTAATGATGGACGATTATTATTTTAGGGCATGAGGGTCAGTATTTGGGTCAATATAGAATCACGGATTCTGCAGCTCTAGCTGCATCAATGGAGGCAGCGGGAAAGATTCGCATGATGATAGAGGCCAAACTTTCTCCTGGACCTTCAATATGCAACATCCGTCGACATGGTGACAATAGTCGGTGGCATGATGTTGGTGTCAATGTTGCTAGTGGTAATTTTCTTGCAGCCAAGGTACTTTTATTGCATTTACTACTTTAATAGGTTGCATAAATGTTTATTTGTGAACCTCTGAAGTTGTTTGCTTGCTTGGCATCAATGTCATTATTTGTTTTCATCACATTGTTTGTGCAGAGAAGAGGAGTTGTTAAAGGTGTTGACTTCGGAGCAACGGGTGAAGTGAAAAAAGTGGATGTTACTCGCATCCGCGAGAGACTTGATAGTGGTTGCATTGTTTTATTAAGCAACCTTGGCTATTCCAGCTCTGGAGAAGTGTTAAATTGCAAGTATGCTTAACTGGCTCTATCTCTTTCTCTTGTTTACATATTTTTTAAAACAGATGAATTCTTTAAATGAAACCATGCTCTAAGTTTTCTCTTACGTATTTTAATTCTTTTCCTTAAATAAACAAATTGTCATTGATAAATCAATTGAAAATCTGCTGATGCTAGAAATACTCTAAAGAGAAGGAGTTTAGTAGGACACCATATGATTACAATAAATAAAAAACGTATGACAGAATATCTTCTATACTTTCTGTTGGCCTTAAGTCTGATTTGCTGTGTCTTATGCTTTCAGCACATATGAAGTAGCCACAGCATGTGCCTTGGCTATTGGGGCAGATAAGCTTATTTGCATAATAGATGGTCCAATTCTGGATGATAATAAACGCCTTATTCGTTTCCTGGCGCTTGAAGAAGCAGACATGTTGATTCGTGAGCGGGCTAAGCAAAGTGAGATTGCTGCTCACTATGTGAAAGCTGTTGGTGAAGAAGATTTCACCTTTCTTGAGCATAAGGACTCCATTGGAAGCATTCCTTCCTCACAGAATGGGAAGGCTCTTAATGGAAGGCAGAATGCAATCTTTCAAAATGGTGTTGGCTTTGACAATGGAAATGGACTATGGTCCGGAGGTTTTGCCATTGGAGGTCATGAGCATCAAAGTCAAGAAAATGGTTTCCTTTCAGAATTGGCTGCTGCAGCTTTTGTTTGCAAGGTAAGTTGGGAATGGACTTGTTTTGGGTCCATGGAGCTGCCCTTTCCATTCTTTTAAATGTTTAACAAAGGAGAACTTGTGTCCAGTTGAAGTCCTAACATTTCATGCTCTTGACCTTCTCTGGAGGCTCCTGTTGCTTCTGTGTGACTTAGCTTATAAATTTATCTAGATTGAACTCTTTTGCTGATTGCAGCTCATAGACAGTGCCAACAGTTTGGCAGGCTTTACAATCCTGTCATCATGTCATGCTAATGGTGGCCCTTGGCTGGCATGTATAAAAAATGCTTTGAGTTGATGCATAGAAAGAAATAAAGCAACCTAAGGTTAAATGTTGCATGACTACAGTGAAGTAAGAAGAAAATAAGAAGTAGCAGAAAATTTATACTGTAAATTTTCTTCTTAAATCTGTTGTATAAATCACAAAAACACCTTTGTCATGCTGAAAAGCTCTGCGTCTATATAAAGTTTCTTGAAATAGGATTTTTAAATTTGGAGATACAAAAGAATGCTCTACATGGTAGTTATTGGGTCACTGAAATTTAGTTGCTTTCAATAATTATTTCCTAGATATCACATATTATGATATTATGCTATATTTTCAGGGAGGTGTTCAAAGAGTACATCTTTTAGATGGCAGAATTGGTGGAGTTCTGTTATTGGAACTGTTTAAAAGGGATGGAATGGGGACAATGGTGGCTAGGTATGCAATTTTTTGTTGTAGCATCCTTGAAGTAATGTGATCTTCTGCAATCACTTCTATATTGGGCGCTAAGTTAATTACACAGGGGAGAAACCAAGTGGGATTTATAAAATAAAAAAAATAATAATAACAAGGTGTGCTTCTTCATTTATGGGCATTCTGACGCTGAAAATGAATATAAAATTGTCTTAATCATGAATGCACTTGTGCCAGTTCGCCCTCTCATTTTATTTATACCTTATGACCATTGATGTTAGCATTTGAGGCTAATTTTTTTTTTCACAAAAGATCTATGTATGCTGCGAGCAGAATCCCAATTTGGTTACTTATGTTTGAATTATCAAGATTTATTCTATGTACCATACTGGTGCTAAACTTCATAATCATACAAAATTTCATTCCAAGCACTGTATATACCAAGTAGTGATACCATAGTTTGTATGAATGGGTCAAGCTGAATCTAGGGTCAAATTGGCATGTAGTAATGTAGTACAAGCAATAGACTTGTTTAGCTTCATTCATTAGTGATAGAATAGTGAAAATGAGAGCGGCTGTTTTTTGGTCAGAGACCCAACCAATCTTGTGCAGCTATGATCACTGGGACAGTATGCTAATATGCTGATTAACTCTAGATCAGACTCTTTTCATCCCATAATTGACTTGTGCTTTGATATTTTTACTCTCAGTGATCTATATGAAGGTACCCGGATGGCTAGGGCCACAGATCTCGCTGGGATGAGACAGATCATACAACCTTTAGAAGAGTCTGGTACATTGGTTCATAGAACTGATGGAGAGGTCTGCTCTTGCTCCTGAAAATTTAGCACTTTTCTTTTTGCTTGATCCTTCGTAATTTTCAAATGACACACTTGCAACTGCAAGGGAGCGACAAGCAACAGAGAAAATGGCTGATCCTGCTCAATGGGCAAATTCCTTTAAACTGTAACTAATTGTTCTTCTCTTGTTTTATGTTCACAGTGCTTAAAATGTTAAATTCATTCATTGTTGTGGAAAGAGAAGGTCAAATCATCGCTTGTGCAGCCCTTTTTCCTTTCTTTGAGGAGAAGTGTGGTGAAGTTGCTGCTATTGCTGTTTCCCCTGAATGTCGCGGACAAGGGCAAGGAGACAAATTACTTGGTATATTTTCAAATTACTTTGTTTTTGCAACTTTCCCTGCAGAGAGCCAAAGGTTCTATTTATTTGAAATGCCAAGAGTTTAATGCTATGCCTTGTGTGGTAGTTTGAGGACCTTATTTTTTTTGAACTTTTTGGGATAAGTTATAATTCTAAGATAAGTAGCTCAGGAATTATTGACAGCAAGCTTTGAGTGACTACAAGGTTCTCTAGTTGTGTGGCGAGAGGACATTCTGCATAAGCTATTCTTGCACACAACTGCATGACCTGTTGCTCTAGTTCTGACTTCTGAGTGTTGTGATCCCACATCTGCAGATTACATCGAAAAGAAGGCCTCTAGCCTTGGATTGCAAATGCTTTTCTTGCTTACAACCCGTACTGCTGATTGGTATGCTCCTTTTATTTTGATTTTTTTTCAATCAGAAAAATAGTAACTCATTCCAATGCCAAAATTGGTGCGAGCACATACAAAGGTACGGCTGTTTTGGACAAGTCATCTTCAAAGGAAGTGACTGCCATTGTTTTGTTGTACAGGTTCAACAGGCGTGGCTTCTCAGAATGTTCGATTGAATTGATACCAGAGAAAAGGAGGGAGAAGATCAATCTATCCCGTAAATCCAAATATTACATGAAGAAGTTACTGCCTGATACAAGTGGAATCGCTGTCAACAGAGCATATGCTTAACGTTTTGCTCTCTGAAAGCCCAGCAGTCGCCTTAGCCAATATTGAAGCTTCATGTAGAAAATGAAGCCTACTTAGGCGCATGCTCTTTCATCATTTCGTTTTTAGGCGCATGCTCTTTTCGTCATTTCCTTTTTGTTTTTCAACCTTCTTTCCGCCACCTGACCGTTGGAGGAAATTATCAGTTGTAAATAAAAAACTTCATGGCAGTTTTTCAGGAACAGCCTTACTCCATCCACTTCTTGTATTACTCTCAGAGGACAGGTTGGCTAGTCATCCTCATGATTTAAATAATATTCGAGGGAAATGTAATAAACATAAATGACGCCATGAATGGGACTGCTGAAATCCCATCCCCGATGTGATTGACCGATTAGTGACTACTGGTCTTCCGATGCGATCCCACCTTGTGTGCCAACGCCAACTCAAATTGGACCAGTTATCTAAAATCCCACAGAGAATGCATCTTAGTGGTGACAAGGAACTATCAGCACTTACCAAAAGAATGCCAGTTGATCGCAATTTTTCATAATAGACTTAAAGAACAATGCAAAAGATTCGATATCCAACTCATCCCATTTTATTATTATAGCCTGAACTGGGGCAAATGATCTCAGAAAATACAATGCTGCCACCCAGTAGCAAAATAAGTGCAGCAAACTATTTTGAATTTGTCTTATGATAGAACTAGTTATTACTATTATTATTATTTTTGAAGTGTCTTACAATAGAAATGAAGACAAGGCAAATGGGAAAAGAAATCAGTGTTCCTCGGCTTTAGGAAGGCCCCTAAACTTGAAATTGTCTGCATATGACTTCGCCTGCATAGAAAAAGCAAAATAAATTCCAAACATAAAGAGCTGTGAATTTGTTCGAGAATATGGCCATACGGTTCCCACAATTTCAATAATTTTTGATTGTAGCGGGCTCTGTTTTCCCTCATTTCCTTTCCAAGGGCATAAACATCAAAAAGATATGAAATCATCAAGGAGCCAGATCTTTCCTCATCTGCATGCTCAAGGCATGACTTGTGCCAATTTCCACTTTGTGCAGAAGTAACTCTCTTAATTTGTTTAGCACATGACAATGGACTAAGCACAGACAATTCCACCTATGATTTCAGACAATCCTGTGACTCAACTGGCAACAACTTTCCATGTCCTTGTACACAAAAGAATAAACCAAAGATCAACTTATTCGATTCAGATACCATATTTTAGCATGCTAATCTCTTGATGCAAAGAGCGACTTAGGTCTACAAACCCAGAACCAAGGTTGACTAAAATTATATGCATTCTGCTTTTCTTTTTCACCCCTTGATAACAAAAGACTATATAAATAGTATGCAAGACCCCTATATGATTTTTCATTCTCACTGCACCAAGACTATCACTTTAACCTCAAATCAACAAGACATTTTTAAACCCAAACATCAAGAAAGGCACATTATTTCAAAAAACTCAAAATTAGCTAAAAGAAAGATGGTGAAAGAAGAGTTTCAAACCTTCAATAATGGTGTATGACGCTTCCTAACCTGCAAATGAGTTCAAATAGACACATTAAAAGCAAGTTCAATTGAATTGCATCTTGTTTTGGTTAGACTGAGAGAAGAGTTTTTTTTTTTTTTTTTTTTGGGCGGAGGGGGGGGGGGGGGGGGGAGGTTGGGTGGGTGGTGGGATGGATGCAACCACTGCATGAAAAAAGGAAAATTGAATGAGAGAATTTAAAGGCAAACAGAAATCTATATGTGCTACTAGCCTTCTACAACTTCTGAACTTCATCTACAAATTTGGAAACAATTAATGAGAAAGAGACTGAAAAAAAGAAAAAAGAGAGAGAGAGAGTAAATGAATTTGTCTAAGCCATAAAAAGTTTGACAAGATTAAAGGACTAAAACACACCACATATTCCCAACCATGTCGCTCAGCAAATGCCCTAGCAGCTTCTTCACTGTCAAAACTGAGTCCAGCGTCTCCAACATTGGCATATGGATCCCCTGTGGATGTCCAACCCATCAGTGGATTTTCCCACCTACAGAAATAGAAATGAATTATAAGAAACTATTTAATTAGATAGTCAAAACCACATTCAAGATTCTATGTGTCCTCACATCACGAAAAAACAACTTAACAATCAAGTCCAATAGGAAGAAATATCTGAATTCAATCAATTTTTGAAGCATATCACTATCCAAGAAACTCTTCATAATTGTTTAAGTTTGCAAATAGTCAAAATAAGTCATATATGCAAAACCTTGTCAATGAGACTAAACCATTAACACAGCAAACTACTATTTGAAATAACAATTTTTTCCCCCCAAAGAGAATATGCATAAGAACTACATGCATTTTGAGCATCACTAGAAATGGAACATCCAGATTGTGCAGTCAAAAAAATAAAGTTTCATAAAATTTTGGTTTGCAAAATATTCTACAAAGCCACTACAGTCTCCTTAACATGTGCTGCAGAACAATCATGGAAGCAATTAAGACTCAAATTCTTACAAAATGTAAGATCCAGGTAAGAAGACATACTTTTGAGTTGACAAAAAATTTATCTTCCACCTTCCAACTTTTCCTGATCCTTGTTGGGTTGCGGTTCTAGCTGGGGAATAAATTACAACCTGCCACACATATCACCAGGAAATAAAGCTTATCAATAATAAGGGAAAAACATGCCAACCGACAGAAACCGATGAACAAACCACAATTCCCCGATACACAGCTAAGTACATGAATTCAGGAGCTATGAGTAATCATGAAAGAAGGACCGACCAGAAAATTAAGATCTTAATCAATAAAGATCATTTTCCAAAAATGTCTAATACAGCTGAAAACCATAGCCAATGCAGCTAGGTTTCCTTTGATCACAATCATCAACAATAATTTCAAAATCTCTTTTGGCTTCCTCGCACACTGAGTTTTCACCAACTATATTTAAAAATTGAAACCCTCAAAATCCTAGATAATCAAACTCCGCCCAAAATCCAGAGGTTCCAAACACAAGCACCCGCCGCTACACCCCGACCACTCCAAAGATGAAATTGAAGGCATGAACTTCAGATAGCGATACTAACAAACCAATGAACTGAACTAAATCGAGCCTATTAATATACAAATAGAAAACGAGAGAGAGATAATAAGTTGCGGTACCCTCCGGCGAAGGTGCTCCTCGGGAATGCCGGAGACCATGCCGATCTCTCCGGGCTTAACCTCCACCAATGCATCCGATGAGGCAGAGAATGGTCTGGCGATTGAGCCCACGGCGGCACGAAGGGAGCGGCCATGGCTCCACAACCGTTGAAGAGAAGACGCCATCGATCGAAAATTAGACTCCGAAAACGACAACGTAGCAGCGTTCGGTGCGCGTTTGCAAATATCGGGTCGTCGTTAAGAAGAAAAAGGATGGTCTGAAATCTCTGACCGTACGATACGAACCTTGTATTTTTGTCACTGTGTTTTGAAAAAATTGCAATGAAGCCCTTGTAGTTCGAGCTATATAGCATTTGGTGCCTCTGAAACTCCAATTATGACCGAATAAGAAACGAGACGTCAGAGGACATCCGTCACAAAGTAAGAGTAGCGTTCATTAGAAATAACTTCGAGAGACTGAAGTTTTCTTTAGTGTGCGCATATCAAATCTAAACTAACTAGCAGATGGTTTAACCGAGAGGAGAGAGCAAATTTAAATAAATGAAAATTTATGTTAACTTCAAAAATTTTCATTAAAAATAATTTAAAATAATTATATTTTATACTTAATTTAATATATAATAAAAATTTTAAAAAATACATAATTGATTTTAATTAAATTTAAAATTTTAAAAAAATTATTACTATTTAAACTCCAATTATCACCAACGTTTGTATCTACGTTGCAAATACTCAAGTGGCTGTCTTGATATTCAAACTGTAAAATTTAGCTCTAATTTATTCAGTTCGAGTTAATAATAAATATTTTACTTCTTTATCTAGTGATATGATGAAAAATGGGCAATTTTCACACATTATTAATGTAAAATTATTTTTGGTGTACAGTTTATTATAGAAAAAAACGTAATTCCAAGGAACTCAATATCTATTAAATGCAAATCCAAAGATTTATTCAAAAAGTTGTGGTCTAATATCACTTTAAATTAAAAAATAATTAATTTTATATGATTAATTATTATATTTTAATAATAAAAAAAATTTATTTGTATTATTAAATTATAAATTTTATTTTTTTATCAAAATATTTGATAAAATTTAATGTACATTCTTAATTAAATTCATAAAATGTACTTTCATATAAATTTTACATAATATTCAATTATTTTATAATATAATTTTCTTTATATTACTATAATATTATCTTTATTTTTTATTTTATTAAAAAATTAAGATATAAAAGTAATATAAGAATAATAAAAATATAATATAATAAATTTTTATATTTATTTTTATTTATTTATAATATTAAATAAAATATAATTAATTTATAATTTTTATTATTATCCTATCACTCTATAAATATTATTACCTAATTTTTCTCATCTTGAAAATATTGCAACTGAGTACAAGAGAGCGTCGTCCTTAATTGTTCGAGATGGATTTAGTTTAAAGCACTACTGTACAATTATGTTTATTAGGCAACGAAAGATGATTGTGTTCCTCCTTATCTGTAACCCTCTCACGTACTTAATAAGCGTGTCCAATTAGTATTTTTCTTTTAAATAATTTAGGAGGGATGTTACCGCAATTTCACAAACGTAAGGGATCGAAGCATGCAAAAGCAAATTTACCAAACATTTTCAAACGAGGCACGGAAAGAGACCATATTTGCATTTGAAGGCCAAAAAAAAAAAAACAATAAAAAATACAAAAAGCCTCCAGATAACACAAATTGGTTTTTACCCCCAAAGTATTTGTTTTCTTTGTCTCTCTGTTCCTCATTCTCCTCTAATACGTAATCCAATGATAGTCACTATGTGAATTTCTCTGCAATTCTCAATTTATCCCCCAACTTCTCGTTGGTTGTTGTGATCAGGTACCAAAATATCGCCATCAATTAATCGGATTTTTATTTTATTTTTATCTGTTTGAATCTTCTCCATAGTTTATGAGCTGAATTTATACTTCTTTGGTTTGATCTGCAATTAATTTCCGTCGATTTTGATTTATTCAGGTTTAGCTGTGCGGATAAGTTTGATTTTTTTGGTTTTATGCTGGTTTTTTCTAATGCAAGTAATTGTTGAAAATGGATGCTCACAAGGAGAGTGTTAATGCTATCAATGATAAAGTCTTGGATGAGTTCTTGGATAGCAGTTGATTGAGACTCTAAATTTGGTGTATCCGTTTCTTTGATTGTGTATATAATTGTAAGTTCAATGGAACTTAAGGACCCAAATGACTAAGCATTTCATTGAGGCTTTGATTGGTTCTTCATTCGGCCAGCAATCCTTCTTATAGTGCCAGTGATCTGGTTGATAATTTACATGGTTTCTGCATTTTCTAGTGATCTTTGTTTACTATTTGCATTTATATGAGTATATGTGTGATTGAGTTGGTATTTTACTGGCTGGTTTTTTTCAATGTATAGGTGCATTTGCTGAAGTGAGCCGGGGTTGCAAGGTGCAAATTTTGCCTGTTAAGGTCATTTAACTTCTGTTGATGGGGGCTCCTAAGCAGAAATGGACAGCAGAAGAAGAGGCAGCCCTTAAAGCCGGAGTACTTAAGCATGGAACAGGCAAGTGGCGCACAATACTCATGGATCCTGAGTTTAGTGCCACCTTGCGTTTACGTTCAAATGTTGACCTTAAGGTATTTATGGTGGACATTGATAGCTGGAATCAGTTTGCTTTATTTTGATAACATCCATTTAATGGATTTTCAATTGTTAACAAGGAATTTCTTTTTTGCTTGCTTGCCCTGTCTGTCTTGATTTGCTATGGTGTATTGATAATGTTGTTATCTTGTGGCAGGATAAATGGAGAAATATTAATGTGACTGCTATATGGGGGTCTAGGCAGAAAGCTAAGCTTGCACTTAAGAGGAATCCACAGACCCCAAAGCGCTGTGTTGATAACAGCAAGGCCTTGGCCATTGTTCGTCAAAGCAATGATGAAGTTCTTGATGCTAAGCCTCTTGCAATATGTAACACCAAGGAATGGTGCTTCAAGAGAACTAATTTCAAGGTTAACTTCCTGCTTATTGCACAATATTCTCTTTTATTGTTCTACCAAACTTGGTGAAGTATTTGGGGTTGACATATGCTCAGAATTGGATTGTGCAAAAAATGTAGAATTGATGACCACTTTCACTCTGGGGCTCATGTTGTATTTTGGAAGCAGAGAGCTCTAAATATCCATGCACCTTTATTTGAACCAAGACAACAGGCTTGTGCTTTCCATTGACAATGTTGGTGCCACCCATAAGTATCCTTTGGAATGGGATACTCCATAATGTAATGATTATATTAATTTGTGAAGACATGTCCACAATGGTGGCAAAGTCTGGCCGAGACATGACACAAATTTTCTGGGAAAGTAGAACTGTAGCAATTAGTTTACTGAATTATTTAACTAATAACGTTGGTTGTTGTTATCTACAAATGGTTCATAATTTCATGTACGGCTATGCCTGCACCTCGCTCAAAAATTAAGTCCAAACTTTTAGTTTCTCAGGGCCAGAAAATGTTTTAATGGGAACAAATAACTGTATTGTTTTTGGTTTGATCAAATTGATGAATGATTCTGTTGATACGTACTATTATGGTTGCAGGTTGGATAATCTAATACTAGAGGCCATTACCACTTTGAAGGAGCCAAGTGGTTCTGACAGGGTTTCAATTACTACGTACATAGAGGTACACATACTCATTTACTCTGTCTTTCTCTTATGATGTTGGGAAATTTTAGAGCTACAGATGCAATTTCTATTTTTTTAAATGGGTGGGTCAAGCTGCAGGATGCATTCAGTACTTGTGAATTATACATCAGAAAAATTGATTCTGGTTTCTTTCATTAGTAGCTGATTTCTCTGCCACTGTCTCCTGACCCAGCCTTCCGTGTGTATTTTGAAACAAGAAATTTGTGTTATTTTATTTTATTTTTATTTTTTATTAAAGAAAATAACAACATAACAGAGTGAATCCAATAGATGTAATATGTTAATGCACATATTTGCAAATGATAACACTGATTGCGTTCAAACTGCTTCTGACATTATCACCTTATGAAATTTGTAGGACAAATACAAGGCCCTGCCGAATCTTGGAAAAGTGCTGGCTGGAAAGTTAAAGGCTTTGCAAGCAAATGGAAAATTGATCAAGGTAACAACTCTACAAAGTAGAATAGCAATTGAAGGCATGCATTGTAATTTTTGAGCTTTTGAAATTAAATCTGGATCCTCTGCTTGTGGCTTTAAATATAATACTACATTATGTGCTTGACATTTTGTTGGCCTAAATGCATGACAGCCAGATCGCAATGATTTTATCATGCTGACAACATTTATATTTAAGATGCCAAGTGTGAACTGCCTCAATGTGTCCACAAAAGGATTGGAAAGAATTATGGATGCAGATATTTATTGAGGTTACAAGATAATGCTAGAACTTATTATTAAAATAAAAAGGGGGATTATGCAATTCTTATTATGTATCGTCTTCATTTCTCCATGTCAACAGGTAAAGCATAAGTACAGGATTGCACCTTGCTCAGCAGTTTCCGAAGAAAGAAAAAGCTCCCCCATTTTGCTTCTAGATGGAGAGCAGAAGGATTCTACAAAATTGGAGAAGAGTAACAATAGAATCCTTACTAAGTCCCAGGTTGACCAAGAACTATCAAAGATTAGGGGCATGACAGCCCTTGAGGCTGCAGCCGCAGCTGCAAAAACTGTTGCAGAGGCAGAAGCAGCAATTGCAGAGGCTGAAGAGGCAGCAAGGGAGGCCGAGAAAGCAGAAGCTGAAGCCGAAGCAGCACGAGTCTTTGCCAAAGCAGCAATGAAAGCATTCAAAAATCGGGCATATCATATCTGGTAGGCACTCTTTCAGAATGTTTTTCTAAGGGCTTTTCAATAATAGCTATTCCTGAGTCTTGGTAGGATAGAGTTTTGTGTTTTTTTTATTGCTGGCTCCACCTCATGAAGCTTAAAGTAATTCATGAGTATTTGATAGGCATGACTCTTTACTACTAGAATGTTTATGTTTTTTAATCAACATTTTCTGAAATTTCTCCCATGAACAATGCTGGATTTTTAGTATTTCTGTTCTATTTGAATTTTATGCTCCCCCGATGCAACCTGTTCTTTTTGCCCCATGTTGGAAGTCAAAATACGAAGAGTTTTAGGAAAAAGAAATAATGTTCATTCGCTAAATTCCATCTTCTTTTCCCTGTAAATTTAGGCAGCCCAGTTGATGCAGTATATGTGGGATTTAGGTATGAACCTTCTGCTTGATGCCTGTGTATACTTTTTCCAGTTTCAGTTTTCTCCTCCATGTGGTCTGCTGTCGACACAATTCCTAGGAGAAAACAAACGAACATCTAGTGGTCCTTGTTCCCCATTTTTCCAAATATTGCAAGAAAAAAATGCATATGATATTCACTTGTCCTCTCTCTCTCTCTTGGTTTTTCTCTTTTTATAATGCAATAAGACATCGTGTGGCTGTTATTCTTATTGGCATCTTATGCAAACTTGCTCAGATTATATGGCCCGCAGATGGAAGTCTTGGTGCTAGCATCTTATGCAAATCAAAAGTTTTGGTGATTGCGCACAAGAATATACGCCTGGGCTTCGCATCAGCGCTGCGTTGCAGCTATATATAAACTTGCCATTTTGTCAAAAACTGTAAATGTGGCAAGGCTTGTAAATGTGAAAGATGCAATGTTAATGCAAGGAACTCATTTTTGGCTTTTGGCTGGGGTACTTGGTTAGAAGCACATAGAATTTTAAGGGAATGAAAACCATGAGACAGACGCATAGAGACTAGTAAAAAGGTCAGAAATAATTTCTCTCCTTTTCTTTTTAATTTTGGGATGGAGAGACTTCCTTGTTTAGATGGATGAATTATATGTCAAAACATTTCTTTTTGACGGTTAGTCAATAGCAATGGCATTCACCATTTCTAAGTTTCTCCATTTTCCCATTTAACACAACATTTGGTTTCACTATGGATTTTCAATATTAACAATTTTCTATAAAAATGAAGAACATAAAAAAAAAAAAAAAAAAACCCAGCTTTTCGATGGGTCTCTTCCAGAAATCTCATACGAGATTATTTTATATCATCATGAAAAATAGTTTCAAAATGGAAAAAAATAGAGAGATTCAAATTTCACTCCAATACAACAGTAGCTCCCAACTCTTTAAGTTTCTCAAGAATGGGAGTTGCTTCATCCTTTGTAAGACCCTTCTTCAAAATAACAGGGACTTTTTCCACCAAGTCTTTAGCCTCCTTTAGACCCAAATCGGTAAAAGTCCTGACCTCCTTTATAATCTTGATCTTGGCGGCCGTCTCGTACTTCTCCAGCTTGATGTCGAACGCCGTCTTCTCCGCCGCCGCCGGCTGCGCGTCTGCCGACCCGGCTCCGGAGCCGGCTGAGCCGGATAAAATCTGACCGGACGCAGCGGATCCGAAGCGATCGAGACCCAATTTGAGCCTGAAGAGAATGTTGTAGTCATACTTCTCGAGCTTGGTGAGGCTGAGATACTCGTCGGCAAGTCGCTCCAGCTTCTGGGTTCGAGTCTCGTTTGAAGAAAAAGTCGTCGAGAGAGAGCGGAAGACGGGTTTTGGAGCCAAGCTCAGGAGCCTTGCAAGGGATTTAGCGCGCATTTTTCGGGGCGATTGAGGACGTTCTTTTGGATGATTCCCAATTGAAATGCCTCGCTGTCCTATTTCTGCTTTGGGTTAGGGTTTTTCATTTTGTTGGGTTTTAGACAATGTTTTGTCCTGAGATTATATGACGAAAAGCCGTCCAAAGGCAAGGGTAGTTTGGGTATCCTGTTAAAACCCTTTTTTTTTTTTTTTTAGGTTTTTTTTCCAATAGCTTGTGTTAAGACTCTGAGAAAAACACAAACCATCTTAAATTTAAATGGTATGATCATCGGAGGTGGGGAATCCAGGGACGTTCACTCGATCAGGATGCGAACTCCGAGACAATCTCCTTCTCGGTAACCGGGTTTTGGCCTACGGGAGAGATTTCTATAATCAGGATGTCCTCAAATTTTGTTTTAAAAAAAGAATCAAATTATGTACCGGTGTTATTTTAAATTAATAATATTTATCCACAGTGGGTCTAAAGTCCATTATATTGAAGAAAAATTGGAGTATGGGACCCTAAAAGTAGATCAAGTCCCTGGAGAGACTACATGAGAAATCCATGGAGAAAATGGAGAGAGCCTGCAATTTAGCATGCAAATGATTATCCATGTCGTGAGCTGTTAGAACTTTTACAAGCTAAGTCTATTTTAGGACTAGAGACTAATTTTATCTTATTTTCGGCACAAGAAATTGAGACCCGTTTCTAGCTGAATTTCAAGAGTGGAATATATCATTATCTTTCCTCTCTTCTTTCCAGGAATGTAGAATTTCATATGCTGATGGCAATTCTGATGCAGAGGGACCATCATCTTCGATTCCTGGTACTCCCAGCTTCGTCTCATTGACCTCTTCCCATCCTAAACAACCAGTAGATGCACTGGACGTCATATCATCAGCAAAAACATCCGTGATGCAGCCTAGGTTAGCTGATTCATCTGCATTACTTCTGTGGTTTTGCAAGGTAGAAGCTACGTCTGTATCAACACCCTCTTCGTGGAACAGACCATATGGTGTATCAGATCTATAAACAAAAGTATCCCTGTCCAGCACAGGACTTTCATCCTCTGAAGTTAAAGAAATACTAGACCTATGTTCACTCTCACAAACAGTAATTTCCCCACTGTTAGCATTCCAAGATAAATCAACTTTGTCTTCAATATCAGTAACAATGGAATGTGATAGTCTTGAGGTACCTGATCCACAGAGAGAATGCAATGATTTTGACAAGTTAGAGACTGTAACCTCTGATGCTGCTTCACATTCACTAAGGGCATCCAAGAGTCTCTCTAGGCTATCATGACCCATCCTATCCACATTCACCTGAAACAGATCCATCCACTGCCCTTCACTGACTTGGAATGGAGCATGTGCTAAGGCATTGACCAGGATGACAGCTCTAGCATAATCCTGTTGGGCTGTGGATTGAAGTACCATTTCAGTAAATAACAATGGATTGGGAATTTCTCCAGCTTCCAAAATTGCATCAAAAGCATGCTCCAAAAGATGGCCCTGCATGAAGGAGAAAACAAACAAGTTAAAACAGGTTGGATAATCCCATTCATATACATTGAGCTCAACAAAAAATAGAAAGGTCATTAAGATGTGGAGACCACCTTCCCAGCTCTGGATGCATCTACAAGCAGTGAAGCATGTTTGCTTTGATCCAGCTGATAACCATGGAAGACCATCTCCCTGTACACATACTCAAAATATTCCCATTGGAGTGCACTGGCGGATGACTCAAGCATTGTGTTATAAGTATACAAATCTGGTGTAAGAAATTTACCACCATCATTTGTTCCCTTAATTTCCTCAAACAACTCCTTGGCTCTAGAGAGCATGTCATTCTGACCATAAACCTTTAGCATAACATTTATGGTCCCTATGTTAGGGACACAACAAGATTTCATGTGTTCAAAGATCGATGTGCAATCATTCACATGTCCACCTTCCATGGAAGACAGTATCATGCCTGTGAAAGTAATCTCCAAAGGTTTACTATGTCGAAGTTTTTTAATCCTCTCCACCTGCAGGAATTTTACACACAGAATTAAGCTTTCCGGACCATAAATATCGATTTCAACATTGGTACAGAAGACTGAACACAAAAGACTGAGAAGGCTTCAAGGGTTAAGCAACTTCAAGCCCAGGGTAACATGTTCACACAATACAGAGGAAGATGTTAACCTCTAGGATAGCATCTTGCCACCTCCCATTGTGGCAAAGGCAGCAAGCTAGTTCATAATATACACTGGCGGTTCCAACTACTCCTCTATGTTCCATATCTCTCACTGCTTCCACTGCTTCATTTACTTTACCATCTTCCCAATAGGCTCTGACAAGGACTTGAAAGTACCAATACATAAATGCATCAGCTTCCTCAATAAAAGCTTTCTAGGAGAAGAAGCAGGACGAACTACCTTTGTATGTAAGAGCATTTGGAGCTTCTCCTCTTTTGTTCATTTTCCCAAACAGCTTGTAAACAAGGTCATACTTTCCTGAATGCAGCATTACCTTCAACAAGAACCCCTTGTAAGAATTGAATATAATTATGCACTTAGATGAAACAGCATTTTTCACTTAGAAATTCATCTTCCAGTTGAAAGTGTGCCTTCACCTCTGAAAACAGAAACCTCAGATGGATTCAAATCTAGCTGGTTTGAGAATGCTCTAATTGAAATGAGGCAGATAGGTGGGTTCCATGGGATGACAAGCAACTCTTAGTGTAACAGCATTTTTCCCCATTGTTTGTTACATGTTATACTGAATACTCATTTGTTAACTCATAAAGTTGCAGTTCAAAAAAAAAAAAAGAAGAAGAAGTCATGAGTGCTTCATGAAGCATAACAAGTTAGCAACTATATTATATAGCTTTTGTTGACTATATTTTGATTCATTTCACCCCCCCCCAAAAGAAAAAACAACCATAAGGTGCATCAGATGTTGATTACTTAAGATAGTAACACAATAAAGGACCCACAAAATCCTCACTTAACAAAATGTGTCGCTATCTATGTCATCATCCATCAATTACCTCCATTGCAAGTCCATATGTCGCTGCATTGGGCTTAAGAACACTTTTTCTCAATTGCTTAAACACCCATGATACACCCTTCCACTGCTGGGTTGGAATACAGGCATTCAGTACCTGGCAAACAAGTTGAGATACAACAAGAAGTTGAGCCCTTATTTAGCATTAAGGTAGTTTAAACTACATTAAAGAGAAGCAAAGGAATGATCTCTTACAGCATTATATATAACCACATCCGGTTCAAGGACTGGGTCCCAGTTCTTATAGTGCATAGCATATGTTCTTTTAGAAGGCTTCTGTCTCATGCGTTCGATAACTTTCATCAACTCTTTGAGAAGACCAGCTTGACCAAGTGTGACCCCAATGCTGTGGTATGCAGCCATATCAGGATATATATCCCAGTCCTCCTGAGTGACTTGAGAGCAAGAACAAACCCAGCAACATCAGAGAGACATAGAAATACATGTGTACCCCCAAAAAATAAAAAGGAACTTGACACATGAATCACAAAATCTATGAACTATTACATGCATCAAATAAAAAATGCGAAGCGCTTCCTTGGGCTTCCTTTCCTTCCCAAGAATTGACAAGAGTTTTGTGTAGACAAACCTACAAAACACATTCAACTTTCATATGTCAGAAGACATAGAATACAGATTCAGACAACAAACTAGTAATACAACAAGGTAGTTTTTCACAGTACTCAAAACAAGAAAGTTACTGTCCATTTAAAAGAATTCACTTTATCAGAAAAACTAAAAAGGGCATTCCTTTGTGCACAATGAATGGACAATATCAGAACCCTTATCCAGTGCATAGATTCACACTCTGCTAGACTTATCATAGGGAACTGTCTCACTCTCAACTTTCAAGAACAGTTCCAGAGCAGAAACAAGTGTGAGCAAAATAGAAAAAGTGCATCATCATCATGTCTCTTCCAACAGAGCACTACAGGAAAGTCTTGATATATAGATTATAGAGTATAAACCCATAGTCTCAATCCAAATCCCGTGTTGCATTTGAGATTTCCCTGTGAAAACTTACAGAAGATTATATCTGATCAACCACTACCATTTTACCACACAGCCCTTGAAAACTTCATTTCTTCTAATAGGCTCTAGGATTTTCAAACAAACAAATGCGGGGGAAAAAAATTACTTGCTCTTACAATCTCTGCGCCTCTTATTACCATAGGCCCATTCCACAACAGCCAACGCTTGCTCCCATTTCCCTCTGTCCCCAAGTCCTTCGACAATCCTCAGCAATTGCCCTTCAGTAAACAGCAATCTCGATTGCTTCATTATTCTCGTCAGCTTCCAGTCCCTCGCAGTCACATCTCTTCCACTTAATCTAACCACCCAAAAAGAAATAACAAGTTCATGAAAAAAAAAAAAAAAAAAAAAAAAAAATGAAATGAAATTTATCAAAATGACAAACCTTGCAACAAGAAACCGAATTGCCTCCCGCTCATCGCGCCTCCCGGTGGGGGGGTTCCACGCAGACTGTTTTCCACCCTTCAACCAATCATCATCTTCAACTTCAACGTCGTTTTCCAAAACCCATTTTAAATCATCCTCAAACAACACCTTCAACTCTTTCAAATTCCCTCTCTTCAACGACCCTCCATCAAACTCCTTACTCCCACTGGCAATTTCTCTTAACTTCGCCCTCTCAATCCTCTCCCATGGCCTTCCCACCAACAGACCGCTAGGCGTTGTTGTTGTCGTTGTTTCGCGGCGAGTTCTTGCTTCTATTGCCTTATTGAAGGCCTTGTACTCTCGTTTAAGGGTCTGGAAGTGGGATTCCTCTGCGAGGGCTTGCTTCTGGGACGGGGTTAGAACTGGAGTTTCTTGGGTTCGGGCGATTTTGTTGAGCTTGCGGTTGTGTTTTTGGATTTCCTTCTTTCGGAGGATGTGAATGATTTTAGGTGTTGGGTACACGCCTTTCTTGATGAGCCTGCGTTTGATGGCTTCGATGTTTGGCTCGAATTGGGCCGGCGGGTTAGCAGAGGAGGCAGCAGATGTTGCCGCTTCCATGGCGGGGAAGCTGTAGAGAACGGGAGAATGTGAATTGAAGGTCTGAAATGCCTTAGCTCTAGCACTAGTTGAGCAGACAAATAATATACATTTAAAAAAAAAAAAAAAAAAAAAAACTTTAAAAGGGCGGTAATGGGCTGTTGGGTTTCTGCCATGGCTCATCCCATTTAAACCACAGGCTTAGGCCCATGGGCTGCCCAACATTCCTTGTTAAATTTAAAGGGCAGACAAGTAAGGTTACTCTCACTTGTTCCGGTCAACCTTCACGGTAGACTGAAATTTTCATTATAATTACCATCAATAGTTCAATAATAATTTTATCAAAACACACAATATAAAAAATTCAAGAATTAAAATTTTTTTAATAATAATATTTTTCATAATGTGAGAATCTCGTAGATTAAAATATTTTTTTTTAGTCCAATAATAATCCTCCAGTTATGGCTACCAAAGATGACTCGTGACTGTTTACTTATCCATTTGAAAAAGCAGGGAAACAAGAGGAGAATGCAGAGCAAAAGAAGGGAAATAGAAGCCAATTGAGAAAACCTTCCCACAACAAAATGATGATTAGAGAAAGAAAGAGAGAACTTTGCAAATTCTCCTTGTGACAAAAAAAAAAAGAACACAAAGTCAGTCAGACGGATCTCTCTGTCTCTCCCTTTGTAAATTCTGGCTGACCACCTTTTTTTTTTTTCGGTGGTTTTTGTAGTTTTCTTAGGGGCCAGATGTACACCCTGCATCTCTCCCGCACTTGAACAAACCCCTTTCTCGCTCCCCCTCCAATCATGCGCGTACCAATGAGGAGGAGAAGATTCCACTAAAGCTACTGTTCTATTTCCACAGGCAAATTCGGGCCTATGAACCTGAGCAGTTCAGGAGATGTTCCATGTGCTCTTCTTTGATTGGTCCGTGGAATGAACTCGCGACCTGTGGAAGTAAATTTGGAGAATAAAAGAGGAAGCCGACAGTGCTCACAAGGGGTTCGGGTTCATGTACTTCGCAGGCAGTGAATGATTACCTGCATAGCTCCATTGTCTCTTTGAAAATTACAACAAATATGGAAATAACAGAATAATACCCGACGTTTCACAAAATAGTTAATTTAACAAAATAGCCACTAAAAAGGCAGGTTGATCCCCCCAATCCGGGCAACCAGAGAATACGGCCCCTGATTCGTTTTTTAGGTCTTTGCTTGGTTTGTTTTCCTTTCAGAACTCTAAAAAAAAAAAAAAAAAAAGAAAAGGAAAATATCGTTATTAATTTAATTAAACCATGGCCGCAAGCTATCCTTACCTTACTCAGTAAGTCAGACCAGTTATACCTTTCCTTGTCTTTCTGTAAAAGTTGGTTGTTTTCAAGGCAAATGATCAATCCATCCTTTTGATCGTGCAAAAGACCAAAAAATGAGAAAAGAAAAACTGGGGTCTGCCATGTCGAAGCGAAGTGGGGTTTCTACTCCATTAATTGTGCTCCTTTTGGTTTTGTCGTCTGTTTTTCCATTACCAAAGTTGGTGGCTCTGGGGTCGCCTGTTCAAGAACGCACCTTCAAGAGACCTGATCCTCTCCGCGGTTTCAAGAATTACATTGGAGGCTATAACGTCACAAACAAGCACTACTTGTCCGTAAGTTCTATCTCTTAATTTGAAAAGTGGCAGCCACCATGGATTTTGAAATGTTCATGCAAGCCAGCAACATTGAAAATTAATCTACACAAAAACTGGAAAACAATGTCTGCTATTCAAATATTACTGGCAATCAGGAATAAGCTTTCAGGAAAATATTTATATACGCATCGAGTTGCACTTGATGCACATTTTCTCAAAACATTTCGGCTCTACTGGACTTCATAAATACATGTTTGTTTCATGTATTGGTTTCCTTCAAATATTGTCAATGAAAATTGTATTTAATCATCTTCCAGTCTGCGGCCTTTACAGGAGTGCATTCATATGCAATTGCGTTTGTGTGGATGTTTTGTGGGTTGGGCTTCGGAATCTTTGTGGTCTTCAAGAACCTGAGCAGTGACACTACCGGCCCACTTAGAGCCTTTGTAGATCATCATTATCTCCTGATGTTCTTGGTCATTATCGTATTCACGTTGTTGGCCATGTAAGTCCCTAGAATTCAATTGATCAAATTCTATTTTAAAATTTTCAACTGAGCTGAGTTCGACTCTCCTGGAGAATTTATGCCAAATAAGTTGTAGGCGTCTATCTCTATATAGATTCTCCATATTAACTAACAGGTCTCAGGCCCAAATAAAGACCTCGTGGAACGAGGCCTATGACTCGTAAGGCTGACAATAGCACAAACACATCCATTTTTATTCAGGGTGGCCACCGGCTTTGTCCTTGCTGCCAATGACACCTCCTTACACAGAACCAAAAAGTTTAAAGGAAGCATCGTGAAGGCAGGTCGAGACATCAACCGAACCATTCGCAAAGTTGTTAAAACATTGACAGGGATGCAACGCCTTCTGCGTCCGTACGATCGAGGGACGTCCATGCGCTTGTTTACTATATCCCGCCTACTTGCAAAGGGTTCACAAGCGATCGGAAACTTTGTGAAGAAGAGTGGCCAAGCAATTGATCTCACAATTCAGACCTCGTAAGCATCAAAATTTCCCCATTATCCTGTAATTTTATTTGAGCTGGTTCAGTTTTTATTCATGCATTTCGTAATCCAATGTGATGAAAACATTTTTAGGCACATATTACATGTCGTGGTTGTGACCGTCAACTTGGTGCTGTTGGCAGCCTCATTGGGTAAATTCATCGACTGGCATTAATCTCTTTCAACTAATCAATTGTAAAATCACTCACGGATTAAGTGTATAGTCTCATGTTTAACTTCCAATTCACAGATTTAGTTGAAAGGGATTCCTTCCCATCAAAATTAATCACTTGTGCACCGACTGAAAAGAAAAAAAGAATATTTTCCACTTTTCTGCACATCACATGTACACTTTGCTTGAACACACAACCCACAGAACCGGGCCTGGGTTACGAGTGAGTTTTTCATAGGCCTTAACTTAGTCCAACCTCGCCTCGGGGCTGGGCCGTGCTTTCTATTGTTGTTTCATTCGGATATACTTGTAGGCTTTAATTTTTTTAGTCTTTTTTTTTTTTGTTGATTATAACAAACGTGGAATTACATTTAACTTGGTTAGACTAATGGATTGCTCGTGCTTTGGCTCAGCTGTGCTCTTGTTGCACTGGCATCCTGGATTTATCACGTAAGTACTTTGTTTTTTGTTCTCCGTACCCGTTTACTCTTTTAACAAGTTTCATTACTAGGCAATCCTCACTCACATATACATATACACCATTCATCACTTCTCAGTAATACAAACTGTTATCTGCTGCCATTCCAGAATAATTATTTGCTGCTGGATCTTAACATCGCTATGCTGGGCTTTGGCAGGCTTTGATTTCTTCCTCCACATGTGAGTAAATAATAAAAAGGGTCACGATTTGTACTTACTTCCTTTTACAAGATTGATCCCTTTTCCTAGGTTAGTGTGCTTAACGAAATTGTTATATTTCAACAATCAGTTTTGCGGATGATACTTGCATAGCATTACGTGACTTTGAACAAAACCCCCAGAACAGTAGCCTGAGCTCTATGCTACCATGCTTAGATCCATCATATTCAGATAGCCTCTTAGCCGAAATTGGCAGCACAGTCCACAATTTCGTTTCTGAGGTACTCAATTAAATTGAGTTTTTGTTCTATATGCGCGAAACTTGATTCCATTTTCCCCTCCGAACGCTGTATTCAGCTGGACTTCCATACTTGTATATTGCAGTTAAAATCAAGAGTCAAAGATTTATATGTGTTGCTTGGATTGGAAAACCCAAATGTGGATATACTAGGACTTGAGAGGATATGCGACCCCTTCTCTGGTGCGCCAAACTACACATACATTCCTGAGACCTGCTCCGAGGATGCCATTCCAATCGGCGAATTGCCTAATGTAAGCAGGGTTTAATTCATGTTCTCAATTATGAGGTCATCAAATAACTATTTTAGCAAGATCTCTGAACCTAGAGCCCAAATCTCCTATACACTATCAGTATGAGGAAGGATCAAACATACGTATTCTTACCTAAGGCTTGAAGCCGCGACTTCTATGTTACCGCAGGCTTGTCACTAATTGTTTTAGCTGGTCAGTTCGATATTATAATTGAAGCTTACATTTGTCCGCAAATTGAATTGTAGATCCTTTCAATGCTCACATGCGAAAGAGGGAACTCCACGGAAATTTGCTCAAGGGAAGGAAAAGTAATTCCTCAGACATTCCATGACATGGCTTGGGCATACAGCCGTTCCGTTCAGGACATGATAGATATATACCCTGAAGTAAAGGGATTGGCAAAATGTCTCATAGTGGAAATGACATTCTCAGACATTGTTAGGCACCAATGCAGGCCGTTTCGGGTTTCAATCCGAATGCTATGGTCATCAATGCTCTCTCTTTCTGTTGTCATGGTGGTTTTGGTATTAGCTTGGGTGGCAAAAGCTTATCAAGAGTGGGGTAGAAGCTTTTCCAGGTGTTCCGGTGCAACAGATCCAAGATAGCAGCAGCCTTATAAATGGCGTCATGATAACATGAAAATACAAATACAGGAGGAGGGGGGAGGTTGGGTTGAGTGAATTGCACTTTGTTATAAAGAAGATGGTAAAAAACTACGTGAGACGATCAATCATAAGAGAACTCCATGATAGTTGTTAAATGTAAATATGGTCATGGTTGTCTCTCAAATATTAATTAGGTTGATAATTTAGGCAGCTTAAGGATTTTTTTCATTTTTTATTTTTTTTGATCCATGTGAATTGGACGAGAAAATTTAATAATGAGTGTAGTGAATCTCAGATTTCACCTCATCCTTGAAGGCTACTAAATTGTACTTAGTGTGTAGGCAGCTTGAGTTAGTTGTTCTGTGTGCATATGGGATAATTGCATTCTTATAGAGAAGAGGTATGACGTGATAAATCTGACGAGATCCATGCACTTGACAAAAGGATGAGTGAATTAGATGTGTAGTTGAAACAAAACTGTGATCACAAGCAATTGAAACCATTGTCTAGATTTTACTCTGGCCATTCATGGAGTCCATGAAATAACGTATTCAAATGAGTCAAATGTCCAGTAGCGAACACCTAAAGCTGCTACCAAATTAAATCGTTTTACATTTTTTTTTTTTTCATAAGCAGCTAATCAATAAACACAATATTTAATTGATCAATGTCTAGAACATTAAAATTGAAAATTCTAATACTAAAAAGAATGGTGTCCATCGACTTCATATTCTATAAAAAAAAAAAAAAAAAAGAGAGACTAAAAAGATTGTGTCCACGGAGTTTATAATATAAATCTTTAATTAGTTTCACAGGCTTTAGTGAAAACAAATTATAAATCATTTTTTTACATGTGTTAGGGAAACTTTTTTATTTTTCTTACAAAGGCTAATTCCTTCTTATTGTTTCTTTGTCTTGCTGTGGTATAATTTTCTCATTAAATTTTCTTTTTTGCTTATTTTATAATCCAATATATCAACGAGTAAATTTTTATTATTGTAAAATAATATTTAAAAATTTTAAAAACTAAATTTAATAAAAATATATACTGTGATTGATTCATGTGTCTTTTACGCATGTAAAAAAACTTGCACAAAAATTATTATGTAGGAAAAGGAGAAAAGTTGTAATATTGCAGGGACCTGCAAACTGCCATAAAGCCTTAAAGCGTTGCACAACATTGCCCATCAAGCATCTAAACAATGCAAACCTGATAATGAACTTTGATTTCTGTTTTTTTTTTTTAAAAAAAAAAAAAAAGGAAAAAAAAAATGATAGTGAACTTTCATTCCATTAGAAGATCCATTCAAAAGATCAGCAGCTAGCCGGTCGCAGTCAATTGTGGAAAGAAAATTACCTAAACCGTTAAAGCTAATTAGGATGTCGGGACATGGGCCAATACCTTTTATTAAAATAAAAATGAAACAAACCCAATACGTAAAGAAAATGGACATATAAATAAATAATTGAAATAGGAAAGGAAAAAGGTGGTAGCGGGAAAAAGTAATTCGGGTGCATGTATATATGTTAATGTGAAAAGGAGGCAAGTCTCATCAAGAGATTAAGATGTGCACCCCTCAAAAGAAGTTCCCACTACATTTCATTTTTTTAATTTCTTTTATTTGTGGGCCGAGAAGCACATATCTCTTAACGTTTTTATTCTTAAGATACCTTTTTTTTTTTTTTTTTTTATAAATGGTGGGATTTTTTTTATTAAAAAATAAATGAAGATAATAATAAATAATCATGATTTAAAGTCGTAATTTCAATTAAGTTTTTTTTTCAAAAAAAAAAAAAAGAGAAAAAGCTTTATTTGATTATTTCTTGTAGAAGAGAGTCAGTGGTCGGGACCATAAATATTGGCCAACGTTTCTTCATAAAAAGTGATGATAGCGAAGGATTTAAAAGGAAATGGAGAAAGAACATATCAACACTGCATATATTGTGGTCACTACACCCCCTAATGTGACTAAACAGCTTTCCAGCAGATTCCACTGAAGTCAGTGGCCGGCCTAATGATTCTGCTGAACCAAACTAGATTAGAATAGTGAATTGCTATGTATAAATAGTTAAACTAGGCACTCTTTTCATCAACTCTCACAAATAGCAACTGTGCGAGTTGATGTCACTCTCAATTTATCAAACCAAATACCAAACCCCATTTCAAATTTGGACTTGTATATATAAAGGTTGAAAATGGAGAGGAATATTAAACTTAAAAGGCTAAACGTACCATTTAAGCTAAGAAAACACATATTAATCTGCTCTTGTTGGCTTTGTTGTACCTGCCTTCTGTTTAATTGCACGCGATAAGTTGAGAGGCAATATTATAGAATGGACCACTAAGGGGTCCAGGCTATGAAAATGTAAAATTCAATTTTGGAAATCTAATTATTTCTTTCCTATGTTTGGACTAAAGAATATGTACACATATAATCTCAATTCCAATTTGACCAATTAATCAAGTAGAAAAGCTAAAACATCCGCACAGAACAAAAACACACTTCTAAAACATAAGCTGCTAAAGAAAATGAAAAAGAAAAGTAAAGAAACAAAAAAGAAAAAGAAAAGAAAGATTTCAAATAACATCAAAATTATTCACAATTGGCAACAAAGTTTAAAGGATAACTAATTTATTTACTTCAATCTCAAATCAAAGCAAATTGCCTGGTCTCTCTTTCCCACTATCAACCCCTCTACAAATCACCTGCATGCACGTGCCCAAAAAGCACATTCACATGTGCAGTCACTCCACCAATTGGGCAAAAAGGAGGGGCTCCGATTGATCAAGGCCTCCACGCGCTGGCCCACACCACTGGCTGATCCTTCCAGCACAAGAAGATACCACCATCCCCGCACTGTGTCATTGACCAGCCTTCCTTGTACCTCCTCAACAAGGCGCGTACATCATCACACACCTCATCACTGAACGAAACATGGCTAAACCCACTTGCATGCAAGCGTCCCGACCAGCGCGTGGCGGTTTCCCGCCGTTCGATCGAATCGGATGGCGGACATGCCACCAAATCAACTATAGCCCGCCCTGCCCCTCTTTCAAGCATCAACCTTTCATTGCTTGTTCTGGAAAAGCTCTCGTCCAATGACTCGAAGTACACCCTAAACCACCTCAAGCATTCTTGAAAGCCCTTAACGAATTCTAGCCCATCAACGCCCACATCAAGATCAGCTTCTTCTTCAACGACTGTGATGATTCTTGGTCGCAATCTTCTAAAACTCGATATAAAGTAGTCTCGGAGGTTGGAAGTAGCAGTGATTGAATGTAAAGCACCAATACAATTGATGGCTAGTGCTTCATCTTCTTTAATATCCAATTCGGAAAAATTGAATTCACATAAATCACCCGAGTGGTATATAGCTCTGAATTTAAAAGGGACGCCCATGAGCCTTGCAAATTTTTCCATTCTGCTTCCAATTTCTTTCATTACCCTTTGAACTGCAGCTAGCCCTCCAGTGCCATTACTTGGACCTACGCTTGTTTTTGTAGTCACCACAGTGGTTAGCTTCAAGTGTGGCGTCTCATCAGTACGTGTTGCTAATGCTTCTAGCAAAGTAGGCCATTGGGTGCAATAAGTGTTGCTAAAATCAACAATATGCAATTTACTTTCGCCTTCAAATGCTTCCATGATAGCGCCATTACATGACACATGACCAAAAGTGGTCCAAGGACTCACCTCTTGAAACTTCAACACCATTTTTCTTGTAGATTCAAAAGAGCATATTTTCGCTGAAGCTGATGCTAGAGTCCGGTAGCATCTCTCGCCTGATTCCGTCATGCGGCTGAACAACGCTTGGAGGAAATACGAGGCAAGCTTTTGATCTATGTCACCATATGGCGAGGCGAGCTCGTTGAGCATCCACATCAACTGCTGGACACGCGGGCTTCTTTTATCTGCGATAGCCCGGGCGGCTTCCAGGAGGATATCGGACGACCATTGGCCAGAGAATTCAAAGTTTAGGTCTTGAGAAGAGGAGAAAGAGAATTCAGTTGATTCAATGGCATGGTGAGTTGTTGGGGTGCTAGTTTTAGTGGTGGTAGTGGTGGGGGTAGTAGCCGTTGTGTATTGCTGTTGTTGTTGTTGATATGGATAATACTGTCGAGAAGAAGATGAAGAGAAGTCGTCTTCATCCATGAAAAAATTAAAGCATTCTTCGTCTTCTTGTCGGTAGTGATGGTGGTTGTTTTGTCTAGAGGATCTAGAGCTGCTAGAGGTTCTGCTGGTGGTGTTGAAAGATTGATCTGATTGTTGGAAGCTTACGAGCCTAAACAAAGTATCCATTTAGACCAATAAAGACCCGCATCAAAAATATGCACTTTGCCTTGTGACTGTTGGGTTGTTGGCGTGAAGAGGGGGATGGGTGTTTGTGTTTTTAACTGTGGAAATTGGGGCGGAGAATGACTAACAGGAGGATCTTGAACTTGGATTGTGCTTCCCTTTTTGTGTAATCGATGAGAATATAGGAGAGTAAGGCTTGCGGGTTTCTCTTTTTGCTCACTCCTTCCAGGGTTCTTTTTTAAAGCATACGAGAGAAATGACTAATTTTGGTTTGTCTGAGAAGACCTGCAATATGGGATGAAATAGAAAATGTCATTAGCAATGGAACTATTCCATCGTGTCTCACAAAAGATGAATAAATATATGAATTCCATATACTAGAAATAGACGCAAAATTGAAAACAAATTCATATTATAATATGTCCATTTCTCTTTCCCTTATCTTTTTAATATTTTTTTGTAAAATATAACATGGTCGAGATCACCAATTAGGTTAGTGGATTAGCTTTTCATATGTATCCTTAGAGAGAGACTGAAAGGAAGAGGATGCTAGTGGGAGCAGGCGTGCCAATTGGGTTAGAGAGAAAGAGAGAGAAAAGAGTAAAGCTGCCGGCGTGCATGTCATCGTCAAACCCACCATCAACCCCAACACATCCCATTCACATTCCTTGCCTCCAAATCCCTCTCCAAACTCTGCCAAAATTCCCCACCACTTTCACCTTTTCCATACTATAACATAAGCCCATACATGAGCATGTCAAATAATAATAATTCCCTATCTATTACCAAAATGTTCCCTTCTCCAATTTCAAGGGCATGCTCTTTCATTTTTCAGTTCACACACGTGCATTGGCTATTCATCCCATACACCACACCTTGCAAGCTAGGCCATTTCTCAAGACGGCCCAACTATAAAGCTCTGCTGAACGCCAAAAATCGCTACTTCTCTCTTGGCAAAAACCCTTTTCTAGTTATCTTCATATCCAAGTCTGTTCATTATGATTGCCCCCAAGCACAGGCCTGCCCTTTATTGTCTTGACCTTGTTGTCTCCACGTTAAACCTTAATTCTCTCTAGTAGCAATATCTGCATTTATATTTGCTTGGCCTACTCAAACGCAAAGGTATATATCTAATAGTTTTTACTTGTTTCTGTGTCAGCTTCCTCAAACATAATGGCACATCTAATTATTTGGATCTGTGGTCCAGATTTTAGTACTCGGTATGTCATCCACTAACTAGATATACAGGTTTTATTTTCATGTCTGAAGTTGGGTATGCTCTAGTTTTATTTAATTTGTCTGCTGGGAATTCTTTTTTCTTGTTTTCTACTTTTCCTGTCCTTGGTTTCCTCTATAAATCATGAGCAAAATGTCATGCGTGGAATGTTTTGTCTCTTGTAGAGAAATGGGTTGGTGAAAGTAGTTAGAGATGGAGAAAGGGCAAAACCCCAATTTCCTGATCCAGTTATTCAAGCACGCCAAACGATGGTTGTGCAAAAGCACAGAAAATGGGCAGCTTGGTCATGTCCACTCAATTCCCAAGAATTGTCTTCTAAGATCTATCGGCAACTTTATGTATTTTGTCTAGTCATGCCACCCAAAATCGACTAAAATATTTCGGTCAAATACTAATTCTGGGGCATTTCTTGGTTTGGTGGGACCTAATTTATTATTTAATTTTCTTAACTTTTTCCGGGAATATAATATTCAAGATTTGTAGATGAAATTTCTCTGCTTCCACCTTACAGAAATTATTTTTTCTGGATTGGGTTTGCTAAGACGTGGTCCGAGAACATTAGTTTAAGCACGCGTAGAGCTACATACATTTTTTTTTTTTTGGAACAATTCATTTGAAGGAGCGTAATCCGTAATCTGAAGACTAATTATTCCAAGTAAAAATATACATCCCTGTTAATATAGTATATATAAATATATATATCAGTGTATATATATATATATATGTGGTTCTATACATTATTAGTACAATAAATGCCGTGCCAGAAAAGTAAAAAAAAAAACGTACATAAATTAAGCTCAACAGACCTAGTCCACGCCTACGTACGGTAGAAATGTCCAACGGGGAGTGATGCATTTAGGGAATTGATCAAAGAAATGTATAGAGTCCTAGATAGGTCCATCCCCGTCTTACACAAACCTTTTTCACTTGCAAACTAACAGTCTCTTTGATCGTTTCATTGGACTGTTTCTGCCGTGGACGATCCTTAAAGACTACTTTTGGCGTTAGTTTATGAGGCACCTAGCCTCGTTAGCAAACAAATAATAATAATAATAATAATAATAATAATAATAATAATAATAATAATATTGTGAAAAAAAGAGTCAAATTAACTTAATATTAAATAAAAGATAAAATAAAAAACATAATGAAAATATATTTGTGAGAACTGAAATTATATGCATGCTAACTCAAGAAAAAAAAAATTATTGTTGAATCAAACCAACAAAAGACAAACATCTCATTAATTGAGAATTAACGGTCGTGTTTCCAAGGATTAGCCTCTTGCATTTATAAATTAGTTATCTTTAGGCATTTCTTGGATGAAATTAAGTTAATTCAATATTATATGTAAGGGAGAAAAAAAATTGAGAGAAACTTATTAAAATAGAGAGAAAAAAAAAAAAAGGCTTAATCAGTTACATAAAACAAGCGTATGGGTAAATTGAGCAATCACTTCATCTTTATATTAATTTTTTGACAAAAGATTATACGAATTTCCAACTCTTCAAAACATTAGCACCTTTTTTTTTTTTGTCTAAGCAGGCCCATAATTGAAAAATTAAGGTGGATTCAATGCCATCAACCGAGGCCATTGCACACCCTAATATCCTGCTCCAAGAGAGGTCTCATCCCAGCCGCTGGATCCTCCAATGTAGGGTAAAGGCATAGTTGGCGAGCCAATCCGTATTGATTTCCCCCGTGACAAACATGATCAATGCGGACACACTAGTCCTTTTGCACCAAGTCTCTGCAATTTTGAACTCCAAAAAATTAAGAGGACATGTATCAACCATAATTACTAGTTATAGTTGATTATTATGTAAAAAAAAATTAATTAATTATAATTAATAATTATGATATATTAATACTTATTTTATATTTTTCTGTAATATAGCTTTTTAAGACTGGGTAGGATGTGTCTCAAGCATGGCACCAAACTCCAAAGCTCTAGGCCGCGAAATATTCCCTGAAGCTCTGCAGTGAAAAACACAAATGTCCACATTGACCATATTGGGCTGGAAACGGGTTAGCCCAGATTAATGTCAGGCCCAATTAAGGTCATCATCCCAAATACCACTTATCGGGACTCCCCGGACACAAAAAGCTGTTAGGGCTCATGAGTCCGCGACATCACAAGAGATCGCGAGCCCTCTCTCGCTTCGAATCCGAAAAATTATAAGAATAAAAAAGAAAAAGAAAAAGAAAAACAAAACTTACTCATTCTCAATTATTTATCTGCTACCAGGAAGGAAGCTAAGTTCCCCAATTCTATTGATATATTGCCTTTTGAATTTGCTTGATTTTACTTCTTCAAGGTACACTTTCCATCTGAATTTTTTTTTTGTTCCTCTATTATTTTTAATATTCGTTTTTGGTGTATTGTTTATTTTTTGCTCTCTTTCTTCTTTTTCTTCTTCTTTGTTTTTTTTTTTTTTTTTTTAATTTTTCCATGTTTTGCATCTCTTTATATTGTATTTGCAACTGCTGAAATTTCCTTTGCTTTTCTCGAGTAGGTAATTGGAACTTGCTCTATTATGGCTGCTTATTCATTAATTTTCTTGCCTTTTTTTTTCTCCTTTTTATTTATTTATTTATTGGAAACGGAGTTTTATATCAATTTAGTTTTTGAATTCTGGTTTATCTAAAATACTTGACGCGGAATAAGCAAATTTCCGTTTCTAATGGTGGCATTGAAGTAAAAACTCTAGTTGCAATCCGGTATGTGGAATGTAGAGCCTTTGGGTAATGGCTAAGAGTAATTTAGCCTGAACTAAGCGAGAATAAACTCGGTTAAGACTTTTAATCACTTTACATGTTGCTTATTCAGTCCGCCGAAGCAAGGATGAAATGCAGCACAAATGGTTCCTGAAATGGATTTTATTGTAGGGTGCATTGGGTGAGGATATCTTCTCTATCAAGTTGTATTTTTGCAGTTCCATATTGTGTCTATTTTTTCAGCTTTTTCTGAAAGCATATGTATTTGTGGCTAGGAATTTTGTGTGCAGATCAGAATTGGTCTGTGGCTAAAACGGAGAACCATTTCTTGTGGCATTGCCAATATAGTAACGCTTTTGAAGTCCACGGACTGTATTTTTTGGTCTCAAAGTCATTTCTTCTAACTAGTAGTAGGCTGCTGCAGTTTGCTGGTCTTAAGTGTTATAGTAGTAGAAACTGAAATATGATGAGAACATTACAAGATTCTTTTACACTGGGAAACCTAATTATTGCAATTCATGATTTTAACATAATCTCCCTGCATCCTGATTACTGTGTGAGTTAAGCATGGTCTAATAGTCTATATGATGGACTAGTTTAGTGAGAAGGGCAAAGTTGGTCATGGGAAATTAGAAAATTAGGGGAATTTTTGTGCTAGATGACAGTTGTATGCATTGAGGGTATTTGTAACTTGTCCTGTTAACCCTGCTACAGTGAATGTGCTTTGAGTGGGTTTTCAGCCTGTTTGTGCCTTTATTCTTTCTTGAGATTACTTGTGGATGTTGGTTGGTGGATACTACTCTGTTGTGCTTATGTTACTTTTGTTTTTGCTTGTGGTTTTCCAATGTTTGATGATTATACAGAAGCTAGTGTGACAACTGCATTTTGGACAGCCATGACTAATTCTGATCAAGTAGTGGAAAATGGGACTGCATCTTCTCTGATAGAGGAGCTTGGCAGGGCATTACATGGACTGCAAGCCTGCAAGGATTCTTGTGAGGACAGGGTCCAGTGGAGTGAAATTGAAGAACACTTCCGCAGCCTTGAGGCAAAATTGAAGAATAAATTTGAGGAGATAGAAGTCCAGGAGAAAGAATATGAGGAGAAAGAAGCCCGAACTCATGCATTGCTTTCAGAGAGAGAGGAAGCTGTTTACGCCAAAGAGCAGGAGTTTTTGGATCGTATACAGGAACTAAAAGATGCTGCAGTTGCTGTGATTGCAGAGGCACGAGCTAATTACCAGCCAACTTCTTTGGATTCCATTGATGGTGGGGATATCAAAGACAACAAGGTAAGCAGCTCTCTTGGTGAAACAAATTCCTCAGAGGAGTATTCTCCTCATAAATTGGGTGAAAACACTGGACGTGTGGCTACTGATGTTAAGCCACGTCCAGAGCTTATGCAATTGTGTGAGCAGATGGATGCAAAAGGACTTCTAGGTTGGCTTGTGGAGAACCAGAAATATCTATATTCTATTCGTAAGGAATTGTCTGTCGCACTAGAAAGTGCTGCTGAACCAGCACGTTTGGTGCTGGATATGCTGGAGGGATTTTATCCTCCAGCTGATAGTACTGAACCAAAGGGTAAGAGGGATCCTGCCCTTCAGGGCATGCGCAGATCCTGCGTTGTGTTTATGGAAGCTATGGCTGCCTTATTGGCAAGACATTACCCTGGTGCTGATCACCTTCTAAACCCTGAAATAAAGCAGCAAGCCAAGGTAATTGCTGATGAGTGGAAGCCTAAGTTGGCTATTGCAGGCATTGATGCTACCAATGGAATTTCATTGGAAGCAGACGCATTCTTGCAACTCCTTTCAACTTATAGAATTTCTTCAGAGTTTGATGAAGAAGAACTCTGCAAGCTTGTTCTTATAATTGCTCGCTCCAGGCAGGCACCTGAGCGGTGCTGCTCTCTTGGTTTAACACACAAAATGCCAGGTTGGTGTTTTTCAGCTAATGGACCTGATGGGCTCCAGAGTCCAGATCATTTTTTCCTCAGGATGCTCTTGCTTCCTTGAGGAATTGGTCATATCTTAGCAATTTGCTATATAGGAACTCTTCCAATTCTAGTTTGATTCTAGCATAAGTAAGTTATCCCATTATTGTATTTTCACTCTAACGAGCCCCATTTTTTGGTGAAGGTGTTATCGAGTCATTGATTAACAGTGGAAAGCAAATTGAGGCTGTACGTTTTATTCGTGCCTTCCAGCTTGCTGAAAGTTTCCCCATTGTTCCACTACTAAAGACATTCCTGAAGGACAAGATGAGAAGCCTTCAAGGAAGCGGAGACTCGAGTACTGTGGCTGGTGTGCAGGTGCTTTTTCTGTCTTTGTGCAGGATGCTAGGACATTTTGATAGCAATACACTTAGCGATTTCCTTTTCCTATCCAGAGTGATGCAAATGCACAGGAACTTGCAGCACTGAGAGCTGTCATCAGGTGCATTGAAGAGTGCAAACTTCAAGGTGAATACCCTCTCGATCCATTACAGAGAAGAGTTGCTGAATTGAAGTCAAAGGTTGATAAGAATAGGGTTGGAGATTTTGGTAAACACCAAAAGCAAAAGAAGCAGCGAGCTAATGGAGGATATCGTGGATTTCGTGGAGGTGCTGCTCTCTCTGGCACTACTGGTGGACGGCAACAAACTCTTTTTGCCGAACGGACAGCACACCCAGGAATGCCAGATAGATATCCTCATGCTGGTCCAAATCTTTACAATTATCAAGTTCCTAGCCAGTCTGCATATGGCCAGCAAGCCACTGACCAGAGAATGTACTACTATCCTCAAGATGATATTGTTACTGCTAGCTCATACAGTGCAAACCCTTCTAATTATAGCAGTTATCTGGGTTCTGGGATGCGGTCCTCGCAAAAGCCATATATGTAAGTCTGATGGAGTATTTTCATAAAAAGAGCTCGTTGGGAATGCAGGATTTACTCTGATATCCGTGGTGAATGATGCTGGAATTATTATCTCGTTGGATCCCCTCCTCTCAGGCTTGTCATCCGATGCCCTTTGTTGACGATGTAGCTGAAGATCAAGCTAAATCATTTCAACAGCTCAACCTTGTCTGAATTGCATCCATCATATTCAGGCCTATGTACATTGAACTGGTGGCTGTCTTCACTCTTTAATGTTGGTATCTGCTAGCATGTGAAAAAAAAAACTAATACCACACTGACGCCATACTTTTCTCTCCTTTCTGCTTCTAATTGTGACTGACATTGTTGAAGTTTCCAGGGAACCCATTTAATTTTTGGCAAAATTGAGTCTCAAACTTTAAGGACTATATAGACATCAAATTTTATGGTTCTGTCATTGTTTAGTGCTGAAGGGGAACGTGCAAGCAGGAGTTGTCTAACTACGTGAAAATTCCTCAAAATAAAATAAAATAAAATAAAATAAAATAAAACAATTTAAAATACAACAGTTTTATATGGTACGAGAAACATGGATTTTACTCATAATATTTTGATGATAAAGTTGAGTCAGTTTATCTACTTGTAGGTTAGGGTGTAAGTAAATCAATTTGAATCGTTTGATATTTATATTTAAATTAAATTATTAATGTTGGTTAAAAAAAATTTTAAAACCGCATAAATAGAAGGTAAAATCAATTGAACAGTTATTAAGGATTGTGTTTCGGTCTAGTTAATTTTGATAGTCCAAATTATGTTCTTTGGAAGTAAAATTGACAATTAAGATATTTAAAAAAAAAAATATATAAAAAATTCAGATAAATAATAAATCATTAAAAATTTGACAAAGAAAATTATACTTACGATATAGATAATATTTTATTTTAAGTAAATTGTTAGTAAAAACAATTACACTTAAACACCACTGATAAATAAAGCTCATGCTAATGCAAGTATTGATGATTTCGATTTATTTTTGGAGAGTGAAAGATACGGAAGAGTTGTCACTTACACATCGATACTCTCCTCCTGTAAAACGGCAAGCTAAACAGCCAAGCCTAATGTTGAGGACTAGTCGGTATCCCACCAAGGCGTAGTCCGGCAAATGCGACACTTCAAACGACGTCGGATCAAATATTTAAAAATCAATCAATTTGATTTATTAAGTTCCGAAAGCAACCAACGGCAATCGATAGCTCCGTTATACCAGAATTTCCCACACTCTGGATCCAAAAAAGAGCATCAAAACCGAGAAAACAAAAGAATTGCCGCCTTCTTCACTCATCATCATCATCTCATGTCACACCCACTTCAATTCATTAGCGATCTAATTTCACATTACCACCTCATCTCTCCTCAAGCGCAAGCGAGCCGCTCGCTCATGGCACGTCGCCCACCGATTCGACTCGCCGTTCATCTCCTCCGCCTCCTACTCTTCGTGTCTCTCGATCAGGCTCGCGTCAGCACAGCCAATGCTGCCTCCCTCCTCGATGGGACCCGTCCCGCCACGGTTTTGCCTCTCTTCCTCTCTTCTCCCAATGCCTCCAGAGACTCGGTGGCGAATCCTCATCGCCACCTCCAAAGATCCGACGCCAACGCCCATTCCAACGCTCGCATGAGACTCTACGACGATCTCCTCCGTAATGGGTATTGACATTGACATATGCACACTTGTATAATTACAAATTATAATAATTATTATAATTCATATGTTTGTTATAAATGGAATCGATTTCGAGATTTTCGTGCTGTTTGAATATGAATCAAAAAAATTTGGGATCTGGTGTTGAAAGGTACTATACAACGCGGCTCTGGATCGGCACGCCGCCACAGAGGTTCGCGCTAATCGTTGATACCGGAAGTTCTGTTACATATGTTCCATGCGCAGATTGCGAACAGTGTGGAAGGCACCAGGTAACATATTTTACTGTTCCATAAAAGATTTTACTCTAACCAAGCAAGATCCTAGCTGTTTTGGCTGTGCCTTTTGGAGGCATTTCATTTTTACTCGGCTTGATAAACTTATTTTGACCTTCACGGTGTCAAAGTTAATGAGAATCAAACTGAAGAAGAGGTTCCAATTAATTTCAGTTTTTGTGCTTGTCAAGCTTTGGAGTTGCAGTTTAAAGTGTTCAGAAATTATGTTGCGAAGTATGATAATTAACAACCAACTTATAGTTTCTTGCTCATTATGTAATTATTGCATGGGATTGTTCAATCAAAGGGATCTAAAATTTTAGTTAATAGAGGGAATTAGATTATGGTAAGCTTAAGTTCTAATTCTTGCTTAAGATTTTGCAACAAATACTCCCCTTGCAGTCCATATGGTACTGTGTAGCGGACCTTACTGTTTTAGATACTGGGATGGCTAAATATGTGATAATTTTAGTTGTGCATCCTGGTAGAGTTTCCTATTGTAATTTCTTGTCTGTTCACCAGGATCCAAAGTTTCAGCCAGAATTGTCGAGCACTTACCAACCTGTAAAGTGCAATATTGACTGCAACTGTGATAATGAGAGGGTACATTGTGTTTATGAAAGACAGTATGCTGAAATGAGTACTAGCAGTGGTGTACTTGGTGAGGACATTATTTACTTTGGCAATCAAAGTGAACTGACTCCGCAGCATGCTGTTTTTGGCTGTGAAAATTTGGAAACTGGCGACCTTTACAGTCAACATGCTGATGGCATAATGGGGTTGGGCCGCGGTGATCTCAGCATTGTGGATCAACTTGTTGATAAACATGTGATTAGTGATTCATTCTCATTATGTTATGGTGGAATGGATATTGGTGGTGGTGCAATGGTTCTTGGTGGCATGTCAACCCCTTTAGATATGGTCTTTGCACATTCAGATCCTGTTCGCAGGTGTGTTGTTAAAAACTTTCTATTGCTTAGATATTTTGTTATCTTGAAGTTTCCTAACAAAAAAAGTTTCATACCTTTCACACATTTACTCTAGTTCGGGATGGCAACAGTCCATATTACAACATTGATTTGATGGAGATACATGTTGCTGGTAAGCCATTGCCAATAAAACCAAGTGTCTTTGATGAAAAGTATGGAACTATCCTGGATAGTGGTACAACATACGCTTACATACCTGAAGCAGCATTTGTGGCATTCAGGGATGCTGTAAGTTCCAGCTTCTTTGGGTTTCATCCTGAATTATTTTTCCTAGTTTTTGTAGCTATGCTGGAAGAAAGTTCCTCTTGTAATAATTTCTTATTGGCAAATATTCATTTGTCTTCTAAATGATATTATGAGGTAGAATGAGCCACCTGCAATTCTTTTTCGATAATGCTATACAGGATTAAGTTTAAATTAATAAATTCATATTACATATGTCATGCTTAATTCCCTGTTCTCTTACTTCATAACCTTGTTGCCAAACATTGTTGAGGTCTCTCTCATGCATGTATATTTCCTTTCCCCATTTTCAGGAAAAAAGGAGTTTACACACCTAGGCTCTAATTTGAGCAAGTGTAAAATGAGAGATCAATGTGCTCATACTGTTGAAAATTGTATCTTATGTTTCTTCCTTTATTTATTTATTTATTTTTTTGAACCTGTATGTCCAGGTCATGAAGGAACTTCACTCCCTAAAGCAAATCCATGGTCCCGATCCAAACTACAATGATATTTGCTTTTCCAGTTTGGCAAGGTACTGTCTACATCAGAACAGGAGGGTGTATGAATTCACAAGGAAGATAAAATAATCCTTATTTTACTTATCAGAAAAATAATATTGTTCCATTAAAGCGGTAGTTAGTTTTTTATTCAGTGAGGCATCCCAACTCTCAAGTACCTTTCCAACAGTTGAGCTGGTATTTGGCAATGCACAAAAGTTATTGCTCGCGCCTGAAAATTACTTATTCCGGGTAAGCAACCAGACTTTCTGTCATTATTCCTTAAGAGAGAGGAGAAAAAAAAGGTAAAAACAAAGAATTCCAATTTCTGTAATAAACTTGAGATTGACTCATGGGGAAGTTTGTTCATTGCAACAATCAAGGTTTGTTGATTGTCGCTCTGCTTTTCATTGTGATTGACTTGTTAAACCTTTCTGATTTATGTACCTTTTTCTTCATAAAGCATTCAAAAGTTCGCAGTGCATATTGCTTGGGTATATTTCCAAATGGAAAGGATCCAACTACTCTTCTCGGAGGTAATGCATTCTGATGACTGTTGTGCTTCTGTGAAGATAATTTATTGTAGTTCTTATCATATTATGTTCACTGTTTTCCTTCTTTCTTTTTTTTGTTTTTCCCTCTGTCAATAGCTATACTGATGTTTTAATTGATAACGTTTATTTCATAACAGGAATTATTGTCCGCAACACCCTTGTCATGTATGATCGTGAGAATTCAAAGATGGGTTTCTGGAAGACCAATTGTTCAGAATTATGGGAAAGACTTCATGTGACTGATACTCCTCCTTCAGGGCCTTCATCTTCGAATGGAAAGGATTCAACTACCACAATGTCACCTACATTGGCTCCCAGTGACCAGCCCCATTATGTTATCCCAGGTAGGGTTAGCTGTGTGTCTTTGAGGAACTCTTACCTCAGTCACTTTAGTAAAAGATTCTGCATTAACATACCTGCAATACTTGGCACCTTATTGGATGGTGTAAGTATAAGACTTGGGCTGGTGCTTTTAGCATCCTTGCACAAGCTAAAGTTTGAGTAAATTTCAAGAAAATTGATGATCCTCATCTACCTATCAAATTTCATCACTTTCTGAAAAATTGTGGATACTTTAAATTTTTACTTTATGACTGTCTCCTTTCAAAATTGTTCTACTCCCTTGTCATTAGAATAATGTCAAACATTTGATGCAGTTATTTGCATGATGCTTAGTACCAAAAACATTAAGATGGTTAATTTGTAGGATTTCACTAAGATTATTTCTCTCTTTTGGGTACATCGGAAAAGTATTAAGATTATTATTACACTGAGAAATATGGAAAAACAATAGGTCCCTTATTGGAAGGTAACTATAGGATTTAAGGATGTTTATAGGGAATTTTTCTCTCCTGGAATCTTAACCTCATGTTCTTGATCTGCTAATCTTTTTCTTGGGTGGAGCCAAGATCTGGTTGCTTGAGCCTGAAGTTGTGACTAGCATATATATAGGATCACCAATGAGTCTTTTATCACATGTTGAATGAGATACTTGATGCTACCTTGCAGAGGAACAGAAAATTGGGAAAATAACCTTTGAGATGTCACTGACTGCCAATTACTCAGATCTGAAGATTCATGTAACAGACCTTACCAAGTACATTTCTCAGGAGTTGGCAATTAATACTTCACAGGTTAGACAAAGCATTGTATTGCTTGCAGATTTTGTTTTACCAGTTGATTGAGAGTAAATGGAAACTACTAATTGACCAACAAAGCCATGTCTGCAGTCAGGACCAAAAAATCTTTTATCTTTAGGGCTGTCTATTTTCCCTTGTCTCTCCACTTTCATATTTGCCTCAGAGGGCTACTAATTTTGGATCATGATGTCAGGTCCAAATGCTAAATCTTACTTCTAAGGGAAATGGTTCACTTATTGCATGGGCCATTGTCCCTTCAGGATCTTCTCACTACATTTCTAATGCCACTGCTCTTGTAAGTTCACTTTCCTAGAATATCTGCTGACTATAGGATATTGGAACTGTTTTCTTTATGGTCTTTGGTTTTTGCCTGCAGAGTATTATTGCTCAAGTTGCTGAACATCACCTGCAACTTCCTGATACCTTTGGAGTTTATCAGTTGGTTCAATGGAAAATTGAACCTCCAGATAATAGGTAGGTTGTGTTTTGTCTTCTGGGGCGGTCTCCAATTTATCATAGTTTCTAATGGTTCTGATTCTTTGATTTGTGTGGCCTTTTTGTAAATGAATGCCTTCTCTTAGGCTTGTTTATAATGTTTACCTTTCTGCTGATCATGGCCTGCAACTTCCTGATACCTTGGGAAGTTATCAATTGGTTCAATTAAAAATTTGAGCCTCCAGAAAATCAGTAGGCTTTTTTTTTAATTTTTTTGTCTCTTGGAGCAGTATCCAGGTTACATATTTTGTACTCTGGTTTTCTGTATATGGTTTGGGGCCATGTTGTAAGTGGATGCCTTATGTTCAACTTGTTATGCTAAGATGTGCTTTTTGGCTGATCACTGTTGCAGGATCCCTTCCGATTTATGTCTGAGTTATTTGTTGTGTTCACTGATTCAGTTGATGAACGGCCATAAACAGTTTCTTTCCACAAAAGTAGAAAATAAGTGTTCTTGAAATATTAACTAATTATAACTTGTTGTATGCTTTGTTATTTAGAGGCAGTATCAAAATATACTTCACTTTAATTTTTTCTTTTTTTCTTTTTCTTTTTTTTACTTTGCATCCTACTTTATTTTCTCTCTTTATGAGATTTTTATTCTTTTTTGTCTAGTTTAAGTGTTAGCTATTCATCCCTATTGGGGTCTTCTTCCTGCAATAATTGCTCAGCCTTCGTTCCTTTATGACTTTGACATGGATCATAGCAGAGCATGGGCTTTTGTCTCTTATGCAATAGTCTTCTCATGGAATCATGCAGGACATGGTGGCAGGAAAATTATCAATTGGTGGCCTTAGTCGTTATTGTCATGTTTTTTCTTGGATTATCAGTTTCTGGAATATGGTTGATGTGGAGACGCAGACAACAAACATTGAATTCTTACAAACCTGTCAATGCGGTAATTGCTGAGCAAGAATTACAGCCGCTGTAAATGGCAGGACAGAGAAAGCTCATTCCGCTGCAACCAGATCTACGTACAGGATCAAAATTTCGTCCATGACAGGCGTTCCGTCCTCACATGATGATGTTAGTCACTTTATTCTTTTCAATTCTCGAAAGGAAACTATTTTTAGGTCTGGGGGTTGAGATGGAAATAACAGCCCACGTTGTCAAGTTTGTGTTTTAGCATACCAATGAATTTGCAGTCTGCTTTAAACGAATAAAAAATTCAAAAAGTTAAAATAGAAAGTTTTATAGATTAATCCGAAAACTACATTGTGAAGAATTGCATTAATTTGTACATGAATTATTTCCTTGGTTTTTCCTCTGTTGCCCTGCTGTTGCGGTGTTGGGTATCACTTCTTGTTATTAATCCAATCAAGAATTTAGAATAAATTAAATATGACAAAATGTTTTCGGGTAAATATAAACTTGACACAAATTTGAAATTTCTTTAGCTGTGTTGAAATTAAAAGTTCATAAACATTAAAAGATTATCATTATAACTTCATCAAAAGCCGCATAATATATGGTTTAATCGAATAGAAAGAAAAAAAAAATAAATTAATTAATTACCTTTTAGGTCAATTCTCTTTGTTGTTTGTTATTCCAAAACATAAATTTCTTAGGAATGGCTTCTGTGGGTGAGTTTGAAATTATATTATCCTACTAATGAAAACAAATTCGAAGAAAATTGTACTATTGAATTTAAAATTTTATTAGTTGTTGTCAGCCAAGCAAGAAAAAAATGGGGATAACTTTGACCGACGCAACGGCCCAGCGGGTCAAAAAAAAAAAAAAGGGGCAAAACCCTAAAGACCAATCCTCGGATTCGCTCTATAATTCTTTCCAGCCAAACGGAACCCAGAAAGAGCAAGGTCCCTCGGCAAAACAAGAAAAGATTTTGTCTAAGTTCGCATGTCCACTAATTTATACTTGATCATATATTACTGAAACAAAAAGAAAATCTCAATTTATTAAAATATGTTATAATTACAAGATTTTGATTTACCATTCTCAATTACCAGGCAATTCCAAATTTTAATCATTTAATTGATGTTATAGCCTCAATAATCAAAGACATAGAACGCCATTGATCCCAAATTAACATGACACCACCAAAGTACTTAAATTCAAATTACAATGAATTGAATTACAGAGAATCTTCAATTATTTGCTAGCATCACAAGTTACACTGCTTGCCAATTAAACGCAAATTAATCAGCAAATATCTTACTAAACCATGAAGAATGACACAATGCAAGACATTTCAAGGGCACTTGGAGGTGCCCTTGGAGTTCTTCCAGTCTCTATAGCACGGGCATTCTGACTTGTTCCCGTAAGTCCCTGAAGGAACACAGTGACATTTCTGGCAGCATACGTCACAAAACCTCATGCAACGGGCCTTGTAACCTGCCTCGGCGCACCTTTCCCCGCACTTGGTGTCGCAGAAACCTTTTTAAATTTACACGTCATTTAGGGAAAAAAGTTTTTTTTAAAAAAAAACTATATTAGCACCCATAGTATATATATAATATGAGGGAATTATTATATATTTGCACGCTCTACGGTTTCAACAATTAAACTGATGGTCTTAGCACAAGTGAAGTCAAAGCATGGTGCAAATAGCAATACTCATATTTTAAACGAACAAATATTGTTCAAACAAAATATAGACAAACAACCAAACATTAGCTAATCAAAATAAATAAATTAAAACCAGCATGAAAAAGCGTCTGCATGGCAGCATGAGAGTATGTATGAGGGAAATTATCCTACTTGGAGTCGGAGAGGGTGCAGCCAAGGTGTAAGCCATGGTAGGCTGAATGAAAGAGGAGGTAAGAACCAGGGAGAGGAGCAGGAAAACAGCAAGCATAGGCTTCATTTTTTGCCCTTTTCTCAGCAGAATATAAAGGAATGTATAATATAGGATTAGAAGGGGATTTAAAACCTGTAGTGGAATGATTAGAACATTAAAGGGGATAACCTTTGAGAGAGTTTACTGTGGGTATTTATAATGCGACTCATTGGGAATTTGAGAAAGAAAAATTTGGAGAGACAAGGAGGGACCAAGGAAGGTGGCACTCAGAAGAGTGCAATAAAAAAAAAAGGTAAACGTACAGCTTCTGTACAGACTGTAAGGAGGCACCCTTAATGGGGGATGGGTACACTGGATGCCATTGCATGCCTCGATTTGAGGAGCAATTCATATTGTCCAAGAAGGTTTTGTGACGGTGAGAAGCTTGCAAGCACTTTCCTAGGTTAGGTATTAATGGTAATTAATTAAAAATTAGTTTAATTTCTCTACTTGTGAGAGCTGCAATATTAGGTTATGATAACTATGGGTTCAGGTAGATGATTCCTGTTAATGTTATTATTTATTGCTGTAATAATATATATATATATATATATATATATATATACATGAAGCGCCATTTGCGGGAGCTTCTGGACAAATAGATATGCTTGATTATTAGAGTAGTTCACTTACTGGCTCTTCATTATTTAGACCCACATGGGCATTGCCTGGACCAGCTATATTATAACCACCTCCTTCCTTAAATGATTTATTGATGCAAAGATCGTCTCGCTTGGTCAAATTATTTGTCCCCATTTTTGCAGACGATAGCTGCAAATCTCACATTTCAACATAATTCATCTTTTAAAAAAGTTCATAACTTTGTTAATTTGATACATTTTAAAATATCATAATTTTGATACAAAATCATAATTAATCCTATTAATAATAAATATATATTAAACGCTTATGATAGTACAATAGGCGATATCATCAAGAAGTCTCAAAAGATGATTATAAAAGAGAGAAAAACTAAGTCTTGTATGGTTCATAGATCTCGTATGGAAACAACAAAAAATGGGAATTGGCAGACTTTTAGGAAATTGCCCAATTGCGTCGTTGGGGGTTTTCTTGCATTTTCCTCTTAATGGCAGGGCAACACTGGACGAGGACTTCTCTAAGATTCTTCCTGTCAAACCTCAGACAGAGATCTATAGGGAGACAAGACATCGGGAGACAATCACAGGCTGTGACACCCCGATTTGCACTTATTTTATTTCATTTCCTGTGTGCAAGATAAAGAAGGAAGCTGAAACGGTCCAGCGGATTATAAGAAAAGTTTTTGTATATAATCGTGGTCAACTACTAGTTATAGATTTAAGTTTACATTATACATTATATATTTATAAATTAAAAGTATATAATTAATATTCAAAAATAATATTATAATTATAATAATAAAATATATAAATTTACATTTGAATTACATTCAATTCAATACATTTATATAAGTTTAAAATAAATTTTTTTATTTAAAAATTTTTATTTTTTAAATTTAAAATTAGTAACTAAATACTCTCCACAATAATGTTATAATGTGCAATCTTGTCAAAAGTGTTAAATATATACCGAGCAAGTGTTAGACATACCAAGAGTTCAACAAAAATTAAAAATAAAAATAAACATATTGAATATTTTTAATTAATGTATAATACATAGGATACTAATTTTAAAAAATTTATAGTTAATAATTACAATAATTTTTTTCCTATAAAAATATTAATAAATAATTTTGTTGGTAATAAAACATTATATAATCAATAAATATATTTTGTTTTAGTAATTATAGTTGGTATATGCTTTGATTTTTAATTTGTTAAACATCATCTTTTATGAATATCTAATATATTCCTTTTAAATTTTTCACCAAATACTAGTTACAATATAAAATAACAAACATAATTTGTTGGAAAAGCATTTAATTTACTAAAAATATTTATTTTGTGTATATAAATCGTATATATTCAAAATATTTTATGGCCGTGCTTTTGTCCATTGGGGGGTTATGTTTGTCCATACACAAATTATTCTGATTGTTTCGTCCGTTTATAATGATTTAGGCGTGCATTTTTGTGCGTATTGGAGTCAGCTCGGTAAACTAGCAAGGACCCTCTCTCTCTCTCTCTCTCTCTCTCTCTCTCTCTCTCTCTCTCTATATATATATATATATATATATATATATCACAATTTAAAAAGAAAAAAGAAAAAAAAAATAAATTACAAATATATGAATCATGGCAGTCATAAATCAGTCATAAGCCACTCGTTGCTACAAGGACCCCATATTAGTCTCCATGTGGTTTGACCAATAGCATCTCTGTACTTGATTGAGGGATTTTGTTAACGTCCAATTAAGCATGCCATACATCAACATCGTCACTCCCATTAATGAGCTATTGATATGGAAGCAATAGACTTATGAGGAAACGCAGCGCTTTTACAGTTGCATTTCAGAACAACTGAGGGCTTCGTTCAAGAAAATATATTTGGAGATTGTTTGCTTTCAATGAAATATATAAATATATATAATCCATCTAATCCCAGGAGGGGACATTTCCTTTGAATTTGATCAGCATGCCCAGGAAATGCATTCAATATCAAACAAAGTCAGAATTATAACTCCAAATGCTTGAAAGAACCTCGGAAAACAATGGCGGATAAATTAAAAAATATATATCAACAGTGGGAGTCCGTGATAATTTAGAGAACATGGTGTGTCCAAAAAGACCAAAAGAATGAATTTTTGAGAATCAAAGCCAGGATTTCTTGTTTCTTCCTGTCTAGAGGATGAAAGCCAGGATTGCCCATCCCAATGCCAATCCTCCCACCATCATCTTCGTCTGGCATCTTATCGTTTCAGCTCCACTCTGCAATTTGGTTAATCCAATCATGTCTTAGAACTTGGAACACAGAATATAATAAAAACCAATAAGACTGCAACTCTTATGACCGTAATTTACAGAAGATGCATATTTCCACCACACATTGTGCTGTACATTGGCACCCATTTCCCTACTTAGTATCACAATGCAGCAACTTTTATTGAATAACATGATAAACACAATAAATTAGTAAAAATAATATATATTTTTTTACATATAATTTTTGTGAAATCAAATAAATTTATAATTCATCCTTTTTTTTTTTATGTCTAACATTATTTTCTAAGTATTATTACTTAACTTTTCTTTTTTCTTTTTTTTTTTTTTTCTTTCTTGTTGCATTCCTTCGTGTTCCAACTGAAAATCATAATTTAAAGCTGATTATCCTCAAGTACATTAAAAAAAAATTACGTCACATTTGAGTTAATAAAGATTTCTACTAAGAGACTCGTGAAGAACTAGGAGTATATAAGTATGTGACCCAAAAAAAAAAAAAAAAAAAAAAAAATACAGAAGTAGAGCAATGGCTTGGTTCCAAACTCGATAATCGGCTCATTTTAGGAAATCTAAGCAGTTTTTCACTATCGTACACCAGTAGATCGAGAAATCAGTGTAATGTAGGTGGATCTCTTGTAAACGGTGCCGTGCCGAGCGGAAGTGGCCGCTAGTACTGCTGCTTAAATAGATTTAAATAGATCTCTCAATTTCAAGCTCAGATCTAGATCCACATTGTACTATTCGGGCTTCTATTCCAGTCTTAGAAACAAAATTTATAAAACAGAAAAAGGTCTGGCAGAATAGACGTACCAAATCGGCCGCAGCTGGACCAGGAGAGTTGGCTTCAGAGCTCGGTCCCGGTGACTCGGTCGGTGGCGCGGGTGGGCTCAGCAATTCCGGAGCCGGAGCAGTTGCCGGAGTTGCAGCGTGCTTCTTCTTGGTCTTACTCTTGCTTGGAGCAGGTGCAGGAACCTCTACAGGAGGCGCGGGAACCTCTGCAGGAGGTGCCGTCACTGGAGCTGGAGGCGCACTGGTCTCGGGAGAGCTTGCTGGCGGAGTAACTGGCGCAGGTGTTGGAGGAGATTTCGCCGGAGCAGAGCTGACGGGAACTGGAGATGGTGGCGAGCTAACTGGGGTCACTGCCGCTGGCGGAGTAGCCAGTGGAGTCTGTGCTGGAGCCGGTACAGTTTGGACCGTCGGAGCAGCAGCTGGCGTAGTAGCTGGTGGTGAAGATACAGGAGCTGATGATTTAGGCTTTGCAGCAGGTGCTTTAGCCGGCGGTGCTGCTACGGGTGCAGCTGGAGTCACCGGAGTAGCCTTCGGAGCCGCGGCCGGGCCTTGACCACCGACACCAGAGACAATGAAACACATAAAAGCCAGGCCAAGCAAGCTTTTGGAATCCATCTTAAAGGAGACAAGGGGCCTCGAGCGTGCTGATCAGCAACGGGGATATGCTAAAAATGGACGAGCTTCTATTTTTGTACGTGTGAGAGTGTTCCGAGCTCAAACGCAACGGGTAGTTTTAAATAGATCTAGATCGTTTTAACAAGGGCAGTCCGTACCCACTTAGTAGCCGTTTACTTTGGGCCCCACACACTCGGTATCAAACAAAGGGGCACGGTAATGCGGCGCGATACACAGTCTGGCTGGGGCCCCACAGTGTCCTCTCGGTGAATCAACGCATGTGATGAAGAGTATTTGATTAATTCAATTGATGGAGTGACACGTCATTCATCTGGCTTTTTCTACCCAACCATGGACTTTAAGGAAGATCCAGCTGGGGATGACTGAGGTGGGGACGCTGCCAGATTGACAAGCCGGTCATGAACAGCCACGTGCAATGAATTAGCAATAATTGTCGGTGCACGGTAACTTTAGAGTCGTTTCTGGCCCACCGCCATTACATAGGGCCCCGGTGGAAAGTTCACGCCGAGTCCTTGCCAGTGCGCAATTTAACATCAGTTGACAATTTTATTTGGCCAACTAATCTAAATTTGTATGAGAAATAGCATGCTTGGCGAAGTTTTGGAAAATTTTATAGTTATTTACATTATTGATAATGAATAATTTTTTATTAATCAATATTCTACACTTTCAAATGCAACAACATTTCCGTTCAAAATAAATGCACTAACATTATCATATATATATATATATATATATATATATATATATATATATATATATATATATATATATATATATATATATATATATATATATATAAATACTTTCAAATGCAACAACATTTCCGTTCAAAAAAAATGCACTAACATTATCATATATATATATATATATACATATACAAAAAAATAAAAATATTCGTTTTTTATTGAATATTTAGGTGGTTAAGAGTTTAAATTTTTATTTAAAAATTTTGAATTTTAATTTTGAGAAAAAGATGATGAGATTTATAAGTATAAAATGAATTATTATATTAAATCTCATAGTGTAAAATATAATATATATATATACCCCGTCCAGAATTAAATATATAAAAAGAAGATATTTAATTCTGGATGGGGTATGTATTAGCTACAATCATTTTCTTTTCTGGGTACGCCTTTGCATTATATATTGGATCTCATAATGTATGCAATATTAAAAAGGATTAGTTTGTGCTATAACAGCTAACGAAAGTTGTTTGCAGTGTCCTTTTATAATAAAAGCCAATACGTTTCCAGCACGAATAATTTGTCTCTTTGCATGTTCGTGTGGGAGATATGAATCCATAAAGAATCGCCCTCTCACCGCCATTTCAAGCAAAATTTTAATTAATCATTTTTAATTAGAGGTGAAGAAATTGAATGATTAGACTAATACACTTGAATTGAGAAACCATTAAGTTGGTTTTTAAGTAGGAGTGATTCAATGAGCACATCTTGAGAAAATGAACTTTGGACTTTACAAAAATTCGTGGCCTACTGGCCCAGTCCATCTTACAATTACTAGGTCCAGCGTATAACTTGGAAATTGGCACCACCCGAAATGATAAATGTGATGATTTGATATAATTTTTTTTGTTATCTGAATTTGAGTTTTTACGTTTCCCATAGGAGAAATAGAACCTTAATAGAGAAGCCTTTTTTTTTTTTTTTTTTCCTTAAGGAATTTTGAGTAAAAATTGTGAGTCTATGGTCCTCTAGTTCAATCCTTATTCTTTTACAAACTAAAACGCTCATGAGCGAGAGGCAGCCGGTGGCCAAAATTCATGATTCACGGGTGCATTTGGTAGATTCGAAGCAAGCATGCACATTGTAAATCAAACAAGGTGGTCCAAAGAGTTATGGGCTTTGCTCATCAAATTCACTGGTCCACAACTGACACATAGGCGAGTAGGCAACTGAGTTGAATTTTCCGACTGAAATAAGGTTGCTACGCCGCCTTCTACAGTGTTATGGTTGTTGCCCCTGAAAAGTTTGGTATTTAAAGCCATGGCTGGGAACAACGTAGACTCCATTGCAAATGCAAACTCACCGCAAGCTTATTTGCTCGGATGTAGCCACGAGCTGAATTTTGAAAACAAGATTTTCTAGGATGATAAATTGTATTGGAAAATAAGATGTTGAAATTTGTCAAATCCATTCAACAATTATACATGTTTTAAGGGTTCAAGTGAGCTAAAAAAAAAAAAGCAAAACATTATTTATTGAAGGCACCGAAAAGAAAAATAACACAGCTATGGGGCTTTCGTACTTTTTACACAATGTTTAAGCCAAAAGTTTGCCATCTAATTGGAATTTGACATTAACGACGAGCAAAGGTGTCTTCGGCACCACTGCCAGCAGTGCCCCGGGCCGAAGACGAAGGCTTGGCACAACTCTTTCTAAGTAAGAGCGCGCGGCAGCCTAATGGAGGATGATGCTTCATTGTCTCCTATTTTGGTCCGAGTAACGTTTTGAAGTAGATCTCTTGCTAGCTAATCGAATTACATTACTGGGAAATAATCGGTTGGTAGTTTTACAAAGATGCAGGCAACAACAGTTCCCAATTAATCAACTGCTCTTTGTTGCAATGTGAACTAGTAAGAGCTCAGGTGCAAAGAGGTGTTTCCTGGTAATCCAAGCAAAGTAGAATAGAGGATTCTTTACCGGGAGGAGGAGAGAGGTAGGAAAATCCAAATCATGGTTTGAGGCACCAAACCATAACTGCTATCAAATTTTTATCGCTCAATTGGCTCTCTCCATTTTTTATGAAATAAATAAATAATTAATTAGTTGAATAATTTGTAAAATATGTGTATTATCGTTTGTATTTATCTTAAAAAAAAAAATATAGGATGCATCCCTATTTTGGTAAACTCTTCTTTATGAGAAAAATTGAATTATGACATCATAAATAACAATTTGTTTAAATTTAAATAAATGATGACTTTCAGTCTTAACGTATTTTCATTTTTCCTGTTCAAATGAAAACCGATCTAATAATTGGACACTCTATGGGTAACAAGAAAAGAAATTTAAGTTACTGTAATTTGAAGTATGCGGACAAAACATTTTTTTTTTCACATTATAAGGAAACAAAAAAAAAAATCATTCGAGAAAAAAATGAATATATCGATTACGCTAAACCCGAAATGTATCTCATGGGCCCGATAGCAGGAACTCACACGAAGTAAATATTTGTCCTCAAGAAAAAGCCAAAAAAGTGAAAAGACAAAAAAAAAAAAAAAAAAAAAAAGGGGATCCTTGGAAAATTAGAAGGCAACAAATGTTTTTTTTTTTTTTTTTTTTTTTTCTTTTTCTTTTTCTATACGTCCACTTTGAAGTTTATGGATTCGTTAATGTTGGAAATGGCCCAACCATTTTTAAAATATTTATTAACTGGCCGAAGACGACATGGGCCCGAATTACCACGGTACTATATTGGATCACTTTGGTGTAACAACGACGTTGGAAACCAAAAAAATAGGGAAATAAAAATAAAACCAAAAATCTATAATATATAATAATTGTTGAACACGTAATGATACATGCAATAAACAAAAACGATGCTCGTGATACGATCAAATTGTCACCATCAAATGCCATTTGATTAACTATATTGGCAACGAGACTTTATATTATATTAAACTAAGTTGGTTGTGGTACCGCACGTATTTAGTAATTAGTAGTGTATTATTCAAACCACAAGATGCCTCCAATTTGCGATGGCTCGCGATGAATTGTCAGAGTCAAATGACGTTTGGTTATTAGAACAGTATAATATTGTTTCGATTCTGCAGATCTCTATTGGAAACAAAGTAGTATTACTGACAGTTGAAAATATTTCAAAGCGTAAAAATAAAAATTAATTAAATCATCATTAATAGTTAAAGATTATGTCACACTCAACATTTACTTTTGAACGACAAAATTCAAGGAGTAGGTAAATGACTTTAACCCCCGAAAGTCTAACACTCAGTCCTGTCCCAAATATTGAAAAGAAAAAGAGAGATTATATGGACACATAATTCATGAACACACTATAAATATTTAATAAAAAAACACACAAACTAAGATTTGTAATTAAAAAAATAATTCTTAAAATAAATATTATAGTACGTGCTATTATTTATTAATATAATATTACTTATTAATTATATACATAAATTCAATATATGTGTATTCAACAAGCGTTTCTAATGAAATTGAAAGACTAGTATTTTATTTTTCCTCCATGAAATTGAGTAGCTCCTGCCGGATTTTTAGCTTATTGCGGACACATCTCTGGTGTTTCATTGCCCAGAACCATGCCTTTGTAATTTGGGTTTTTTTTACCCTCTTTTTTAGATCAAAAAAAAAAAAAAAAAAAAAAAAAAAAAACACCTACACGTCAAGAATCGGGACTAGTATTTGAATTTTCCTCCATGATTTTCATTTTGATGAAGATTCGTTGGCTTTGTACCGGGAGACTTCGTTTGGCTTTCCCTATGAAGTTGCTTGATGCTGTCAGAACTAGACGGGAGGTGGGGACACAGCACTCCTTTTTGGGTCTCATGTTTTGGGCAGCGAGGGCATTTTTGGTGGACTGGTCGGTTTTCCAGTGGACATGTATTATTTATTTTTTTATTTTTTGGCAAAATTTCCTGTGGACATTTAGGTGCTGCCGAATGTTGATCTTAGGGGGCCCCAGAAGTCACTGTGTAAGTGGCCTGTATAGACGTTTGGGTGCTTTTATTTTTTTGCAATTTATTTTTTTCTTTTTTTTTGGACTGAACCATCTCCGAGTTAACTACTTCGATTTTTCCCAATATTTCAAGGAAATAATTAGCCTGCTTTTCTACAGCTAGAAAATAACTGGACATTAGTTTAGTTTGGGGTAACTTAATAAGAGTTTTGAAATAATTTAGTGTGTAGCTTTTTATTTCAGTCTGAATTAAAATTTTTTAATAAATTTTTTTAAATTAAAAAAAATAAATAATACACGTTGAATTTTAGATTAAACATATTATTACTAAATATAGAAAAAATCCCTTCAGAATCATTCGGATAGTATATTTTTTTCGGAAAGTTTGAAATAAGAATATCAACAATAATCTTGACTTACACTCACAGGCAATAAGAAATTACATTGTCTTTTTTTCTTCTTTGAGTTTCAACGAAAATTTAAAAAAAAAAAAAAAAAAAAAAAAAAGAAATGTGGGTAACTTGACGCTTGATTTGGGCAACTGTGGAAGGTAAAAGAACCCAAATTACAAAGGTAAGGTTCTGGGCAATGAAACGCCAGAGATGTCATCCAGCAATAAGCTAACAATCCGGAAAGGGGTTTGCCAATTGAACTGAAATTATGAAACCACTGATGATTATTGAACCCAGAACACACTCAGCGGCGACCTTGCTGTCTCCCTTTGACCACTAACCCAGATTCCTAATAATTAACAGACTAATGATTTTATAATCCATGACGCAAAAGCAAACCCACACAAATCGCCCATGCGCATAAAATAAAAAAGCAGCCCAATACTTCACACAGCAATGTCTTGACGAATGTGTCTAAGAAGCACCGGAATCACAATATCCGGTGAGCTCAACTGCGGTAAGTGACCCTCCGAGGACATGACCTCGACGATGGACTGGCCGCCAAGATTCTGATGCAGGTATTCGGATACGGCCACGGGCACGGCCATGTCCTTCATGCTCTGGACTATGTGACAAGGGACCGTGACCAAATGCAGGACCTGCCTCATGTCACTTTGGAATATGGCCTGTGCCACGCTGAGGGCAATGTCTGGCCTCATGTTGAAGAGGGTGCGGCTGAATTCCTGAACCGCCACCGAGTCCATGTCCCCACCCACGGCTAGCGGGGCGAACCCTGCGCACCATGCTTTGTAATTGGATTGCATCGCTTCGAATAGTTGGTCTATCTCTTCGTGCTCAAATCCTCCATAATAATCCACATCGTTCAAATACCTAAATGAAACAAAATCGCCAATTTCAGTTTTTGTGAATTATGTGGTGAGTGATGATGCCAGGAACACAAACATTTCGCTGTTGCATACGGATGTGTCTTTCATTGGACATTAGAGAATAGAGTGTGATGCAATCATGACGTAAATAATAAGAACAGCCAAAACTGAATCTTTCAGAGACGTCGTGGATTAAATTTTAGTTGTCTCAGTCTTAAGAGACACCAATAATTAAAAAATTAAAATTTTATTTTCAAAATATCAAAATTTTAATTTTATTAATAGAACAAAGTAAGCTTAATTTTACCTTGGAGAGCCAGAGATCATAACGAGCTTAGAGAAAAGATCAGGGCGGCTGATCGAGGCAAGAGCACCTATCATGGCGGAAACAGAGTGGCCCACATATATACACGACTCCACTTGCAGTTCCTCCAAGATGGCTAGCAAGTCATAGGAATACCCTTCTATGGTGGAGTATCTATTGAAATCGAAGTAATCTGGATTTGTAGTACCAGCGCCCATAGTTGTCGTACAAAATGACCTTGTAATCACCAACGAGATGGGGCACCAGGTGTTTCCACACCGACTGGTCGGTGCCGAATCCATGGGCCAAAACTATCACCTGCTCTCCTGACCCCAAGATCTTCAAGTTGTGAGCTTCTTCTACGATACCCATTTCCGGGATGTTTTTTCTGGTCTAGTTCTTGTTTGATCGCTGGAATGGCTCGGGTAGGTTTTGTGTCCTGTGGCGTGAGAGAGCAGACCTTCTCGGCCGTTGTTTTGGCCATTGAAAAGGACCGGGGCTTTTGGGGTTTAAATACGGACAGTATGTGTCAATGTTTCTTGAATAGACTATTGGGTTTTGATTAACTAGGCCTGGGTGTAAGATGTTTTATGATCGTATTCACATCAAACGGTTTTGATGATGAAATTCTGGTCAAATGTGTACAAATTCGAAGTTTGTGCGATGGGGCTGGACAATCGTGGGGTATACATCCGATTCTTTATTAATCAATGGAGGACGTCTCCGCGGCGGCTGGGAAACAGGGCGTCGGCAGTCAGCAGCAATAGTTTTTGTTTTTCGTTTCAAATGAAAAATTGTAACGCATCTCTAAATTTTTTTTTTTTTTTTTTGACAACCATACATTCTGGAAAACACAAAATACTTTTTGTTTTCAATACAATATATTTAATTTTTTAGGAAAAAAAAAAAAAAAAAAAGAGTCACGGGAGACTTTTGCCTTCCAACCCGTACGTAGCATCTTAATACTTTTTTGCTTCTTCTCTTAGGAGATTTATTAGGTTGTTAATTGTAGAAAAAATATATTTTTTAATTTCTATAATTTTTACGGTTTTTTTCCTCCCTTTGAATCTAAAATTTTAAAAATAAAAATTTAAATCCTTAATAATTAAAATGATCACTGAGTGTCATTAATGTGGAGTCAGCTATTCCAACGCTAAACCACAAGATCAAATCACCCATCCACGTGGGCAGCTGGGCTCCACTGAAAGGGATGCCTTCGTTGAGCCATCAAGCAAATAAACAGCGGAGGAAAAGGAAATGAATGACTTAACTTGCCAATTGGATTTATCCAATCGACTCGGTAACCTCGGCTCTCCAGCCTCTAATTCAACCTCATGCAACTGTGACATGAATTCTGACTCATGTCCTAATTTAAAAGATGACGTTGGCTGATGCCTGCGAGAACGTATTTTGTTCAAACATTTTATTATTGCTTGATGTAATTAACTATATAAATGATCTATTTCTGTGCCGCGCGGGATGCCAAGTGGCAAACCTATCTTCACTTATGTTCAGGAATTTTTCATAAACGACGAAAGCTGCGAAAGTACAAAATCATACTTTTCAACAATTATTTTATCATTTAGAGAATCCTTGATTTTAATTAAATAATAATTATTTTCATTTGGAGACACCTTGGTTTTAGTTGATTATTGATGATCAATTTTTTTTTTTTATTGGGATTTCTTGGTCATCTAAAAGACATGACTTTTCATGAATAAATTGTATTTATATTGTCAAAAAAATTCAATTACAAAATAAATAGTCACGTATATTTTTTTTTTAAGTTTTCTAGTCTTTCAAAAGACTTGATCATCAATCACAAAACTATCGGTCACCTCTCATTAATTCCATAAACAAGTTTTTGGCCAAAGCTAATTACAATGCTTAAAGTTGAAATACAAACTGCCCTACTATAAAATAGGAGAGGAGTATCTTCCCTTGTTGTAGTATATATGCAATCCAATGAATTTTCTCACCCACTAAAGACAACTTAAAGCACGACCCATTCTTTTAATAAAGGACGGGTTTCAGATTTAAGATACTTGTTTTGAGAAACTCTAGGTTAATGAGTGGATGACGGCGGTAGGTTGGAAATAGAGTGGCCGCAACCACACGTTCATATTTGTTGTCGTTGATTGGCAAGGATTAAAAAAAAAAAAAAAAAAAAACAAACAAACAAAAACAGCGAGCAGCTGATTCACCAAATGGACCCATAAATCCAGACGCTACACTGAAGTTGCACGCCTATCGCCGCGACAAGAGGATATGAGATACCAAGCCTTAGTTTATACATAATACGTCGCATGACAATGTGGGTATGAGTTCATTCCACGTCCCCCGGCTGCCTAATATGAGTCAATCGTTCAAAGCCCCCGATCCTCCTCTTGTTACTTCCATTAAAGTGCACTTCTAGTAGGATAATGTTAATATAAATAAATAAATATGAATTCACATCACTCAATCGATCATAATCATTAATTATTTTGTATAAAAAATACTAATAATTATATATTTATAAATTTTTATCTTTCTAATTTTTTCCGTTTGCCAACTAACTAATAAATTTATAAAAACGACTCAAATCCCAAATTTAACTGAAACGTGGAAGAATTGAGAGGAAGGTTTTTTTTGGCCCTCTCGCATGGATCTACAGTTTGTAGGGAGATACACTAATGACACCTGTACTCTGAATAAAAAAATTGCTACAATCCAAGGATATCAAATTAGGAAAACGATAAGTGGAAATAAGATTCAGGCAGAAAGAGACTGAGTGATCTATCATCCCTTACAGTTAAAAAAACTAATTTTTTAGTTTTTTAAAGCTTGAAATTTTTTGTTTAAAATACAATATGTGCAATAATATCGTTAAAATATCCAATGACTATGATATCATTTATGATAAGATATAAAATATATTTTTTGATAATTCGTTGTATATTGCATAATAATTATTACATTTATGTTATAGTTGTTATACACTATATATATTTTTTAGCGAAAAATTTTAAAAAAATTATATATATATATATATATATATATATCTATAATTGTAGGGCCTATGTTCTGGCCACTGTGCAGTTTCTTCACCTTCCCCAGTGGGACTCGTCGAATTATTGTAGTTAAACGGGAAGTAGCTGGTGGATAAGGACCAAAGATGAAAGGATTTAACGGTTGTATGACACAGGCATCCAAGTGGTCCCGCGACTCACCGTCCGGGCCCGGGGGGGTGTGACAAAACGCCATCTAAGAGTTGGTTGCCTGTACACTCCGTTTGGAATCAAACATTGGACCTTCAATCTTTGTCACGTATGGCAAATTTAAAAAGAGAATTCCTGTGTGGGTGTAGAATAGGAATATACAAGTAAAAACAAAACATTTTTAATAAATTTAAATAGTTACTTTAAAAATAAAAAATAAGAAAAATTTTAATTGATTATTCTATTTTTGTGAGTTTAACTCTTTAAAGTTAAGTTAATTATTTTTAAAATTTAAAAATAAGGATTAAAATACAAAGTTTCCTTCTAACTAATGATTATTTTGTTATCATGGATCTAAAATTTAATAAGAAATCTAAAAGAGTTTAAATGTAAAATATTTTTTCCTTCCTTGGCCAGCAAATTTGATTTTTATCAATGGTAGAGACATGGAAATTGCACAAGCAGAAGGAATGAGAATTCTAGCATTGGGCTGGATTTAGGACAACATGGTAACAACTTTTTTTTTTTTTTTTTTTAACTATTTTTTGAGATTATTAAGAAGTTTATTAGATACTAAACTTTATAACAGCGATAAGTGACAAAATTTTCTTGCCTGGCACAATTACCCAGCTAAGAGTGATTACGTTCAGTTTCGACGCTTGTATTAAAGCCTGAATCATATTCCCAAGCTTGGGTGAGCTCAGGCCTAACAAAAATTACTTGGAGCTGGATGGATCGGCCAAAACCAAAAGCTGAACTGTTCTAAACTTTAGCCTGCACAACGTGCCACAATAGCCAAGCAGAATAGATCAGCACTTGAGGAAAAATTTACAGATGTTTGCAATAAACACTTCATAAGAAAAAAAAAATTCTAAAAAGAATTGAACTCATACTTATTTTGACGAATAGACGTAAAGTGAATTCTGTTCCAATAAATTTTTATTCATGCATCTGTGAGTGTTTTTATTCTTTGTGTTCATATAATGAAACTCATCAGTTGAAAGATTTGTGTTCATACGCCAAATCATGCTTTTTAGTACAACACAGAAGGCCAGAACTCCTCATGCCAACTATGCTTTTTATTCCAAAAAAAAAAAAAACAGTTAGAACCACTTGAACTATTTAATTCAAATTTAAGTATTTTTTTTTTTTTCATGGTATTTTAATGAGTTAAGTGCGTTTTGAAAAAAAAAAATTCTGGAAAATGATTAGATCTGAAGATGGTGACTATCAGATCATTACAACATCGAGCCGCTAATTCTCGAACTTGCAATTTACGAATCCCTTGGGTGTTCATTCCATTGTGCTACAATCTCATTAGACTTTAACCTTTAAATTTGAAAAAAATATTTTCTATAGTCATCGGAAGGAGCCAAATCTAGGGAGAAACATCATGTTACGGATAAATTGGATGCGTTCGCAATGCCATCAATTGATGGTAGTGCCTGTCTGGCCAATTGATGATGCTCAGGCTATCAGCGGACCTACACATAGCTGGGTGGCGAACGATTGCCACTGTTGAACCCAACAAAAGTTTTATAAAAATCTGAAATTAAAAATTGCCTCCAGTAAAATAATGATAGACAGGGTCAATTTGTTGAACAAAGTTCTAAAAAACTAGAAAAATGATAAACTACGATTGATATATCGGCCGTAGGGGTTAAAAAAGATGGGAAACCAAAAGTGAACCACATGAACATCAGCTGTTCATCTCCATCCGAATGTGCCTGAGAAGTACAGGAATCACAGCATCCGGTGAGCTCAACTGCGGCAGGTGGCGGCCGCCTACAGGCATGACTGCAACAATGGATTGGCAACCAAGATTCTGGTGCAAATATTCAGAGATAATCACTGGCACGGCCATGTCCTACATGCTTTGGAGGATGTGGCCAGGGATCGTGACCTAAGGCAGAATATGTATCATGTAACTCTGGAATATGACACGGGCTACACTCAAGGCTATGCCGGGTCTCATGTTGAAGAGGGTTCGTCTAAATTCTTGGATTACCGCTGAGTCCATTTCCTCCCTAACGACTTGTGGGGGGAGCCCAGAGCACCATGCTTCGTAATTGGACATCAATGCTTCAAATAGCTGGTCTACATCTTCTTGCTCAAACACTCTAAAGTAGCCCCCGTCATCCAGTAGCCTAACAGTACATATCTAAGGATTTCCATTAGATTTTTTTTATTCCTTTTTCTTTAAAAAAAAAAATCATTCAAATGTTTATTTATAGATTGGTTTCCAGGAATAATAAGTCATACTATTCAAGGTTAATATAGAAAAAAAAAATTAAATTGCTTAGCTCCCAGATTCTAACGTCCAAGTTATCAAAGGTTCCAGTAACTAAACACTACTTGAACTGTTGAAGTAAAAGTCTCCGGGTTGAATTTATTAGAGGAAGGGGAGAAAATTTACAAGGTAAAGAGGGGTATTCTAATGATAATTTCTGTCCATTTTATAGAGGGCTGGAATTGTAACAGTCTTAACAGAATTAAAAATTGAAGTGTTATGTGTAACGTTTTAAAGTTTGGGAACAAAAAGAAAAAAGAAACAGACTCAAAACATTGGGAGTTTTTAGTTAATTAATCCAAAACAAAACTTTCAAAAAATGGGATTGGGGAATAATGTGTAAAATACAGAAATTTTTTTTGGGACATCGGAAATTCATACGAAAAAATTAAGAATGCCAATATGTGTATTTATCCAACCATTCCCAGCAGTTCCAATGGTGTGACTAGGAGTAGGAAAATTTCTTGCTAACATTTTTCTCATGGTTGCTTATTGTTATGAGAGAATATGGATGCCAAAAAGTTCAGTTTTATGAAATGAGTTGTCACATAACCGGTATTTATTGTAGAATGTAGGGCAAAATTTAATAAAAAATGAATAAAATTTTTAAAATCCTTAACATTATTCAATTATTTATATTACAGTATTTTAAGATTAGTATTATTGTTGTCGATTTACGGGAGGCCGTTAAGTTTCAGCCAACTTACTGCACTGAACGGAGCCTTTGTCAGGTGAAGAGGTGAGATCTCAAATAGATCATGTTTATCTTGTTTTATTATTATTATTATTATTATTATTATTATTTGAAGCCTGAGAGAATATGTTTATCACTACCTTGTAGATGTAATTGTGTGGTCGTGGACTGAATTAACATCATAGCAAACCAAATTCATCAAAATTTTGGTGTTTGTTATTCTTACTCACATTTTTTTGTGAGTATAATATATATATAATTTTATATTATATAAATTTTTTTATTTTATTTTAATTAAATTTTACTTAATATTTTTTTATTTATATTTAAATTTGAGTTAATTTAATTTATACTTAAATCAACTTAAAAAATATCTTACTTTTACTTTTTTTTTTTTTTTATCATGCTCACAAATTACCTAAATCGACAACAATACATGGTAAAGAGATAGAGACAGGAGAGCATTCGGAGTGAATATTTTGTATTGAAAATTTAAATTTTTCGTCAAAAAAAAAAAAAAAAAACTAGATGTTCCCAAGTATAATAAAATATACAACAAGTTACATTAAATTTGCAACAATGCTTTATTTTTTTTTTTTTTTTACTAGTAGTTGCACATTTTATTAAGCTTTTTATATACTTTACTATTGTTGCATATCATATGTATTTTGGAAAGAAATTAAAATTTTAAAAATATATATTATTTAACCTAATAGTTTTACTGTTAGACCAAGGGCAACAGATAACTCGAAATGCGCATATTCTAATGCAATTGAGATTAAGTAAAAGGATCGAATTCCAATTTTCACTTACATAAGTAAGCACTCATCCCCAAGAATCATCTTTTCACTTGTAATCAGTGAAAGTTATTATCTCAAAGAATGATTTGGAATAAAGGGATTTGATGCGCATGGAACAGTCCCCCAAGGATGTATATGGAGACGACAAAAATCGTTTGAAGAAAGCAAAATTGCGAGCCATCAAATGGATAAAGCTCAAATCAAACGACCAATTGGTCATTCAAAACGGTTAATTTGATGCTACCAAGGAAATGACAGGAAATGATTCCGTTTGTGCAAATTTGGTGGGAAAGGGAAAGCGTTAATTTAAGCGCAAACTTTGTTCCACTTTTATAGCATCTTATAGTTTCCTATCCTTCTGTGAAGTAGAAATATTCAAGAACAGGATATTAAAGTTTAATATATAATATTTTTAAATTTCACTTAATATTTTAAATTTTTTAGTTGGACGATTTCTTGATATAAATAATAATAATAAAAAAAATCTCTCGCTTTTAGCATTACTTCTTTAATTCTTTTTAACTAATTTCCCTTTTCTTTGCAGCTCTTCTTACAGGGCAGCTCTCACTAATCCCTTTGCTATCTCTGAAAAAGAAAAGCTTTCGTTTCCGGTGACAAGCAGCACAATCATTTTTGTCACAGCATTCCTGCTTAGTGATAGGGCTTTGTTTAAGTCTACCTGCCAACGGTAAAAGATTGATTATTATGACACATGGGAAAAGTTCGCCTTTTGAGGAAAGAAATTATAATGTGAGGGCCTCTCCAGTTGTGGACGTCTCAGAACCATATGGATAGATGTCTCCTATTGGTATAGAAACCTATTAAAAAAAAAAAAAAAGTTGAAAGGCCCAAGTTAAATTGAGGTGGAAATTCATCGTCTAGTAGATGAGTGCCAGGATTAACACTGATCGTTGAATAGTATACGTTGTAAAAGCAAGATGTTGGGATTTAATCTGCAATGAAGTTGGTCCTACTGTTTTACGGCTTTCGCAGCTGCTTCATCCCCAAGCTGTGAAACGCCCCCCATTACTTCCAAGACTTGGTCTCAAAATTTTTCTTTTTTTTTTTTTTTTTAGTAGTAATTGTGCCAGCTCATTTTTTTAATTGAAATTAAAAGCCATATTTCATGAAAAATGAGGTTTGAACTCTCAACTTATTTGATTTGTGATCAATCAAATCAAGCATATTTGGCCTATCCACAGCCAATTTCCGTTGAATGTTACAAGACAACAATTACACTTGGTCCTTCCCATTTATTTAATTAAAAAAAAAAAAAATCCTGCAAGTGTTGGGGTTAGACAAAGATAATTCAGCCACAATTCCCAGAGTTTTTAGAACTGGTAAGCTTTATATTTTTCTTGTAATCTATGTGTCTCAATCTGTCATTACCCTGACATGAAGATAAAAGTTCAACGCAATCTTCACGTCACAGTTGGCAGTTAGATTACATGAACTCGTTAGAAAGGGGAAAAAAATGATCTTTCCATAAAATGCAGCAAATCTTCATATCACTTCGGTCAATATAAAGTGCAGGCCTCCCTTATTGTAATTGTTCCTAAAGAAGTAATTGTGAGAGAGATACATAATTCCTCTCCTGGAACTCCAAAAATTATTTGCCTTTTCTTCCTTCCAGCCACAATGCATATCTCTCGCTCTCTCCCTTACCCTGTGTGGTCTCTTGGTACTCTTTTGGTGGCCAGGACTTGCTGTTTTCACATCCCACATACAGAAAAGCAACAAACTGTCACACTTTAATCATGAAAAGCACCTCCACCAGCCAGTCGTCTCCATTAATTCCATCATTTTCACCCATCATGGCCATCAATTCTCTATCAAAAAACATCCTCATAGACCATTGGTAATTAAAATACAGTAGAGCTACAATTTCTCAGGTCTACGCTGATAAAAATCTTTTTCAGCTCTGGATAGAAGTGCCTCCACACCTTTTAAAAAGAAGAGTATGATATATGTGATTCAAAGTAAAGAAAAAGAGAAACAAATACAAAAGGCACAAACCAAAAAAAAAAAAAAACCAATGATAAAAGAAAAAGTATACAAAACAAGCATGCGGAGGTATAGTTTCACGAGCCTTTGTGTCTCCTGGACCTCTTTCTCATGATCAAGGATCAACATTTAGCTTGGCTTGCATTTCAAAGCTGCTTTATCCACTCAAAGGTTCGATGACGTGACATTGCCTTCTTTCCCCTATGCTTTTCTTCCATTTTCTTCTTTATCTTCGCCTCTTTCATCTTCTCTTCTGTAGATTCTCTTCCGCTTTTATCATTGTTGACATCATCAACAGTACTACCACTGCTTTTAGTGTTGAGGGTGTTTAATGTAACTGGTTTTACTGCACTAACTGAGCAACTACACCCACCTAACAACGCTCTCTGTTTGCTCTGTTTCGTCTGTTTCTCCGCGTCTTTGCCTCCGTCGTTGTTGCTCATCTGACTAAAATTTTGAATTGTTGAATTGCTGACACTGCTACTGCTAGAGCTACTACTATTTCGACTAACAGAATTACGAACCTTTAAATCTTGTAATTCGAACGCTGGAGTACGGACGAGACCCCGTTTTAGCATGTCCCATACGGATGATTTTCGGGTTCTATTAGAGGCGGAATTCCTACCTAGTGAGGCACTTGATGTTCTGATCTGCAGTTTGGGACTTTGTAGGGTGAGAAACTGATTTGGGGTCCTTGGCTTGGGGATTTTTGCACTAGCAGCGACAGAGCTGCTGGTGCTGCTTGATGATCGAGGACTTCTGCTACTGCTGCTCCTACTACTGAAACTTGTGGACCAACCAAGCGATACGTGGCCCGTGGACTCCGACCTTGATATTCTCCGGCCTTGGTTCAAGCTATTGTGCCTGGAGAACATGTTAACACTGGTTTCTGAACCGACCGAGAAGCGACCTGGGAGAATCTGGCCCTGGAAGAATAGATCATCAGCTGCACACATTTTTGATCCTATGGAGAAACGACCACCCCATGGGACAAAATCAAATTCATCTTCATTTTTTCCGGTTGCTTTAGCCTCTTCTTTACTTGACTGTGGCTCTTCATTTATCAAATTAACTGGTAAATCACACAGAGACAGTGCCTCTTCTTCTTCTTCCTCCTGAACAGGATCAGAATGTCGCCACTTTTCATCAGCTGCCATTTTTAGAACAAGAAACCTTGTTGGGATTTTCCTGTCGAGAAACAAGGAGTAAAGAACCTAGATTTATTATACAAAGAGGAAGATTTTTAAATGCGTAGAAGCAACAGTGACTTGAATATCTTTTCTGAAAAAGGTGGCTGTGCCTAAGAGAGAACAGGTGGGGCAGAGACACGCGGAGTTTAAAGAAAAGAAGCTACTGCCAAAAAAGCATTGCCAAAAAAGATTGGAGAAAATGGAAATTGGAGAAGGCATGGCACTGGGCAGGCTAACCCAGAAAAAGGGCCTTTTCTATGCGTTAGGACCAAAACAAATTGTTGCCACTGCACTGTGCCGGCCATTGCACGAGCAATCTATGAACGCTCATTTTAATTTATCATTTATTGCTGCTCAAGTCAGGGAAAATGGAAACTTGTGGCCTGCAAAAATTTGTCATATGTGTCTTTATGCTTTTTAACAAATATGAGAGGCCAGGCTGCGAACTCGAAGTTATGTTAAATTAATTAATCATCGTAATATGAACATGAATCATGGTATTCGATGGACATTGGCCATGCAAACTAAAAGGGCTTTTCCACATGCTCACACTGTTTGGACGCGAGGAATGGCTAAATGTAAGAAAATGGAAACAAGAAATTATCCGAATTATCCACTTGCACCATGGCGAGGCATTTATGCTAATTGTGCATATGGTTGGTCCTTATTCGAAAAACATTAGTCGAAGAAGGGATCATTTTTATGGTGGGATTGAGATTTTTAAGCAAAATTATTGAATGCTCTGTCACGGGGACCTTGAGATTGAATGAGACACAATGTGAACAAAGGTCCCGTCTTTAATTGTCATTGTCACGAAGAGGACGTTTACTTGGGATGCATAAACGTGGAAGCAAACGTGGCAGGAAAATTTAAAAATTCTGATTAGAGTCAAAACCGACGGTATTGACAAAGTTGGATATTTCTTTTAGTAAATCATCGCATCGGATTTCTTTTTTTTTTATTTATGCACATCACATCGGAAATTGACAAAGCTGATGTTGATAATAACTTTATTTTTTTTTTTTTTTTTTTCTTATATAGCATTCCTAATTGGTGTTAATCGCTTAGAATTGGAATCGATTCATTGGCACGGCGGCAATTACAATTACAATAAGCCGCCGGTAAATAGTGGGCTTGAATCACTTGTTATAATCAGACCATCAAGCTCCAACAACCTTGAACAGCTTTCTAGAAGAAGCAAAGCTTACTGGTGTAATTACTCTCGTGTTGCACAATTTTTGTTATATTTAATCAATCACGTAAATTTATAAATGTTAATTCTAAGTATATGGAATAATTTATAAGTATAAGGAAACACGAAGTTTTTTATGGCGAGAAATATGAAGAATTTGAGCAAAAAAAAAAAAAAACTGCATATTTTGAGGAACAAAAGACAAAAATGATAGAGATTATATAATTTAATATAGTAGACATTTAACTTAAATCCTCAAATTAAATTCCACCTCATATTTTGAAAAGAGAGAGAAAAATGCATTGATATAAAGTGATTATCTCATATAATGTAGGAAACGCATAGACCTAAATCTTCTAATTAAATTCCTTAATTTAGCCACTGTATCTCAAATAAACCAAAAGTTATGAAAGAAAAGTATAAAATAATTAACTCTCTCTCTAATTCCCAATTTACTATATATAAAATTTTAGAAAAGTTTAAAATAATTAATGTTCTCTCTGCTTTCCAATTTATTTTATCTATATATATATATATATATATATATATATTCCCCTCCCCGCCCCTTCCCACCCCCAAAACACCAAATAGGTGAAAGATGTGACCCAAAATAAAAAGGGCAAACAGTAAACGTGGTTGATTGGACATCTAAGCTTGAATGCACACAATAAAAAGCAATTTAATTGGGACTAAGCATATGATATTTAGTTCCCAAGAGTACGCACAAGTGTTTAAATTTTAGACATTTATATTTAAAGTTTCAAGTAAAAAAAAAAATCATCAACCTTGTCCATTGATGATCTAAGAACGATCCAAAACCGGTGGTCTTCGATATGTCATTAGATCTCATTTGCGTGTGCATGTAATTGTGTCAATGTTTGGATTGGTAGCGTGCTATGCGCATTTTCTCTTTTTCATGTGTAATGAATGGATTGATACTTGAAACAGTCAAAAATTAGATGAGTGGTTAACCAAGGTCAGGTAAATGAGACGTCATCATTTTGCCAATCTTTCCCCTCTTAAGCCTCAGATTAATTACTGCAAAGTTTTCCACATTTAGATAATCCAACCTGAAAAGAAAAACGAACAACTATATAAAAAATTGTTAAGTAGCTTTGAAATTCAAACATTTACCAACAAGTTGAGTGACGAAAGTCTCCATTATAAATTTTTGTAATTCATACTTCTATTTTATTTTTATTAAAAATTTTATTCAATCTTAAATTATATAATTAAATAACTATTAGTTGTTATAATAACTAAAAAAAATAAATTAAGTTTATTTAATTTAATTATTTAATTCATACTCACTCTTAATTCTAAATAATAATAATAATATAATAATTAATAATAAATAATATAATTAAAAAAAAAAATAATAATAGGTAAAAAAAATTAATAATATTTTACAGTAATTAAATTCAAAATAAATGTTTATATTTATTTCTCAAAATTTTTTTTTAAGAGTTTAGCTCAATTAAAATTTTTTTCTTTTATATTTAGTTTATCTTAATTTTGATTATAATAAAAAAATATTATAAAATTTTTATAAGAGTAAACTATTTTTTTTATCATTTAAATATTTATATTTTATTATTTTTATTAAATATATTTTTATTTTTTTTTTTTAATGTCAACTTTTCTCTCTTAAAAGTTTATACTCTTAATTTTTTTTTTTCCTTTTTATTTCTTTTTCTTTAATATATAATTTAACTCCATTCAAAATTTTTAATGTATCTTATAACAAAAAAAATTATAATTTTTCTATAAAAAATAAGAAATTAGTTATTATATATTAATTTTTTAATAAAAAATTAATTTACAAAATATGAAATTTTATCTTTTAAATATTAATTGATTATAATAATTAAATTAATCAATTAATTTAAAATTTTTATAATTTTTTTTTAAATTTGTATGTTTTCAACTTCTTTAATTCTATTAGTCTACTATAATTATGAGTCATGTGGATTAATCTCAATTCTTTGTCATGTCTATAATGTTGAAACTTTCAATTTTTTAACTATTTTTGGTCAACCACAATTACTAATTAGGTTGATTAGTTTAAAATTTTTTTTAACCTTTTCTTTTTGTTCGATCAACAACAAGAAGTCGTCCAATCGATAGATACAAATTCTCCACTTATTTTCTGTTTTTTGTTGGTTGACTGGTGAATACCATTTGTCAATCAATTCAAGTTTTTTTTTTTCTTTTTAATATGTTTCTCTTCTCTTTTCTTCAAATCATCTAGTCAATGGCATAAGTCAACTAATTTTAAATTTATATTAATTTTAAATTTTCCCATTTTTTTTTTTTTTTTTTTTTTTAAAATTACTCATAATTTTACTTAAAATATTTTTATAAATAAAAATTTGATAAAGATGAATAATTGTTAGCTAATTTCAAATTTAAATATATTTTTTTTTTTCATATTGAAGATAAGTCAAATAAAGCCTATATAAACAAAAATAATACTTAACTAATAAATAATCACATCAATCAACTATGTGGAGGATGTCAAAATATAAAATAATATAAAATTTCACTAAATTTAATAATTTTTCTATTAATTACAATTATATTAACAATCATGTTTTTAATTAAAATATTATTATTATTATTATTATTATTATTATTTAATTTAAAATTTTTTAAAATAAATATGTAAACCGTTAACCATTAATATCTTTTTAGGAGCATAATTCACACTTTAAATTTGTTTGAATGCAATAAGATAGAACAATGTCATCTGATTGTGCTCAATACCCAAAAAGATCTAATTAGATGAAGCCTACTAAACTATTGTTAAAAATAAATTTAAAAAAAAAAAAGGAAAATCAGATTTAGGGAAATTATCTAAAGGTCCTAAGCAGGCAAAATTTGAGGATTGGGCAACAGTTTTTGCAATAACTAGTTGAAAAATATGATACTACACTAACGAACAAGTGTTACAACACTGAAGTTATAATGGTTACGCTACAAAACCTATTCTTTCACTTTATCATGAGTACACTATGGTAGGACGCCCCTTGTTGGACACCAAACAATCTCATAGTAAAGGCATTCAATTGATGGGTTAGCAAGGTCCAATTGGGGAGTGTGTTAAACTCAACATGAATAGGATGGCTGGGGGGAACGTAGGTCCAGCTTGCGTAGGAATAGTAAATCATGATCATACAAGAAAGTGGCTTGCAAGTTTTACTTAATACATAGGCTTTTTCACTTCCTTTGCAGTAGAGACATAGGGAATTTATTCAAGACTAGATTTAACATGGAATTATGGCTTCAAGCATATGTGGCGAGAGGTGGACTCCCGAGTGGCCTTGGACAGCATTCATAAAGGGGTTCTTACAACGCATCCACTGGTCAATCTTATTCAGATGTCCAGGGAGTTGATGAGAACGAACTGGTCTGTTACAACATCTCATGTATATAAAGAAGCCGACAGCGTAGCAGGGGCATGGCAAACCTTGCGTTCAAATTAGAGTGGGGTTGCATGTCTTCCACTAGCCACCACAAGAATTGTTGATGTAGCAGGATCTGATTGGGACCCTTTTTGGCTTCGATCGGTTCTATGAAGAGGTCCCTTCAATCTTAATTGTCTTTGTCCTTCCAATTTGACCAAAAAAAATTTTTTAAAAAGAAATCTTCGAATAGGGCTTCTGTTCATTGCGGCCCTCAAATATTGTCCAAAATCCAAACGTGCACGCTATTTAGGTTGTCATGAAGAAAAGAGGAAAAGGACCGAAACCGAATATACATACCAACAACATTTACTAAACTTGATGACTATTAAAGACAGTTTGACAAATGAAATGAAGGATTTCAGGATAAATTTCTAACCTTCAATTAGTTTAACTGGAGTTCAAACCCAAAAATTCAATTATTTGTATCATATACAAATGAAAATGGGAAAAAGTTTCCCAAGGCCAAGATGCTATTTTAAGAAATAACACTGTTAGAAAGATGGATGAGAAATAGATGGTGTGTTGTGTAGCTGTCTGTTTCCTTGCATGGTTTGCGTCAAGACAATTAGCAGAGTTTGTGTATAGGAGTAAAGCTTAGAATTGGGGAAAAAAGAAGGAAGGGGGGGTGGCATCAAAGAAAAGAAAAGAAAAGGCATTTTGTTTACCACCCTCTCATTTCACAATTTTGCAGCTATTTTTTAACTCTCTGGAATTATTCCTTTATCTTTTTGCACATTAAAGACACACCAATGGCCAAAACCTCTATTATTGTTCGTAAGGTTGCTGAATTTGAGATTGACTTATGATTATAAAATTTTATTAAAAATAAAAAATTAATAATTAATATTCAAAAATATAACTTATAATAATTTTTTTTATATATATTAATCTAATAAATAATAATAATAATAATTGTATTGATTACCCTTTCAAATGAAAAAGATAATATTTCTAATTTTTATAATCATCAAAAAATAATTTTTATATGTCATTTTTTTTCTTTTACATGTACCTATTTATTTGTTAATATTTAGTATTTAAATTTAAATAAAAATATATTTTTATTTTTTATTATTGATGAAAATTAATTTTAAAAATTTGAGAGTTAACATAAAATAAGATAAAAAAAAAATAAATAATAAGTAGAATAATAAAAGTAAAAGTAAAATTTTAAATTTTGTGGAATTTATAGTACATTTTAGTAAAAGAAAAAAAAAAGAAGAACAAAAAAAATATGAAATTTCATTATAAAATATGTGAGAATTATGATATCAAATTAAGATTTTATAAATATTACAATATGAATTGAGACTCTACTAAGATTCTATCTCAAAAAAATAATAGTATAATTTGAATTATTAATTTTATTTATCATCATAAAAGCATAAAATTTTATAATTTGGACCGAGATTTTAACAACCATAGTTGTAAGCGTTATAAAACCGAGAAAGAAAGCTAGCATCCAACCCCTTAAAAGCCATCCTCTGCCCGTGGGCGTTCAAAAAGGGTCCAGTTCTGTCTTTGTCGAATTTGTATCTCATTAATGCTATAATCTATGTGGTTCCCTTCCTAGGATTCTCAAATTGCAAATTGTGGTTTCTGAAATTAATCAGATGGATAATTGCAAGGAGTTGAAGAAAATCTTTATATGGTTCACGGGTACTGGCCTTCTAGCCATTATTTTCCTGCCATGCTATCACACTTTGGGATTGATACGTGGAGGTTTACCCGCCAATAAACTCGTCCTTATTTTCTTAGAAGTATTTTTAATTAATAAACACTATTTGTACCAAGAAAAAATGAATCTTATATTAAAAAATAAATAGTATGATTGTTGTTATTTAAGCTTAAAATGTGGTGCGGTGGAGCTCGACTCTCCATCACAGAAAATATTTGTTAGAAAGAAAAAAGACAAATTACACTCGAGCGTCCATTAGTATATAAATAATACCTTCATTTTTCCAAATTTTTTCTTTTTTTTTTTCTAAATTTTCTCTAGCTCATTTGATGGGAAACACGGAAATGTTTCAATTCATATACTACAAGGAAATTGATTAGAGTAATATTCTTCTTAATTACGAACAGATCCTAAACCTTAAAAATAAATTATACAAACATTTTTTTCAAACTAACGAAATCATATCATCATAACAATATATTCACACAAAACCTGTTAGTACAGTGCATGACAATTTTTTTGATGCTGGATATATGTATATGTAATTGTAAGATGCGTTTACACGTTATCTTTTATGAAATCCTTTCTTATTAATTATTAAATTCGACTTTTGGATCCTAGTTCTGGATTTAAGGAATAGTGTGGACCCTGGATCGAATAATGATAATATCACACGAAATCGAAATCCCAACTTCTCCCGACCTACCATTTACAGTACAACTTCTTTAAGCTGCTTGTTTTACGGAATATTTCTATTAGTGTTCATCTTCATTTTGCATGAGCACCTTAAACAGAGCGATGTTGGTAAGAATCGAGAGAAATCGGATGTTGGTTTCGTGTGATACATCATTGTTCCCCTGGATCACATGCTTGCAACCCGGTAACAGTGCAATTGTACCTTAATAATGCAAATCATAATTTAAAATGGAAATGGTTTATCTATGCAAGATATATAATTTCGTGTGCAGTACTGAATGGATATGTTATCAAATTAAAGGGCATATCGTTAGTGTTCTGTCACTGTCAAAACTCTCTGCATTCGGAGAGAAATGCTCTGCATTACATACAAGTCTTTCTGCAACAGCCTCTTTTCTCCCTCCCCGTGCCTTCTATCTCTTCCTTGAATGACAAGGTTTTATTCAAATGCTTTACATGGGCGTAATTTAATACTGGAGATGTATCCTGGTCAACTGAAAATTACAAGGAGATTCCTTGTAAGATATTGTATCGTGTGTACGCCAGCCTCATAGAAAATGGAAAAAAAAGAAAAAAAAAAAAATTGCTTTGGATTCTTATACTTGAGATATAATTTTATTAAAGAATCTGTGTTCAAGAAGTTAACATATTCCGCCGAGGAAAAGAAGTCGTCAGCTTAACTTCGTGATTTGTTTAATTTCTACTTCTTTCTTGTTTGCCCTGGGTTTATTCCAAAGCTTATGATTTTGATTTTGAAATTTTTGATAGTGATACCACACCGTCCTTAGTTGGGGACAGTGAAATTCATTGATATTCAGAAATGCCTCCAAAATAAAAATCACACTGACACGCAAAGGACGGTCATGAAATAATTAAGTAAATATTTTTTTTTTTCCCCAAATTATAAAAGTTCACTATTTTTTATTTAGTATAATAATTTTTTCGAAAATTATTGATGCATCAATACATATCATTCCGAAACTTTTATGGGAAGCGAGCATTGCGCAGCATTTTCGGTTTACAAGTCATTGAATACTAAAGTACGAGTTTAGCGTACGTGACTCAAATATCATTTTTCGTGTGCTACTTCGAGAGAAGCCTTCAAGTTACGTGTGCAACCAAGCTGCATGCATTCTGTGTAGAGACCCGTACTAGAGCCTTTACCCGTTAATAATAGAATGCTTTCGTCATTTCCCCTTTTTATTTGTCCCCATTTAACAGATGCATATGCTCATTGTATATTTAATCGTGCATATATGGAATATCTGATTCAATTGCAGTATAGTAGCATTAGTAAAATTTAACGATTAGTGCTAATCGTGTATGAACATTGGAATAATTTGATTACATTCGTGCATTAAGCACGCTACATTGAGCTAAATGAGAAGTTAAATTTTTTATTTTTATCATCAACACTGAGGTGAGACTTGAAAGAAGATGAGACCATGTGGAGGAACAACTGATCACTTAATGGTTGACTCTAATCTAATCTACATTGAAACAAATCCAAGAAAAAGGAAAATCAAAGCTCAAGATCATATGTGTTGCAAAATTCACGGAAGACATTCAGGTCACTCCAAGTTCAAAGACCAAGTCCTTGTGAGTGGATTAAGTGAAATTAGTTAGAGTAAGTGAGCTAACTTAAAATAATAATAATAATAAAATCTAGAACATTGGAAATTCTATTGTACAGGGAAAACAGGTTCAGAAATTCATGAGAATCCATGCAACAACACGAAGAAAATTTTGCAAGCTTCTGGGATCACTTCACCAAACATCCAGCAACATTTTTTAAAACAGTTCCAATCGTGGAGAAAAGGTGGTTCACTACTTGGTAATTACGCCTTTGGAATTATTAAGGAGTCAGAATTTCAATCGTGCAGAAGGTGTAGTCTAGATAGTTTATCGGCATGTTTCTACACAATGTATCCAAAATTGAATCTACGCTCTGTTTCTCTCTATAAGTTGAAATATGCCAGGTGATCCTAACTAAAATGGGTTGGGTGACTTTGTCGAAGCTTGAATGTCAAATTTTAAATTTAACTTGATTTATTAGTATTTTGAGTGGTAAATTTTTTTATGAAATAAATTAAATTAAAAAATTAACAGATAATATTTAATTTAATTTATATGTATAATTATCAATATATTTGTAATATATTATTTTCTAACAAAAAAAAAAAAAACAAGACAACAACATGCAATATCCAAGACATTCAGTAACTTTTAATTCCAATCCATTTATTGCATACAGTCTTTAGGAAGCACGTTTAAAGAGAGTGGGCCTTGGTTACATATAAAGGCCTATATGACTCATGCCAAGGTCCTAATTGAGATGTCTGACCACATCGTGTCCCGGCTGCTAGAGTATAAAATTGACTTGCCAGCTTGCTCTGCCTGCAATGTCTTGTATTTCGGTTCTCCTTTCACCATATTCAAATACAATGTTGAAATACCATTACTAGTAGCATGGTAAAACTGTTCGATTTTAAGTTTAAATATCAGAGTTAAATTTTTAATCCCAACAAACCAGAAAAAAATATATATTGTTGAAATAATGGTTTGCCTCTCATTTGAAAGGTTTGTTAGATCATTTACAACTTGGCGTTGCAGTTTTACGGAGTTCATTTATAAGGAAATGATGGATAAATTAAATTAAAGTCTTACATTTTGATGCCAATTTTGCAGTTTAGTAGTCCAGGCTCTTTTTTTTTCTTTTTTTTTTTTATAACGTAGATTTTATTAAATTGAAACTTGTTAAATAAAATTTAATTTTGAAATTAGAAAAAACAGAAGCTAAAAATTGAGATAAAAAAAATAATTTATTATAATTACATAATAAACTTGGTCTATCGAATTGATTCTCATGAATATTATTTATATATGTTAACAAATTGTGTTGGTAGAAAAACTATGATCTCTTGTGAATTAAAATTATAAACGTCAAATCTCAAAATTTACGTTTTTTTTTTTCCTATTTTTGATGTAATTTTGTACTTATAACGTCCATGGAATTATTAGAGAGTTAGACGGCGGTTGGGTTTGGGCCCTTGATTTTATCTTAATGCTGAGCTTGGATCTTGCGTTTTATTAGTGTTGGGCCTGCCTTTTAGCTTTGTTGGCATCTTCACGATTGCCGTGTATGCGATTCACCGATAGGCTGGGGCATGGAACAAGACCTTACCCTTTTCACGTCACTTTTCCTTGGACCCTGGTCAACAATAGACGCTCCACTGCTATTATTTATTTATTTATTTATTTTTCGACGAATAAGGTAAATCAGGTCTCCACCACCGTCACCACCGACAACGACAATAACAACAACGGCAAGAATAATGACGTGTACCTAGAGATGAAAGAATAGTTTAATGTGAATTATTAAAAGTCTATTTGTTAATAAGATGAAGACACAAATTGGCCAAAATAATAATAATAATAATAAAGGTTGCGTGAATTACCACAAACTAATTATGAACAAGTGACTAGTATGTCTTAGGTTGAAGAACTTGATCATGGCATATCAATCGGAGCCAAAACTTCATAATTCAGCAACCATGCAAAAATTATTTTTTTATATCTTTCTTCTCATAACTTATAACTATTATTATAAGTTTTGTTATAATTTTTATTATAATTTTTATGTTATTTTTATATTTAATTATAAATTTTAATAAATATAATAACTTATTTTTATTTTATTCATATATTTAATTTAATAAATTTTTATATAAAAAATATTTTAAATATAATATATAATTTATATCTTACACTTTACTTATTGAATTAAATTTTTAAATAAAATAATATTAAAATAAATTTTATAAAAAAATAATATTTAAAATATTATGTTACATAACTAATATTTTATATCATACAAAAAAAATAAATTTTTAATAAAATAAATTAAATGTACATGTACAATATTACTATTTATATTTGTGTTCATCTTATTATAAATAAAAATAATTATAAATTTATATAAATTTTATAAATTTTTACTTTTTAATACAAATAAGTATATAAAAATTAAATTTTAAAATATTTCTTTAAAATAAAATATATTAAACTATCCTCGAGAGCCTTTGAAGAATATAGATTACAGCAAAGCATTAGCACGACAATCACATCACAAAAATGAAATATTCAGAGGGAAATATTGTCTCTGGGGGCTGAAATTTCCTGAGCAGTGACCTACCATTTCATTTGACCTTAGACTCTTCTTTGGAAATTGGAGAATCGACAAGTTTCATCCTTGACTGTTACCCTGTGCTGTCTCTTTATTACAGCCAAAAAGTAAAAAAATAAAAAAAGAATTTGACAAAAGGACAATTTCTGTTGACCTTGTGACTTACTCGGGAGAAACTCGAGACAGAATGCAAGCACAACAAACATTCTGGGGGCGCCGAGCTAATTACTGGAATACTAAGAGAATTTGCCAATCGCAGCTGTTTTTATTTGTCAAAGCACTTGAAAGTACACTACTGCCACCACAACAACCGCCGCCTCCGCCTCCACGACGACCAGCCGCGGCACAGTCAGTAAAAGGGAAAGTAGAGAGAAAAAAGAACGCGATTCTGAGAGAGGGAAACGAACGAGAGCGGGTAACTTTCTAAAGTTCTGAAAGAAAGAAGAAGATCATCTTTTAAGTTACTCATGAAAGCGAAATCGAGCAAAGGAAACTGGATCTTGAAACCTCGGTTAGGATTACCTACGTCTTTCTAGTGTGCTCCTTCGTCTTTGTCGCCGGCTTCTTTGCCTCCAATCTCCTTTCTCAGGTCACAATCTCACGAACAGTTCTGCCATTTTTATTTTTTATTTTTTATTTTTTTTAATTTTTGGTGCTTTCATTTTCCAACTGTTATGAACATGGTTTGGTGATTTCTAGTTCATCCTTTTTTTTTTCGTAGAATATAGCAGGTGATGCTAAAGCGGGACAGAGAGAGAGGAGGCAGCCTCATCCTGTGAAGGATGAGAAGATTAAGTATGAGACGTTAACTAAGGGAGAAACTGGAGATGATTTTCTCAGTGTCATTCCCTTTCAGGTGCTTTTTTTCCTGTTCGCCTCGCTTTAATTCTCTCTTTGGAGCTCTTCTTTTGTGAAATTGTAAACAGTTGGTCACTGTATTGAGAGTGCGGTGAAAGTACGTCTTTGAACTTTACAAGACAGCTGAATGCTGGATCTAGAGAAATTTAAAAAATAAAAATAAAAAAAGAAAAAAAAACTGATTAATTCCTGGATTTGGATTCATAATTAGCAAAGTTTTATTGTTCATGAAAAAAAAGAAAAAAGACCCGATCCAAATTCCTGACTTTGTAGGATGTGAGGAAGGTCAAATGTATGCAACCTAATCTTTTTTTTCACAAAAAGGATGTTTCTTTGAACATGTGATCTCAAGTTCATGGCCATTTCTTGCCCTTCCATGCATCATCACAAAATTAAATATACTAATGCCTAGCTTTAGCATTTTATCTCTTTTTAGAATGATCTGAGTTTCATTTCTCTGGTTCATGATTGTGCAGATGAGCTATTTTCTTAGGTTGTTTTGAAGTGATTGAATTGTAAGAAAGATTAATGCAGGTTTTAAGCTGGAAACCACGAGCACAATATTTTCCTAAATTTGCATCTGCAGAGCAATGCCGATGGATAATTGATATGGCAAAGGCAAACCTCACACCATCAACCTTGGCATTACGGATGGGAGAGACTGAAGAGAACACAAAGGGGATCAGAACCAGGTGCACTGTATATGGTCTTTTTCCATCATTTAGGCCTAATATGTTTTGTCATGCTGATTATATATATATATATATATATATATATATTGAGCATAGCATAAATCTGCAATGAGGTGCCTAAGAAATTGATATATCCCATCATGCTATGCATACACTTCCTAATATGGCAAATTTACCTGAATTCATGTCCATGAAAGGGGCCATTGTCATCTTCCATGACAAGTTTTTCGACTACAAAGTACCTGCAGAACATGGTGAATTGATTGCCAACAGAAGGCTTGCATCTGATTGTTATCTCTAAACAAAGAGTTCTGCATGCAAATATATATGAAATACAAGCAGTATATTTTGTTGAATATTTTGTTGAATATGCTGGGTATCATGCTGTCAGCTTATTATTCTTTTTTGAACAGTTCAGGAATGTTTATTAGTGCAGATGAGGACAAAACTGGGCTTTTGGGTATTATTGAGGAAAAAATTGCTAGGGTCAGCATGCTTCCAACAGCCCATGGAGAGGTATCATTTTGTGGCAAAGTTTCAGATTTTCTGAGGCAATCTCTTTCCCACCCCACTCCCCCCAGCAGGGGTTGCAGGGCGGGTATTTGTTTGTACATATGAACCATATCTTCTGAAATATGCCTTTTTTTTCTAAGCACCTTCACTAACCAGGGTTGCATTGTGTTAAGTTTCTTACTGAGGGCAATGTAAGATGCTCTGCTGTTTTGGCCTAAAAACTAAAATTTGAGGATTGCTGATTCTAAAATTTATCATACATACTATCTGCCCTGTATATTCCTGTATGTTTGTTGAGGTTCACATCTCCCATCTATTTTCAGCCATTTCTTGGCTGTTTCTATAGAAAATGGCTGAATGAAAATTGCAGAATTTCCACTCTCAGACTTGGAGGAGATTCTCCATCCCAGTTCCAGTTCTGTGATTTGGAGTTTATTGTTGTTGCATTGGGCATCAGCTTCTGCAATTTATGTTTGAACCTGTCTTTGGTTATTCAATATGTGCTGCTACTGTATATTTGATCCAGGAATTGGGAGCTTATGGCTTTCATGTCACTGATTGACCTTCCAACTGCAATAAAAACCACAATTTTGTTCTCATAAAAATTTATCTTATTTGATGCAAATATTAAACTTTTTAACCTTCTTTGCAGCTTTCTTAAAAAAATTGTTTTGTATGCATGGATAGAGTACTGGTCCTACACTTGCCATCTGTAAAAACTTGCATAAGTTAATAAAATGAACACTCTGAATTAAAATGGCAGTACCTCTAGCATAAGAGAAGAGTGGTTTTTTTTTCCTCTATTCCATTCCATTTGATATTTAAAGAATATTCATGGCCTATCTACCGTATATAATAGTCTTATTTTGTATCAACTAGATTTTTTTTAGGGAAGTTTTAAGATTGTAGCGATCCATGTTGCAGCCATTTAATGTGCTACGGTATGAGATTGGGCAAAAGTATGATTCTCATTATGATGCATCCAATCCAGCAGAATATGGCCCACAAAAGGACCAGCGGGTAAAACTTCTGAATATCTAATGTCTTCTAAATTCTAATCTCCAAAAATGCAAAATCCTGCATAGGGACACAACTTTGCAGGACTTTGCATTTGAAACTTATGTGGTTTCAAATACCTTTTAAACCAGTCTTGATCAACTTTGACACAGGTTGCCTCATTCTTGTTATATTTATCTGATGTTGAGGAAGGAGGAGAAACCATGTTTCCATTTGAGGTAAAAGATAAAACCCTCCCCTCTGTTTGTGGATCAAATCAAATTGCTCTGCAGATTTTGGCAATCATAATCCTGTCTTTCTTCTTGCAGAATGGCAACATTGATGAAAATTATGATTTCCAGAATTGCAGTGGTTTGAAAGTCAAACCTCGTCAAGGAGATGGACTTTTATTTTATTCAGTTTTCGTCAACACTACGATTGATCCAGTAAGTATTTTGCCACATTATCATCAATTTTCTTCATTCATCTAACTTGGATACACAGAAAAGAAGCTCAATTTGATAATCGGAGTTGATTAAATTACATGCACTCTGTCCCCTTCTATGCTTTTTGAATGACAGCTCTTTTCTAAAGAAAAGGAAAGAAAGAAAATAATGAAAGCCCTTCGATTTTTGATTACAAAATATGAACACTTTAAACTCTATTTTCTTTCATTTTTTTCTTAGTTGACTCTACAATCCGTAATTGTTGCGAAGCCAACCATGAAAATGATTGAATGTCACAGCATACTAAACTTGTCAAAATATTCATTTTAGCACAAAAATGGTTTCTCTACTTTCATTTCCGTGTGTTTGGATCTTGAGACGATCAATTCATTAGTTGTTCATTTGTCGGCAGACATCACTTCATGGAAGCTGTCCCGTGATCAGAGGAGAGAAATGGGTGGCTACAAAATGGATTAGAGATCGAGAACCAATAGACGATTAAATTCCTTGCGCATGATGTCAGCTCGTGGGAACACAACCGAAAATTATAAAACAATAAAACGCCGAGGGGTTGGATGGGGGAGGGGGCAAAAAGAGAATAAAGGGAATGATACATTGTAATGAGTGGGCTTTTTGACGGAAGGGTGCCCCGTGATATTCACCGACTATTTTGTACAAGAAAGTCATCCCAGCATAGCTCTGCGTTCGTTCGACACGTAAGAGAATCTGCAGCTTACATATTTAACATCTATTCAAAAAGAATAAAACGATGGTACCAAAAAAACATTTCCCTGGCCTGAAAAGAGGGGCATTCCAACCAAAACAAAATCTAAACTAAGTGATATTTTTATGAATGAAACCAAGTATATTGGGGCGAAAATTCACTTGGTTAGTCACCCCAAAAGTGCAACCAAGTATGCTGGCTCCTAATGGTAACTATTAATTATAACCGTAAACGCATCTCATAATAAATCCATCACCTGAGATACCATTGGTGCTAGATTAGCTTAATTCTCCATGCCCAAGCTAGAGCTGTTCACCCACCAGTGTTTCCAGAAACTTGTGTATTTTAGCCGTAGAGTCCAGCAGATAAAAGTTTACTAAGTATGTCTGTCTGCTCCTGTGCTTGCCATCAATTTTGGCTGTCCATTAAAGTCAGCTTCCATGTCAGTAGACACTCTTGCTCTAAAATTTTCACCGCATCAGCAGAGATTCGCTGTTATAGAATCGGGCCTTTTTTTTTTATCTCAGTTCATCAATCAGTGGTAGATGACACATATGACCAACGCATTAGCTTTGAACAGCATGCAATTTGATGGTCAATTACAACTTGTGCCAATTCTGGCGAGGTTGTTTTCCCCACTGCTTCAATAAATGCATGCACCCAGCTGCTGCAAAAAGTCCAAGAGCTGCAAATGCCATCATTGTTGAATTTTCAATGCTCTGATAGTATCTCTCTGGTATTAGCAGAATCCAACAGGGTGTTAAGAGTAACAATTTAAGCCTTTCTGGGTCCAATTAATTCCTAACATTTAACTCCGTTAAGTTTTTGGTTAGGTATGCTGAGGTGTGTACTCCACTTTCAACAACACCACAAACCCTTTCCCCTTCTCATTAATCCCTTTTAATGTTTTCCTTGTTTCTATTTAAAATTTCAACAAAAATATAAAATCATAACAAAGAACATGAAATTAAAAATTGGTGTCACCTATTAACTAGTTTTACAGTATGGTTCATACTCAGGAATTGGGTGCAGTTTTTTTGTAGTTGGATTGCCAAAGGCTCCCGACATCAGTCATATACATTTCAATTTAATGGACTTTTATATAAAAAAATATTTTAAATATAATATATAATTTATATCTTACATTTTACTTAACAAATTAAATTTTTAAATAAAATAATTTTTAATAATTTTTAATAAAAAATTAATATTTAAAATATTATATTACATAATTAATATTTTATATTATTAAAAAATAATAAATTTTTAATAAAATATATTAAATATACATATATAATATCATTATTTATATTTGTGTTGATGATATTATAAATAAAAATAATATAAATTTTATAAATTTTTATTTTTTAATATAAATGAGTATATAAAAATTAAAATTTAAAAAAAATTTCTCTGAAATAAAATACATTAAACTAAACTATCGTCAAGAGCCTTTGAAGAATATAGATTACCGCAAAGCATTAGCACAACAATCACGTCACAAAAAGTGATGTTTCAGAGGGAAATATTGTCTCTGGGGACTGAAATTTCCTGAGCTCTGACCTACCATTTCATTTGACCTCAGACTCTTTGGAAATTTGAGTTTCGACAAGTTTCATTCTTGACTGTTACCTTGTGCTGTCTCTTTATTACAGCCAAAAAAAAATAAAAATAAAAATTTGAAAAAAGGACAGTTTCTGTTGACCTTGTGACTTAGGCGGAGAAATTCGAGACAGAATACAAACACAACAAACATTCTGAGGCCGCCGAGCTAATTACTGGAATACCAAGGGAATTTGCCAATCGCCGCTGTGTTTATTTTAGTCAAAGCACTTGAAAGTGCACTACCGCCACCACAACAACCGCCGCCTCCGCCTCCACGACGACCAGCCGCGGCACAGTCAGTAAAAGGGAAAGTAGAGAGAAAAAAGAACACGATTCTGAGAGACTGAAGCGAACGAGAGCGTATAACTTTCAAAAATTTTGAAAGAAAGAAGAAGATCATCTTTTATATTACTCATGAAAGCGAAATCGAGCAAAGGAAACTGGATCTTGAAGCCTCGGTTAGGATTACCTGCAGTCTTTCTACTGTGCTCCTTCGTCTTTATCGCCGGCTTCTTTGCCTCTAATCTCCTTTCTCAGGTCACAATGCCACGAACAATTCTGCCTTTTTTATTTTTTATTTTTTAAAAATTTTTGGTGCTTTCATTTTCCAACTGTTATGAACACGGTTTGGTGATTTCTAGTTCATCCTTTTTTTTTTCGTAGAATATAGCAGGTGATGCTAAAGCGGGACAGAGAGAGAGGAGGCAGCTTCATCCGGTGAAGGATGAGAAGATCAAGTATGAGACGTTACCTAAGGGAGAAACTGGAGATGATTTTCTCAGTGTCATTCCCTTTCAGGTGCTTTTTTTCCTGTTCGCCTCGCTTTAATTCTCTCTTTGGAGCTCTTCTTTTGTGAAATTGTAAACAGTTGGTCACTGTATTGAGAGTGCGGTGAAAGTACGTCTTTGAACTTTACAAGACAGCTGAATGCTGGATCTAGAGAAATTTAAAAAATAAAAATAAAAAAGGAAAAAAAAACTGATTAATTCCTGGATTTGGATTCATAATTAGCAAAGTTTTATTGTTCATGAAAAAAAAGAAAAAAGACCCGATCCAAATTCCTGACTTTGTAGGATGTGAGGAAGGTCAAATGTATGCAACCTAATCTTTTTTTTCACAAAAAGGATGTTTCTTTGAACATGTGATCTCAAGTTCATGGCCATTTCTTGCCCTTCCATGCATCATCACAAAATTAAATATACTAATGCCTAGCTTTAGCATTTTATCTCTTTTTAGAATGATCTGAGTTTCATTTCTCTGGTTCATGATTGTGCAGATGAGCTATTTTCTTAGGTTGTTTTGAAGTGATTGAATTGTAAGAAAGATTAATGCAGGTTTTAAGCTGGAAACCACGAGCACAATATTTTCCTAAATTTGCATCTGCAGAGCAATGCCGATGGATAATTGATATGGCAAAGGCAAACCTCACACCATCAACCTTGGCATTACGGATGGGAGAGACTGAAGAGAACACAAAGGGGATCAGAACCAGGTGCACTGTATATGGTCTTTTTCCATCATTTAGGCCTAATATGTTTTGTCATACTGATTTTATGTATAGCATATATCTGCAATGAGGTGCCTAACAAATTGATATATCTCATCTTGCTCTTTATATGCACACACTTCCTAATATGGAAAATTTATCTGAATTCATGTCCATGAAAGGGGCCATTGTCATCTTCCATGATAAGTTTTTCAACTACAAAGTACCCACAGAACATGGTGAAATTGATTGCCAACAGAAGGCTTGCATCTAATTGTTATCTCTAAACAAAGAGTTCTGCTTGCAAATATATATGAAATACAAGCAGTATATTTTGTTGAATATGCTGGGGTATTATGCTGTCAGCTTATTATTTTTTTTTTTGAGCAGTTCGGGAATGTTTATCAGCGCAGATGAGGACAAAACTGGGCTCTTGGGTATGATTGAGGAAAAAATTGCTAGGGTCAGCATGCTTCCAACGGCCCATGGAGAGGTATCATTTTGTGGCAAAGTTTCACACTTTCTGTGGCAATCTCTCTCTCCCACCTGACTCCCCCCAGCGGGGGTTGCAGGGCGGGTATTTGTTTGTACATATGAACCATATCTTCTTGAATATGCCTTTTTTTTCTAAGCACCTTCATGAACCAGGGCTGCATTGTGTTAAGTTTCTCACTGAGGGCAATGTAAGATGTTCTGCTGTTTTGGCCTAAAAAACTAAAATTTGAGGATTGCTGATTCTAAAATTTATCATACATACTATCTGCCCTGTATATTCCTGTATGTTTGTTGAGGTTCACATCTCCCATCTATTTTCAGCCATTTCTTGGCTGTTTCTATAGAAAATGGCTGAATGAAAATTGCAGAATTTCCACTCTCAGACTTGGAGGAGATTCTCCATCCCAGTTCCAGTTCTGTGATTTGGAGTTTATTGTTGTTGCATTGGGCATCAGCTTCTGCAATTTATGTTTGAACCTGTCTTTGGTTATTCAATATGTGCTGCTACTGTATATTTGATCCAGGAATTGGGAGTTTAAGCCTTTCATGTCACTGATTGACCTTCCGACTGCAATAAAAACTGCAATTTTGTTCTAGCAAAAATTTGTCTTATTTGATGCAAATATTAAACCTTTTAATCTTCTTTGCAGCTTTCTTAAAAAAAGTTGTTTTGTAGGCACTAAAATGCATGGATAGAGTACTAGAAGAGTGGTTTTTTTTCCTCTATTCCATTCCATTTGATATTCAAAGAATATTCATGGTCTATCTACCTTATATAATAGTTTTTCTTTTGTATGGACTAGATTTTTTTTGAGGGAAGTTTTAAGATTGTAGTGATCCATGTTGCAGCCATTTAATGTGCTACGGTATGAGATTGGGCAAAAGTATGATTCTCATTATGATGCATTCAATCCAGCAGAATATGGCCAACAAAAGGACCAGCGGGTAAAACTTCAGCATATCTAATGTCTTCTAAATTCTTATCTCCAAAAATGCAAAATCCTGCATAGGAACACAACTTTGCAGGACTTTGCATTTGAAACTCATGTGGTTTCAAATACCTTTTAAACCAGTCTTAATCAACTTTGCCACAGGTTGCCTCATTTTTGTTATACTTATCTGATGTTCAAGGAGGAGAAACCATGTTTCCATTTGAGGTAAAAGATAGAATCCTCTCCTCTGTTTGTGGATCAAATCAAATTGCTCTGCAGATCTTGGCAATCATAATCCTGCCTTTCTTCTTGCAGAATGGCAACATTGATGAAAATTATGATTTCCAGAAATGCGGTGGTTTGAAAGTCAAACCTCGTCAAGGAGATGGACTTTTGTTTTATTCAGTTTTCGTCAACACTACGATTGATCCGGTAAGTTTTTTGCCACATTATCATCAATTTTCCTCATTCGTCTAACTTGGATACACAGAAGAGAAGCTCAGTTTGATAATCGGAGTTGATTAAACTACATGCACTCTCTGTCCCCTTATATGCATTTTGAATGACAGCCCTTGCATAAACAAAAGAAAAGAAAGAAAATAATGAAAGCCCCTAGATTTTTTATTACAAAATATGAACACTTTAAACTCTATTTTCTTTCATTTTTTCATAGTTGACCCTACAATCCGCAATTGTCGCTAAACCAAACCATAAAAATGATTGAATTTCATAACATACGTAAACTTATCAAAACATTCATTTTAGCACATAGATGGTTTCTCTACTTTCGTTTCCATATGTTTGGATCTTGAAACATCAATTCATTAGTTGTTCATTTGTCGGCAGACATCACTTCATGGAAGCTGTCCCGTGGTCAGGGGAGAGAAATGGGTGGCTACAAAATGGATTAGAGATCGAGAACCAATGAATGATTAAATTCCTTGCACATGATATCAGCTCATGGGAGCACAACCGAAAATTATATAACAATAAAATGCCGCGGGGGTTGGTTGGGGGGAAGGGGTCCAAAAAGAGAATAAAAGGAATGATCGCTGTGACATTGTAGTAAGTGAACTTTTTGACGGAAGGGCGCCATCCAACAAGATATTCACCGACTATTTTGAACAAGAAAGTCATACCAACATAGTTCTGCGTTTGACACGTAAGAGAATCTGCAGCTTACATATTTAATATCTATTCAAAAAGAATAAAACGATGGTACCAACAAAATATTTCTCTGGCCTGAAAGGAGGGGCATTCCAACAAAAAACGAATCTAAATTAAATGACATTTTTATGAATGAAACCAAGTATATTGGGCCGAAAAACTACTTGGTTAGTCACCCCAAAAGTACAACCGAGTATGCTGGCTCCCAATGATAACTATTAATTATAACTGTACACGCATCTCATAATAAAGCCATCCCATTAGTGCAGGATTAGCTCTATCCTCCATGCCCAAGCAAGAGCTGTTCACCCACCAATGTTTCCAGAAATTTGTGCATTTTAGCCGTTGAATCCAGCAGATAAAAGCTTATCAAGTATGCCTGTTTGCTCTGCGCTTGCCATCAATTTAGGCTGTCCATTAAAGTCAGCTTCCATGTCAGCAGACACTCTTGCTCTAAAAATTTGCACTGCCTCAGCATAGCTTCGGTGTTATAGAATCGGGCCTTTTTTTATCTCAGTTCATCAATCAGTGGTAGATGACACACATGATCAACTCATTAGCTTTGAGCAGTGTGCAATTTGGATGGTCGTTTACAACTTGTGCCAATTCTGGTGAGGTTGTTTACCCCACTGCTTCAATAAATGCATGCACCCAGCTGCTGCAAAAAGCCCAAGAGCACCAAATGCCATCATCGTTGAATTCTCAATGCTCTGATAGTATCCTCTCTGGTATTAGCAGAATCCAACAGAGTGTCAAGAGTAACAATTTAAGTAACCATGAATAAGAAGTCTATCAAGAGTCAACATCATTAATAGGCCTTGTATTATCAGAGCACACTGCAAAAACATTTTCACTCGTGCCCAATTAGACCCTTTAAGCCTTTCTGGGTCCAATTAATTCCTAACATTCAACTCTGTTAAGTTTTTGGTTAGGTATGCTGAAGTGTGTACTCCGCTTTCAACAACACCACAAACCCTTTCACCTTCTCATTAATCCCTTTTAATTTTTCCTTGTTTATACCTAAAATTTCAACAAAAATATAAAATTACAATAAAGAAAATAAAACTAAAAATTGGTGTCACCTATTAACTAGTTTTACAGTATGGTTTATACTCAGGAATTGGGTGCAGTTTTTTTGTAGTTGGATTGCCAAAGGCTTCTGAAATCAGTTATATACCACTATCCAGTGCACATGAAAAAGAAAAATAAAAATAAAAATAATATTAAAGAGCCATAACCATTGGAAGATGCCTCATCCATATTAAGCATATTTTGGGATCTTTGGGTCTGGCACATTCAATAGAGTTGACCCAAAAAAATGCACCCATTTCCCTTTTTTTTTTTTTCATAAACACCCCATCAGCTGGCATGTGGTGATTGGGTTGTCATCAAATATGCGATGTCCAATTATCCCATGTCAGCATTTTTAACAGAAAACCTAAAGGAATTTAAACATTGGGGGCTTAATTGGACCCAAAAATCCTAAAGGGTCTAATTGGACATGAACAAAAATGTTAGGGTGGTTTTTAGGCATTTAACCTAATTATAAACCAAAAATACAATAATTGTGATGAGATTGTTGAGCATGGTTCTGAATTTCTATCTTCCTCCCAGAACAGCCATACTTCTTAATTCAGGTAAATTCTTTTCCCAGTGCGATTTGATAAAAGATAATTCCCCCTCTCATCCACCCAGGAGGAAAAAAGATAATTTTCTACTAAATGATGACACAGGCTAGATCATATAAAATAAATATATATAAGCCTTCTGCAAGTTGTGATGCCTTGTTAAACACCGAATGGAATATCAAATTTTCATCCAAAATAATTCAAGGTTGGGATGACTCCATCACCCCAACAATATTTGTAGCCACAATGAGCCAAGAAAACTGCACTCTATTATTTAGTGACCCAAGAAAAATAAGGCATATTCATGCAGAGAAATGAAACTGCAGCACTTGCAATAAACCTTTCTTCTAATTAAGGCCAACTATGGAAGTGGCCCAGCTTGGCCACATATATAGCAATAAACAGAGAGATGTTCAAACCCCATGTTTTCATGTAATTCAGAGAAGAAATACGTACCTGCACTAAGAAAAAGAGAATGGCAGCATTTGCAGGAATCAGAGAAAGGCCTATCATCCCACCACGCAAGTCATTTGGAACATACCTGTTAAGAAAGTAAAATGCAGAACAATTACAGTAAAATCAAATTGATAAGAGTCAATGCCAATTACTGATATGATGATTCTACAAGCCTCCTTTGGTATTACATGGTCCTCAATCTTGCAAGTGAAGGTATAATCAGGCCTATGCCAGCATGGAATAGACAGAAAAGTGACACCAAAAGTCCAATTTCCTGCACTTTAGAGACAAAAAGGGTCAACTTGTGAACTGGTAACATTAGAACCAGAGGAAACATGTTTCTTGTGTTCAAAATATATAAGACAAGCACACCTGGTAATCATAAGCTACTACTGACAAGACAATTCCCAGTGTAATAAATGCATATGCTAGGCCGTCCTCTATCCGGGGTGATAATGGGCCACTGAACAGCCATGGGAACACTGTGCTACCTAGCATTCTTGCACCCAGCAAGCATGGATATACAAGACCAAGGTGTACTTCTCTTCCATCTGCCTGAACCACACATAATAAGGGCAACTTACACATTTGTAAATTAGAAGTTAATCTCTAACCCATTCCTCTTACTCACTATGGAGGGAAAAAAAAAATCAAAATATAAAAACCATCCCTTCAAAATTTAATGAGGACCAATACATGTTACAGGTTAGGAATGAAAAGGTTGTGAATACATCCCTCTACAAACTTTAAGATCAAATTATCAATCTTGAGCAGATTAATTGTTTCTGAAAAAACATTATTACTTTCTTTCATAGCTTAAAGTACATACACAAGTTTACAATTAGGATGAATTCTAAAAACGCAGGAATCCCAGCACTCCACAGCCTACTGAATTATTTGGTACTAAAGATTTGCCATTCTCCTTTGCATTTTGCTTCAATCTGGACCAACAAATTGGAGCTTGTTGGAGAGTTAATCCTGCCTATTGTCCCCAGATTAATATTTTGAGTGCAAAGGATATGTTTCCATTTTTTAAGCCTTTAGTATGTAGTGATTTATAATTTATTAAAGGAACTAGTTTAAAATTTTACCCTACAAGAATAAAGTTCCAAATTGAATCAAGCAACTCATCAAATTTTCCTTTTTCAAGACACTGAGAAATCCTGCAAAAGTTAGCTGCAGTAATGAGTTTAATGACACACCAGGAACAGACATAAAGCATTGAACAATATGTGCCTGTAAACATGGGATCGTACCACCAATGTTGGTGCCCACAGAATCCAGAAGACAGCAATAGAGAATTGAAGAGAACCATGTGCCAATGCCAAGAGACATATGCGTTTATCTGGTGAGCACAAAAACCTTGTGAGTGATGAAAAGTGGACGTTTATTAACTTCTGTGACATAGAAAATAAGGTTTGACCAAAATAAAATTTTAAGCAAAATTGTGCTATTTTTTTGCGCCATTATTAACAATTAAGCAAAATGCTCATTGCTGCATTGAAAAATACCTCTAAGTATATGTGCATAAGACACTTTATGCTCTTTAGCTGCTGCAGTTTGTGGGGATCCTTTCCATCCTTCACTCACCAATATGAAGCCTATCATTGCAAGAATTATGGTAGCAGTTGAAGATGATGCTATGCCATTTTCCAGATTGTTGCCAACCAGCCAATTAGAAAGTACTTGGCTTCCAATTAATGCAGCAGACTCGATGAGAGTCATCAACCAAAACATGTCATTCAGAGCATCTTGTCTGTGTCCTTGCTGCAAAGCGGAAATTTATGAACTTCTGCCATAAATCACATATTTGAATAATTCTAGAATCAATTAAATAGATGGCAGTAAAAACTTAACTGGCCGACACAAAACCAATTACTTGTATAGAAAATGCAAGGAACAAGAAGAAGTCCTTGGCACGAACCTTCTCATTTTCAACAACCACCCAAGCCTCGAAACTGAATGAAAATATTGAGGTGGCGAGAGGCAAACATATGCTTGCTATCCAAATGCTAGTTCGTGAAGCAATCCTCTTCCATATCCCAACAGAAAGGTGCAGCGTGCAAAAGATCAAACAAGCCTTCTTGTGACCTCTACAAACAATAGAAATAAAGCAACCAAACAAAATTGCATTAGATTTCATTAGTTTATTTTCTATGTAGCATTCCCTCAGCGAGTTTGCTATCAGTTTCCTAAAAGAATTCAATTCAAACTCTAAAAATAAAAATTCAATTATATATGCGAAATGCGAAAGCAGAGATCTCACATTAAATCAGAAAGCATCCCCAGGAAAGCAGAGAAGATAAGAGCAGCGCCGTATCCGAGGCAGAGACACGTCACCATCTGTTCTTTACTCAGTCCGTAGTGAGCCAACTCCAACTCTCCAAACACCGACCACATCCCTTCCATCACTATAACGCCGCCACAAAATCAAAAACCAAAAAATTTTTTTTAAAAAAAAAAACAAAATTCGAGAAATATTTTTTATTAAAAAATTAAATTAAAAAATTCAACGAAATGCTAAAATAACAATAAAGAAAGGGGAAGCATAAAGGAAAGGAAGACCTGAAGCGAGACAATAGGAGTAGAGGAAGTTCCGCCGGAAGCGAAGAGAAGAAGGAGAGGAGAAGGAGTGATCAAAAGGAGAGGAGGAGGAGACAGAGGGAGTGGATGATCGGTTGTTTTTGAAGAGATGAGGAAGGAAAGTAATGGAGAACAAGCTACATATCATTATGAAAATGTAGATCGATGGATTTGGTTCCCATACTGATGCGCTCTGTATCTCCACTGCCATTGTCGTTGATTGTAGCTTTCCAAATCTTGGAGAGTGCAAACAAGGAAACAAATTATTTAAAAATATAAATAAATAAAAACAGGGAGAAACCGTTTCAGATCTGAACGATTGTGGATTTCAAAGAGTTCGCTGCAATATAAATTGGCTCTCCTTCCCTGCAGACGGCAAACTGAACGCTTTTTGCGTAGGCACTTTGCAAGCTTAGTTCGGCCCTACCAGATAATTCCTCAAACGGTGCGTTGCGTACGCGGGAAATGTAAACCGTATATGCCGGATTAAAAAAAAAAAATGCATTTCTAATGATTATATAAAAATGAAAATTTGTATATCATCTTAATTTTTTTTATGAATATAACTTATCTACTAAATAAAATAAAATTATGAGTAAATTATATTTATAATAAAATAAATAAACATAATAAATACCTGTAAAAATATTAATATCACATATAATTGTAGTATAATGATTTAAAGTTTTCATTCGTATTAAGAGTTAAATACTCGTCAAGATGTTTGGTTAAACATGCTTGTAGCCCTACAACGTGTCAAACAACGTGTCAATTTGCTTCTCCCTCAGTGGTTCGACTTACCTTATCATGCGTATCTTTGCAATTCTTCTCAGCGAGACTATGAATGCCTCCCTTACCTTTCCTTTCTGCTAACCAAATATGTATATTAATTATTTTTAAAAATAATTCTTCCGTCTAACAGTATAGTCAATAGTTAGACCGGTCCCACCGCACCTAACCCTAAAACCGGTTAAGATCGAATTGCATACATTGGCAATCTTACTGTACCATAAACCCCTCTCAATTTTTGCAAACATTGCGACGTTTAATCTAACCAGACCAGAGACCTTTGCCTTTGTTTTCAATTCTGCAGACATACCTTGATAGCGTATTGACTTCACGTCTTCTCTCGCGTCTAGATTACCGCTCCCCATTCTTCCCTGTCTTTCTCAATGCAAGCAATCTAATGGTCTTGGATCTAAATTGAATTTTTCCCGTTGAATTTATTCGTGTTGATTGGGGTATAAGGTACAATATGTTATAATATACCGCACCAAAACATTTGCAAATGCTTGAGAAGAAGGATATCAACACAATGATAGCAATCAATGCAAACAGCAGGCATGCTCAACAATAATGCGAGCCTTGGCATTGTATAGAAGCAAGAAGACTGTCCGACAAAAGACCACAGGCATTTGATGCAACGCTCGCAGAATGGCAGATTGAGGGATTTCACCACAAACGCTGAGAAATTCTAATATCAAAGTCATAGCAGTATGGCACCATCAAGTTCATTCTCAAAAATAATATAGTCGAGTCCACACACCATTCATAATTGTTTACGGTTAAGACAATGAAACATCTCTGGTCTCGCTCCCTGGCAGACTTCCATGTGAACACCAACCCAGCAAGCTACTGTGTCCGCATTCTGCTGCTTTCAGCAGCCCTCACTTGAGAAAAATAAGGATGTGCCTGATATCACAAATACCAATTAGTCCGTAAGCCAACAAGAATTGCAAGCTTTTGTTATTGATATGATGTTATAAACAAGTACAGCAAGTGCTACTGTCATGCATACACAAACACAAAGTCAGCTCTCGTTCTGACAGAAAGATCAGAGAAATTTTTCTTTAATGAACCAGGTCTACCAACTTTGCTCTAGGCCCAACTTATGAAATTAGACCATGTCTCCAAAAAAACCTAACACAGTAAATATTTTATGAAACCATGTATAGATTTAGCAAGGTCCACAGCCACACGGTGATCCATGTCTATTTAATAACATCTCCTCAACCAATCCCCAACCCACCACATATGCACACACATACACGCAAGATCAACAAGCCCAAAAAGAATTACCATTGCTTCTCTTGCTGTCAGTCTGTCACGATGATCATACCGAAGGAGCTTGTCAAGAAAATCTATAGCCTGTGTGCCAGAAGATACCTCCAATGAATTGAAATCAATTTGTTGCAATTAATGGCAGGTAAAATAATAAGCTGAAGAATAGTATTCTGAATCTTATGAATGGGATATAGATAAGAAACCTCCGGTGAAACAAGATGCTGATTATCAGGATTAATGAATTTGGACCATGGCTTCCTACTGTGCCTGCAGCACAACAAATCAACAACTCAGTTCATTTCAAGAGAGGCAATACTTTATTATAACTTATCGTGCACAACCTCAAGAAGATTTAAAATGCAATACTACAAATGAAAAAAAGGGTGTCTAAGTGCACGAAACTCTTGCAGTATGGGTTTGGGAAAGATTTAGATGTATCCAACCTTACCCCTGTTTCTACAAAGAGGCTATTTTTGAAACTCAAACTTGTAACCTCCAAATCACAATGGAGTGACCTTACTACTACACTACATCACTTCTAGCATTCAGCCATGAAGACAAGGCACAATGAAGAACAGAACAAGGTTTACAAACTGACAAACCTTCCAACAAGTGCATCAAGTTGAGGGTCAAGCTCTAAATGATACTTATTCAGATATGCATTTAACTCATCTGTACCAAGTACCTGAAATCACCTCAAAATCAGAAATTGTACAATGGCATATACTTTTCAGTATTCAAAATTCCACTATCTAGACCATCAAAAAAACACAAAATCCAAAACTTTTACCTTTGCAATTTTTACAAGCTGATCATGGTTGTCATGACCATAAAAGAAAGGTTCCTTCCTAAATATCTGAGTCAAGTATTGGCACAATCAGCAAGTCATAAATAACTGATGCTTTTGAAGAAATATATGGGGTGGTGTATGAAGAATCTATGAGTTCTCACCATCCCAGCAAACATGCAACCAAGGCTCCACAGGTCCAGAGAATAGTCATAGTCTTGCAAGTCAACTAGAAGTTCAGGCCCCTTAAAATATCTGAAAATGATCAATAAACTCAAGTATTTCAGGATTGGCAGACAATACCCCCATACACTGTTACTGAAGAGACATTAATCATGAAATTGGCACCCGTTCACTAGCAAACCAAAAAATTCTGTCATACTTTTTAGTGTTTTGTGACTCACAATTCCAGAATGTCTACAGAGAAAGTCCAAGCCAGTCACCAAACTAAACAATATGTATTAATACATGGAAAGAAAAAAAAACACTTGCTCTTCAACTTTTTTCCCAAATCAAGTTTACAAAATTATTTACTTTTTCTTCGAATCAAGAATGATTTATCAATCAATATTATTTTAGCACTAACACCAAACTCAACAAGCAATTTTCTCTTAAGCCAAAAGGTCTTCAATGCATAACACTAAAGTCAACAAGTAATACTCTGTGAAGAGAAAAGATCTAAAATGTATTCATGTTATTACCTTGATGCCACTCGAACATTATACTCCTTGCCAGGATGATAAAATTCAGCAAGACCCCAATCTATCAAGCGAAGCTTTCGCAGCTCATGATCTATCATAACATTATGAGGCTTGACATCTCGATGCATAATTCCTTGAGAGTGACAGTAATCTAATGCCTGCAATACAACAATTTCTCCACTGTTCAGAAAAGCTTCATGCCAATGCTGTGATATACTAAATATCTAATATACAATATATTATTTGCACCAAAATTATATCAAAAATATGAAAAATAAAATTACAAAGCAAATTGTTCTTTTCTTATTGGAAAGCAAAACCATCTAGACACATTAAGGAGGCTGACTTGGCCAAATCAAGAAAAGAAACCTCAGAATATAATAGTGTTATTTTTTATGAAGTGGCCAAAATAAGAAAAGAAAACTTATAACATAGTAGTATTACTTTGGACAAAGAATGATACACTTAAGCTGTGTAAGAGTAAACAAATGCAATTGCTTCAATGTAATTGACATAAATTGATGCTCCCCCACTTGTATCATAATTCAGAAAGTAAAATATTCTTATCAAAAGACAGAAATTAGAGATGAACAAATTGTAAGATAAATATATGCCTGAAATCATTAATGAGAGAGAGTTTTGGCTTGGACTTGGGGTGGAGGGGATGTTGTACATAAATTACCTTGAGAAGCTCATATATGTAGTAGCGAATGTCATAATCAGTCAATGTGGGGTACAAAACCTTGAAGTCTGTACTGTTCACAAACTCAAATATCAGGCTAGGAGTCTTTGAATGCTGATCTCTGACAACATCAAGAAGCTTGACTATATTTGGTCCACCACAGAGGTTCTGAAGTATTTTTATTTCCCTCTTGATCTGCAAAGATCAACAACAATCATCATTATTCCAAAACAATGTTATACCTAAACATGTGACATACATACAGAAGTAGCAGAGAGCTAATCATGTAAAGTGGAAAGAGCAAAACAATCACCTTCTTTTTCTTTACAGGTTTGAGGATCTTGATTATGCACCGTTCATTGCTATTGACATTAATGCCTTCAAAAACCTCGCTATACTTTCCCCTCCCAACTTTTCTAACAACCTCATAATCATCTTGATCACTGTAAAGAACTTAAGAAGTTAAATGCAGAATAATATGACTATACTAATAGGAGTACAAGGAATGGAATGAATCTCACTGCTATTATGTGAACCAGGTACAACTGACAAACAGACAAGTGAAAAACAAAATTGCGTGTAGAGCTGGGGACAACAGAAGTGTAGCAAAGGATTTAATTGTAACTTACTACTTACAATCATGCAGAGGACTAGATAGAAGAAAGGAATACATGAATCCCCCAAGTTCTTAATTATTCTATGGAGTCTAATGCCAAAGCTATTCTTCAATATCTTCATATCAGGCACATCTTTCTGCGCCCTTTGGATATGCGGTTAGCGCACTAACAGGAACCTTTTGCAATTAATGTTCATCAACTAATTCCATTTTCTCTTTTTATTAGGGAAAAACTTACCTCTCTCTCTTTCTGTACAAAAAATTTGCAATACTTAGTCCAGTTCCATTATTAATCCATCATGTCTTCACAAAACAAAACAACGAGAGATCAACCATCAAACGACCGATGAAAAGCTATGTTCTTATGACATGCAACGACTGTTTTGCGGTGTCTAATCTAAGAAAATAAAGTAAAAGAAATTCAAACAAAAACCAAATCAATCATGCTCAGCCGAACAAGCAAGAGCTTCAAGTTCCAAAGTTCTCAAAATTTTCTCCATTTTGAAACAATTTCTCTACGACAAGCAGTTACCAATCACACAGAAATTCCGAAAAAATGAAGCTAGACAGGCATTCGACGAGAGATTAGGGTTTTGAGAAATTTATATATATAAAAATACCCCCATTGAACAGTGAGCGACTCGTAATCCCAGTACTCCTTGGGACGAAGAACGTTCACATCGGCGTAGACGCGAGCTTTAGACATGGATCGCCGATTCCTACTCGGAAACGAACCCGAACCCGGGATCTGCGCGAGAAGACCACCACCGCGGCTCCTCGACAGGCCGATATTATCGTCGTCGAGTTGGTCGCCCGAGGAGATGACGCTGAGGAGCGTAGTGGTATTGGCTGTTAGATTAGATCCACAAGGAAAAGCGATGGTGCGCAGGTTAGGCCCGTGCGCAATCGGCGCACGCGAGGCAGCGAGGGCGCACACTAGCAGCAAGCGAAGAGCTGCGTTTAGTGCATCTGTTCTCATGTGCGACTAATAACGCGCAGTGGAGAAATTATTGGGAATTTAAAAATAGAATAAAATAAAATAAATGCAAAGACGGAAAAGCTGCAGGCAGTGTTTTTGCCTCCTTGTTTTTTTTGTGGCCTCGACGTGCTGGTGATGTGGCAATCACTGGCTGGTCGGTTATTAAATAAATTCCTGGCTTTTGTCGGATTAGCAACACAGAACGGGCAGTGGATCCCACGTCCAAAAAAGTAAGATGCTTTTTTTCAGTATTATAGACTTGCCAGTTTAGCTTTATTTCGATATTGTGATAAAAACTGTGTTTTAAATCAAAAACAACCATGCGGCATTAAAACGGAGAGGTTCATTTGTTATCTAAAAACCAGGCCGGACAGCAAATAAAACAAAAAAAAAAAAAAAAGGAGAGAAGATTAATCGGTTAAATTGATCAAATCTGAATTGAAATTTCAAGGTTATTCACAAAAAGAAGTTACTGATATCTGAAAGATTTGATACATTCCTTGGGCGGATGCTTCAAAAGTAAAAAGTTGTAACTGACAATGGACAGGCAGGTGACGCCAATAACGCCATACAAGCCAGTTGGGGACGCGATTGCGCTTCTTGGTTGCACAATCTGACATATAGATGGGCCACTCATGTAAACCCAAAAAGAAGTAGTTGGATCAAATGACCATCTTCCTTTTATGCGAGTTCTGAAAGAAAGCAAGTGATGCGGGGGATTCCTCATGTACAGTGCAAAGAACTCGTTGCACATATCACATATATTTTTAACACTTAAAAAAAAAAAAAAAAAAAAAAAAGTTAAAACTTCCATTTCTTCTTTCCTTCCCTGCTTCCATGTAATCCATAAAATATTTTCTGCTCTTTTTTTCCTAATACTAAATACATATACATGAGCAAACAAAAATGGATAGTTGTGTTTTGCAGAATAAGAGAAGGGATACTTCTGTGGATGGGAATAATTCCCAAGTGGAAACTCCTGCCCAAGCTGCCAACAAACAAGTTGCATCTCATCCTTTAGACCCTTCTTAATCCCACACAACATGCCTTTATCTGCATTTCCTCTTATGTATTGGCCCTTCGTGCTGTTGATAATTCTCAAAATGCCACAAACTGTTTCAAGTACATGTGGCCCCCATATAAAATTATGGTTGCAAGTTGGAAGAAGAGGCCCAGAAGGGGAAATTCACTAATAGTTTGTCATCATTTGTGAGGCTGCAAAAGGGCGATAAAATTAGTGGAGAAATTGCTGAAAAAAAAAGAGAGATTGAGCTGTTATTCTCACTATTGATATGTATGGTTTCCCGTTGAGGAAATTTGCAAACAAGGTATAAAGAAACAAAAGAGAACTGGAGATAGTGATTTACAATCACCATAAGCTTGTAGGACAACTGCATTCAAATTTCTCTCAGATTTGACTTTACATACAGTCCCTGATGGCTACTTGATCATGATTGAGATCCCAATATATCTGTCAAGGTGGAACTTGATCGGAAGCAAAGTGCACCTGCAAATGATAATGTCAACATTTTGTCTAAAAAGAAGGAGCAGCTTCTGTCCACAGCCATTAAGACAACCAGTGAATGTTTTGCGCCCCATTTCTTCATTTTATCCCCTTTCTTGGAAGGTGTTCATTAAGAGCTTCAGGCTCTTATAGAAGTTTTCTCATATGTTGAATCTGTCATCATCAACTTTTGCAGGATTTTCTCCTAGGAAGTTCCCACTGATTTTACAGTTCATGTTGAAGGAGCTTCCTTTGCATTGCATAAGGTATGGTTGAGTTTCACTCCTCTTTCTTAGTCTAAACTATCAGTAAGAGCATAAAGAAGCAGTTTGGAAGCCAATTTATCGGTTGATGCCTGAACAGTGCGCTCCATATCCATGTTGAATGACTGGTCACTATCCATTCTGAATTGTAAATTACCTAGTGCTGTTTGTATCTGAAATAAAAGAAACTTCAGGAAGCAATACTAATCTAGTAGTACTGAATTGTGATCGCAATTCTTTGAATGTTAACTTGCTTTCACTTCAGTTTCCATTAGTCTCTAATTGTGGATACATAAAGAAACTGGTATCAGAATCTGGTAATGCTGAAGTTTCTGAGATTCAAATCCCTGGTGGGAAAGAAGCGTTGCAGCAAAGTTCTGTTATGGAATCAGTATTGAAACAAGCACCGATAACGTCGCCATGCTTCGGTGTGTAACAGAGTATCTAGAAATGACCGAGGATTATGCAGTTGGAAACCTAGCGGCCAGAACAGAAGCCTATCTGAACGAAGTGGCACTTAAGAGCCTTGCTGGGTAAATTTCTGTCTTAAATTGATCAGAAAGCCTCTTTCCAATGTCAGAGAAAGTAAAATTGGTGAGCAGATGCAATAGCATTTATAGCGTGCAAGGAAAGCCAATTTTCTGTGTCAGGCAGATCTGATGGTGGTATTGAGGCCATGATTCCCTCCACAGTGTATCAGTCAAAGCCCATTGTTGATTGGCCGGCTGAAGATCTTGCTGTTCTGAGAATTGGTATGTTTCAAAGGGTTTTGCTTGCAAGGATGTCAAGAGGGTTTAAACAGTACGCTCTTGGCCCCATATTTATGCTATATGCACAGAAATCTCTAGAGGTTCGGTGAGATCTAACCTGAAAACTTCACATGGCTTAGTTTTGTGGTCTATATTCACATCTTTTCTTAGTGCCGGAGACCTATGGAAACGGAAGGAAGAAAAGTGAGCCACAAAAAGAGCACGAAAGGAGGGTTGTTTTAGAGACAATACTTGGTCTCCCGCCAAGGGAGAAAAATGCAATGTCCGTTGGCCTCCTTTCCATGTTGCTTCGAGCTGCAAGCTATCTCAAGACAACAGTTGCTTGCTGGCTGGATTTGGAGAAGTGGATGGCATTACATTTAGAACAGGCCGTCTTGGATGATCTCTTGATCCCTACATACTCATTTACCAGGGACACATTGGTTGATGTAGAGGTGGTCAAGCGGATCATGATGAATTACCTTGAATATGAGTGAGGGATACCGATTGGGGTACCCTGCAGATGATGGCAATGTTTCTCCTCCACTGAGCGATGGAATGTGTCGGTCAGCTAATGGAGAACTATCTTGCTGAAATAGCCTCTGATAGTCACCAATCGGTTGCGAGATTTATTGGTCTTGCTGAAATTATTCCAAACCAATCAAGAGTAACAGAATATGGGATGTATAGATAGAAATAGACCTCAAAGTGATGGCTTTTTTTTTTAGCAGTTCCATATATACAGCATCTAAAGTGCACTTTGCTCATGAGTTTCAAATGAAATTCAATTACAGAAATCTATATCAACTGCTCCTATGACACAAGTCTCATTTGATAGAATGACATTCCCACTGCATGAGACTCTCACACTGTAGAGTCTAGAGACCAAATAGACTCAATCCTACCTTGTTTTTCGCAAAGAGGTTGTTCCATGACTTCTGTTTGGACTACTAAAATTTATACCAAAGACAATGGTCTACATTTTGCATTTCACATGGATACTACTACAGTCTAAACTATAGATATTGAGGAATTTAATTATGGAATATGAAAAAATTAAAAAATCTCCTTGTGATGGCATTCTTATCTCTTCGAGTTTTCTTTAGCAGATTTCGTTTTCTGATCCACTTAGCTGCTTGTCATTATTTGGCAGGCTCACCCTGCACTAAGTGACATGGAGAGGAAAAAAGTCTGCGGTGTAATGGACTTTCAGAAGCCCTCCCGGGAGGCATGCGCTCAAGCTGCTCAGAATGATCGGCTTCCAGTTCAAACTGTTGTTCAAGTTCTTTACTACGAGCAGCAACGCTTTCAGGATGCCACGAATGGCGGTCCCCAAGGTGGACATTCTCCTGCACTTCATTACAAAGTGAATGTGTTCTCCAGCGATATTATTTCTGATGAGCTCTCCAGCTTAAGAAGAGAGAATCAAGACCTGAAACTAGAACTAGTGAAGATGAAAATGAAAATGAAAATGAAGTTGAAGGAAATGGAAACATCTGCAAATAGAACAGCCATTGGCAGCCCAATGTCACTTGCTGATATACCTCCTTTGCCTTGAAGATCATTTATATAGTCAGCGTCAAAAATGCTTGGACGGGTTTATCCTCTGGTACCCAATGCCAAGATAAAACCCAACAATGATCAACGGTCCTGATACAAATGGGGTTCACTTCTGAGTTTTATATTGATCCGTGGTTTGTTTAAAAAGGGCTGCTGCCTTTCTTGGTTTTATCTTTTCGCCTCTGCATCCTTTTCTTGGTGTGATATTACCGTAAATAAGCCGTGTCATTTTATTCTTTACACGCGCGCTCGCGCGCACACAAATATACAGGTTGATAATTGTTAGCACTTCTATGCTCAAGATGAGCACATTAGAACGCAAGTTGCATTTTTTTTTGTGGTGGGGGGGGGGGGGGGGGGGGGGGGGGGGAGGAACGGGTTTTTGATTGAATGCGACGCCAAATATTACCGTAACCCGAATTGTAATCAACAGAAGGTGAAAGTACGCCAATAACTGAAATTGGAATATAAAGACGAGGGCAAGTAATGTTGGGACTGGACCATCGAGTGTAAAGTCTGATAATTATTCAGATCCAATTACACAAAACCACCCAAAAAAAAAAAAAAAAACCGTCAAGGTTGGCTAATAGCAAGTAGACTCTGGAAGGTCGAGTGAAAATGGCCAAATGCGCGCGTAGGGCAACGTATAACCGTTAGAAAGAAGAGAAAAAGCTGCTTAGAAGAAAGTAGTAACACGGAGACAGAAAAAAGAAAGTCTTTGGGGCAGTTCCGTCAAAAATATTATTATGTGCTTCTCTTAGTTTTTTTTTTTTTTTTTTCTTCTTCTAAAAAAATTATAGTTGTCTTTAAGTTACAAAGAAAATATTTTAAATATAATATTATTATTGTTGATAATAAAAATTAATTAAATCTAAATTTTGTAAATTTTATCTTTACACTAAGTGATTTTTTATGTGAAAATTATGCATGTTTTACGTGAGTTATAGTTTTATAATTGTATATTATTATTGATCATCTATCTCACCACGCAGAAAAAAGATTGTGATACGAAAATTTATTGCCATATAGACTCCCCCAACATCAGTGATTAGTTGATTTTGTGTATTTTTGAGTAATTAAGATGACTAAGAAAAAATAGTAGCTGCAAGATGATCAAATTGGCTTCATCAAAGTAGTTCGTGTAGAAGATACTGATAGAAAATGTGCTTTATTGTTAAGTGTTTGTATGAAAAGATAGAGAACCAAGAAGAAGCCATAAACTTGGTATTCTCTTTGCTCCTAAACAATATACTTTGTGAATTTTTTTTTTTTTTTCTGCCACTGATTTCTATTTACTAATATTAGAGAGTCTTTTTGGCCAAAAATTAAGCCGTTTATTCTGCTACCATCATTAATGTCACGGCCTTCTCGGGAAAATGTGTTTTTGGAATCAAAGAAAGCACAAGATTTGAGGAAAAGGCATTTTATTAATCACATGTTTCACTTGATGGAATATTTTTCCTGTTGAGACAATTGTACTTGACGAGAGTCTCTATTGCAAACAACTTCAATAAAGTCAACTTTCTATTTGGCACTTACATAGGTTGCAGATTACAGGTCTAGCAGGTTAAGTCACATTTCAAAACTGCGGTATTACCAGAAGCTATCTCAGACTTGAACGCGTTATTGAGCCTCTGAAATGCAAGTCACTTGTGCAAGCAGTTCGTGGGCTCCGTATACCGAAATAGTTGTGTCCTTCCGGATAGAGAGCTTCTGGAAAAGCAGGAATAGCTCAAGGGACAGGACAGGCTAATGGAAAAGCATGTTGATGTCTCAACAGATTTATCACATAACAATTTTTTTTTTATTCTGTGGGTACCAGATTTGAACCCTCGTTACCAGACCACGCGGCCGGTGACTTTAGCACATAATATTAAAAGTAAAAGATGATGCTTTATGTATGTTTCCTTGAAACACTCTCTCCATCCTCTACCACCCCCCCCCCCCCCCAATGGAACCAAAGAGAGGATAATGCTCTAGAATCCTAATGCAAGAGATCTATGCTCTTGTGGAATACTATGAGGAAGGTAGGCACATAGTTTTACAAGAATTCAGATTATAGCTTGGGACCCATACTTGAGATGGGAAGGGAATCCATTGACATCTCATGGCAGACAAGCAAAAAAGATCTGTCATTTATGTTTGTTAAAGTAAGGTTTCAAATGCTCTGCTTAAACAAAAGGCAACCTAAAAGAGTCCTCTGCCTGCTTTGATCTATAAGGGCAACCCAACTCCCACATAGCCAAAAGAAAAAGGAAAAGATGGGGAAATTTGTAAAGATGCGAGAAGAATCTCTTTTACCCCCATTGACTTGTTCAACTTCCGCAGTTTTCCAAAGTTTGTTTTTCGCCAACAATTCTCAGCAAAGGTAAAAGCTGCACAATTCCATCGTAAATATGAATGCAATAAATTTTATATAAATTATATTATTATAATTATTAAAAAAAATTGATCTTTTAATTTATAATCATACTTAATATAAACTATAAATATTATGGTAAGTCCTGTCACTTTAAATTTCTTGCTCAAGAATAATTTTAATCGACTCCTTTAGCAATGTCGAAGCTTTCAAAACGAGATGATGGATTAAAATGTTGTAGCTTTTCTTCTCGACTTAAAGGAGAGAATATTCCTGGATGTATATTACATAGAAGATAGGGGGGATTGTAGTCGGACAATTCTGTACAGTTGTTCAAGCTAAAGGATTGGCCAATTTGATGAGAAAGACTTGAAAGCAGCAAATATCAAAGTAAATTTCTAGATTGTAACGGGTATTGCAAACAAGAATAACAAGTCATCTTTACAAATGACACGCAATTAACTGAAAACAAAGTAGAATAGTCCATACGACAGCAATGATGGAACCAGTCGATAGGAATCCATCTAAGAAATCTCACGATCATATCCAGTTAATAAGAGGGTTTTTTAATCTATCCATTTCAAGTCATGTTCAGACTCAAAACTTGGAAAATCCAAGGTGGCTGTCTTAGTCTCCCCTGTCTTAGTTGTTCTTCAACTTCAATGTCGTTTTTACTTCTGCCCTGGCAATCCAAGGCCATGTCAGGATTTACCTGGACTACAATCTCCTGGTTGCGAAATCCTCCTCGTGGAGAATACGATGTCGTTTGTTGGGTTAATTGGCTTGTCCTGTTAATGTGGCTAGATCCTGTGGAAGATGAAGAGAAGCTTGGGGTTGAATCTGACGTCCCCGGCGTCTCAGGTTTCTTTCTCTGGCGATTATAGCTTGTAGGACCGAGCGTCAGCTGGATCTCGCTCTCATCTATAAAGTCTAGTGCTATATCTTCATTTGATTCTGAAACATACTCTTCTGCAGGCCTCTCCAAGTCAAATTTCAAGGTTGATTTCTGTTGCCTGTCATGAGAAGAATGGATGCTACGTTTGAAACTAGTGTCATTCGTGGAGTTCCATAATTCCTGACTCCTTGAACCAGGCCTGTGGTTTTCAATTTTTCTCATCAGGATCTTTTGGATGCGATATAGACGATGAAGTTCATATACCTGCAACATTGTGTTTAACGCTTGATTCATATAATTAACGAACGAGGCCATATAGTCCAAAAAAAAGATTCCCATAAATAAATCCAAAGAATATAAAGCACCTGCTCTTTGAATGTTTCTTCGTGCTTTAACACGGCCATTCTCATGTATTCCTTGTCATTAGGCTTGAGAATTTTCTCCATTAAGACGATTGATGTCAGCTTCTACGTTAGACTTGGATAGTGTCTATGCCAAGAAATGATCTCTCAGTTTTACAGACGTTGCATCCGTCCATTTCAAGAAATGCTTCTGGAATCAAACATGTTGAGAATGCCCATTGTCTCCTCACTCTTGTCTTGGAACCTCTAAAATGACAAGGGGAAAATTCGGTAACTTTAATGAAAGCCGAGACCATGAATATAATTGCTTGGTTACGAAAGAGTAGGAGGATGAGAAATATCAAACACTAATGTACACGCATCACATATAACATCATTTAACTGCTTGCGTATATTTGTCAGTTTGTTCCTTTGTTTTTCCCTCCATTCAGACCCCTGGGCTAACAAACTTAATTTCCGTGGAAAAAATATCTCCCGACATGACAAATCTTATTTATCAGTCACATCTCTCTCGCTACCCTTTCTGTGGAATCTCAACAGGGAATGAAGAAAAGAAGTAAAAAACAAATGGAAATGTGTATTTCAGTGAATGTATGCATTTTTTTCGAGCATTTGTGAACAGAAAAAACATCATAATGGATAATTCCCAGTATAGTTTGGCCAGGAGCTGGAGGAAGATGTACATATCTTTGCCAATTTTTCCAACTTCACAAACCACAGATTTTCTGAGAGAAAAAGGAAAAGATTGACCAGCTTTCTGACCTGTAATAGCTCCAAGAGCTAAGGAAATCAAAAGTTAAATGTCCTGAAGATGGAGAACCCTCTCTTCGAATCTTCCTGGGGAAAAGACCAACGATTCTTGTTGCACCAAAACTTCCAACCAGCCACAGCTTTGTTTGTTAGGGAAAAGCCCTTTGCCTTCACACATTCTCCTTCATTATATACTGCAAAAGACCGAATAAAATAGAGCTCAAGAAGAATTTAAGATTCTTTCTCTCTTTATCTCTTCCAGACACAGAAGCCCAAGTGCTCTTGCATCTGGGGTTTGAGGCATGCCAAACAAATCCCTGTGCCTTGGCCACTATCATTCAAGTTTTGTGGAAGAGACGCCCGAGACAGGTACAGTAATGCAGGTATATAAAATTGGATGCCAACACATTTTTAATCAAATAATTTATATGTTCATATACATGTAAATTGCGTTTGTATGTATATGTGTATATATATATATAGTATGATATATAATCGCCGAGGATCACAAGAGCGCTTACATTTCTCTAGGCAATAATGTGGAGGAACAGCTTAGCCTTACTAAGTTGAATCACATGCAACCAAGAATTCTATAATCCCAATGACAGTTGTCTCGGTTATCTATACACAATATTTTATAATAATGCATATTAATATGTATGGTGCTGAAGGGGGCATCTCCCGGCCCGCCGACAAACTGATCTTGACTGTACGTTTTGTGGGTACCTAACGAAACGGTCCAAAAACGAAAAGACGGGCTACAGGATCTGAAATCCAATAGTTTCAGAGACTTGAATTGTTATCTTACAGAACATAGTTGCGAGAGGATAGAGAAATTTTATGTGTACAATGTGTAATTATAAAATGGGGTATGAGTTGGTGGTAGCCTTTTATCGCCCAACAAAATGATTGTAGCCGTTTAATGGCCATGTGAGTAGATGGGTTGGGCAATCACATCCAAATTTAACATTATTTGTATCTGTCTAGATACATTAGATGTGCACCCTATAAAAAAAAAAAAAAAAACAAATTTGGTACACATGAAATGTACTTACACGATCCTTTATACGTATCAAATATGGCTATGACAACAATGTGACATATTGGATAGGTACAGCGTCTGCTTTTGTTTTTTTTTTTTTGGGGGGGGGGGGGGGGGGGGAGAGAATGAGCGGGATACCATTTGTCATTGTTGTGTTGGTGCTGTAAAAATGGATCCGATCATCACAGATAATAACCAAAAGACTCTTGAATGGAAGACAAAATATGCTGAAGTAAAAGGAATCCAAATGCCATTTCTGCTCGTGCTTATCGAGATAGATGATTACATTCACATGCAATGTAGGCCTTACGTGGAAGCTTGCACATTTCTCTCTCATTCTGTGTATCAAGAATATAAAATAATGGAACACCAGAATTTAGAAAAGAGAAGAGAGAGAGAGAGTGACATGAAAGCACGCGTTGCCGGTGAGGGGAGGAGCAGCGTATGGGGTGTGGGTCCATTGGGGTCGCTGAAAAGACTGAGCCACAAGAGGGTGCTCGCAGCTTCTTGCTTGTGAGTGGCTTTTGTTCCCACAATTAATTGGTAAAAAAAAATGACAATTATCATCCATTTGAGTTGAATCTGACAAAGGTGCAACCGAGGATCCTGTCAATAAGTCTGTGCTCCTCCACGAGTCCACATAACTAAAGGACGGTTCAGTGCAATTTTCACACTGGTATTTTAAAATTTCAAAACGGAACTTGATGTCATGAGGGATTTTTTTTTGAAAAAAATCATTAAATCATAAATTATATAATTAGAGTTATATTTTTATAATTTTGAACTACAATAACGTGTCTAAAAGAATCTTTTCTTACTGCCAGGTCGGAGCACTCAAGTCTACCATGTCTTTCTGAGCATATCATCACACAGAAATTTGGATCTCCTGGATCAGATCATAGAAATCGTGTAGCATCTCTGTTTTGTTGTCATGCATGATGCAACGGTTGACGAGGGTAACAGTGCCATTGAATCAATGTTCATATTCATTTCATTTCTATCTCTTTTGCAAACTTCCAAGCGTGGTTGTAACAGTGGGACCAGACTAAAAACTCAACTCGGAACTTTCAATTCCGCTAATAGTTCTTGTATTAGTAAATTAGAGCCCATTAATTTTAAATACTACTTCTGGTTGAACTTTTTAAGTTACAATTAATCGTGCTTTGCATAGACTCAACATAATTTGTTCGCGAAGCCATTCTTGTTAGCATCTGTATTAATTGAAAATTAATTTACTGATTTATCTCTATTTTTACCGGCATACTTGTTATCTTTTTGGCCGTGGTTGTGACTCATAAGACCTCCAAGTCGAGGGATAAGGGTCTGGTAGCTGAGATATCGTCAAAATAATATATACTAACAATTTTTTTTTTTTTTTTGGCAAACAATTAAAATGTAGGAAAAAAGTTGGTGGGTAGAAAAAATGAGGCAAAGGAGATGCAGACCTCACAAAATTAAAATTTATTATTATTTTTTAAAAAGTTATATGTTTTTTAGCTAAAAGGTTTTAAATTAAAAAAAAAATATATTTTTTTAATATATACCAGTTCATCTCTTACTCTCTTCTAATTTTTTTTCTTCTGCCTACGAGAGCATTCCCTAAATGTATTGTATTTAAAATAAACTGTATTAAACTTTCAAAAATATATTGCATTGTCGAGAAGATGTATCCACTTTTCAAAAAAAAAAAAAAAAAAATGTACTACATTCTAATTTGCCAAAAAAAAAAAAAAAAAAAGGACCATTGTAATTGCCCAAGTGTTGTCCGTACCCCAACCACGCACCTACTTAATGGTCCTGATTTAAAAATAAAAAAAAAAAAAAAAAAAAGGACAATGACGGAGAGAAAATAAAGGGTTCTCGCATAACCAATTTAGGATTATTATACGGCAATAATGATGATGGTCAGTGGTGGAATCTCGAACCTAGATAATGTTTTGTGGCATAATTTATTTTTCCTTTTGTGGGGGGGACTAATATAATCTTGGAGTTAGTGGGGGGGAACACATGCATGTTGCTCGACGTCCCTAATTATTGGACAATATCCACTATATAATGCCCAAGGATTAGCTGTCCTTGGGAGTTTTGTTAGTCATAAGCCACTTTCTTGTCACGAACAACCGTGCTAGATATTTCCCCAATTGTAAAATTAGATTGAAGCACGACAAGAGAAATTTAGAAAAATTACTTTAACTTCTTAGCTATGTGTAGGCCATGCATTGTTTAAATAATTAATCAGATTTTTTTTTTTTTTTTTTATGATTTCCCCATGTTCCGTGATGGGGAGAGATTCTACAAGACATGGAGGGTAAATTTACTTGTATATTTTCTTGATCTCACCTCTCTTTGTGATCCTAGATAAAATGAGAATACATCAAGTAGTTCGTTTGTTCATAAATAAAATGAAATAATGAATATTTCGAAATAAATCTTGTGTCAGACAGCTTTTAAACTAACACATGTTCCTTTATTTTTTTTAATTGATTATTTGGATAGATTAAAAATAAGGGAGAAAAGAAAAATCAATAGAAAGTAGAATTTTTAATTGATATGTGATAAGAAAATAGAGAGAGTAAAAATTGTTAATTATAAAAAGATAATTATGCCCCTTCATTTTGTATAATAGCATATTATTATCGATATTTTTTTATATTTTTTATTTTTATCAAATTTTTTGAATCAATAAATTGAATAAAAAAAAAAAAAAAACACAAATAATGGAACAAAAAGAACCGCGCTCTCCACTCATCCATTCCGTTGTCGTGTCTTATGATGCATGGACTCTTGAATTGAATGCACAATCCCATTGTACAAAAAAAAAAAAAAAAAGGCATTATTGTAAATTTAGAGTCAAGTTTCAATGTCCAACCAACTTTTGGTGAGACCGAAAGCTGTTGGGGCCGAGAGAAAACTTTTATTTTATTTTCACGTCTCCTCCTTTCTTATTCAATAATCCAACAAGCCGTTAATCTTTTCAATTTTTTCTTGACAAGATAAAAGTACTCGTGATGAAAAAAAAAAAACTCCTCTGGCATGTTTGAAACGCATCCTTCATCGACAAAAGCAAAATCATCCAGTTTTAAAATTTTCATGACCCTTGCTAACATCATTATTTTGATAAAAAGGGAATTAATATTTTACCAAAAAAAAAAAAATCTATGGATGCAAAAGTAAAATTGGGGCTCATATCACAATTTTGTTTTTTTTTTTTTTGTATAGAGCTATTTTTTGTGTAAATAATACTAAAATTATAAATATAAATTATGTAATTTAAAAATTTTACGTTGAAAAAATAAAAATAAATATTCTATACATAATCTTGCTAACTTAAAAGTTTGAATTAAAATATAACGTTGATTCCGTAATTTTATTACCTCCTTAGATTTTGGTCGAATTTATGCTCTCACATTTCTCAATAAATAGTAATTTTGAATTCTCGCGTTCCTCGAGGCCAACGGCAATAGACTATTGGGCGAGATATTATTATTTTTGGGGAATCCTCTTGTCTTGTCTCCATCCACTTCCGTTTGTTGTCTCCACGCAGCCCCGCACTTGCGAAGGACGTGTTCTGTAATGTTTTACTTCTTGGAGGGTGAATTTTTGATTATTGTGGGGCCAATTACGAGGGGGCATCTAGACCAGGTTTACTGGTGTCAGAAACTTACAATGACTTTAAATTTGCCTTCGTTAAACATTTAATAATTATAAATTTAGATATTTATTTTAAAATTTTTAAATCTTAATCTGAAAAAAGTATGAGAAAACTTAAATTCCTCGTGTTACGGTATAATGAATTTTTTAATATAAGAAAAAATGAATTTGTTTAGGAGACAAAGATGGTCCAAAACATGCGTGACCCAATTGCTTTCTACCTCTAGATTCGACTTGGAGAAAGTTTCTCAATCCCCAAAAATTGATTTAGCAATACCACTATCGGCAAAGCTTTTCTATATATATATATATATATATACAATTATCTTTTTGTTGACTCACGTGGAACTTTGTGCCATAACCCTTTTCGCGGGGGAAAAATGAATACTTTTGTGAAGAAAAGTAGGAAGAAGTTCAGCTCTGTTAAGTAAAAGAACATGAAATTTATCTACATTTTACATAATTAATAGATACATGTTTGAAAATTCTTTCCCGCGGAAGGTAAAAATACTTGAAATATTCGATTAGTTTCAATTCATTTAAAACTTTTCTCCTCCTTTTTAACTGTTCCTAAGATAATTTCTTTGAGTTGATTTAGCCATATAGGTTATGAAACTACTTAGGATTTTAACGTTATCTGCTTTTTTTTTTTTTTCTTTTTTTCAATAATAGTATCATTCTATTTTTTTAACAGTATCCTATTCTGAGTAAGGAATTCTAATTCTACAAAATCCATGCTTTTTTTTTGTTTTTTTTTTTATTATTCTAAAGAGATAGCAAATTGAGTTGAAGAAGATGTAATTTAAATTGGACTAGTATGGATAAATTTAGATTATGTTAAAAATTTGAACTTGTTTTTGATTTTTGATTTTTTTATTTTTTTATTTTTTATAGATGCTTCATCTTCGTTTTTAAAATGTCCATTCGAAGCCACTAATGAGACGTTTCTGGGCACTTAAACACTGAGATGGGGACGTTCTAATTGCTCATTTTTACGGTGACGCTAATTGCATGTGCCGTTGACTGGCTTGCAAAACTTGCACTTACATCAACTTTTGGCATATTAATTACAACATATTACAATTAGGTTTTCCAAACATTTATTCTATATGAAAGTCCAAACCCAGTGTTATTGGTAGGGACAGTCTGCAAAGCCCAGGTTACATGCATACCTCTGCTTAGTGGGCCGAGGAACACAGACCGATCAGAACATAATCAAAAGTAGCCGAGAGATAGTAAGCCCAAGCATTCAATTGTAAGAACCACAAAATTATTGATCAGATTAAAACGACTAGATTTCACTAATAATTAAAACTTTTTTTTCACTCTAACTAAACTGCAAAAAGATTGAGAAATCTCTTGCTTAAGTAATTGCACTTCCAATGTCTATTTTACTTTTCTCATTATATGTATGTGGTCAAGGTGTTTATACTCCTTTATTGTTTCTCTTGGAAGTTACCTTTAGAGTGCAACGATCTGTTGAAACGCCTTTTTTGTTTCCTCTTTTCGGATGATAACAAAATGCAGAATAAAAAGAAGAAAAGGAAAAAAGAACACTTGTCAGGAGTAATGGAAAGAGGCATATGGCACCTCTTCTATCAGACAACCTCCAGAAGAACCTGAACTTAACCAATTATCAACCAAGACAAGATACTACAGAAAAATTTGACAATAAAAGCTCAGTATCTTGCAAATTGTGTACCAAAGACTAACAGAAGATTAATGTACTTCTCTGAAGAAACAAGATCTTTAGACTAGAGAAACTTAGAAACAATAGGCAAAGTTGGGAATTCATCTATACTTGTGTGTTGTGTGTTTCCCATTGAGCTGCACACAAACACCATTGGATCCTAGACTTTGATGTGAAACTTAATCTTCTCAAGATAAGCTGAATCTCCTCAAACCAATTCTTTGTTCCTTCTTATGTAGAAACACAGTAACCAAAACAGATAGCTTCGCTAGGACAATCCCTTGACCTCAAGCTTCTGCAAAGTTTATCCCAACCAAAAAGCTAAGCAACAAAATTGAAAAAATTGCAGGCCTTCAAATCTCCCTTCTCTTATGTTTTGTCTACATTGTCCTACTGCAAATTCATTGGGTGATTTCAAGGAATGGCTGTCCGTGGGAACATGTGAAGGTGGTGAGGCTGAAGTACACCATGCGCACTATAAACAACACATAAAACAAATGCAAAGAGGACAAGGGTCTATATGAACATTGCAAGCTCAATTAAATTAACTTTAATCCAGTATACTACAAAATAACTCCAGGCAGGCACACCCAACACTTATTCATGCACAAGAGGACACCTATGCATGCACATGTGCATGTACAAACAGAAGAGACACCAACACTCACAAAGAGAGAGAGAGAGAGAGGGTACTGGTTCCTGCAAGATCAGAGCGGCTCCAAAAGAAGAAAAAAATCATGCGCTTTTAGAACCAGAATAAGTAATATGTGAAATGTGTCGCAAAGTGTCCAGATATAGTCTGATGGTATATGCAGATGTCATCAACTAAAGTCATAATGAAAAACCATGGAAAAGGAGGATTTTTTTCTTCCAGTGCTTACCCATGCTCACTCAATCCTGGACACCCTTGCATTAAATTCTCATGCATAGTTAATAAATGCAAGTATACAATATGGGGGAAGGGAAGTGCAAATAAAAAATTCCTAACTGCATAGCACTAAGGCAGTCACTGTCTGCAAAATTAGTATTGTAAGATTTATTAACAAAGTCAAGAAATTGAAGAAACAAACTATAGCATCAGTTCATGAAGGCAATCAACCTATCATTGACCGCTAGGATCTTACAAGTGTTAATCTTATACTCAACAATGTCACACCACAGAAATAACCAGTTCAAAGGCCTATATAAAGTCTAAACAACACAAAATTATCCATGGCTGTCACCACTTATGGATTCAACTATTGTATGGTTGGTTAATAATATTGTTAGATTGGATCCTATAATTATATTTTTGCAATCACTTCAAACCTAAATAGTCCATCCCACCAAAGCAATGAACTTTGTGTTCCAGTTCATTCTTTTGATGCACGCAAGCAAACCTTCTCAAGCTGTACTGGCCACTCTTGTCCAAGAATTGAGGGGTTTAGCTCCATTGCAACCCGAAAATCTAAAATGGATGCAGCAGAGGACACATTGGTTTTTTCCACATTTCTCAACGGCCACATCCCATTCAAAACAGGTGTTGAACAATTATGCTCTTGGCCTACGTATTTCTGTCCAGACCTTGAACAAGCCAGATCCAGACAAGGCTTTATTATTCTCTTCAGGTAGACGTCAAGGCTGCTATTTAACAAACTAGCAAAATCTAGTGACACATTCATTCCCTGAACCTCTAAACTTCGCTCCAATCTCTCCCTTAAAGAACATGTGTCAGGCAGCTGACCACTTACATGGCATGTCTCTTTATGATAAAATGATGCCAAGTGATTCAAAGGCACTTTTCTTGCCCCCTTTGTGTTTGTAGGGATTCCAAGAGGAGCTCTAACAGGGCTCCTACTACAAATGCTAGGGCTGGCAGCAGCTTGATCAACCTCTTCTCCATCTTCCACCGAGCCTGGAGGCCTGCTAACCAAAGAAAGCAACTCCGTAGCACTCTGTTCTTGATTCTTGGGCACTGGATCTTTAAATGAAATGCTATGGCCCTTTCCATGTGGGCCAAGAGGACTGGGACGATCCCTGAACTTGTGATCACAAAGATTAGGAGCCCTTCCCTTACAAGGAGATTGAGGCAAATCTCTGAACAGAGACTGTAGACTGCTTCTTTGATACTCATTAGGCACTTTCAAACTCAAAGAGCCTTCTACTTTGCTGTCCCTAGGAGGGGGTGCCTTTGAGATACAAGCATTTCTTATGATTGATCTGAGAAAATGATTATGAAGTTTAACATTTTCTCTCCCTATCGTGCCAAGACAGAGTCTGTCAAATTCCAATTTGCTAATCTTATGACTCAAAAATTTTTTCAGGAGGGCAAAGTACTTCTCTGCTTTTACATGCCCGAGCTTCATTTCAAGTTGAGATTTTATCTCTAATGTGTCTATCCGAGAAAAATGCCGAGCCCCTGGCATTTTATTTTCCAAGTTCCTCACTATCCTAAAAACAGAAACCACCCAGTTACACAGATGCCCAATCAAAGACAAGTACAAAAAGAGATACTCCCCATCCCAAACGAAGTCAACAATAGCTTAAGTTTAACTACATTTCGGGGTGCAAGCCACAAGACCCAAATTTCCCAAATTCAAAATAATATCAAAATGCAATCTTTGAGTTCATTTTGCTCTTTATTCTTTGATCCAACCAGATACATAATTGATTAAAGTCCAGCTCTTAGAAGGAAAATCTGCAACATTTGCAGCACCCGACTTCGATTTCCCAAAAATGGTCAGAGAAAATAACAGAACTCAATTAAAATCATATTTTCCAAAGTTACAAAAGCGAATTCAGGCTCCCAAAGAGACCCCTTCAATATTTCACTTATATAAAACCAAAAAGAGAAAAAAGGGCAAGAAAAGAAATAATGTCCCAATGAAGCAATTCAGATCACAGAAGTAAAAACAACCGGAAGCATAAAAATAACGTACAAAAACCAAAACAAGAACCAACCAAGATCACTTGAACTTTACAGCAACAATTCTTCGGGTACGAGCTACTAATTTCGACAAGGAAACAAAAAAAAAGAAAAAAAAACACACACACACATAAAAACAAAAACGATTGGATATAGAAAGCTAGATTAGGGCCGGTGGCTTCAAAGTTTTAAGTCAATCAGGTCACTGGTGGACATGTGCTTTGACTAAGTGTGAGTTGCCGAGGAGTTTCTCTTTCCGACTTTCGAGTGTCATTCAATCATTAACTAACACAAACGTTCGGCACTTGAGGTCACTAGTCCATTACACCACCAAAACTACACTACCAAGTACCAACCGACGTGGCGACCAAAATGTTCTGTTCCTCTCCCCCAAGTGAGAGAAGATTCGGCTACAAGAGGGTCCAAAAAAATTGACATGGGTGTCCGTAGGTCGGGTTTAGACATGGCCGATGTCTAATGGGCTTGTCGGTTGTGTTTGTTTGGTGAGCTAGGCACTAGCCCGTTGTTCGTTTTTTTTTTACTGTTTTGGGCATAACAGAAATTTGAGTTTTTCTTACACGATTTTTCGAGTAATTGAACCATTGTGCGTTTGGTTTTACTTTGATATAAAGAAAAAAGAGTGAAATATCATAAATATAATAATTTTTTAAGGAGTAAAATTTATATATTTTTTCTTTAGAAATTTTTTTTTTTCCTGTGATTGGTATACTAAGTTAAACATCATGTAAACAAATAGGTAACTTTTTTTTTTCCTTACTTATATTGCATTTTCTTCCTATTCTTTTTTCCCCCGACCTCTCTTTTATAATTTTTCATTTTTCTTTCTTTTTTTTTTTGTCTAAGATTAATATTTGAATTTACTTTTACTAAGCTAAGTGCATTGTTTTGAGGTTAAAATTTGCACATTTATTTTTTCATAGTTCTCTTTTTGATCACCAAAAATTGTTGGAACTTACAATAACCAAAATGCAACATTAATATCAAAAAATTGAAATTTCCAATTGAAAATGAGTTAGCGTACAAATTTAGCAAACTGTGACATAGAAATTGTGTATATTTTCTAATGTGCCCGAGAGATAATATCGATTTGCCTTTATTGCTACTAGCCTCTACAACGTGTAATAATCTAATAATAACTAAATTAAAAAAGATAGGAAGCGATGTAAAACAATTACGAAATAAGTACCGTTTTAATTAATTATAATTGATATATTTTTTAAATATAACTACCAATCGATGTAAATTAATATTAAATTCTAACTGAATACTTAGAGCGGTAGAATCACAGAAGCATTGGATTACCACGAGGCCGCGATCTTACCCATGTTGAGCGGCTCGTGAAGCCCATTAAATGCTGGACGGTCATGATTGCTTTGAAGATGGAGCTGAACTTCATTAAAGTCCATAAAGCATTAACTGGTCAGTCAACGCCTCAAATTTAAAAGTTAGACACTGGACCGTGAACCTTTACCAAGTACCGAAATTATTTGGACAGCTGGAAGTTAAAGAGTAAAGGCCTTAATGTCCCTACCCGATCGACGAAGAGCCTTACGTAACCCCACAGACTTCAGTACACCAATTGGACCATAAATCTAAGATTTCTTTGTATTAATACTATTTTAAAACGTTAAAAAAATCAATGTTTACAAATTGAGTTTATATCATGTTTTATAGGCTGAACTTGCTTAAGGTTATACCATGATATTGTAAATTAAAAATGAAAATCCAATGAATCAATACCGAGAGAGGAATTTCAATATCTCCAAAAGGAAAAGTGGTTAAAAGTTTAGACATTAACTTTAGAGATTTCATGTTCACATTTGAAGCGGGTGGAGGTTGTGTACCATCTCTTGTAGTTTGACTCAATTTTAATGTATGAGAAAAGATGAGTGAAATATTTATTGAACACATATTTTATTGGACTGACTATACATAATTAATAAAATAACTTTCATTAATAAACAATGACTCTTATCATAATATATAATGATAAAATTATAAATCTTAGTTATAAATCTTATTATATAATGACTCATATCATTTTTAATTATAAATCTTAGTTTGTGTGCTCTTTTTTTTTTTTTCCTTTTAACTAATTGTGTATTGTGCATAAAAAAAATATCTTCATTTAGTTATTTTAAAAAAATAAATAATAAACAAACAAAATGTTAATGGAAATTTTTTTATATTTTTACTAGTAGATTGAGGTATTTTTTTGTTTATTATATTATGATGTTTATGTTTTAAAAAATCTTCATATAAAATAATTTTTTAGGATAACAAAAAGCGCATTTGTATTTTGTCACTGAATATTTCATCAAAATAATAATAAAAAAAAATTTATTAAATAGACGATGGCTTTTGAGGATAGACATGGACATCATGGGATTGATAGAGTGAAACTGTTGACGGGGTTTATCATTTAGTGTTCTTTTATTTTTTCTGTTTATTCTTTAAATATGTAAACAAAAAGAAAAGAAAGACAAAAGAAATGCTACGGGGAAGAGAGAGAGAGAGAGAGAGAGAGGTATAATGGGTCCCACTTCTGTCCATTGCAAGTTGCCATGCCAAATGGGATTTGACATGATCACGTGCCAGAAAACATCGTGTCCTAACATATCCAGGGCCTCTGGACGACGACTCGACGAGGCTTTGGTCGACGATCTCTGCGCGCCTTTGATCAGGCAAACCTCCCAGCCCTTCGCCCACGCGAATGCTTGTGTCGCCGCGGTCCCATGTCTCTTGCTTATTCCTATACATCTAGCAAGGCCAATATATTTTCATCTGATAATAATATATATCCACCCGATCAATTTCCACCCATTTTTCTAAATTAATGCTTATTCTTGGTTACTTTAAAAAAAAAATCCCCGAAAAAATTCTAATTTCCATGGCTTTGTAAAAAAAAAAGATTAAAACACCTATTAGGAACTTGATTTCAGCTTTTCGTGTTTGAGTCTTGCGGTTCTATACTATCTTGTAGTCTTCATGTGGCAACAAAAAGAAAAAATAATAATAATAAATCGATGCGTTATGAAATATGAATGGGCATGCGGTTCAAGTCACTATCATTATTTTTGAAATTTGAAAAAGGGAAAAAAAAAAAATTGAAAGTGCATGTAATTGAACCGAACTTTGGTGTTTTGCAAAAATTTCGTACTTGGCAAGAGATGGCATCCGTTTGGTAAGAATAGAACAGTGTGTAATGCTAAAAATCATTTAATTTAATTCTATATTACTTGGACGAGAATATGAAGTTTCATAATATCTTTGGCTTGTTTACCAAAATTAGTTTTCAGAATCTTAGGCCCTGCACATTGCAAATTAATGGGTTGACACCATTGGTGAAATCTTTTAAAGTATCCCCAGCCAACAAGTCTTTGCTGCCAATCTTTATTACAGAGAATCGAGCAAAGTAATTTGGGTTAATTTTGTTGTTAATTTTATCTACTTATCTCTGGACTCGAACTAAGCCTCAGAATTGGACCTCTACGTTCTTGAATGTGCATGAACTGCGGCGACAAATTGCAGCAACCCATGTTTTGGGATACACTGTCCCATTTCCGGGACGTACTGTTTGCCATGGAAATGTGCTTGGGGAAACATGATGGAATTCTTGTTAAGTCAAATTTCTTTTTATTTGTCAATCTCCAGTCAAGTCTTTTAAAATTCCTCTGGTCTAATTAAAGTATGCTAATTTTTAACTTGACCGAGGTATATCAGATCAGCACATGGTTGGTTATTTGTCAGATTAGCATATGTTACAATTAAATTTAAAAATTCGACAAAAAAAAAAAGAAAAATTGAAAAGAAAAACATGAAACTGTCATTTTGAGCTTTCTAAAATCAATCATTTTCAAAGGTTTTCCAAATTTTTGATCGAGTGTCACTTCTCCGGAAGCTGAGAGGGCAAAGGTGAGGAGTGGTTTTTGGGTTCCGAACTGATGAAAAGGGCTGCTTTTGCTAAGCTTTATGCCATAAACAAGACTGATCAAATTTTTCCGGTGAAACCTTACATGAGACTTCATTAAAGTTCAGGGAAACTTGTTTTTGTATCGTAAGAACTTTCAGAACTTCTGGTTTGTTGGAACCTTATATGACTGCATTAAAGTTCAGAGGAAACTTGTTTTTGTATCGTAAGAACTTTCAAAACTTCTGAGTTGTTAGAATCAAAATTGTGGAAAGATTTACTTGAAAATTACCGACAAACCTTGCTGAGAATCGAGCAACACTTAGTAAATTTTGTTCTGAGTTGAGGGATAAAAGAAAAACAATAATTAACATGGTACCTTCGTTAGCTGAAGGAGCAACAGTTCCTTTACCTTTATCTCCAATATATGCATCTGTATCAGTTGTAAGCATGAAAGAAAATTTAGCCAAAACTCTTTTCTTCTTTTGATTTCTGGCTTTGGCCAACAAATCGGCCATTTAATCTTTATCTTTACATGATCTTTAGAGCCTATTAACTCATCAACTTTCAGTAATCATCATACCTTTTGCTGTCACTTACCACAATCAAACTCAAGTTCCCTTGCTCTTTTCCTGTCATCACTCAATGCAGCTCATCTCCTCTGCAGCACTTTACTCGATTTGAACATCATCGAGACTCTGAAAACAAAAAAAAAAAATCATCACAGAATCTTGGAAGATGGCCAAGATCATAATCAGGAATGGGAATCAAGCACCTTTAGGAATGACATCTGGCTGGGCAGCTCAACTCTTGCAACTTTGTGCCCAGACCTTCACGCTGCTAGCACTACACCTCGGGCTTCCGTATCTAAAATCGGAACAATGGTCGATGGTGCCTTGACGTGGAACATTCATAACAAATTTCATTTGCCAAGAATAGCAGCAACTCCTCGTCTCTAAATCTGTGTCTGTCCAACTCAGCGATAAAAATAACTCATGGAACAGATTTAAGGACACAACTTCCTCTTCAAAGCGAGGGTGTCACAGGTTTATCCCATTGCACTTTGTGTTTGGACAAAAGTGTTAAAGGCATCGAACTCATGGCAAGCAGATGTCTGTCGCTTACTTCTTCTTTAACTCAACTGTTATGCAGCTTTTGTTTCCTTGGTATACACTGAGTATATCAGTGATTGCAGAGCCCTCTATTTCGCACGTCTCTTCTCTTTCTGTATATTCTTGAACTCTTTCTTCAATAAAAATTACTCTCATTCATGAAAATAAGAAACACATATATAATCTGTAAACCTTCTCACCTAGCGAATACGGTACATAAAGTTGAACAAATTCGGTTGAGGGGGGCATTATTAATCATAAGCAACTAATTTACGAGACGTCCTTGTAGTCATTTCAAAGTTTATTGGGCCAGATGTCTCTTGTAGACGACAAGTACCACATCCATCCAATGAAGGATGTAGTTGAAGATACCCCATAGAGAGTAGCAGAACATAAGAAAATGTATCAACAAATCTCGTCACGTAAAAAAAAGAAGCAAGGCATGCCCAACAGTTAGAATCTCAAAAGGCAAACATGGTATCTAAAAATTTAAAGATGGCAAAAAAAGAACTCATTCTCTTCCACCACTTGGTCTCCAATCTTGAGATATTTGGTTTAGGGGGAATTTGTGAGCTGCAAGTGATTTTGACATCCGAGTAAAATTTATAATATCCAAAATTTAATGTCAGAAAGATCAAAAAACACAATGTTTACTTATTCTCATGTTGCACAAGAAGAAAGAAATCGAATGAGACTGTGGAAATAAAGACATTTACCCGTAAGAAATGGTCGCAGAATACATTTATTTCAATAGCAAACGGATCAACAACCCCGTTTGCTTACAAGCGTACATGTTTCTCCTGTGGGTTTATGAAGAGAATCTTTGTAATTGGAAATGCCATGTCAGGTGCACCTATAAGAACTTAAACAAATCAATTACCTAATCCACCCATATGATATTTTGGGACTTTATATGCTGGTAGGATATTTGAATTATAAGACTAGAGAGTTAGTTGCCTTAATTGATATGACCATGCAATGCAATCCACGGGGAATTGGTGAAAAAACAAAAAGAAAAGGTGACAATAAGAATGGATTAAAACAACAAAAATGTTAGAATGGAGACCTAGGCGAACAAGGGCCTTGCGTTGAGGTGAGTGGCAAGGAACCAAAGTTGGAACTCGAAAGTGGGGAGAAACGACGTGGGGTCCACGCAAAAATGCGGCGAGACGCAGCATTGCAAAAGGATAGCCACTTCCTTCTCATCACTAACACCAATTTCTCCTTTTGCACTTTTTTTTTTTTATCTTTTTTGCAAAATCGACTTTGCCAAAATTCTAGAGGCTTCTAATTGCAAAATGATAACGTGGTGATTTAAAGTTTCACACTTCAGCCATGTTTTATAAATAATATGACTAAGGATATAATTGTATATATTAAATTATAACTAAAGACATAGTTGTATAAATTAAATAATGCAATGAAACTTTAAATTTACTTTAAAATTTAAATTTATAAATTAAAACATACAAAAATATTACAAATTATATTATAATTTTATATTTTTAAAAAATAAGGTATTATATTTTATATTAATAATTATAATCAATAATTATATATTTTTAAAAAAATTAAAAAAATATATATTTTTAGTATTATTGATGACGTGGATCCCACTACCCCCAAGGCAGGAGATTAATAATGATCCCAACAAGTGGAGGTAGGGGAAGGACATGGAATAGAGACCTGAAAACGTCTAATGGGGCTCACCACGAAGCAAAAGGATAATTTTACTTTCCCACAAACAGACAGCCAGAATCGAAGCTGACGTGGGCCGTACTGCCTGTACCCCATTGGCCGGGAGAGAGACGGAGAACCTGCAATTTCGTAGGCCCCAACAGATTTTGATTCCCTCTCCATCTCTCCGCGCCTCTCTTCGTACTCCAAAAGCCACTTCTCTATTTCTCGGGTTCCCCTCTGTCCTCTGCTCCCTCACATAAGCTATTATAAGCAAGCTATAAGCGCAGGAGGGTATGGCCGAATTAGAGACAGTGTTAATGTATAAAAGGGTGTTAAAGTTAAAATTTAATTAACTCTAATATCAATATTTGAGTGTAATAATATATATATATATATATATTTACTAATTTTTAAAAATATACAATAATATAAATATCATTTTATATAATGATAAATGTTTATTTTTAATCACTTTATTTTAATTTAATTTAATTTTTACTTAAATATTAACTACCTATTACTATAGATTAACTTCAACAAAAAGAACAACCTTAAGTGATCCCAACTGTTTTGTTTTAGGGCTGAAAACTATTTTGTCAACTTTTTAAAGTTTATGGCATAGTTGTGGATAACTAGGGAGGAAGATTAGAATGGATCAGGACAGCTATACTTTGTCTCTATGTCCATTACCTAACCAAATCCATTAAAGTCTCCGCTGAAACTTTCTTACGTTCCCCCAATGTGATAGAACCTTTGATATTCTTTAGCTTATCTTTACCACGTCATGCATAGGTCAACATTTAAATTAACAGGTGTTAAAATCTCAAATGTGAATATATAAGTATGATTTATAAATCTCACATTTAAAAAAAAAAAAAAGAAAAAACAAATGATATATAAATTAGAAAATTTATAAATAAAATTTTTAAAAAATCTAAATTAAAAAATATTAAATTACAAATTTATTACTTATTAAATTCTATTTAAATTTTGTCCTTAGGCAAAAATAAATATCAACCAGACATGTTTCTATGATACACTTGAGCAAGACTAACCCTAATGAGCATATTTATTGTATGCCTTTGGGGGTATGATTGTAGTTATGAAGTTAAAAATTATTATTTTTCCTGCTTGTTAATTGGTCAACTTAGTTAGTAGTTTTTCATTTTTCTAATGTATTAAAAAAATTAATTAGTAGTTTATCACTTAAGGTTGTTTTAATTTGGGCTCTCCAATTTCAATGATTTCATTGGTTTTGCTAAAATAAACAGAGAAATCGCTTGTGTCTAAAATGAAGTGTTTTTTTCAAATTATAATCGAGTTTTATTTTTGTTGTTAACAAGTTTACGACAGTAAAAATTATTATTATTAAATATAATTAATTATTAAATAATTTTAATATTTTTTTAAAATAAAAAATTTTAAAAATTAAAAAATAAATAAAAATATTTATATATAATTAAATTATAATTATTTTATATAATATTAAAAATCACAGTTTGAGAATGTTTGGAATGAGAACTGTGCAGGTGCCAGGCTCATTAACTGCAAGAAATACGTCAAAAATGTCGTCAACCAATAAACGGTAAGTAGTTAGACTCGTAATTTAATGAAAATTTAAAGAACCATTTCTCAGTCTTAACGAGAATGTTCATGAGATTGGTGGATACTACATTTTTATACTTAATTTCCTAGTCTTTAAAAAAAGAAAGGATAAAGAAGGAAATGGAAATATGCATCGCATTTCAAATTTATAATTTCTAGCATTCTATTTCTTGCCTAAAATTCTAGAATTAGATTCCAAAAGAAGAGAAGAGAAAACAAAGAGGCAATAAACTAATTAATTGAGTTTGGTTAGTCATGCCTGCTGAATTGAACAAGCAAATCATGCATACTTTTAGGTTACAGTAAGGAATATCCGAGAAAAAGAAGTTGAAGTGACAATTAACAATTAATATTAGAAATAATGATAAGCCAAAAAAACAAAGAATAACAGGGAAAATAATTAACGAAACTAATATGGTTTATTAAAGTCATATTATTACAGCAGGCAAAAGAGAATGATTAACATATATATATATATATATAATTTTTTTTTTCAAAAGAAGAAAATCATCGGCAAACTCATTTTTTCTCGTATAGCAACAAGAGAAATCATCTGCCGATAATTAACCGGAAAAGGAAAAACTCGCCGGAGTTTCGGTTCCGGGAAGACTAACCGGAAAATACGGACAAAACTTACCTATAATATTACACCGATCTAGCAAAAGCAGTGAACGTCAGACTCACAAGATAAAAGAGAGACGCAAAAAAAAAAAAAAAAACCCACTCTCTCCTTCACTCTCTAAAAGAACAAGTTCAGTATCTTTCTCTCTCCTCCACATCCGTATTGATCTCCCATTTCCCCACTCTCGAAGCAAGTCGCCGTCGTGATGACCGACTCCTCCGAGTTCATGGACGGAGTCCCCGGCCTTCGTGGCTCGGGCTTGTGCGGGGACTCTCTCGGTGAGACGGCCGGCGTCAGACGCAGATCCAGGTCGTTCGGCTGTAGCTGCTTTGTCAGAATCGGCTGTTCGGCGATTCGTTTCCGTTTCGGCGAGCTTTTAGATCTCGAGCTCGAGAATCGGGAATGGTGAGCTGGAATAGCGTCCTGGAGTTTCCACATGTCCGCACAGGGCACCTCCTCCTCCGACAATTCGTAGTCCGGCGATCCTCCGGTGAGCAGCTCGGGCCTCGGCCGCAACGCTCCGCCGCGTAGCACGGTCTCCACGGCGGCTTGGCAGATGTACCAGTTTCCGGTCCAGAGGAGGCCGACGGCGCCATTTACTGGATTTACAGTTCTACCGCAGGCTTCAAATAACAAAGATTGAAACAAAGCTGAAACGAAAAAAAAAAAAAAAAGATTATCTCAATAACCGTTTTCTTATTGTTCACTGTATTCCATGAAACTGAATTGGCAGTTTGATTACTAGACACTAACAAGGACGTTGGCTTTCAGGGACGGCGGATATGAAGGACATGAGGCCGGCGCGGCCAAAAAATTTAGCGACGAAAACGGTGGCGTGGCCTTGGGCTTCAGGGCTCTCGATCCATTGCAAGCACGGACGTAAAATACAGGTCTCGCTGCATCCCTTGCGTAGCACTCTGCACCCGTTGCAACTCATTTCAATTTTCTGTCTATCACAAGCTCCCCTTCGATTTTCCCTTTCACATGAATTTTTTTATTAAAATATAAACAAGATATCTCACGATTAATTACTTGCTTGGGTCACAAGAAAGAACCAAGATAAAGAGGAGAATCTAGACAGAAAACGTTGGAAGAAGAGAAAAGAGGAAGAAAATTAAGGCTGCGAAGGAGAAGAGATGAAGATAAATCTACATATATAAGCGAAAGGAAAGATGGTTCCTGAGTGTTGGTTGGGTTGGGTTAAACTTGGAGTAAGTTTTAACTAGGGTTGGGTTAGTTGGATAGGTGGGTGGGTCGGAGTCCTGTGTTGTTTTTGTGGTTAATGTTGTTTTGTTGGGTACCAGGGGGAGCGTCAGATTCCAAAGAATTGGGCGCGAGCGGCTCCGTGTCTCCGCGGATGGTTGTCCCTCCACCGTTGGATTCTCTGCTTTACTCTTTTTTTCTTTTTATTGGGGTCTTAGCAGTAGTGGCCTCATCCACCGGGTTCTCTACTTTACTCCTTTTTATATTCGCTCGCTTTTGCTGTTTTGTTTTATTGGTTGGGTTTGTGAGTGGAGTGGATATTGGTGGGTTTTCCTTTTCATCATATTTATTTATTTTATTTTCTTTAAATTTTATATGTTCTTGCCCATAGATATATAAACGGCAGTGTTATTACGAAAATGGGTCTCATGAGTCTGTGGGTCATTTTCTCGTTAATTTTACTACCACTGGCAATGGCCAATGAGGCTGGCATGGCATGCACCCGTACGGATAAACGGGGAAATATTCGCTATAGTCGTTTTGGGGTATGATGCAACTAGTTGGACTGAGGGAAAAGGATGATGGGTAATCATTCGGGGGCGGGTTGGGGGGGGGGGGGACCTAGAACAAGATTTCAAAACATTGCCACTGCTAGTGGTGAAGTTTTTGCAAAGTTTAAAAAATCTGATGGCAGATCTCAGTTACTTGACCCTCTATATATCTATAATCTACTTACGATCTTATGCATTCATCAATATTGTTAAGATTTTTTTGATTAAATTCTATTAAATGGTTAATGTGTAATGTTGGATATAAACTTTGTGTTGTCGCAAATGGTGGACATAATCTTAATTATACTCCTATTTGATTTACAAAACTTGTATTAAGTTTTGGAACAATGCCTTTTTTCTGTTTTTTGTGAACAGCATTTTTGGAATAATGCTACTACTATTATAATTTTTATAGCATATGTTATACTAAGTAATAGAATCCACATAAAAGGTAAAAATTTATTAAACCGCATTACATTTAGTACAAAAGTCTTGGTATCCTTATTATGTTTATATAAAAAGAGACAAAAATATGGAGATTACAACCTTTTTGTTGCAATTTATTTATTAGCTAAATTATGAAATTAATATTTATTAGTTAAAATAGAATTTAAAAATTCATTATCCCATATTTATTCAATCTTAATTAAATTATACTTTTATTTTAAAATAAATCTAAATTTTTGAACGATAAATCTAAAAATTATTACTATGCGTTTTTGGAATTTCTGAGAATTAATTTTTCTTTAATAGAACTATTTTATTTCTCGTTTTAACTTTTCACCTTTTTTTTTTTTTTAAATATGTTACACATCCTAACACTAATTTAAATGTCTGCTGTCCGGTTCTTATCCGAAGGGAGTTATGTTTATTTAAACAAAAAAAAAACAAAAAGCATATCCATTAGGTACAAAACACATAATCAAATGCTAGTGCATCTGAAGGACAAAGCTCAAAAGTTGGCAAAAAGGAAAAACGCTAATCTCTCAAAATTATATTTGTGTCCATTAATGTTGAGAGCCTGACTGTTTCAGCGTTTCTGGGTTAGAATATATGAATGGCACGGCGGGGCTTTGTCAAAGCTAAATATGCTATCTTAAATATGCCACGTTGTCCATGTCAATCTAGATACATATCCGATCCTTGGTATGTTCTTCCCCTTTTTCTTTTCTCAGTTTTTTGTCTGGCCATTGTGAAACAAATTACGAAGCCAAACCTTATCTTATTTTTATCCTATTAGTTGTCTGCATTTATACAAGACAGCCCACACAGCATAAAAATAAAAAAAAAAAAACTAGACAGCTCATTTTAAACTATTTAATAACACAACTTGACTGTATTAAGATTATCACAATGTGATAATCCGCCGGGAAAAAACTTTTGACAATCATTCTTATCGACGTTATCCAAAAGAAAGGTTATTAGCTTTATTAAGCCAATTACATCAATATTGCCTGTAAGGAGACTCAAAACGTTGCCCATGTAAATGTACTGAAATGTACATACAGACATATTCAGGGGCTAAGATAAGAAAAGATTCTTGTATGATTAGCAATGGATTTGGTTTTGGAATTTGTTGTGTGGACATATGAGATTTGCCGGACGGTAAATTTAAGCGGGTTGACCAATGATCCCCAATGGAGATGTCATGGTCTCTGCGGACGTGGCGTCCTTATCCTTTACGTACTGTCAAGCCTGTCAGCATCCCCACTTGCAGGGTCCTATGGAAATATGCCAAGCAGACGCATCGAGAAAGAGGGAGAGACTACTGTGTCTCTGCCACCTTGGTTTACGGTATTTTTTCAAGTGGGGTTCATAGAATTTGCTGGTGTTTATAGAAGGTAGGCCAATTACTTCCTCATCCATGGGGAGTCATTTTCCCACATCAAACGCAAGCATCCACTCTCTCTCTCTCTCTCTCTCTGTTTTATTTTACTATAAATTTATTAAGTGGTCAGCTATATAATTGGGTGAAATTTTCCTAATTCTTATACCTCCTAAATCTGTCTCTCATTCAATGAATTTTCACTGGAGACCTCTTATTTTACGCATGCAAACTCGAGTCTTATTTTAAGACAAAAGAAGCGAACCCACGGTGAAGCTTTGAAACCTTACAAATATCCTTTACGGCCCTTCTTTCTTCTTTACCATGCAAATAAGCAAGAGTCAAATGAAACCATTGGCAGTAATTTTTTTTTTTGGTACATCGAAACTGAAATCTTTTTTTTTTTTAAGGAATCTAACAAAGTTAAGGTTTTAATTCTTTGTTTTCTCCAAGCGTCCCCCCCCCCCCAAAAAAAAAAAAAAGAAAAACCTTGTACGCATTCGATGTTAGAATTGAGATATTTCCTATTTTGGCCTATGAAGTGTCTGTCAAAAGATGATTTCTCCAGCAAATCACATTGCCAAAGGACGTGGGAAGCGAGAGGCGGCACGGCACCTTTGAGAAAATTCTTTTAGAAACAACTAATTTACTAGTTGCAATCTGAAATTTTTTTTTTTTTTTTTTAAAGAGGTAAGTCCGATCAAGCATCTAGTGCAAGAGAGACATCTACATGAATTAAGTAGCTGATTGTCAAAACAAGAAATACTTGTTGACCAAATTAAAGCATTGACATATTGGTGAAGCTTCACAAATTTCTAGTTATTACTTCTTTCGTTTAATTTTCCTCCATTTTTTTCCTTTTTTTTTTTTTTCCATTTTCTTATAGCAGCCAAAATTTAGTGACTTTGATTTTATGCTACAATTTGAATGCTGTGCAAGGGGACCTCCGCTGCAGCAATATTTTAGTCCATGTACAGAAGTGCATACAGTTGTGCAAACTTTCCGCTAGAAATAACTCATTTGATTGTTTGATGTGATAATTCATAGCCAATTTAGCATACGTGGGTATTATATAACAGGATATTGTCTTTTTTTTTTTTTTTTTTTAAAGTAGCTGCACTATGATTTGCCTTGTCAATGAAAATGATAATTCCTGCAAAAATCAAGATGTACAACTAGTCAAAGCGCCCTCTATGGTAAAAAATTCATACAAATGTTACATTAATTTAATTACATTATCATAATATTATAATAGTAAAGTAGTGATTATTTTTTTATTTATTAAAATGCTCATTGAATTATAAATTAAATAATGAGTAGTTCTCTTATCTTTATAAATCACACGTTTAGTTTTTGAGATTAAAATTTAAAATTTAAAAATATAAAATAAAGTTATAAATTATTGAAGTGTTTTGAGATGCTAAATTTGTGATTAGTGAAACGCTGGGTGAAGACAAATTCTGCTACAATGCCGTATGGCAAGTTGACGTTAGACGATAAGATTTGATGTTATTTCACGGAGATTATCCGGGATTCTAGGGCCGATTCGGAAGCTATGTCATTTTACTCGTCAAGGGATAGCTGCAGCCGTGGGGACCATCATCAAGAAAAATGCTGAAGGAGGAAATAGTTCTGTACGAGTACAAACAAAAACTCATCCCCCATGATGGATTTGCCTGATTTTATGATTTTTTTTTAATTAAAACAATATTAATATGCATTTAATTTAATATTAAAATATATTCTAATAATTATATTATTTTAAATAATATATTAATAAATTTAATATACATTTAAATAATTAATTCTTAATTAATGTAAATATTTGTTAAAAATTTAAATTTATTAATATTTATAAATTAAAATTAAAATTATGTATATAATTAATATAAAAAATTTATATTTTTTTTACATAATATTATTAAATATATCACAACCTTACAAAAGTAATAATTTAAGCTCTGTAAAATTATTTAATAATAAATATATTATAATGTTAATTTCAATTGACTAAAATCATTAAGATTAATAATTCGGCTCGTGAACGAGGGAAGACAAAGACATTAACTTAAATACAAAATGCATGTTAGGATATAAGTCGTTTGTTGGGCTGAGTAAATTTTTAAGTCCAATTCACTTAATTTTTAAATTAAAATTACAATAAAAGAATTACAAAAACTTAAAATTGAAATCAAGTAAAACTCAAAATTAAAATCGAATACCTACATAATTTCAATAAATTGATGATAAAGTATAAGAAAAACAAGCAGTAACAAATTTGTGGGTTTCGATTTGGGGTCGCTGCTAGGATTTTGGTCCAACATGTTCAACCCCAAAGGCTCCTTCCACAGACTGGAACAGTTCAACTTTTTCAGCCCCGAAAGCTCCTTCCACCGACTGGAACACTTCAGAGCTTTTGGAGAGAACAGGTATGAATTCATTCTTGCAGAGACCTTTATCTCTGTTCTTCAGGGAGATTTTGCCGCCTCCGGCGACCTGCTCTCGGCAAGAGCGTTAACAGAGGAAGATGGTGGCTTGACGTACTTACCGTTGGAGAATAGCTCGTCAGCAGGAAACAGGGTGGCCATGTGGTCCTTAAGCCAGAATTCTATGTCAACAGGCGGATCTCAAACTCCGACGAGGGATCCGTGGAGGAAATAGAGGGAACTGTATTCGAGGGTGAAAAAGGCTCGGAGAGTATAGACTTAAAGGCATCCTCTTTGTGGTTGAAAGAGATTCTTGGGCGCAACCAACCGTATGAAAGACAAGTGGCCGACGACGGGCAATTGTCCGGCGACATGGAAATGTTGCTGACGCAAGCATAGGCCATTTGGATTTGGGTATTGAAACTAACATCCAACTCAACTCAGTCAAATAATGTTGTGTTATTGTGAAGTAATGACTACTAATATGGTCTCTATTGGAGTATTCAATACCAATTTTAGATTTTTGTTGTTTTTATTGTAATTTTAATTTTGGAAAATTAAGTAGATTAAGCTTAAAGCTTTCGACAAGCTATCCATTTGTCATGTATTTTAATTTAATGTACATTTTGTCTTATGTCTATGTCATTATTTTTCTCTATCAACGTCCATCCATTAAAATTAACAGGATGGTACATTTGTTAAAAAAAAAGTATTGAATCTAAATATCACTTTTATAAGGTTGTGATATGTTTGTTATTTGTATAAAAGAGTATTTTTTTTTATATTAAACTTTATTTGTATTTTTAACTCTACTCTAAGGTTCTTGATTAACATGTAGTTCATATTTTGCATAGACATTAAAAAGTTAAAGAATTTTAAAATATTACATTTAGAGCATATAAAAAAAATTATTATTTATTTAATATTAACTATTTTATCTATAAAATATAACAAATTATGAATATAAAAAAATGTAAAATTTATATGTTATTCATCTTATTTATAAATTATTAATTGTAACATGATTAAAAAAAAAAATCTCAAATTTTTTAATTAAAAAAAAGTTTTTCACAAATAAAAATATAATATTTATAATTTTAATATAATAATAGAGTTATATTATATTTTAGATTCATTTAAATTTTTATGTAAATTACTACTCTATATATATTGATATTTTTATTAAATTAAAATATATCATGATTTAATTAAAATTATATATTAAAATATAAAAGTAAGATTTAGATAATTATAAAAAGAACAATTTTTTATTAATCAAGAGTAAAGTTAACTCCTTAAAAACATATTTTTATATTTATAGAAGAAGAGAATATGTATTTAAATTAATAATTAATTTTTAAAAAAAAAATTATTAATTTTATTTATTATCTTATTGTAAGAGTAAATTTTTTTTATAAAAAATAATAATAAAATTTTTAATAAAAAGGAATAATTTCCTTTCCCTTTTCAAGAAAATAAAAAGGGAAGCATTGGCCAATAAAAAAACTCTTACACAATTAATTGTTTTTCCTTTTAAAAATATCAAAAGGAGAAAAAAAGAAAAAGACTAAACTCTTGAACTTTTTTTTTTTTTAAGAAAAAAATAATTATTTTCTTTCTCTTTAATTTATAAATTAAAAAAATAGTCCTATGACAAATAATTAAGTAAAAGTTTTCATTTGATAGAAAAAAATAGTTGGGAGTTTCTATTAGTTTCAATAATATATATATTACAAGTAATTTTTCAGCATGAAGCCTACTTTCACTCCCTAAATAATGGTGGCACCGTGGTCCAGCTCCTCAACGTGGAATCTTTGGTAAAAGATTTCTAATTATTCAGGAAGATTACGTCAAACATCTGGACAATGTTGAGTAGAATCATCAGGATGTTTGCACTCTCAAGTTAAATTTAATTGATAGGATAAGACTTCCCACTAACAAATGCGGCATCATTCCTTAATGACCGGCTAACATTTGTTACTTCCCAAGCATAAGCTTTATGGAGTTGGTCTGTCACTCAAACTTTTTCTTGAATATCAGTATCATATCGTTCACAAAAGTTTCAGGAATTTCTCTTGGACAATGTAGCGTCAATCCTTTAATCACTGTTGTTTCGTACTAATAAACATCAAATCTGCGCGGATAGCTCTCAACTTTCCGAGTGTGCTAATCCACTAGAGGGAAAAGAATAGAATATAGCTAGAACTATACGGGCCCAACAATGGCTGTCAAGCTTCCACTAAAACGAAGGTTACAGTATTAGTGCCACTAGTGCCTCAGGAAGTCCCAAAAAACTTCTCAATCACGAACCGAACTCTCCTTTCCTTTCAATCAAGATCGTAAGTTTGCCGTAGTCATGGTTCAGCATGATGCTAGACTGGTCTTTCCCATAGACGTGAGCAAGAAGCCATGGGAACAGGAACTTCCTTTTCACAACCGGTGGCGCGTACCCTGAGGTAACCGCCGGTTGCAGACCGTAGGAGAGCTTTAAGATGGCGGATTTATGTGGGGGTCTTATTAATCAAGAATAGACTGCAGTCTACAGAAGATATCAAACATTATGACCTTTTGTTTTTTGGTCTGCTTCTGTCTCTATTTTTGACATCTCTGTTGCTTATCGATAAAAGTTACAGTTAGCAGTACCCCAAAAGATGACAATAACAGTCCTCAAATTTGTGCCAAAAAAATTTGTATCTACTCTAATTTATAATAGTCTTCCGTAGATCCTAAAGGGCTCTCCTGAATGGAAAAGGATTGCTAGGGTGGCAGCAACAGCAATTCCAGGAAGGCTAAATAGAGAAGTTGTGACATAGAGGTTCCAAAATCTATCAGTACTCGTAGACAGAGCAAAGCTTGGTACAGGGTGACTGAAATTTCATTCAGCGAAGCAACTGAGATGAGTAGTTTCCCATAGCTCAATTACACCTTTCCTACCTTATCATGTAGTAATGTTACTAATATTAATTTTACTCTTCTTACGATGACTCCTCTCTTTTTAAGTATTGAAATACTCTATAATTTTCTCCTTGTTATTCATTTTTGGTCCAATTTTCAAAATACAAGACATAAAATTAGTGAATATTGATCAGATCTATTTGCAAGTGTACAAGATTAAATTTTTGATTCCGATCTCGCTTTGTCAAGTTCATCCACTAATCCTACATCTCCCAACCATTTTCGTCGATTTTTATGAACGAATTTTTGTTTCATTCGTTCCTTTACTTACATTATAAAGTGATAGGGAGCGCTTTTAAGTGGGAACAAAGAGACGATGAGAGGAAACTAATGACGTCGAAGTTGGCATGAGGCATGGGCTTCAGAGACCTGGAATCCTTCCACATTGACCTACTGGAGAAACAAGGCTGGACACTTTTGCAGAACTCATATGCCGTGTGGGCCAGGGCCATCAAAGCCGTCTATTTTCCATTTAGGGATTTCTTGAGTGCCCACGAAAGGAAAGGTTATGACCTTCGTGGGCCTGGGCTAGCTGCTTATGAAAGAGGAATTTACATGAAGAAGAACTGAGTTGGAAAGTGGGGAATGGAACCCAAATTACTATCTGGGTGGACTCATAACAGGCTTCAAGGTCCACTCCAGAAGATCGTGTGAGACACCGGGTTTTAGGGTCTCTGGCTACATCAGGAACGGTAATCAATTGCTGCGTAGGTCGGGAGAAACACCAAGGCCGGCTGGCCTGAACTCTCGCGACTGGTTGAGACAATTTTGTTCAAATTTTTTGATTGCAAGTCTTAGTGATTTTGTTTTCCTTTCCTGACCCTTGTAACCACAAAATAGAAACAAAAAAATCACGGTGTGGAAGAAAATATAGAAGATGGAAGTGCAGCCAAAAATCAAAGTCTTCGAGCGGAGATCTTTGAAAGGAAAACATCCCCTGCCAAACAGAGTTGTTCAAGAGCGAATTTACGTCGGACACCATGTGCCCAGTTTACGGTCAAGACTAGGAACCGATGTAACCTTTTTCTGTGTGAGCATGTCAAAGGTTACATGGTTTGCAGCCAGCTGGGTATTCGCCAAACAGTGTGGGCTTTTATGTCATGATTGGTGTTCCCTGTTAAATCACCCCATTGATCTTGTGCTGGCGTACATAAAAGGCGATAAATGGGTTTTTGGGGACATCATTAAGAACATAAATTTTCAAGCTATTTCAGTTCTTCCAATGTTGCGACTGTCTTGTTACGTAATATATAATGGATAACGCGGTGGCTTCATGGGGAGGGAGTTCATCATTCACGGCTTCTTAATTGGGGCGGTATTTCCTTCGTTAATTTGTTTCAGATTAAAAATTAATATTTAAATAAAAATTAAACAATTGAGCTCTAACTTTATCGTCGTTTTCTAGTAGTTTACTTGGACATTCAGTTCCAGGCTTCAGCGTCTTGGCCGCCGCTAAAAGTAAAACAAGAAAGAACCAAATAAATAAATAAATAAATCTGGCTGGCGCGCTTCTGGTTTTTCAAGCATCTGGAAACCAAAAATTATTATTATTATTTTTTTCTGGTTCCCTCTGAGAAATTGACGTCCATCTACGCAAACAACAACAACAACAAGCCACATTCTTGATGTCCAATATCCGTTTCAGGTTGGCTCGATAGCAAAACGATGCTGTTCCTTGCCCAAAAATAGGCATGAAACAGTGCCAATTTATATGCAGCTTCAACCAAGAAAAAAGGGAAGCAAGTAGACAATGAAGTTGCTTAACCAAGAAGAAAAAAAAATAAAATAATAATAATAATAAATGACCATGATTTATAAAAAAAAAGAAAGACAAACAGGAAAGTAATTGATATCATGTAAAAACTAAAGACGTGTTTTTTGTTGTTTTGTTTTACGTCCCCTGCGACTTTACGATTTTGATGGCCATAAGGCCTTGGCTTCAGCAATTCGCAGCCATTAACAACATCAACAACCAGCGCCACCGCGAGAGCAACAGCCTATTCTCTCTTTTTCTTCCCTCCTCCTCCTCATCTGCCTCCGCGAAGTCGATCCTCTTTTCCGCCTCTCTCGTTCTTCCTTCACAGTCGCCTATCATTTTCCTGCGCCAATTGGCTTGGAGCACCGTCACTCTTTTCAACCAAAAACAGCACCACCATCATCGTCGCCACCAACGCCAACAGCATCAACAGCCCCCGCAACGCCACCACCGATTGAGGTCCTTGGCACCGGCAGCCGACACGCTGGCGCAAAATATCGGGAAATCGATTCAGCACCCCCGCCCACCTTCCAAGGCCAGGGTTTACGCCGACGTCAATGTTGTCCGTCCTAAGGAGTATTTGGACTACGAGTCGCTGACTGTACAATGGGGGTAATCGCCTTTTCAATTTGTTTGGTTTACTTTACGTGTGATTATGTCTTGCTTCTTTATATCCATTCGTTTGTTTGCTCAAAAAAAATAAAGGAAATCGAAGGGTAAAATTGAGCAAGTCTTTTTTGTGAAGACGCTAAAATTCTTATAGTGCCCTCCCACCCCTTTTTTTTTTAATATTTGTTAGCTGAACATATAAATTTGGTTATCATGTAATTGAGGATGGTTTAGTTGCGTCGATGATAAACCGACGAGTATTTCAGATTCTTCTAGTTCCCTTTGCTTCTAAGCTGTTGCTCTTCATTTTGGATGCTTCTTTGGCATGATGGATGCATGTAGCATCAATTGGGTACCAAGCAGTTCAGCAGGATTTGGATTAGTAATCTAAGAGTTTCTGTTTTTGGTAGTTTAATGTTAACCAATAAGAGCCGTACATTTTGAAGTTTTGGTGTTATATATCAACCTGAACATGGTCCAATATGGATATGTGGATTGGTTTAGGTGACCTTCTAGTTGGAAGAGATAATACAAAATGTATAACATGAGTTAATGAGTCTCTTTGTTTTCTTTCCATTCAGCAAAATAGCTCACTGAAATGTATTTTGGTTGGGTATGTAGGAAGTACCCTATTTTGAGAAATGTATTTTGGTTGGCTTGATGTAGCTTTATGTGTTTGACTATGTTTCCAGGGAGCAAGATGATTATGAGGTGGTGAGAAAGGTTGGTAGGGGGAAATACAGTGAGGTTTTTGAGGGTGTCCATTGCACAAATAATGAGAAATGTGTCATTAAGATCCTTAAACCTGTGAAGAAGAAGAAGGTGAGCTTTAGCATTGACAGTACTTTGTTTTCTGTGGTGTGGCTTTGTACTCTGTATCACTTTGTTGATTTTCTAGGTTTCTTTCTTCTTCTTCTTCTTTTTTTTTTTGGGGGGGGGGGGGGGGGTTCAGGCATTATTAAAATTTAAGCTTGAATAATTTTTTGGGCACAAAAAATGATGTTATAGAGGTTTGCCTTTGATGAGCAACTTTTTCTTACATTGTTGTCTTTATTGTTGCTTGTCTTTCATGCCTTCATTCAAAAGAGGGCATGCCTAGATGCAGTGGTAAGGTTGCTTCTTTGTGATTGTATGGTTCAAGGTGTGTAAAATGGCTTCTTTGCAAAATGCCAAGGAAGGTTGCAAAAGATGGATCACCATCCCTAACTATCACAGAAATGGGAGCCTTGTGCACAAATACTCTGTTGTAGCAACATAGCCAATTGTAGGCACATCCATAGCCAATTGTAGGCACATCCTTCTTCACAATGGAGACCATGTTGAAATATAAGCAAACTTGAAACTATTGATAGCAATGGATAACTTGAGTTTTAACTTCAAAAGTTAGTCCTTGTGCATGTTGTTAGATAACACATCGATTTTCCTTTTTGCCTTGTGCTGGTGTAGTTTATGGAATGAGATTTTGTGGACTTAATTTTTTTTTTCCTTACTAATGCAGATTAAAAGGGAGATTAAAATACTGCAGAATCTTTGTGGAGGGCCAAATATTGTGAAGCTGCTTGATATTGTCAGAGATCAGCAGTCAAAGACTCCAAGTCTCATATTTGAATATGTGAATAATACTGATTTTAGAGTGCTTTATCCAACACTCTCAGACTATGATATCCGGTATTACATTTATGAACTTCTGAAGGCAAGCATCCCTTTTCTTGATTCTTGGTTTGACAAGATGAATTTTATGACTGACATGGATATCAACACTTTTCATTAAGTTACAATGGAGGAAAATACATCTTAATTAGCTATTTAACTCTCTCCTTATTTTATGGATATGCTATTTTGAATAAGGTGTCTTCATTGCTGTACTTCACATAAATTACATAGCCATGTTGAAATTTTTCCCCTTTTTCTTTTTCTCTATTTTTCTTTATGTTGGGGCTCCTGCAGGATGCTTAATCAATTACATAGCCATATGAACTATGTTGTCAGATGTGATCGTGGTTTATGTTGACTGGTTTTAAAATATACTTAATCATATTACTCATATTTTTATGTTTTAATATCATCTTTTTGCAAAAACAACCTCGTTGTGAAAAACAAGGGTTAAGGCTGCATATATCTAACATTTTCCTCGACCCGATATGTGGGAGCCTTATGCACTTGGGACTCCCTTCTTAGGGAAGAAGGACTAAGTAGTCAGTTTAAATTTGCCTGAAAGGATGAGTGACTGTTCCCCCAGATCTGGATCTGGAATGGGAAAAATTAAACTGACCCCTTTTTTTTCCTGTTAATGTGTGTCTCCTCCTCCTCCTCCTTCCTTTTTGTTTTCAGAACTGGGATCTTCAATGCTGTACAAATTGTGATCGTTTCTGTGTAGGCATTGGATTATTGCCACTCACAAGGTATTATGCATCGAGATGTGAAGCCCCACAATGTCATGATTGATCATGAGAAGAGAAAACTTCGTCTAATAGATTGGGGCCTTGCAGAGTTTTATCTTCCCGGGAAAGCGTACAATGTTCGTGTTGCTTCGAGGTTTGTTTGTTTAGAATTTTAGGATTTAAGTGACCATGCAAGTTCCCCCCTTTTCATTCAATGTCACAATCTATTATTTTGATGGTATGGGTAGCTTATATGTTGTGTATACAATTTTATGGCTAAGCAGTAATTTAAACTCTTATGCTTCTTTGAGATGAGCTGTCTAGACTTTTGTTTTTACTCATTTCTGTGAATTGATCTGTGCCACTTGCTTCATTTTTTCATCCATATCTGGCTTGCAGATACTTTAAAGGGCCCGAACTTCTAGTTGATTTGGAAGACTATGATTATTCTTTGGACTTGTGGAGCCTTGGATGTATGTTTGCTGGAATGGTGAGGATTTCTCTTTGTGCATCCTTACATGATCTTTCTAAAGTGGACAATTTGTATCTGCAGGATTAAGCTTTTAGCACTTGAACATTGGTACCTTGTTTATTAGCCATATTGTTGGCTGATGTCTTGCTAATTTTTGTTATGAACTTTTTCATTGCATGTAAGTGAACCTTGAGTATCAGTTTGTGGGTCTCGGCCACGAGGTCTTAGGCATGATCAGAGGGCTTACCTCCGGAATTTCATGGGTGGCCTTCAATCGCTTTTGTGGCCAAAATTTGTTGGTTGGATATAGTCTTTTTTTCCCTTTTGTTTTCCTGTCAATGTCATAGACAGTCATTAGACTAGTAGACCTTTGATCTGCTTGCATGCAAATATGGACGGTAGATGGTGGGGATAATTTAAGTTTGCTGTATTTCCTGGATATATGATGTTTTCTCAAGTGTTCTAACTTGATTTCTTTTTCTTTTTTCTTTTTTGTTTTTATTTTTTTTGGTACAGATATTCCGCAAGGAGCCATTTTTCTATGGGTCTGATAATTATGATCAACTGGTTAAAATTGCCAGGGTATGTAGAAGGGTTAGATAAAGTGTCTAACAAAAGACATCTTAATAGTAAATTGGTAATTTGCCATTTAGCTGTGTTGTTCTTTTCAAATGGCTGCATATTGATAAGGAAATATTGTCAATTTGCTTTGTTAGGATTAGGCATTTCTTTGGATTTAGCGGAGTTCTTGCTCTCTGCATGATTTTATGGTTCTAGGAAACACCAATCTGACTGATTATATTGAGTATTAATGTACATGTTTTGTGACCTTATTGAATCGGGCAGTAATGTCTGAAAGTGGCTATGACAATGTGATGGATAGCATTTCCTCTATGCCAGGTACTCGGAACAGATGAATTAAATGCTTATTTAAGTCAGTACCGGATAGAATTGGATCCACATCTTGCAGCCCTTGTTGGCAGGTTGGCTACATGTCCCAATGTGCCTAATGTGTATATCGATTTGTTCTCTTTCGAGATTAGACTTTCTCAATCAAGGAAATTCTCTTCTTCATTTAGGCATAGACGGAAACCATGGACAAAGTTTATGAAAGTTGACAATCATCATTTGGCTGTTCCTGAGGTATATTTTCAATCACGAGTAGGAATAGTAGTCTAGTTAGCCTGCATCTCTATTAAACACCTGGAATATCCTTTGTTGAAGGCCGTGGACTTCCTTGACAAGTTGCTGCGATATGATCACCAAGAAAGGCTTACTGCAAAAGAAGCAATGGTAACCCCTATATTCTAACCCTGTGCCATGAATTTTTGTGTTTTAATGGTAGTTTCATATTGAATTGAGTGTTTTTCAGTTTCATTTTACACTTTCAAGAATAACCGTTGACATTATGGAAGAAGAGAAATGCCAAGACTGAGTAGGCTGATTTGTTGAGTGGACTGTATTGAACGGCAACTAAATGGGGCCTTTTGGTTCTTATGTTGAGTAATTCATTTTTGTGTTTTGCAGTCCCATCCCTACTTCCATCCTATCAGAAATGCAGAAAGCAGCAGAACTCGTGCCTAGTTTCAAATGATGGGATCCTTTAAAGATTTGCCGTTCCTTTGATGCTTGTGGTCTGAGCACAAATCGGACTGAACTGAACTTATTGCGTCAGTGAGCTTGCATCGGGAGTCCACCTTTCTGTCTTCATGGAGCAGTCATTTTTCAATGCTCAATTTTGGTAATTCTAACGTTGCCATTTTACCAATTGTTATGATGAATTGCTGCTTGCTGTCATGGGAAACAAATATTAGTCTCTCTTTGCTTTGCATTTCTTCCCCCTTTTTCTGTGGGTCTCTAGATTATGTACATTTGTATCTACCAGTCCTGTATATCTCTCTCTCTCTCTCTCTCTTTTTTAAGCTACTGTGTACAAACAGTTTGGAATCGGATGCTATAAGATTTGTGTGGACCTCATGAATTGTCAATGTATATCCGTACTGAAGTTTTAGGCCTGATGGTAATGGTATCGCCACCTGGAGAGATGCGCTTCCGTTGTTAATAGCCCAAAAGTACACAAACCAAAAAAAGAAAACAGATTTAAGTAGGTTTTTTTTTTTTAAAAAAAAATTATATATTATAGAATGTGTTTATTATTAAAATAATAATTTTATTAATTTTATATATTGCTTCTAATGAAATTGTTACCGACAAGTATTTTTCATAAAGAAAAATGTGATCTCTTTCAATAGTGTAAGCTCCATGATAAACCATAAAACACCGAAAAGGCCATCATATATGAATAATTAAAAGGAAAGTGGAATTTTTGTCACTTGGAATCAAGATTGAAGATAGAAAACAAAATATCAAATAACATAAATTATTTTATGTCTTTATTTCTTTTTTCTTTTTTCGTTACTTGGTCTTGATTAAGATTTGGGACTCAACTTTGGAGACGACTCTAATATTTAGTAAGTTATTATTTTTAGCTTAGAAGGGAGAACTGTGATAAAAGCCCGAAAGCAAAGCTATCTCATTCCAATCATAATTAATGGGTTGTTTGATCTAAGCAAAGCCCATACCCTAGTCTTTGTCTAGTGGCCCACAAACATCCATTCATGAACAAACGAAACTATGTTTTACGGCCTCCATGGGCCAAATCGGCCTAATTCCCAACGGCCAGGACAAATACAAAACCGAATCTTAATACCCTTTTGGGCGTAATTTCTTTATTGGTATAAAGGATAAAACAAATAAAAAATATTTTCAGTAATTTTAGCTGCGATTAGCCCATCTTTGAAGATTCTGCTTTGCAATATTTTCAGATGATTTTTTTTTTTTTTCAAAATCTTGAAAATCATATAACAGCATGATATACTGAATGGCTCAACTTGCATAATAAGTAGAAAGTTATACTAAAAGCTGAAAAGTATATGATAACAAAGTTCAAAAGTATATTAAACTGTTTTTTTTTTTTTGTAAAAATATTAAATTGTTCAGTAAATAGAATATTTTTTATGAACTTTTTTTCCAACCTGACAGTTTGCTACAATCAATCATTAACTTCTATGATCAACAAGAATTAAGTTGGTTGACTATGAAATTCTCACAAGACTCTAGTTTCGATGTAAAAAAGAATCAGCAGATAAAAAAAGGTCAATAGGTTCTCTAAAATCCTAACGATCAATTCAGTGGGATATTGTTACAAACCAACAGGAAAAAACAAAAAAAAAAAAAAGGGAAAGGAGAGAATCCTAGTTTTGCTTTAGCATGGTGTGAGTAAGATACAGACTACCTCCTCCTTCTCGAAGGCGTGGATTCTTTCTCCTCAGCAATAACAGAACCAGGACTCTCCGATGTATCAGAGCTGCTGATCTCAACATTTCGTTCTTTGTTTGACCAGAGCTTTGAAAAGATCTTTGACACGAGTGAACCCTTCATTTTATTTGCAGCAGTGCTTTTGGTGTCATTTTTTGCACCTTCATTCAGATTTCTATCACTCCCCATGCTCCCTAATTGTGAAGTTGCAAGTTCCCCTCTCAAAGCATTGATATCTTCGGCCATTCGCATGGTGTCCCAGTCTTCTGTGTTCGTTGTAGTGGATGTTGAACTCCCGTGTGAGCCACTGGGGAGAAAGGCCCTAATCGACCCGGGTAGTCCTCCTGCCTCGTTGCCAGATGGTGTTGCTTGCCTAACCTGCTCAAAGAATAGGAGCTGCACAATAACACGCAGGGGAAGTCGCTCATTTTGCATTACATGCATGCAGGCATCGGCTGACAACTTCCTGCAGTCCATCAATCTGCATATTCTCTTCCTCTCACTTTTGCTTATCCCCGGATGTTCCTGTGCAAAAAATAGCAATCAGTCAAAAAGCAATTACTTGAAAGCCAAGACATCAGAATAACCAACCTTTCATTGCAAAAAATAAATTAAGAACCTAAATAATATGGGAAGCTTGAAAGAAATCATAATAAGACTGAAGGAATTCACCTTAAGGTACACATCAAGAGCATAGTAAAGACCATCATGGGATGGCCTAGGGAAACTCGATACCATATCAGCGATACTGACAAACTTTGAGACAGGTAAACTGGGATCTCTTGAAATCTCAGCAAGATAGCCCTCAACTAGCTTTGCTACCTGAACCTTGGGATCATCTGATCCAAACTTTGGGCTTTTACTCTCAAGGAACTCATTTTCCAAAGTAAAATTTGTTCGAGCATTCCGCTCATGTTTCACAAACTCCTCAACCAGGCTTTGCACAATATCAACATCATACATAATAGCTTCCGCAGCTGGTGCTGGAATCAAAAGTTCAGACACTGTAGCCTCCTCGAGCTGCTGGCTGATTCTTCTCATCAGCTCATTCCTTTCAATATCTCCACATTCTAACAGAATTGTTGCTCTCAACAACTTAAGCATGAAACCACAAGGAACACTGCCTTTCTCTGTAGGCAATAGCCACAATATGGTTTCTGCCAATGATCTACATTTTGTGATATCATCACTCTGTACCATACCCTCGCTAAAACCTGGCAACCTTCTTAAAGCATATGCATGCAGTGCTTCTCCAATTATATGGACAGGGGCTCTACCTTTTGTTATGATTGTTGTAATTACCTTTTTATAAAGATCAACTGGTAGTTCACAGAGATCTTCCACCCACCAGTCTTTAGGGACCGTTTGGGATTTTCTTAGACCATTCCAGGGCAGATCCTTTCCATTTTCTGACGGCAACTTTTTCCTGTCATAGGTGTATGACCATTCGACTTTGGAAGTATCAATGCAAGCTTTTGAAGCTATGGAATCAAGGCAACGACTAACCAACTTCAACTCTTCAGACCAAGGAAGAAAAGACTCAGTGGTTTGAAGGACTATAATTGAGTCCTTCCAGCCGTGGAAGATACTAGAATTGAGGAAGACTTCAATCTTGTAGATGAGGTTCCCTTTCTCAATGGTTTCATACATCTCAAGGTACTCTGCTGCACATCGAACTGCTACCACATTGTATGCATTGAGAGTTACTGTCATGCCATAACAAAACTTTGCACACATCTCAAAAGCAGCAGGTCCACCAGGAATGCCTCGGACATGAATTTCATTGCTTTTGTCATCACTAGTGGTTGCTACCAGCTTCTGCAGATATGCACTCTTGGACAATATTGGAAACTACAAGATATCTTAAAATTAGGCCACCAACAGCACTAGTCGACCAAATTGAAAAAACATAACACCTCATTTCTATAACCAAGGTGAGTGACATGTGCAGGAGATTGTATAACTTTTATACAGAAAGACAAGTAGATTGGTGTCATGGTATGACCAAGTTTATGTATAAGGTCCAAGTTCATAAAGAAGCTAAACCTTGTGCAGACAGAATTTCACTTCACCAACATTAACAACCATGTCAGTTGCCAACTCAGCTGCCACATACCTAGATAAAAGTTCCTCCAGTTAATTTATCTATTAAACAAATTCAATTGCTTAATCGATTTTGACATAGAAAAACAAGTATATCAGCAGGAAAAATAAAAATTTGGTGATAATTAGCAATGCAAAATTATCAACTGAAATTTGAAGTACAGTATTGCAAAAAGCATGAAAAAGCAGCTCCTTGTTGCATAATATTGAGGACATACTTTTGACAAATAAATGTATTAGTAGCACAGTCAATTAAGAAGCGCACCCAATATTTATGCTGAAGGCATTAAGCCTCTATGTTGTTGAACAAGAAAATACTTTAATAAAAAAGGTGACAAAATTTTCTATGACAATGCCATAACAGTCAATTAGACCGAAACTGTCATTTCAGAATATGACTTCATAAATGTATCTCTTCACACTTTGCTCCCTCAGGAATCAATATACCTCTGAAAACTAGACAGATAATGCACAAACCCAAGAGGGATAACCAGAATTTTCCCCAAAAGCTCAAGTTAGAAATTTAATTTGTAAAAAGAAGAATTTAACTATTATTTTACTGAAAACTGTAACTTTATTAGAGCTGGCCATTTAGCAATAGTTGCACATTGTTGGGTGTCTCTTTAAACCGTTTTTTCTTCAATACCATAAAGGTAAACTAAAACAGCTCATACACAGACTCAAGTGGCAAATCGATTACCATTAGTACCAAACACTAATCGAAATACCCTGTTGGAAAACAAAGGCCAAACTTTATATGATGCAGAAAACACCGAGCAGGGAGGAAAGAAAAGACATGCAATCAATAATCAAGCAGCAATGAACCTGAAGGCTGAAATAGTTTTCCATTAGTTTTCCAATATAACTCACCTAACATTGTCCCCATCAGCTTGAAATAAATTGGGCTTAGATCCAAGTTTCATAAACTTCATTCTGCCCAAAAAGGACAAGCTCCTTAGCTTTCCACTTCAAGACCACAGTCCAAACTTTGAAATGTTGGTATCAAAATCACCATGAAGATCACGAAAACCCCAAAAGTGGAAAATGGTACTCTTGTTTTTTTTTTTTTCTCAAACTATTTGTGATTTTAGCCAAAGAAAGATGGATTTAATGATGAGTTTCTTATTAAGACCTAATCTTGGACACAAAACTAGGCGAAGTACAGAATGAGAGTAAACGAGGATAATTTAATGTCTATCAAAGTGAAAGCGGTTGATTCCATACTGAGTAACAAACTCCAAGGATCATGGACAGAGAAGGTTAACTAAGAAGACATTGCTTAAAAATTCTCTCAAGAGTTAACTAACACTAAACAACAGACACCCCGATTTGCTCAAAAATGACACCACGTCCTCCTTTAATTGTTTTGCAGTCTATCTTGTCTTTGGTGACTTTATTTGGATCACGCACACTCCCCCCTCCTCACCAGTTTCAACACCTAAAACCCCAGAATCCACATTCCTTGATAACTCCGATTCACCCTTCAATCTAAACTGCAGGTCCTGCAGCGAGTCAACAGTATATCTTGGCATTAGTTCAAGTAACAGCCCAAAGAATGGACAAGAAGCATTTGTGGAAAGGATTGTACAAATGAGCATCAATACCAACAAAATGGTTTCAAAAGTGGCAGTTAATAATATGACTAGAAAGGTTTAAAAACAGGTTGAGCCGTAAAAGAAACTTTTATTGGAATCGAAGTCAAGAATATAACACAAAATCAAGTTACTCAAAAACACTAAGAACTCGTAAAAAATTTGAAAAAACAACCTATCGTCATCTCTCTAGTCCACCTGACAACAATTGCAAAAGCTGGAAACCATTTAGAGGATTGGCACGCATCAAGACCTTATGAATCTAAAAGAGGGGGGGGCGTGTGGGGAGAACAACAAACCGGCACAAAGGAAGCATAACGGACAAATTAACGAAACCTGACTGATAATTTAGCAGAACCGAGAAGGCAGAGAACAAAGAGAAAACATGAGAATCTGATTTTAGGTACTTCACCCAATGGATGTCTCTCTAAAAGCCACCCAAAAGTGTCCCAAAGAAAGCAACTTTCTTTTCAATTATCACTTTGAATCACCAAAACGAATGAAATAAGCATGACAATGGGGGCAAAGAAAACACAAAAACAAGGTTCAGTGCATGAGGGATAGATCAATAGTACCTTCAGGACAAAACCCAAAAAGGAGCAAACCCCACATAGCACAAAATCCTCCCAACAAACCCCAAAAGACTTCCCATCAGAAAAGATGACTCGTTCCTCATCTCTGACAGCCACCACTTCCCTCCACACTCACAAAAGGCTAAATCTTAGAATGTTCTCTCTCTAATTTCTTTTAAATCAGCACCAGCACTGCCACCTGCACCACCACCTCCACCTTTATCCTATTTTTCTCTCAAGATAGACTCGAATGAACAGACCCAATTATTTAAAAAACATTAAAAAAAAAAAAAAAGCTTGTGATCATGTTCTAACGATGTTGTCATTGTTTCATATTTAACAATCACGAAACAAAAATAATTTTACATTTTGTTGATAACAAAGTAAATCAGTGAGGGCACCCAAAAAACCATGGGGCCCCTACTTTCTCTCACGCACTCTCTGCAACAGTACAATGTAATGCACACCCCGATCTGGCATCCACGACTTTGCTGTTCCCTTACCGAGTACAAACCGACTAAGAAACTTTAAGTCTAGTCTTTTTGGGGGTCTCCTTTTAGGGGGAGAAAGATATAAGAGAAGACATGGAATTTAACTTGTATGTGAAATAAATATATAGTTACTATAATTTTTTTTTATATGATCCGTCCTTTATATTTTCAAAAAAATATTAAGAATAAAATATTGACAAAGGCTCTTTATTATTAAAATTGAAAAATACAAATTATAATCCAAGTAAATCACAAGAGTGATCCACCCTTTTTTTTTTGGGTAAAAAAAAAAAATAGAAATGCTACCTGACAGTTTCAATAAAAAGAATTAGTTTTTTTTTTCTTTTCTTTACACACAACACAGTGAATAAAACCTTATACACCACATTAAAATTAACTACTCTCAAAAATTTGCATGCATAGAATGTAAATTTTAATTTTTTTATTATTATTATTATTTGTGATACGTTTGGTCTTGTTTAAGAAGTCCAACAAATGATTCAAATTTAAATAGACATGTGATCGAACGCTTCAAATGAACATGCAAATTTAAATTTTCAGATTAAATGCTAAACCAAACTGAATTAACTACGTCTCTATTGCAAGCTGGCTCCCAATGTTTACAGTGGACGAAACAACATTATTCTTATTAATCCATTTTAATTTTACTAATAAATTACATGAATACCCTGCATAGTCTATTAAATTATGTATTTGGGATGTCTACTGTACAGTATTAGACTTATAATAATGATCCAGTTGAGAAAACGGAAGTGGGGCTAGGGGAGACTTTAGTACAATCCCATTGATCGACATCTTTCTGAGTGGACAAGTCTTGCCGTGACCACAACTTTTTTTTTCCGTTTCCCTTGTCCAATCTTTTGTATTCCCATCGCCTCACATTCAATTGCTCCAGTCCACTTCTCCAAAATACGATAACCACGTGTATATATATAGGCTTTGGGATACATCCCTGCGTCAATGCTCTACTTTTCTTGATGTATTGTGACTTTGCTCCAGGAATCTCAACTATTGCTATCTTTAGTCTGTTGCCGCTAAGACTTTTTGAAATTTAATTGTTTTATTACTAAACTAAATTATGTAGTTGGTGTTGTAAATTAATATATTTTAAAAAATTAATAATTTTTTATTTATTATTGTATTAATTATTATATAATAATTATTTGTTGTTATTTATCGTTATAAATTATAATAACTTAATTATTTATTATTATTATATTTTTTAATATAATAAATTATAATTAATATTATTTAAAGTATATATTAATAATAAAATTTGTAATATTTTTAAAAATAATTATTATAATTTGTTATATTAAATTAATTTGTCTGTTGAAATAAAAATTATTTGTAAAAGTAATGTTTAATATACTTCAAATATAGTTTTTTTTAACTCTTTTTTTTTTTTTTTGGTTGTAGTATTATATTATTGGTTAATTTTTTCCGACCATTGGTGGCTCAATTATTTTGGTCTTCCTTTGTTTTTTTTTTATTTTTTATTTTTTTGTGCTCTGAGTGCGGACTTTGATGTGTAAATTTTAAATTAAATCGTATCAGAAGGAAGAAAAAGGAAAGAAAAAGTGGTTGTGGAATCTATGCATACAACATGAGATTTATTCTTGCAAAAATGTCGGGACTCTTACATAAAACTGGGTCACAATCTTTTGAAAGATCCTGTCTGAGAGACTGGGTCGGCTGGAGCGAATTTTCAGAGTGATTGATTCGTTTTTCAGATTCATGCTTTCATTTTTGAACGCAGATTCATGCATTCATGGTCAAAGGTCAAATTAAAGTTATAATTATCATTTATGAACTTAACAGAACTCAAGTGCAGGGCAGTTCATGTATATGAGCAGAGCATAGATTGCAGTGTAAAAATTATAAAGAATTAGAATTTTGACTTTATGGTTATATATCACAAGAATAATCCCGTAATATGAGATTACATGAAATTAGAGATTATGGTGTTATGACACTTCAACTGTTGTATGCATTACAGCTAAATTTACAGAAATCATCCCGCACCGAATGCCTGATTTTTCTGTACTTATGGTTATGGAAAACTAATAGCTAGGGGTCCTACGTTGCTTTATTTGGACCTTGTGCTTTTGGAATTGAAAGAGAATACCAGAGCAAGGCTTGGCCGAGATGGGACCACTTGAAGGTAGTGCCGGGAACATAATGTGAATGTCACTTGTGTTTGGCCTTGCTTCCCTACCACGCGATGTGACCTTGCTAGTGCATGGGCTTTGACGTTATGTATCGCCTTTTTTTTTTTTTTTTTTGGCGTAAGAAGTCATCTTCCAGCTCAGATTGAAATCCTGAATTCAAGGATGGGGCCATTAGGTATCGCATGTAATATATGTATAAGATCTTGGGTCATGCCAATCCTCCTGCTATCAGAGACATCTTGAATTAAACAAGAGATGGGTACATTTACATGCTCTATCAAAGACTGATCTAAATTACAATCTGAAGAGAAAGTAGAGGCTTCGTGTTGCAAAAATTAAGGTAATTATAGCAATGCACATGGCCAGATTCTTATACTGTAATTTGTTTACACTAGGAATTTGAGTAAAGCCAAGCTTAAATATTATAACAGGACCATGGACTCATCGTGCCTAGAAGAAAGACTTCTGTGACCTACACAGAAGAAAAGTTCCCCAATTTCAATGCATGCATGATCGTTGAAACGTAGTTGAACGGGCAGGACATGACCTCGTTTTGCCCTTTTGTTCGCATGGTCTATGTTTGGCATCGCATTCCAAGAAACACTTATGTTTCAATATTTCAAATTTCACAAGAATCACGACCAATAATGGTCGTCCGGAATTTGCCAAATGAAACCCAACATTACCCTCTTATGAGTTGTGATTGTCAAGCTCTCTAGTACGTTCGGTTATACAAATGAAACCTAACATTATTATTATTATTATTATTTACGAAAAATCTTCTTCGCTTTGTGGCCCCGCGCGCGTGAAAGTGGGCGTGTGTGCGTGTCTATTCCGGAGCTTTTGTATAAAAACTTAAAAGGTGTTGGTTGTAACCAGTTGCAATGTAGAACTAATGGGGTTGCAATCAATCCACTCAGCAATAGAGATTTAGGTCTGATCTAAAATATTTAATATCACATCCTATAACTTTTAGTTAACCTTCTCTCCATATACGATTGTTACATGTAACCTAATAATAATCATGAGCCTCCAAGCCAATTTAAGCACATTAATTAATCTACATGGTCCACATATATCCAGAGAATTAGGCTTTTCTATAAACATTTTAAAGATTTTCTAAATTGGCAACAGTACCAAACCACAGGAATCAAAACCTTTTGGTCTCTAACCAAATTAAAGTACCCATTATAGCTTCATCACATGAACCAGCAACTCTGTGGGGGTTATACATAAATAGAGATGTAACAGGACGCATGTATGATGCCAGGCTTTTGTATGTGAAAAACAACAAACAGAAATGGCGGCTTCAGAGTCAGCCTCTTTCTTTAAACATATATGCAGTCGCCATGGCCAATTGCATGTTTCTCCGACGCAATATCTCAGTAGTCTGTTTGCAAAAATCTATGGCTTAAGCCCATTGCTTTTGTAATTTTATATTTGAGAAGTTTTCCTTTTTAAATATATTGACCCTTTGTTTGGGTAACAAGGTAGAGAGAAGAAAAATAAAGGAGAGGAAAATGGAGGAAAGAAAAACTTTCGTTTTGGGAAACGTAATGGGAAGAAAGAAAATTTAAAATTTTTTATTTATTTTAGGGTAAGAAGAGAGAGAAAAAAAATATTTGTTACCATTTTAGTTTCACTTTTAATAAAGTGTTACTATAAATAAATTAATTATTTTATAAATCAAGTGAGGGATTAATATTTTTTAAAATTTTTAAAAAAATAAGTTTAGTAAGTCATAAAGGTATATCAATTTTTTTACTTTTGTAGAAATTTTTTAAATATAATATTACTTATTTTTTCTTTATGTTTTCTCTTTCTTCCATCTTTTCCCTTCTCTTCATAGATTCGTGGTAGAGAATTAGAGATCACTCTGTTTTTTCTTGCGCAACTTCTGAAGAATCAATCTTGAGACCTTGAAAAGTTACGTCTAAAGGTCTAAACTACTACTTGAGACTTAGAACCATTTTTTAGGTTTGTCGTTTTGCACGAGCCCAAAACAATCTCTTGAGCTGGACAAACACCGCTTTTAAAATTGCAAAGCTCTGTGGACCTGAAGAGGGTTAGATATTTGTTAACGAAAGGGAAAAAAAACGAAAAAAAAAAAAAAAAAAAAAAAGAAACTGGATAAATCGTGAGCCGTAGAAAGAGAGATATGAAAGATCCAATGGCCCATCCCATTCAGACTGCACGTGGCCCCTAAAATGGCAGTTCTAGGTCAGGCCTGCCTTGGAAAAGACCGGGCAAGTCAACGGATAAATTGTGGCCCGTTTAAAAAGGTGTAATCACTGATAAAAAAAAAAAAAAAAAAGTGTAATCGCAATGAAAAATTTATGAAAAACTATTTCTTTGCAACTTGATCCTGAAATTCTAACATCGTTCTACAAAGTTGGGAACTAATTAACTTATTTTTAAAGAATTTAACTGGGATACTAACATCCTTTCAAAGGTCACGATTTTCCAACAGATGGACAATCACTTCATCTTTCGGCAGATGCTCTAGAGGTGAGGAGTGTCTCAACATACATTCCAACAACTCAAAGATTGGTCGCCACCTGGCCTTCCTAACTAAGTGGAAGGTTGATGGGTTGATGGATCGAATAGAGGCAAACTTGGACTTGTTGGTATCGTTGGCATTATACTGTATGTTCTCTTGTGGCGTTGGTGAATTGGGCTGTAATACTCATGTTGAGTTCTTTGTCTAATAAGAAAGTTGTGGATTTAACAGCCTCCAACAACAATCTTAAGCAGCGGCTGCGTCTTGGAATCTGATTTTCTACTTGATAAAATTGATTTTGGTTGATAACAATAAAAAGAAGAATCATTTAAAGAGGCTAGTCAGGTACCCATAACATGGGATGCCGCCTGGTGCAGTAGCCACTAGGACTCCAATAGGTACAGTTGCATCGATGTGTCGTCCGGTCCCACCAAAATTTGACTCTACTAGGTAACAGTCAACTCTGAGCATAGTTGCATACAAATTGGCTCGAGTTATGTCGAGGCAAATCCTTTACGATATAACCACTACAAATGAGTTCAATAAATTTATAAATAATTCTTCGAAAGGAAATATTCAGGTCAAGTTTTTTCTCGTCCTTATATATTCTTTTCAATTTAATATATATATATATATATATATATATATATATCAGAAACATTACACCATTATTGCTATTAGTTATATATTTTTAATTTGAAAAAATTAATTAGCTGAATTGTGGAAATTATAAAAATAAAACAACCAACCAAAATTTTGGACGAAGAGACTTCTACTCTCTCATTTTCAAATATCTAAAGCAAGAATAACTGAGTGTCAGTGTTTGTGGTGGGGGTGGTGGAGGGGACTGGCAGGTTTTGTTGGTGCTGGTATTGGCTCGAGCGAGCTTAAGAAGGCATAGAACGAGATATTCATCTTCGGTTGGTGAGCTTTCATGGGGCGGGGACGCTTGGCTCGTTTTCCTTTTGCGCATGGGTTAAAACGTTGCACAATGGAGAAGTAGCTGATGATAGAGGGGAATTTAGAGCTTCAAGAGACACATCTAATTAAAACGAGAGTAAAGAAGAATAGTGAGGAAGTGCTAACACAGGCGATTATATATATGTATTTGTATGGAGGAGGTGTGGATTTATATGAGATTGAGAGGAAGTAATAGGCGATAACACGAGACGGATGAAATGTTCTCTTTTTGTCAGTGCAGGTCCGATCTAAGCTGTTGGGAGTGAACTGCGGGCTGTGCAAACAGCGCAAGTGCGAGTAAATACACATAGGTAAGTTTTATTAGAAGAAGAATATATATGAGAAGCAAAATAAATATTAATTTATTAAAATTATTTATTTTGTATCAAAAGATATTAATTATTATATTTTCATGATGTATTAATATTTATTTATTATTTAAATTTAATATTTTTTTAACTTTTTTTTTAACTGTTTAAATAGATATATATATTAAAAAAAAAAAAAAAAAAAAAAAACCTTCTTACCTCTTCAGTACATTTCTATTTGTTTGATAGATAGAGTAAGTTGGCTCGAAGTACTTGTCGAGGAAGTTGCTGAGAAAATGCCGACACTCCCTCCCTGGCCTTGTACACACGCCTCGGGGCAGCCCAACATTGGCTCCTCGATATTTTTCACAGTCCAAACGAAGTCACCAAACTATGGCATCAAACAAAGAATGAAAACAAGCAGTCCCCTGAGTTTGACTGTTTTTGGCGTCATATTTTCAGATATCAGAGCTTTTTGTTTCTACCTTTCCCTTTACTGGCTTTTTAAATTTTACTTTATGCTCGGGGGATAGGTTTTTTTTCCATATGAGAGAGGATAAAACATGATTTTTGTTTTCAAAAAGCTAAAAGCTATATTGCAATTTTGTTTAAGTTATTTTTCTTAAAATCACGATGATCAGGCTAGACCAATATTTATAAGTCATTTGACAAACAAGAAAGATACTCGTAAGTTCAAGGAAATTGAATAATCTTTGCTATTATTAACTGGTCGTACCAACAACGCCTTTGGATTCTCGTATTGGTTAGTGTTTCAATCGCATTGGCATGAGCTCCAATTTTATTACAAATGATTTAACCAAACAACATACTTCTAGGCAAACAAACTCCCTTGCCAAATTATTAGCCTTTGTTTCATCTAACAACTTTTAATGTATTAAGATCCATCTAGCGCTTATAATTTCTTAATAAAATTGATCCGACTCATTGTCCGAAAAAAAATAGAAGAAAAAGAGAAAAAAGTTTACAATTACAATTACAGGCAACAAGCAAAAAAATTATGCCCCACTAAATACAGAAGACGAGAGATCCGCATTCCTAGAAGTAATAGAGTACCGGCGGCGGAGACGGGGGGAGAGCCTATAAAAACAACATCTAACGGATTAATAAAACAGATTCGATATCGACAACGGAAACCAAAAGCCTTTCGCGGTGCATAGACTAACATGCGACTGCAGTCGTTAGAACAAAGCCAAACGAAATCAACTTACTGATTGCAATCTACTAAATTATTCAATGGAATTCAGGGATCAAAGTAACTAAATTCACCCCGGAACATCACCCACCGATTCTAATTGCACCAGAAGAAGGCATTCTATGTTCTTTACTTCCCTTAATGTATTCAGCTGACGACAAAGCGACAGTGCAGGAAACCTGGAACAGCCATCATGTATTTAGTCATATCCATTGAACATTCCCAAATATATCTAAAATATATCAAAAACCAAACATTTTCTTAGATAATTAAAAGGAAATTATAGAGTTGATCTGTTTTTTGTTTTGGGTAGACCAGAAGAACTTACTTGGGTCAGAGTTGATGATCATGGCAGTTCCCCCAAAGCCGCACGTGCCACCATTTCGCTTAGTCTTTTGCCAATAACTATTGAAAGCAAAAGAAGCATGAGCAACCACAGTATCGGGATGGAAACAGTTGCCATGAGGCTCAATCTCCTCACAATCGGCACCACCCTCACCACAAGCATAGTCCATTGCCTCCTGCAACGTGTCTTCAGGAACACTTGGCTTGGCAACGCACCAGAGCTTTTGTACAACCCCAGCTGTCTCCGGTGCTGGTGCCAAGGTATGAGCTGGACTGCACGGAGGCAACGAGTAACCGTAAGGAGCAGTGGCTGGACCCATCAATGGAGGCCGCTCTGGAACTGCAGGAAAGGCCATTGGGGGTGGAGAATTAAAAGGGAAAGGGAATGGTGGTGGAGAGGCGATAGGGAAGGAAAATGGAGCTTGAGAGGGAGTAAGGCCTAGTGAAGGACGAGGATTTTTCGCTATGTTTGAAGGCACAGAGAACCCAATTGAAGAATGAAGTGGGGAATGGGGATCTACAATCTTGTTATCAATGGTTAAGAGTCTTCTTTTCAAAGGTTTGTTTTGTTTTGGGTTGGTAACCAGCACATTGAACTTGTCAAGCGTCAAAGATGTAAGCTTTTTGACAAACTCTCTGTGAGAAGAGACCAAAGTCTCAGTTTCAGTTTCACCAGATAAAGGAGAGAATGGGGTTAGACTTACAGAGTAAGTAGAGTTTGTTCTATGGAGAAACTCTATCAGAGGCTTTGTAACTTTCCCAGCCATATCACCTCTCAAAAGAATAGAGTCTGAGTCAAGACAGCTGGAAGAGAATGCAGCAGAGACTTTAATGTCTTTCTCCAAACCCCACCTGGTGAGAGAATGATAGAGGTTCTTGAGAGTCGGCAGAATATCACCCAAGTTGTGATCTTGACCATTTTCGCATAGCAAACTGTTACCCACAACAATGGTGGTGATCTTAGTAGCAGGAAAGAAAGCCAGAACGTGGGTCCTAAGCCAACTCTCAGCCTTCAAAACGCTGCCGGAGACCCCACCCATGTCTTCATCACTCACAGAAACCGCTAAAAGATGACCAGAGTAAGGCATTGATTCAATGACCTTAGGGTCATAGACATTAACGACTTCAATAATTTCTTGACCTTCAACTGCAAAATGGAGGAATCCATTATTAGCTACTTAAAAGAACATCAAAAGAAAAACAATAACAATACAAGAAACCCTCGAAAATGAAAAGAAAGGTGTAGCTTTTTTCCCCCTTACCAGTAAGACCCCGAAGACAAATAAGGAAGAGGTAGAGAAGCCACCCCATCTTCAACATTTTTTATGTTTTGAGAAGAGAGAAAACCTATAATCTGAGAATGGAATTGGACTTGCGAGTTAACAGTAACACCAGCGACTAAAACCAATCTCTCTCTTTCACCTCTCCTCCCAGAAATATTATAAGTGGGTTCTGTTTATTTGTAGCTCCTCCGGAACGCTCCCATATCAGGCCATGCGCTGAGCCAAACATTGACCGAGGCAGCAAACAAAGGCGTCGAAGAAGTGGGGACACATTGACAATAACTATACGGTTACATTGGTTGGAGAGAGACTCACAAAGCCTTGGGCACCAAGATTTGCGAAGTGACCAGTGTCCTAGGCCATGTCCTGGGATGTATTGGGCCGCGTGTGACAACAGCGAAAAAATGGTTTGAGATTTGTGAACCTTCGGCCCTAAAAGCGGGCTCAAGATGGAAAGAGATAAAAGATACTACAAAGTGGGTGACACCGTGTGCGTGACTCTCACCTACTCTTTTCTTTCCAAAAGTAAATGTTTGATTATTTTTTTAAAATATATAATGTATAAATAAGTAAAATAAATATAATTATATATATAAAAAAGATAATTTTATGAATTGTATATATATATTTTACTAAGTAAATACATATTTTATTTAATTATTCATACACACATTAATGAATAAATAAAGAGAAGGGACTCGTAAAGACCCCACCCGGCCACCATAACTTGTCAATTCCCGTCCCCCACTATCTGTCCACTAGCTTTTTACCTTGCGAATATGAAATTTAAAGGGCCGAACACGTAGCCCGACGGAGAAAGAGACGGTTCGTTCGTTTGGAATCTGAGCCTTTCTTTTTGGGCATTCCTTCTGAGGCACGACAGCGAAACGATGATGCGGTCTACTCATATTAATTTAAAAGAAAATTTATACCCATATTCTGTTTCACATCCAGTAATAAATTGCACTTTTTATTTTTTTAGTAATAAATTATAATTTTTTAATTAATTAAAATTAATTATTAATAATAAAAATTTTTAAAAATAATTTTTTAATATATATATATATATATATATAAATAAAATACATATTTTTTATATTAAATTTGTTATATAAAAGTCTAATCATATAATTATTATTATATTTTAAAAATTTAATAGTTATATTTACTTTTGAATATATAATTTATTTTTTTAGTATATTAAAATTATTTTAATTAATTTATATTAATTATAATGATAATTTTATAATTATTTTAAATATTTTAAATAAAATTTAATAAATAATATTTTTTTATTAAAATTAAATATTAAAATAATAATTTATTATTTTTAATAATTGATAATAGTGTAATATATATATATATATATATATATATATTATTTTTTAATAAAAATATAAATATTATATCAATTCATTATTTGAGTACGGTGGGCCGATTACTCTGAAGTGGCAGATTGTAGGCTGCTGAAATTGACTAGACTAGACCACAGACTGCCATCTACGTGACTTGATTTGCAGTCTGTGATGGAATAGGACAGAAATTTAAAAAGGTAACGGTAACATTTTGACTTGTACAATCAATAGAAGAGATGCGATATGATTGATTTGGCGGTCGAATTAATAACTAGTAATTTATTTAAATGATTGAGGCAATAAAATATTTTATTGTTAAAATAAATTATTTTTATTTTTTAAAAATATATAATTATATTATTTTATTAAAAATAATTATAAACATATATTTAAATTTATATTTTTATAATAATTTATTTATTTTTATATAATATAAAAATATTAATTATTAAAAAAAAATAATTAACTCATTGGTCTAACTTTCGGGTTAACAATCAGATCAATGACTCGCCGAATTAAATCTACATTGCTCAAGAACTGATTTAGATTTTAAAATTATGTTAATAAATATTATATATATATATATATATATATATATATATATATATATATTTTTTTTTTTTTTTTGGTGGTTTGGTTTTAGCAAATATCTTCATTAATTCTTTGCTCGAACTTAATGATCCGTGGCCGAACCTCCAAAAGAAGCTGTTAGGTTTTGAGAGGACTTCAAACCCAAGCTTTGAGAGTGAACGTGGTCTTTTGCATAGACCGGAGATAGTTTCGTGCGGCTCAAGGCCCGTGCAATTGCCTGCGAGTTGTGGACCTGTATCATCGAGCCCAACCTTTTATGTGGGCTTTTGTTTTTCTTCAGTTCAGCGAATTAAATTAAATGGGCTTTACACTGAGCAATCCACGACATACACAATTAAAAAAAGGGCTTGTGATTTTAAAAAAAAAAAAAATTATTCGATTATAATACTTACAATTTTAGTCCTTAAAAGATAATTCAATATTTAAAAATCTAAATTTCTATCTTTTAGATCTTAGATTTTAATAATTACGAAAGTTCTAGTAGATTAACACACCCTTATATTCTTTTCGAGCCCCTCAAGAATCAAGTGGGCTAATTTGTGTTTTTAGTCTAAAGGATTTCATTCATCTTTGTCAAATGTATTTGTAAAAACTTGTACTAAGTTGACACTGAAACTTATTTCATCTCTTTAGATAAAATTAATTTTTCAGACTTAAAAATATTACCAACTCGAATTACAATGAATCAGAAGCTTTCGGATAAAAACATTTGAGAATTCATGGCATAGAACCGAGCGGCTATTATCTTATGAAGTTAAAAAAAAAAAAAACAGAGAGAGAGAGAGAGAGAGATGGGAGCATGAACCTGGAATTATGATAGTGTCCACGTTAATAGTCTGTATCTGCAAGTCTGCAAGCACTAAGCAACACAGCAACGCACACAGAGTCAAAGTTGTTGACCATCTTGGTTTTCTAAATTCCAAGTCAAAGGTTCCGGTCGTGGCACTAAAACTCAAGGGGTGCCTTACAAAAATGAAAGCAAAAGAATCTAACTAGGTAGATTAAAAATAATGAAATTAAATAAAAATAAATTAATTTTTATATTATATATAAAATATGTTATATATAATAAATTAATTAATTATATTAACTTATATTTATTATTTTAAAGTTTACTTAAATCTTAAAATTGTATATTTGTGAATGTAATGGCTGTCTCATTCATGTATATATAATTATTATCACACAAAGATTTTTTTATTTAAAAGAAAAAGATATTATATTTATATATTCGTGGATGACAACTTTAGATAAAGGAGGAGCGTCTTCTTCATAAAAAGCCAGATTGGAGTGGTCCAGACTTTTCACCCGTGATGACGCTCCTACCTGCAATGACATTCACGTGTGCTATCATCACCATCATCAATTACCTTCCTTACCTCCTGAATCTGGACCCCAATTAGCCAAGGACTTCTAATCCCTTGGAATTTCCCATCAAAGTCGTCAGTTTTTCTGTTTTCGTTAGAGGTACATTATTAGGGTATGGGTTAGATAACAAAAATAATTTTTATTATTTTTATATACCCCGACTCCTTTTAACGTTAAAACTTAATACTTTAAAAATAAAATTTTTAATTTTTAATTATAATATCTCTTGAAGATAGTCATACATCCTCTTGTTAGCTCAAATATATTCTTGCAAGGGATTTGTTAAGAAACATAAGAGTCTAAAATTAAAGAAAATTTTGAGTGTAGTGAATAAATAATGAATTCTAAACTTATATATTAATTTAAAATTTTAAAATTTTAGATTTATGAGTTCTTTATATTTGCTGTTAACTCTTTGTCTTTCAAACAGTGGGATTTCAAACTCCCGTTTGCACTTAAAATCACAGCAACTCCATTGATGTTCTATTACCGTGTTGCCCCAGTCATTCGGTTTTATATATTGAAACTAAAACTTATATTTTGTGGAAATTTAAAGAAACGAATTTCGCAATACCATTTTCTTCTACGTTCAGATAAATTATTAAATTAATGTACAGACTTCTCAAAATCTAATATTTGTTTAAATAAGAAAATATTATATTAACTAATTGTTTTGCCTTTTTGCTTCATTACTTTTTAAAATTAATATGACTGCGAACCCAATGTCAAATATTAATGTATCCCTATTGATAAATATAATTTAAGAATTATGTCATAGATTAATTTTGCCTATTAATTTTCTTTTTTCATCTCCATAACTCCATGGTTCTCCACAACTTTCAGGAGGGTATAAATCTACATTTTTGGGAATATCGTGCCTCGTTTCAATTGATCATTTTCAGCATAGGATAACAAATAATTACATGACCCCAGAAACCTAAAAGTTATAGATTGTACAAATCACATAAATTTTAATATTTTATTGAAATAATACTTTGCTGATTCATTACTCTATGTATGGGATAAAGTGCATACTATTCTTGCTAATAACATTTGTAATAAATAGGGAAGGAATTAAGAAAAAAAAAAAGAAAATTGGTGCGTAATTTTAAGGATGCAAAATGCAGAGTTGCATGTTCAGTATAAAACCTATAGAATTACTAATTACTATCTATTGATTTAATTATTTCATTGTGTTCAACCCAAACTTCTCTTCCATTCTTATGTTGTTGGGGAAATAAACATTTTCATATCTTACCATTACAGGTTATGCGAGATGGCACTTTCACCAATTCCTTTTGGCAGTCCATATTTTGGATCTTGTGTACTCCCTTGTATTGACTCTCTGACTACTGTGCAAAAATTGGCTTATTGCATATACCCTCTAATAAAGAAAAATTAAAGGGCCAGAGGTTGCAGCCCCCTTGGAACGACTGTCACTCTGGTAGTGGCATGGGCACCTACTTGACAAATTAATTATTATTTTGTTGAAGATTAAAAAAATACAATTGTCTAGTAAGTTGGAAACACCTTAGAGTAGGAGTCTCAATCCCTTGAAAGGATGGAGGATTAAAAAAAAAAATCCTTATAAATTTGAACTCATTCCCAAAATCCTAGGTTTCCACAGGACTGAGTGGCGATCCAAGTTGTTTAACATTATCCTCACCACAGAAAGATTGCTGGGTTAAGCCATTGTTTAAGATTAATGGTGATACAAGTAATATAAGAAAATGAATATTGTGAAAGTGAAAGAAATGTATTACTCAACTAATACTTACAGGAACAACCTATTTATAGGGTTTTATAAAGCTAAGTAAGAAAACAAGACACAATAATTATACAATTATTTTATAATGGAGAAAATCATCACATATTATTGTGATGCAAGGAAATTATTATAATTACAATAAACATGGAAAGAAATCACAACAGCATCTCCTCAAACTATAATATTTTCTCAAATTACAAGACTTTCTCAAATCACAATATTATCTTTGACATGCTGAATTATAATGTACCGACGGATGAAATAATAATTATTCTCAATATGTTTAATACACTCATGAAAAAACATAATAAGTCAAATAGATAAATTTTAAAAATCTGAGAATAAAAATCTAAAGCAAAAAATTTACAGTGACACATTCGAATTTATCTAAAAGATTGATTGATTCTCTGCATTGTAGTAATCAAACAATATATTAATAACTTAATAGCAATTAATGTTATTAAATTAGCTCAAATTGCTCAAAATTTTACTTATCCATAATATAAGACATTTAATTATATTGTGAATATCAAAACAAAAAAAAGCTCCATAACTTAAAAATTTATATTTATGACTATCTATAAAATAATGTGTGAACCGTGAGCGGAATATCAGAGTAAAGTCGTCGGCCCTAAAAATAGTAATGATGAAATGCTTCATCTTCTCATTTTATACTGGAATAAAAAAGGCATTTATATTAGAAATAAGGCATAAAAACGCAAGCGGGCAAATGAGATATTGTTTGTGGTTAGCACAATGAACGCTTTTCGTTAGTTTAATATTAATATCCACGCTCACAGCAATCTCCCCAACACAAGGGAGCCGATTTGGGCTGTGAATGTGATCAATAATACCGTCAATTAGCTTCAATTTATACCAATAAATTATGATTTATTGGCATTAAAGTCACGAGTTATAATTCAATGATAAATTAAAAAAAAAAAAATGATAAGTTCAATTTTTATGGCCTTGTATATAGTCATTAACCGCTTAATAACGCTCACCCTATATCACATCCGTTAATTTTGGCGGCACAAAAACCGCTACCCTCCACTTTCTCAGTCACCTAATTCCACTTCCCCTTTTGCTCTACGAGTGGAATCCTCAGTCCCATCAACGTGGTCCGGACGGTTTGAGGTCTCTAGATTTTACAAAAACCATGGGTGGAGTTAACTAGATTTACCTCAATTCTCGATCCCTCCTGTTTTTACAAAAAACCCATGTTTCGTTTTGAGGTCTCTAGATTTTCCTAGTAACCGATGGGAGACATTGACAGCTCTTTGTCCCTGTCTGCTCTCTTGTGCCAAGAAAATGAAGCTTCTTATCTTGATGACAAGGAAGAAGATGACGACATGGGTGCCTACGGTGGCTCCTGTGTTGCTTCGGGGTGTGAGAATGATGATGAATACATAAAAGAATTAATTGGAAAAGAGGCCAGTTTTGTATCAAGATGTTGTGTATCTTTTGCTGATTGCTCAACTGATTGCTGGCTTAAGTTTGCTCGCTTGGATGCCATTGAATGGGTTTTTAATGTGTGTGTCTGTCTCTCTGCATGAAAGCTATCTTCTTTTCAGTTGTTTCTTTTTTTCTCACTTGGATCACACTTCCCTCTGTTTCATTTGATTTTAGACAAGAGCAATCTTGGGGTTTCAATTGCATACAACGTATCTTTCCATAACTAACTTCGACCGGTTTCTTTCCAAGAGATCTATTGATGTAAGTTGCAAATAGTCTAACGGGTTGTCGTGTTCCACTACGATTATGATGATGATTAATGATTAGCTGATGTTGTTAACAGAATGGGAAATTGTGGGCTGTTCGGTTGTTATCCGTAGCATGTCTGTCATTAGCGGCGAAGATGGAGGAACGCAAAGTACCGCCTTTATCAGATTTTCCGGTGAAAGATTACTGCTTTGAAAATAAGGTGATGCAGAGGATGGAGTTATTGGTGTTGACTACTCTGGAATGGAGAATGAGTTCAATCACTCCTTTTGCCTATCTTCCCCACTTCACAAATAAAATTTGTGGTGAATCTAGAACAAAAGAGACAGTCGCCAAAGCAGTGGAACTTATTATGGCAATGGTAAAAGGTAATGTTTGACATTGAACATCCAATCTTAATTGGTATGTGTCGTTTTTGTTTTCATTTGTTGGCTAAGCGAGATTTTTTTTTTTTTTTTTTTTTGGAACAGAGATTAATTTGCTGGACTATCGACCATCTGCGATTGCAGCAGCAGCAGTGTTAGCTGCATTTAATAGTAAATTCACAAAAACAGAATTGGAGCTTAAGATGAATCTAATTTCTTCGTGGGGTTCTCTAGAAAATGTGAGCTTTTCTTTGACTAAAATTAGCATTTTTTCTCTTCTATTTCAATATGGATGACTCTTTCTCACTCTCTCTGTTTCTCTCTCTCTCTCTCTTTTTAATTAAAGGAAGGAAACCATGATACCATAATGTTGATATGATAGCTTATTGATTTTCATTTCATTTTTCACTCCAACAGGAACATGTATTTTCCTGTTACATTGCAATGCGGGGAATGGAGATGGGAAAACTTAAGATACCCAAGGTTGTCATGTCCCCCAATTCATCACCATTACGCTCTAGTTCAATAAATGCTCTTGAGAGCTCTCTAACCGCTGGAGCTGGCATTAAGAGGAGGCTTGTATTCAAAGACTGCGATGAAAACTATCCAGAGAAGAAAATCCGTCAACAATAGCAAAAGTGTGTACGCTCAGAATTGGCTTTATTGGTTGGATCGTAGGAAAATCTTTTCCCAGCGACAAATATTAATTTTTACCATTACGTTGCTTGGAAAGCCTAATGAGTATTATTTGCCATTTTATGGTGTGATTCTTTTTCTTGATGATTGGTTTTTCATTTTCCAATACCCAACAAAAGTCTGAAGCCAAGAGAACAAGATGATGGAGACAAGGAAAGGTAGATGTAACAAAAGGGATAGCTTTAACCTACATTGAGAAGCTGACTCAAAGTCCAAAAGCCATCAAGGTGAAAGAGGGACTTGGAGAGTGCCAGAAGGCTGTTGAAAGACTGTTTGTCCATAGCATTCTTTGTATTGTTTGCTCTCATGAATACCACTACTGGTCACCCACCTTCTGGATTCGTTGTATTTCTTTTTTTTTTTTTTCCGCTCTTCCTTTGGGCTTTTTCTTTCCTATAAATTTAATAAAAAAGGAACGTGTTTATGTGTTCACTTGCATCCGTGGCTTTTGATAGAAACTTGGGATGCTTCTTATGTCTTTCAAAAGGCTGAAAGCCATGAGGAATGAAGAATTGTTTTTGTTTGATTTGATACGTTTGTGTTGCATTTGGGCCATTGAAAAGTACATAAAGATGAATTTGATTGGATTTGTCGGAATGTTGGAGTTGCCTTTTGACGTGTGGGAAGTTTCCCTTTCCTGTTGGCGTTAGGCAGCACCACCTATTGGGGTACGGTTTCCCTATTTCCGATTATGGTGTAAGGTGAAAGTGATTTGAAAAGACATCACATGTTTGATAAGACAGAATATAGCATGCATTGTGATCAAACAGTGTGCAAATGGATCAATGTAGAGGTTGGTTGAAACAGCGATGCTTGTAATGAGCAACCAAAAATTGCTTTGTTGTACATATGGAAATGGATTGTGAATTGTGATCAAATCAATACCAAAAAATAGACCACCCCACTGCCATACTGTTCATATGCACATTGATCGACTTAGTGTAGAGGTTGAAATAGTAATACCCGAAATGAGCAACTAAAAGACTTTTCGATGTTGCTGGAAGCCATTCATTCACAAAGAAGCTTCCTTCCTAGTGCCCCAAAATGTCCATATTCTTTTAGACCAAACACATGTGAATGCTGATATTTGCCCCCTAACTCGTGGTGGCTGCAGGACCTCCCCTCACACATGGCTCCATATGGGTCCGAGGAAATCCATCCAGTCTGGCATTGTACAACAAATTGTGCCCTCAGGCACAGTAAATACAATGGTATTTAATATGGGAGATAGTTCACTGCAGTTGTACGTATGGCTCTGTGACTCTGTTGCAAGTCAATGTCCCTGTGCCCAATTGATCGGCATCGAGCGCCAATTCGCCATTCCAAAATTATCATGTTACTGATGGCCATGCTTTTCTTTTTCGTTTTGGCGTGGCTCTGAAAGGATTGGATGCAAGAAAGTAGCAAGAAATTATTCGTATTAGGAATATGTTCAAGGAGACAATTGATAATTTATTGTTATTAAAACAAGAATAATGCTTGCAGTACTAAGATTTTTACCGTCATTTTTATAGAATCAAGTATAAATAGAGGGGGAAAAAAAAAAAGGCTTTCTACTTTGAGTATATTTCACATGACAATCATCTTTTAACCTAGAGATGTTAATGTTATCCCATTTAAAAAAAGGAAAAAAAAAACTAATTTGTTTCTTATTACACTTTCTAAGAAGCACGTACACATAGCACTCTTGAATTGAATGTGCGTGGGGCAGATGAAAAAGTGTAATAGAGTAAAAGATTTTAGACTTTTGTGTTTATATATATATATATATATATATATATATATATATGAATTGGGTTAGAATGAGCAATGAGAGACGTGAGAAAGTCATTTTCTAATAATACGCGAATTTCTTTTTTAGAACAAGTTGAAAAAAAAAAAAAAAAAACACCAATACTCATTGAGGAAATTGAGGAAAAAAATAAGATGTCCAAACTAAAACTAGTTTTTTTTTTTTTTTTGTTATTATTGGTCAACCTAAAACTAGTTAATTTTACACGAAATCTTGGACTACTAAAATTTTGAGAATATTTTTTTTGTTCCTTGGTCTATGATGGAGATGGTTATAATATTACTGGGAAGTGGGGCTTGACCCGTGTCCCCCAGGCTGGGGGCCTCCAGGCGCGGAGGCAAAGCCCCGCCCTAATTTGAGAATATTTATATATAATAATATTAAAGGCACAGTTGGGCTTTCACAGTTAAGACCCTAAGAATAACCCTTCAATTTATTGTCCTTTTAGATTTATCAGTAATATCATTCCACATTACCAGCGTTAATGGGTCAGCGAGACGTGTCCATTCTCTAATGGGCTCTACCAAATTAGACGAAGCCCATCAAATCATTAACATGAGCCCAATTCCTCACCCATTCATTTCTTATCTTCAGCTGCGTTCAATTCTTTTTAAAAAAAGAAAAAGTTTATTTTCTAAAACAACGGCTGGGATACAATATGCGTCGCATCATGTGGCTGATTCGTTTTGAATTTTTTTTTTTTGATTTATTTGAAGTAATGGAGATAACATTAAGGAGGCTTTCCGGTAGAAAAAGTAAGATTCCGATTGAATAATAATTTTTATTTTTTCAGATTTTATGAATAATTATCAACCGTTAATTAGACCATCAACAAATTTGAAATTTTACTGGGTATTATAATAATACTGGAAAATCCTATGCCAAACGTATAGGAAAAAAGTTCAATTTGGCAACATTATCGATTGTTCACCTAGTAGTTTATAGTTAGAATTTTGCCTTCTGATCACATTTCCATTTTTAATTTTTCCGCCTAAGTAATAAAATTTTAAAATTTTATTAAAATTTGCCTCCTGATTGCATTTCATCCCTTCAAATTTACATCAAATTTCTTAAAAATTTTTGACTGCATGTGTCCAAATTTTTTTTTTTTTTTGAGTGGTGCTGGACGAATTTTCAGAAATCATTTTTTGTTATTTTTTTTTTTGGGTACACAACATCATGTAAAGTTGTCTCTTCATGTTCATAAATAATTCACCTTAGAACATAATAATATTGATGTACAATTATATAAATATTATAATATAAATAATTTATATTTGTACAATTATATATATATATATATATATATATATATATATATATATAATAAATTTAAATTAAATTTAATTAAATTAATTTTTATTATAATTTTAATAAATTTTTCATTTAAATTAATATCAATATTTATCTAATTATTTAATAATACTTATAACTTTTAAAAAATATTAAATAAATATATAAATATTATAATTTTATTAATAAAATAAAAATATTTATATAATAATAATAATAATAATAATATAAATAATAGATTTTAAAATAATTATAAATATTAATATTTATTTAAATAATAAATTTAAATTAAAGTCAATCGCTTTAATTCACGTCAAGGCGTGTTAATTTCGATTGATTGATCAAGCCAATTGTTCGACAGTGGAATCAATTGCGAAACGGGCGAGTGCATAATCATAGTCAACCGCTGCGGTTGGCACCCACCACAAAACCTCATCAAACGGCTGTAAAACAAGCGGACACAAGATTCTCCCACAAGGAATCTTCAAATCTCTGATTTTCTAATTGTACCGTTCTCGTGGCCATCACATCACGCTTCCGTTTCGACCCTCCATTTCACCTCTCTCTCTCTCTCTCTCTCTCTCTCTCTCTCTCTCTCTCTATTCTCGACAATTGCTCGCAGCCGCCATGGCCAAGGGACCGGGACTTTTCTCCGAAATCGGCAAGAAAGCCAAAGGTAATCGCCGATCTTAACGTGTCCTCGCCGACGCACACACACACATATTTATGTGCCACATATGTGTGTGTATGTATGTATGTGTAATTGATTTGGATTTCGAAGCTGTAATGGATGTGCATGGCCGTGTGGTATGTAGATCTGTTGACGAAGGACTACAGCTCCGATCAGAAATTCACGGTCTCCACTTTCAGCGGTGCAGGCGTGGTACGTCTATCTATGTCACTCTCGCTGTTCTGTTACAGTGAATTCAATTATACAAACATGTGGTTGAATGAATGTGTGTCAAATTACGATTTGATTGCCCTTCGTCAAATTTTCACGTCTGTCCAAAGATCATTGATTGGCAAAAATGTGTGTGGGAGTGTTGAAGCGTTGTGTTCTTAATTTTCTTGATTGGTTGTTTTTAAGAGACTATCTGCACTTTTGTTGTAACATGACAAACTTGTTTTGTGATATCATTCGGAAAGATTCATATTTACCTTTGTGGTGGAACGCTTCAAGTTGACCGTGTCTATGTAACGAAGCTTCGATACAGGGAGTCCTTTGTTTCATCGGCTCTTTTAACATTTAACGTCACAGACCCTTTTTCAATTTGGTTAGTCATTCACATAGGATGTAGACAGAGTTTACCCAATAAGATTTCATTTTATCATTCAGATGCAGCTGGTAAGAAGACACCAGTGTTCCCATACATTACTATATCATCTGCTTTCCTCTTGAATTTGTTTTTGCTGTTTAATCTCTCAGGCCATCACATCTACATCTGTGAAGCAAGGAGGGCTGTCAACTGGGGATATTGCAGCAATTTACAAGTACAAGAAAACTTTATTCAATGTCAAAGTTGATACAGGATCCAATGTAGGTTGTTTCTTTTGTTTGTTTGAATAGTAAGCAATTGGGTCCATTGTTTAAGCGAGATTCTTAGGTTCACGCATGGTTTTTTTTTTTTTCCTTCAGATTTCAACAATCATCACATTCTCTGAGATCCTTCCTTCCACAAATGCTATCGCTTCATTCAAAATACCTGACTATGACTCTGGGAAGGTAGGAAGTTTGTCTTCTCTTTGATTTCATATACTGAAAGGGATGCCAATTAGATAATTATAGAAGAAATATTGCTATTTATCAACCTTTACTTAAGGCAAAGATGAACACGACTATGTCACCCTCATGATCATTTTTACAATCTTTTTTGCAGTTGGAGCTACAATATTTCCATGATCATGCAACAGTCACCACAGCCGTTGATATGTCCCAGTCACCTGCCATTAATGTTTCTGCAACCATCGGTACGCCAGCTATAGCCTTTGGTGCTGAGGCGGGCTATGATACTTCTTCTGGTAGTCTTACAAAGTACACTGCTGGTATCAGCGTGGCGAAAACAGATGCTTATGCTTCAATGATTTTGTAAGCCTTTAAACTTTTTTAAATGTCCTCTTTTTGGTCCTTTGGCCATGCAATGAAAGTGGCAATTGGATCCATGTTGATACTTACCCTCTCGTAGGGGTGAAAAAGGAGACACTATTAAAGCATCATATGTTCATCATCTGGATCACTTGAAGAAGAGTGCTGCCGTGGCAGAGATCACTAGAAGATTTTCAACCAATGAGAATACTTTTACTGTTGGAGGATCCTTTGCTGTTGATCACTTGACAGTGGTGAAAGCAAAACTCAACAACCATGGGAAGCTTGGGGCATTACTGCAGCATGAGGTCATCCCAAAATCAGTGCTGACAATATCCAGTGAGATTGACACCAAAGCCTTGGAAAAGAACCCTAGGTTTGGGTTAGCAATTGCTCTCAAGCCATGATTGTTGTCTAACATTCTTTAAGTCTATTGTCTCAATTCAGTAAGCATTTGATTTTCACATTTTTTTTTTCTCTCTAAGTGGCACTTAAAAGGGAGTGCCAATAAGCAGTCCACAGTTACATGCTTCCATGTTGCAGTGATGTGGATGGATATATTTGATGCTTAGGATTTACCACGGTCTTTGTAGGTTTTGGAGCAATTCTCTTCTATTGAGGAATTTAATTTTGGTTGGTGGGTGTGCTATATGATCTGTTCATCATGATTGTTTGCATGCAACTCTAGAATGAGCACGAGTTTCGCCATAAATTTCCTTGCTTTTGTTCTCATTAGCCTTGTGTTTGTCATTGCCGTAACGCTGCTACCACAACATCATTGCTGGATAAAAAGAGAAGAAATTCGTGACAACCAAGGGTTGCTGCAACTGCAAAAATTGATTTACAAGATGGGAAATTTTCAAAACCTTTAGCAGACATTATTGACAGGCACATTTTCTTCGACTCTTATTCTCATGTCAGCTCCAGTTCAGCTGTGTAAATATATGGCTATTAGTTTCAAATATAGGGTTCAAACTTTAGTCTCTATATACCAGAGTATATGTACTCTTTAATTCATCTGCTAACGCATGTCTGAATTCTGTAAAACGGGGAATAAACTAGAAGCTAGCCCATGTACAATGGTATAAATTTGCTTTTCCGTGTAATAGCTGGATTCTTAATTCATCTGCTAACGCATGTCTGAATTCTGTAAAACGAGGAATAAACTAGAAGCTAGCCCATTTACAATGGTATAAATTTGCTTTTCCGTGTAATAGTTGGATTCTTAATTCATCTGCTCACGCATGTCTGAATTCCGTAAAACGGGAAATAAACTAGAAGCTGGCCCATGTACAATGGTATAAATTTGATTTTCCGTGTGATAGTTGGATCACACTTGACAGGCTCTCAGATGAAATGTGGGCGTATGCCCTTGAGTTGTTCGAGGCTTCAACCCTTGTCCATACAAGATTCTGCGGGGTCAAACACTGGTATTTCCCTCGATTGTAGGATCAAAACTTGAGTGAACAAGAGAACGACGTTACACTCAATATTTTGTATCTGACATTGAGATGTTTATCCTTTATCATTTAACTATTCATGCACCTGAAAATACGCAACTGACCCGTTGCATGCATAATTGGTGCTTTTTTGGGTTTTGCTTATTCTGCTGATAAATTTCGGCAGAACTATAAACTGCCAATGTAATTGAGGTTCATGGTAATTTTTCTCTTCATATTGTACTCTCGTGGATAAGCTTTACCTTTGCTCGAGACGTTTGGTTTGTTGCCATCTTGATTCTTGCAAATTACAATGGCCGGTCACCTACCTAACGAACATGGCCAAAAAGCGGCAGTTACTTCCTAGTCCAATTACATTCACGAAACCTAATAACCGTTAGTTACAAACTTTGAGCTGTCTGGATATACTTAACCCATAGTTAACAAGAAATAAGCTTGCATGTGCTTCAAAATGTACTGGAATAAAATCCTGAGTAGTACTAATTGATATTGAATAACATGCTTCCTGCCGCATCAATTTTGATTTATATCAAATACTAACAGTGACAGGTGATACGGTTCAAACCCATTTTGAACATTGCATTTCATCCAGCCGATTAGAGCAGAAAATGGAAACCCACAATTTGAATTTCATACTCAGCCACGATTATCCCAACTACTCATAACAACTGTTGTACCCTCAATTCGGAAATCCAACTCCCAAGTAGTGACATTAAAAGGAAAATTATTAGTTGAACAACAAAAGAAAAAGACAAGAAAATAACCCATGAAAGAATAGTTGAGACAACCATTGAATCATCCCACACAAAAGCTCAAGGCAGATTTACCACACCAGTAACATAAGAAGTATCCAGTCTACCATCTAGTAAGCAGAAATTTGTTTCAATTGGAAGTAAAAGGGTACAGAACCATATAACAATAACAAATAGGAAGCAGATGAACTAGTAGTTGTTATAAGCTAAGACAGAGCAAATCAACTTATATGTAGCAAGAAAAGCATGTATCAGATGCTATCTGCATTTAATTGAAAATTCAAAAAATAACCAGATATCGCAGCACATAACAATTTCACAATGCAGTTTTTTAGTTGAATAAACACTTTGATAAAATTCCCCTAACACCAGATTGAATAACCAAAAACACCAAAACCATCAATCTGTTATTGGGAATATGTTAGTTCAAGTTTTGTTATACTTCAGAGGTTACAAGTTACAAATAACCTCAAATAAGGGGTTAAAAAAAGTAACAAATAAAGAAGAAATGCACATTTGAATATACAGCTAAAAATGATTACAGCAGATCAGCCAAACAATGCATGTCCCGATTAATTAAATTTCACGTGCAAACAGAATTTGGCCTCGTCATCTGCTAACTGATGTATTGATACTTACAAGTTAAGATTATGTAATGCCACCCAAATCACACAAGATTCAACAAAACAGGTCAAGCACCACATAAGAACCAACAATTGAATTAAAGACAAGCATGTGAAGAATCCATGCAATTGCAATTTGCATCAATGATTGCTAAGATATCATACTGTCTGGTCTGCACATTGAACTTTCAATTCAACAAATCCCAAAAGACATTGTATTCATAATTGTATGTTGTCCTCTCTAAATTTCAAAAAGTTCAAGATGGACAAAAAGCAAATGAAAGCCAGTGTTCACCCTGAACATAATATCATCATACAAATCTGCCTTTATTCACCATAAAGCAAATTAATAAGACACCAAGTTGTCACAAGAAAGCATCAAATGAGATGCCCAACAGAATATGAAATTAAATCCCCAGAAATGACAGCACTAGATGTAGCAACTCCCAAATTAATCAAAACATCTAATGAGATATCCAACACAATTGCATCCAATCTGCACTGATAAAAACAGAAAAGCCAAAACCCCAGCTGCATCCCATCGTATCCTAAAACCACACACGATATAACACACAACTCAATCAAGTAGTAGAAGAAACGGTATTTGTATAACTCGATAAGGGATTCATCAAAAACACACAGTTGAACAACAGATATTAAGACAAACTCCACAATATGACATCTAAGCAAAACAAAAACCAGTTCAAATAGAAACATTAAATTCTCCACAGGTCTAAACGAAATACTAATAATTATAAGTCGAAGCAAAAACAACTCATCCCCTTAAAGGCACAAAATCATCCTATTCATTTAAAATCCTCAGAAACAGGGGAAACAAGATCACCAATTGGATGTCATTTTAGTCGACACTCTGCATGATGTCCTCAGCGGTGAACTTAGTGCCCTTGTCCTTGTCAGCGGCGGCGCGGCCCTTGGCCTTGCGGTCGAGCAGGGACTTGCGGTCCTTGTCGAGGCGGAGCTTGGTGATGACCACCTTGGAAGGGTTGATTCCGACATTGACGGTGGAGCCGTTGACCTTCTCCCGGGTGATGCGCTCGATGTGTATAACCCACTTGCGGCGGTAAACCTGGACGACCTTGCCCTCGCGGCCCTTGTAGGTCCCACGCACCACCTGTACCTCGTCGTCCTTGCGGACGGGCATGGATCGAACGTTGTACTTCTGGCGCAGGTCACCAGATATCGGGGCACTCATCAGGATCCGGCGGACCGACGAGGGTGCCGTAAAGTGAGCCTTCCTGTTCTTCCGGCGGGAAGATGAAACCCTGGGATTGTACTTCATAATGCTTTCGTGTGTTGTGGTGGCAGCGGCGCCAGATAGAGCTCTGGAGTCGAACACTAACGGCGAAAATGGGAGAATAGAGGGCGAGGTGAGAATGCAGATTATATAGGAAGATTGGTGGAGTGAAGGGAACGAGTAGGGTTTTAGTGTGGTGCGTTGTTATTGGACTGTCTGTGGATTTCGCGTGGCCCATTATAGTTTATTTATGGGCCTAGTGAGATTATAATTTCAGCCCAGTGACGTCTAGGGTGGCTGCTACCATTAGCATGATTCTCGGTAACCAGCCAATAATCAGTGAAAAAGTCATCTCAATTCCTAATTTTAAATTTGAGATTAATCTCCACGGATTAAAACAGTTTTTTTTCTTAAAAAAAAGAAAAAGAAAAAAAAGATCTTCAGTAACCAGTGCAGTGAGGGTCAAATAGGAAGTAATGAGTATGCAGGGTACAATCCAATAAAGCTTGTATATTTGTAGAAAATGTTCACATCACGTGAACAATATCATCAAATTTATTGATTTTTTTTTTTTTTTTTTGAGAAAAAAATTATTGATGTCAATCTTTCGTTTTTCTAGCTTCTATCACATTGAGTTGTCTCTTTAAGTCAATATATTAACAAGATAAAGTCATCTCATATAATAATTTTTCTCAAATAAATCTCTAATTAAGTCTCATCACTATATAACACGGTGAATATGAGAATTCAACTGAGCGAATTCCCTTTAATTTACGCCAACGTATTTTAGTGTGAATATGTGTCCACCAAAACCTACATTTGGTCCCAGAACTTAGTTCCAATTAGTTTCTCAAAGTTTCAAAGTTTTTTCTTTCTAAAAAAAAAAAAAAGAATTATCCCCAACTTCTATTTAAACATTTAAAATGGTCATTTACCTAACGATTCCTTTAAATATTAAACGAATCGTAGGGTAATGAATGGGTCGGGGTTCCGGTTATTCTACACTGTGAGCCATTTGACGTTGGTGGGGTATGGGTTTGATTTGTTTAAAAAATTTGATTATCCAAGTTTCAAGTTACTTCAAATCAAAATATTTTGAGTTCAATTAGTTAAAATTTAAGTTATTTGAGTTATTTTAAATCAAATATTTTTTAAAAAATTATATCACACACTCCGCTGCATTAATAGTTTACTATATATTATTAAATCTAATAAGCTGCATTTAACGTTAGATCCAGTAACAAAAAGTATTAATCGTCAAGTTTCCATTAGAGAAAGTTTGAAATAATTATACAGATATCATTATAATTAATATAAATTAACAAAAAATACCTTTAATGCATAAAAAATTATAAAAAAAAAAAAATGAATGATAGAGAACAAATACACCCGTTAGAATTACCAGTATATTTATATAAATAGGTTTTTATATGGGGGAACTAGAATTAAAAAAAATAAAGTTAATAAAAATACTGTTTTGTCTTTTCATAATTTCTATTATTGACGATTAACCTTATTAGCCGAAGGATGGGGTCTCTTAATACGTCTTAAATAATAAGATGCAATATTTTTAATATTTTATTTCAAGCTACATCTAGGCTACTGTTTTTCAAAGAGTTTAAATATTTAGCCATTTTGGATTGCCGTAGTCTCAGAATGAGCAGAGAAAAGTCATCAGACAAAGAAAGTAGAAAGAGACTACAGGGAGATAAAAACGGATAAAGACGCGGTTTAGTTAACATGAAAAGGATGAGCATGTTTCCGAGCAAGAGGGATTTTTTAGGTTAGTTGTAGTTAATTAAAACTGAAATTAAATAGTAATTTATTTTAGTTTTTTTTATTCTTAAAATAAAAAAAATATATTAAATATATAAAAATATCTAGAACTCTACTTTTGAGGAACTATGTCACACAAATATTTACTTTTTTTTGCGTCTCGGCAATTCTGTATTGCATATACATTAAATATTTGAAGTACATATGAATTATGATGATATGATACTAATTTTTTAAATATACCTTATATGCCATGAAAATATTCATTACACACAGACATGTAACGGTTCTGGAATTCTTAGCTAAAATGCCAAAAAAAAAAAAAAAATCAGTTTGTCAATAGCCATACGGTGAAGTACAAGTCAATCATGAAGGCCATACCTTCTTTTTATCAAATAAGAATTGAAAAAGAAAAAAAAAAAAAAAAAGGGTCGAAAAACAACAAAGAGAAGGAAAAAGCTGCATAAGAATTTAAAATCAGATGAAGGAAGGACCGATTTCTGTCATTCCATGACTATTAATCGACGATGAGCAGGAAATCAACGCCATGATCGTGCACAGCGTCCCAGAGATTACAGCGTCGAACGTGGCTGCTAAACGCCGCTCGTGCAGGCCCCAAAGCGTAGCGACAAGCCTGCCTAAGCCATCTACCGCAACAGCCAGAACCGATGCCATATCTTCACGGGTAAACAGGTACCCCACACACACAGTCAATGACTTGAGATAGCTGTAAAGAAGGAAAGCCAAGGTTCAACTCGAGTTCTCTATCTCTCTGTTTCTGTCTCCGCGTTTGTTTCTCCTGCGGTAACGCTGATGGGGCCGTTGGAGCGCTCTATTTGTGCTCTTATATAAAACATAAGAAAAATGAAAAGAAAACTTACGAGCCATAATGTGATGTTAATTTTACTTTATCGGCAACATTGTTCAGATTGTTAAAAGTTTTTTTTTTTTAATAAAAGTAAAAATAAAACTATATATGTTTAACTTTTATCTTAAGTCTAGTGTGTAAAGAAATTTTGATAATTTTAATTTTAAATATAAAAAAAATTTAAAATTTTTATATCATTTTGCAACATAAAAGAATTAATTTATTAATAATTTTTATTTGATTAATATATAATTTACAACCATTTTAATTACTTTTTATCGAAGAGGACTTATTTAGTTGCTTCCGGTTGCCACCCATTTGCCTTTCCGACAAGGAATCTACACTTTCTTCATGTGTCAAAAGATAGTCACCATCTTCAACGAACCATTAGAGGAAAATCTATGAAGTCATTTGAAAATGTGTGGCGCACCACAAAAAACGTGCGCTGCACATTTCTACGTGTAGATAGTTTATTACTACATCAAGTTTAGATGATTTGTGGGTTACACGTGGAACCCACGAAGTCAACTTTTTCACAACTAAATTTATTGACCGAATTGCATTTAATCGCGAAGTTATTTGCAAGATTTCATGGGGCGCCAACCGAAAATGCAAGTTTCAGTTTTAGTTCTACTTTTGATTTCCGACAAATTATTTTTATTTTTTAAAGTACAATGTTTTGGATTTTTCACTAAAAGGGTTACTCACCCAGGACAATCGGCCATCCCTACCTTCATTGTTATAACCTCATTTGCTCTTTAATACTCAGTGGCACATAGGCTTTTCCTTTGTATGCTTGGATCTGTTTGAATGTGATTAGTGCAAAATAGAAAATGTTATTTAACACCATCTTGGATCAATACCAAGTCTGGCATCCTACTCTCGTATCAATATCAAGTTTCCGACGAAAATGGCTTTAAGGCATTTTTAAGACTTGTGCCCGCAAATGCACCATGGACCCTTACAACAGGTGCAGCTAACATGCCATGCCTACGTTGCCTGGTCCTCCTCAAGTACTCTGCATTCTTGGTTATAGTCTTTGCCTTTTAAACAGTTCTTCATTTACAGTTTCCTTCGCCTCTTAGGTTCAAAAATATGAAATTCGCATACTGCCCTTCAAAACAAGACAACTAATTTGTGCTTTAACTAATGGACTCCTTTTACGGTGGATGTTTCAAAAAATTGGAGTTCCAGTGCACAAGACTTTAAGTCTAAGAAGAAGTTAAAAAGGGACTGTTTGCATGAGTCGAACCTGTAATTTTTATAATGGAATAACTTGATCGTTATGCTAAAAGCTTATCCTTTGTAGGTGTTTAGATAGAGAAAAAATGGGCAAAAATTTCAGTTGCCCATTTTTATGAAAATACCAAATCTCCACGAAGTGTCTGCTGGTAGGAAATAATCGCCACATCAAGCACACGTCAATTGGCTTGGTCCCATAAATCAGGCAGAGTAACAGCACATCAATTGGCTTTAGAATAATTGCCTAGACTTGTTACCTAGAATTTCTTTTCAACTGACAACAGAGAGAAATGACACACATCAAACCAGAGTGGAAATAATTTTCTTTTTTTTGGAAAAAAAAAAAAAGGAAGAAGGGCATACAATAGTGATAAAGGTGAAAACATTTTGGGCAAAAGATCAAATGATGGAGGATACAGCAGAAAAACTACTGAACCACGGAGATCATTGTTCCTCAATATTTCAACCATTTAACGTACCTGCATTTCCTTGGCAATAGAAGGCAGCCATCTTTCCCCCCTGATTTTTTTCAATTCTGCAACTCTCTCCTCTTCCTTTTTAGCTTTTGCTTTTATTGCTTCTTCTTTAGCTTCAAATCTAGCTAAAGATTTTTGGGCTGCATCCCTTGCCGCAGCAATTATGTCCACACCATCCACAGCCACAGAACAGAGTTTTTGTCTAAACTGGAGTAAGTCACATATAAAATAGCATTTTCAGTATCCCAACATAGACAAGAATGTTAGAAGTGACAGAATCAGTTGCTAGAGAGATGATTCTGATAACAAAGCAAAACCTTCTTTGATTTCTCATCGGAGTCTTGTCTGGGAAGGATTCTGGGTCTCTTTCTAGGCCGTTGAATTTCATCTGGTGGCACACATATAAAACTTCAATCATCATGAAAAATCATCCCATAATCTTCATGCTACTTTTAAGTTCTACGCATTAGCATAGAAGCTGTGTTTATTATAAAACGGTTGGCACAACTTCAGCCCTACAGCCAAAATGTATTAGACACATGACATGCGGATTGTATATAACACCCATGTTGTGCCCTGGGAGCGCTCCTATTTTGAGGAAATTAAAGCCGAGTTTTCCCTTCCTGTCATTGATGAGAGAAGGAATGCTTGCCAGAAGCAATTGAGGAAGTGGAGCTATGAGACAAGCACTAGATTCCTCCATGGGCTGCATTTTTCGCTGGTTATCTAAGCAGATTTTTGAAACCATCACTCTGGAGACTGGCACGTCTTATACATGATAGCCATAGATCAAATATCAAAGCTCTATACAAAATAACCATATATGATCTACATTTATCGATTAGCCAATGCATTGATAGTGAGCAAAGACAGTCAAAAAAATTATGAACAGAAGAGCTCACCCGCATGGTCAAACACTATGCCAGCGGGAGAATTTTTAAATAGTCGGACTCCACATTCATTTACAAGGTGACCGTCCTTTGAGGCATCAAAAGGATCTCTCTCCATCGACAATGTCTTTTCTAAGATTTGATCCAAAAGCTTTTGTGCCTGATAGGAAGCGGTACAAAGAATTTCAGAAAGTCGAACAAAAAAGGGAGACAATTTCCAGCTACAAGACTAAAATGAGCACAAGTGTTTTTGCACTTTCGTCAAATTTGGACATCGATTGGCATTAAAACCTCGTTCTTAACAATGACTACGAAGTACACTAAACGAGACAGCAGGTGGGTAATTAGTTTAAACCCCATTATGCTCCTAAAATGATTCTCCTAGTCGCACAAGACCGATTGCAAAATAAAGCATAAAACAACCTGCAAAACCGTCTTTGTCCGAAGCAATTCAAACCCGATTAATTGAAAAAACGCAATCGACTAGCTCGCTGGAAAGATTGGAGACCTTAATTTGGTAGTGCTTGAGCTTTTGGGGTTTCTGGGTGTGCACTTCTTCATCGTCTTCCGAGTCATCAGGAGCCGAACGAGACGCTGCGCCATTAGAAGTGGTGCCAAAAGGTTTGTTTCCGAAAGTAGTCGTGGCTGCTATTGATTCAATGGCTGCTTTCCATTCCTCATCTTCTTCCTCGCTGCTGCTGCCACTGCCGCCGCTACTGGTTGGGCCTCCCATTCAGAGTCTTTTTTTCTTTTCCTTTTTCTGTTTTTCACCAGTGGAATCGCGGACGGCTTCTCCCTGGATGGACGCGCCAGAGACTCCAGTACACACGCGGTCCCACTGGAAATAAATTAACTGTAGGGTTAACAAAAATAAAAAGAAAAAAAACTCTTTTAATAGTCCTTGGTTGTGCCCAAACGTCACCCGACCCATTATGTTGTGCCGAATAGCATAACCAAGCCACCGATCATGGAACACATGCGACTGCTTCCTAAGCGGAGTCCACTCGACCCAGGTCAGTTCGGTTCAAATTTTAGTTCAGTTTATTTATTTTTTTAAGAACAAGATATTTTAAAATTTTTATTGAAAAAATTATTGTGAATCCTTAGTTTGCGATAATTTTAGTCTGATCTAGTTAAGCAGTTATTTTGTCTGAGCCAACGGTTAAAAAAACGCTGATTTTAATTTTTTCACTCATTGTATTTATTTTTTAAAAATAGGACATTTTATTTATTTATTTATTATTATTATTAAGATAACCTTATACATCTAGATTTGAATTGCAATCTTCTGGCATTTTCGGGCAATTAACGGAGCAGCCCATTGGAAGTCTTTATTGGGCCAATATAACGTGTATAGCCCGATATCTAATAAATTACATCTGAATTTCGGTTCCGCTACCCATTTCTCAAACATAGGTCGGTAAAAGGTGAGGACGACCAATGATTTAAAACTTAATGATTGGAAGGTTTCAAGTTTTAGTTATAAGAAGGAGTATAAATTTTATGGAAAAAAAAATGTATTTTTATTATGTAATTTATAATTTAATAAAATTTTTAATAGATAAAAAAAAAAAATGTGAGCTATTTGAGAAAAAGATGCTGATCATTACTCATTCACCATGTCATGTGGATAAGAGCAAATAACCGAAGAAGAAAAGAGAAGAGAATAAAAAAATCTATGGAATAATAAGCTAAGTAGATTAATCCTAAGGCGCAAGGAGCTTTCTTACATTGCCAATCAGTCTCCGGCATACTGCACCAACCTTGTTTTCCTCGTTAAACTTCAGAGTAGAGGAGGCACCTAAGTTCTGAAAATTGTAAGCCGATATACTGGCATTTGTTACTATTGATTTCTGTTGCATTTCTCCTTTCAATCTTATTCAACTAATAATTAAAAAGCACAATATTTTAATGGTTAAAAATTTAAATTTCTATTTTAAAATTATCAAGTTTCAATTTTGAAGACACAGTGTATGGAATTTATAAAAATGATAAAAGTTATTTTTATTATATAACACAAACTTCTTAATAAAAGAAAAAAAAAATCAATTAATTTTCTGTCGGAGGATCTTAATCTCGGCACGTCTTTGTGCAGATTAATTCCATATGAGCCCGACATGGAATTGATCGTTTTCTCCGAAGGAGAATTCGTATACAAGTTTCAGAGTCCTGCAGGACAATTTAATCAATAGAAGCACGCAGGAGAATATATCAGAATAAGCCAACCAAAGTTCTAACATCTGCGATCCCTGGCTTTAACCCCATGATTGGTTGCCATGTGAAACTGCTTTAACCGAGTTTTTTTTCTTAGGATGCATTAATAGCCTTCAGAATATGACAGGTTTCCGTCACGTTAACTTATTAATTGACAAGTTTGAGAAGCATGTCATGTTCTTTGATTCCCCGCTTTGTCTCTTTGATGATGCTCAAAAGCTAAAGCCCTGCCTTCGTCCATCCCTCTCGAATCAGCACTTTCTTGGCATTCTTACTAGCTGCCTCCTTGGTTCTTGTCAACAAACAACTGCTGTAATCTCTGAATAATTTGTGCTCGTAACACATTACTCAGAAGTCATTGTTATGCCAAAACAATATAGTCCATAAGCTTGATTGCTAATAGCTACGTGCTAAAGTTCCTCTTTTAATCAGTTTAGGAACAGTACCGGAACTACTGGATCATTATTTTAGCATATCTAGAGAGTATTAGTCAATAGTCACTGACCATTTAATTAGCTATCCATCTTCCCTTCAATTCCTCTGCTACTTGCAAATTATATATCAGAAACTAATTGACAGGAAGACAAGCCCAATATCCAAGATCTGACTCAACAATCCAATACTACTATTCTTTTAATCCCAGAAAACCTCAAGCATCAAAGCTGCTTCCATCACGCACACCCCTATGGGCTGTGAGGAAACTTGTTAGTCGTTATATTTTTTCTTATTAGGTAGCAAAGATGCTGAGGATGAGAGTGCAAGTGGGTCTGAATGCGTTTCTCCCACTGTACATCTACACTTCCCACCACACGAAGACACCCACTTAGATCTTCCTTGATTTTGGAATCAACCCCAGATAGAAAATAGACACTCACCACTCTGCCTACTTTTTCAACTCCATTATTGCCAGTTATCTGGGCCCCCTCAACCACTTCAGAACAGTCTTCACTCAAGCTACTTGGTTAAACAAATGCCAAAAAAAGATGGGATCCCAACTCTAATGTCTCTCGGACGAAGCTTAACATTCACTAACATATTCTGGTTCCAGTACCCTTCTTTAAGTAATTGCTCTCTTTCTAGTGTCTATTTTTCTTCTTTTATTATATGTGATCCATATCTCTTTTTATCCTAACGAAAACCTTTGCTGCCTGTAACACAATCTGAAAGCACATGAATTATGCATTACCCATTTGTCTATCTAATTTATACACTTACGTTTAATTATAGAGGACCCGAAAACTACAAATTTGAGTTGCAGAAATAGTCTTTATATAAAAACAAGAATGAGATTTCTTACATCTAACCCTTCTCTAGACTCACCTTGTGGGAGCTTGTGCACTGGAAATGATCATTTCTCATCTGTTATTTAGCTGCAATCTCCTTCACCTCTTCCTTTGTAGTCAAAATGGCCATTAGTCCTATTATATACTTAACTAATCTTTTCAATACTAATAAGAATTTTGGTTCAGTGGAATTGGTGGAAAATTCAACTATAAGTGAAGTTAGAATCTCATATCCTACCCAAAGTTTTTATACTTATGTCTAGTTGTTCAAAGACCAGTAAGATGCTCAAGCACTATGACCCACAAAATAGTGGTTCCTGGATGGCAGAGCTCTGCATTCGGAGGTTGAAAGGGGAAGAGTGGGCAATTGTCGCAGGGTCGATGATTACGAGGGGGCCATATCCCAATAAGTGATATTTCTAACTGAACTTCTAGTGTGTCTTTCGCATATGACATGTTAACATGCGATGGACACTAATTGTACTATGATAGTCGAGTATTAAAACTACAAGGAGCCTGCTTATTTGTACGACACACGTTGAATCTCGAATTTACAAATAACAGAGAGACAGGGAACATAAAGGATGAATTGCTTACTGATGAGTTAAGCCTCTACTTTAAGAACAATCTGGAGAGAATAATATTTTTTATGCTGTGAGAGGAATTTATAAAAACGGATGAGTCCAGAATCCTAAGCTTGTCAAAGCCAACGCTACTAGCCAGTCGACATTAGCATTGTCCCCTTGCACGAATAATTAAACACATCACCGATATGTAATCAACAGCTAAAATCTGAGATAACATTTTATATATTCTCTTCCACGTCCTCTTTCTTTATAAGATCTCTCCATTTTTCCATTGAAATTCATCCTTGATCATTGCCTCACTTGAAAGCAACAGACACCCATTAGAGTTTTCCTGCATTGCATGCTCTTAGACTTGAGCTCTCTGCTTCCATGGTTTTCCAACGTGACCAGGACAATACAGCAGAGATATTACCTAACAATCAAGATGCTGTATCAGAAGTCTCTGAAACCAATGGAAGAGGAGTCGAAGACGATAATAATTGGAAGGAATGGTTGAGTCTAGGCATCTATAGAAATCAGATTTTCAGAGCTGGAGACAGCGATCCTGAACCAAGAGCTCCTGGCAGCAATAAAGTTTATGTGTGCAATTTTTGCATGAGAGAGTTCTATAGCTCACAGGATTTGGGGGGTCACCAGAATGCACATAAAAGAAAAAGGGGTGCTGCCAAGAGGTTTCATTCACATAGAATAATGATGACAACTGTGGGGTTTCCCTTCAATTCCTTCTCGACTCGATCGCTGGGAGTCCAGCCTCACTCACTCGTGCACAAGTCTAGCAGAGAAGGGTCCAGCATGGCAGCAAGAATTGGTAATGCAAATACAGCTTTAGTGATGGCTTGGTCATCCCTTGTGTTTGAAGAAGCAATGGATTTGATGTGGCCGGGAAGCTTTCGTCTGGACCAGACCAAAGAACCATCATATTTGCACAAGCTTGACCTGAATCTGAGCTTGTAAACATGCCAATTTTGATCGTTTTCCTTGTCCTATTTCGTTATGTTGTCAATGTAATACATTGCAACATGTTCTTATCACTCGTCAAATAAGGATAGTAGACCAGGTACATTTGCAACTTGCCTAACCTAACCAACGCTTAACAATCTAGCTTATGGAATCTAAACATGACTTGTTCTATTTGATTGAATTGGGCTGTCTTGAGTTGACACAGCCTCAGCTTTATGTGAATTTATCTTATATTTCCACCACAGAAAACCTTAATATAATTGTTCACCAACAAAGAAATAGAAAACTCGCATTTCTATCCATTACACGTTTTTTGCAATATTTTGTAGGGGAACGGAGATGAAAATAGAGAAGGGAAATATAAATTGAAACAGGAAAATATTCTTTACAAGTAAACATTTCAAACAATTTCTAAACATTTTTTTAATTGTCTATGTGAAAAAAAAAAAAGCAAAAAAAGGTAAACCATACAAGATCAATGGCGCCAAGATCTTGGAAAACAACGCCGTGACCATGTCCTCGGCAGCCCTCTTCTTCACAGCTCCGCCGTTGCCGAACAAAGACACGAACGGCTCTTCCACTGCTCGCCACCGTCCACAAGAGCAAAACCTTGCGCAACTAATCGACAAATCCAAATCCTCCGGCGACCTCCGCCAAATCCACGCCTTTCTCCACCGCCACAATCTCCATGACCACCCAATCCTCAATTTCAAGCTCCAGCGATCCTACTCTTCTCTAGGCTACCTACACCACTCTCTTGCCCTCTTTAACCAAACCCAAAACCCAAGCATCTATCTTTACACATCCATTATCCATGCCCACGCGGTCCTTAATCTCCACCATCATGCCTTTTTCTTGTATGTTCAAATGCTGAACCAAAACATTGCCCCGAATGCATTTACCTTCTCATCGATTTTAAAGTCATGCCCATTGAGGTCTGCTATATTGATACACGCTCAGGCAGTGAAACTTGGGTTTGATTCACAATTGTATGTAAGGACCTGTCTTATTGATGTTTATGCAAGAGGAGGCGATGTTGGGTCTGCCCGGAAACTGTTTGACACTATGCCGGAGAAGAGTCTAGTTTCTTTGACGGCTATGATCACGTGTTACGCTAAATACGGTATGGTTCAAGAGGCAAGATTGTTGTTTAATGGACTAGAAGAGAGGGATGTGGTTTGTTGGAATGTGATGATTGATGGGTACTCGCAGCATGGGTTCCCAAATGAAAGTTTGCAGCTCTTTAGGCAAATGTTGAAGTCCAAGTTAAGGCCGTGTGCAGTGACTGTGGTGGCTGTTCTTTCTGCTTGTGGGCAAATTGGAGCTTTAGAGTCGGGGAGGTGGGTTCATTCGTATATTTTGAACAATGGAATTGAGATTAATGTCCTTGTAGGCACTGCTTTGATTGATATGTACTGTAAATGTGGGAGTTTGGAAGATTCGCGGTTGGTTTTTGAAGGGATTAACAATAAGGATGTTGTTGCTTGGAATTCCATGATTGTTGGACACGCAATGCACGGGTTTAGCCAAGATGCTTTGCAGTTGTTTTACGATATGTGTAGGATTGGTTACCAACCGACAGATATAACATTTATTGGTGTTTTGAGTGCTTGTGTTCATGGTGGCATGGTCGAGGAAGGACGACGACATTTTTGTTCAATGAAAGATAAATATGGCATTGAACCAAAGGTCGAGCATTATGGATGTATGATTAATCTTCTTTGCCGTTCATGCCATTTAGAAGAAGCATATGAGCTTGCTAAGAACATGCAGATTGAACAGGATCCAGTCATATGGGGAACTTTGCTTGGTGGTTGCAGGGTTCATGGTAATATTTCCTTAGGAGAGGAAATTGCAGACTTTCTTCTTAGTCGTAACCTTGCAAATTCAGGGACGTTTATCCTCCTTTCTAACATGTATGCAGCAGCAGGAAATTGGGAACGTGTAGCCAGGGTAAGGAGCTTAATGAAAGACAGTGGGGTAGAGAGGGAGCATGGATGTAGCTCGATTGAAGTAAACGATGAAGTACATGAGTTTCTGGCCGGAGATTTGAGACATCCAAAAACCAAGGAGATCTTTATGATATTGGAGATGTGTGCCTGCCATAAGGGTCATCACGGCTATACACTGGAGACAGATGCTGTATTTACATGATTTTGGAGGATGAACAAAAGGAGCAATCCCTTCAAGTTCACAGTTATTGTAATGAAATCAGAACCGCGAGTGATTCACCTTCTCGTGGGCAATACTGGTAAACTGTATATATAACGGTTCTGATTTTGTATGTATACGTCTGGCTGTGTTATTCCCTGGTCTCAGGTAGCGAAAGGATTTTCTTATCATTGTTGGAATAAAGCAGTTCAATTTATTTGAATGCCTTCGTAGTGACACGTGACAAGGCTAGCTAACAACTACGTCACAATTTTCATGCACCTACCATATTGGGAAAATTAAAGCGTTTAGATATGATACACTTTAAGCAAATGGCCAAAATGTCCCAACAATGATGGTCAACATAATTCCTTGCTAATCCATCTACGACATGGAAGTTCCTAGCTGAGTGGGAATTCACCAGCAACCTAACACAGGTAGTAAAAATCATTCATCCCTTCGACCATGGTAACATGGAAATCCTGCTTGGCTAGGCTACACCTTCCCCGCTACCCATCAAGCGAAAAACTAGCTAGAAACCGAAGAATAGTTAAACAAAAAAAATTTCCTCCATGAGCTACGACAGCTATCACAAATCTGTGTACATCCTAAGCAACTTTTGAGTCCTTACATCCTGAAGTCCAAGACACAGACAACGTTGCTGGCAAAGCAGGCAGCAATTTTGTCACCTTCCTTGTTCCAACAAACTTCAAATATACCCCCGCTGCCAGTGTATGTTTTCACAATCTTCCCATCCTTCAGAGACCAGACGTTAACGCATTTATCAAGAGAACCAGTAGCCAAATATTCAGAATTTGGGCTAAATGCAACTGAGTATACAGGATCCCTGAACATCCAAAAATTACAAGTGTATTGTCATCAATCATGCAAACAATTTTATGGTGGTATAGAACAGACAATAAAACTACTTGTCTAAAAGGAAAGAAAGAATTGGGTATCCATCAACTGGGGAAGGAAGGATTCATTAATTCATCAAAAAATCGTTCAGAAAAATATAAATTTCATCTCCCCCAGTGAAAAAAACAGGTATTGGCTTTACCATCCAGGAAGAGAAATGGAGGAGCTTAACAACATCCCTCTGTTTCCTCATTAAGGGCCAAAAACAAAAGAAGAAAATTAAAAGAAATAAAAATCCAATTAAAATGCAAGAAAAGGAAATGTCAAGATTGTTGGAAAATTTCAAAGAAGCAGAAGCATGTAAAATCAGAATCATGATTCATTGAACCACAAAGTTTGTCCTAATCCATACAATGCATGGAAAATGCAATCTTATTGGAAAAAGTCTCCACTTACTCATTCCTTTTAGTATGATGCATTTCAAGGTCAAAGATAAGTGGCATACCTGTGGCCATTCAAACTGCAAATAAGTTTTCCAAGTTCCACATCCCATAACTTCACAGTTGAGTCAAAAGATGCACTGTATGGAATGTATACCACAGAAATCCTCAGTTAAAATAAAGTAGAATAGACTAATGTTTACTTGGATTAAACAACATATGACAGGAAATTTACCTTGCCAGCACTAATTGCTTGTTAGGATTGTTTGTACCAGATCCAGAAGGGCTCCATCTGAGGGTATAGATCTCCTGCAATATGATCATTTTAAACACTATAAAAAGTCCAATTGGCTCCACAGACCCAGGCATAAAAAACCAAACATATCATTTTAAAAACTTTAAAAAGCCAATTTGGCTCCACAGACTAAGGCACACAAAACCAAACATACTCTGAGAGGAAAATAAAAGCTTGCAGTACCTTATAATGTTCTCTCAAATCGTGAACATACTTGTCCTGCTTAATACTCCATATCTAGAGATGAATTTTAATGAGTTCCCAAGCATAAAAATAGCAAGCTGACAAGCAATGAAGAGGGATGCAATAAAAAACACAGGGCTCATTGAAATGAAAGCACATGCTTCATTTTCATTGAGCTAAAAGCTTCAAGATTTGGATGGGTACAGGTGATTCATCCAGAAATTAATAACAAAAACCAGATCACAAATCACAGGAAAGGTGGCATGTGTAACCTTAGCACTCATATCATCAGAGCACGACGCCAACAATGAACCCGTTGGATCCCACTTCACACAATTAACCTCCCCCTGAAATTGCAGAAAATTCAAATCTTAGACCCAAAGAAAGAGTGCTAGCCTTTTAAAAGATAACATTTTATCTGCAAAGGCATAAAAGGTGCTGGCTTTCAAATCAACTAACAAACAGCAATAATGTATGTGCAAAAGCTAAGGTTTCTCTGTACATTTAGACAGAATAACCCCTGAGCACAACCTGGTTCATGTGAGATTAAACCTAAGTCTGCCAACTAAAGCTGATGACATTAGCACTAAAAATTAAAATTTGATTTATACTTCCAAGGGAAAAAACCAACACCTTAAAAATATTTAACCACATTGGCAACTTTGTGGTTCTCTATGATAAAACTCATTCACATTGCAATATTGAAGAGACATACATGCCAGGTTCACTTAGAAATCCTAAGTCAATCAGAAACTAGACATCCACAGACTAACATCCAAGGGACTTTACTTAGTTGAGAGGTGCAGCTAAAGAAATGTATATGGAGGCATAACATTTCACTTCAAAACCCAAGACAAAAAATATTGGCAGTTGATACAAAAACTTACCTGGTGGCCAGCAAAAGTTCTAACAGGGCGGGTGTCAAAAACTTTGCAAACATAAATCATAGTGTCTGTGGAACTTGTTGCAAATGAAACATTATTGCGCCAATCAACATCAAGAATAGGTCCTAGAGTGACAGATATAGAAAGTTCAGTTCCATGGTGCAATGTAATTTCTGCTGCAATAGAGGCAAAAAGAGCCATTTAGATCTTAGGATTCAGTGAACTTGTTACCTGAATGAAATTCAAATTGTTGTTTCCATTCCTCAGCCTTGACATCCCACACTATTGCTGTTTTATCACAGCTTCCAGTAAGAAGATAATCCCCTTTCTTGTTCCACTTCAGAGAAAATACTGGTCCTTTATGTTTACTCAAAGTAGCCTTTTGTTCACCTAAAAGGGAAAAATTAGTTCCAAGTCTCGATATGCAATTATTAGCAGAAGTAAAAGATTGTTAACAATGAATATCATAAGTCCCTTTTTGTCTGTGGCATAAGAAAAATAATATTGTTACATTTGCAAAGAAAGCTGAAAGAGTGAGAATGAAAAGCCTGAACTGGGGTTTTTTACCCACTTCAACAGACCCAGACCAGGCAGCAATAGTACCATCAGCAGCCTAAAACCAGCTTACTTCAGTTAATATAATCAACTGGTGCTTCAAAGCACTAATTGACAATATTTATGTTCTGTACACACATCAAAGACATGAAAATACCTTTGTATATGCACATGTAAATGCTCTAATGAGCTTCATTTGTCTTTCTCTTATCCCTACTGCCACAAACTTTGACAAACTGGGCCCTACTTATGTTGGATTTGACATGCACATGATGTTAGAGGCATTTGGACCATTAATTTTGATATTAAAAGAAAAAAAAAAAAAAAGGCATTCTCACCATGTGAAGCTCTCATGCTCCCACTGTAGTGCTTGGGCAAGGGTCAGGTGTACACAGTTTTACTTTATAGCTTACATAAAGAGACCATTTATGCAACTTGAATCTATGACCTCCAGATCACAATGAATCATTGATTTTGAAAATAAACATTGGAAATAATCCTTTTGAAGGGAGAGCTTTGATGTTATGATAAGTTTACTCTATCATGATGTGACCTGGAGGTTACAGGGTTGCAGAAACCTCTTCATGAAAATAAGAGTAAGATTAGATCCATCTAGTGCTTCCTCATACCCCACAGTGTGATGAGCACCTCGTGCATTGAGACACTTTTTTAAATAATCATTTTGAAATTTTCAAAAATATAGATAATCAGTCCAACAACTCCATGATCAGATCTCCACCTTTAATTTAAAATCACTGGTACATATGCATCTAACATGACAGGTTATGCTCACTTCGGCATGAGAGGAGTCCAATCCGAAATTAACACAAAATTAAAGAATAAACCAAATTGTGTTAAAACATCTTACCACTTATACTCCAAACTCTTGCATGACCATCATATGAACCTGTTGCAAGTAATGTTCCCTCGCTCTGCACAGAGACATGCCAAAAAATGCCAAAAATGAGATTGCACCCACATGTAAATAAATAAATTGCAAGAACGGCTAGTAAGAAACAATATATTGGGTGCAAAGGCACATTATGAGCACTGCTTTGTTAAAAAGAGATAACATGAATCGTCACTGGTTCTGGTCAGCAGTTGCTTTCTTTGAAGGCATAAAACTAAAGCAGCAAAGACAAGAAGCTTGCCAACGCCATCCAAGCTACACCTTCCACAGCACCCACAAAAGCTATGGTATCTACAGATTTCATGGGTGATAAACAAGGGTACTATTGTCATCATCATTACTGTCATCTTCACCACCCTAGCTGAATATCCACATTCCAAAACAGGACTACTGCTTTGCATGACTGTACACAACTTTTGCAAAACCAATATTTGACAACAAATAAGAGACAACCACACATTGTCATGGACCCTGAAATATCTACCGTCTTAGAGACATCTAAATAAAATTTGCATCATTAAAAATGTGCAGTTATTTCCATACTATTCCATATATAGATACAAAAGAATTCACTCCAGCCCCGTGGGAAGTGGAGGTGGAACACCGAGGTAGTTTCCCATATAACCACATAGGGCAAAAACAAACCATTCCATTGACAAATTGGGAATACTCAAAGGGCCATACCATTTTCACTGTCAAATATGCAGCTAAAAGGAGACATCCATTAAAAGAACTGAGGTACAGAAGCCTAGCAGGTTTCCCACAAATCAGCCCAATCATGCTATTATTCCAACATGTAGGGAAAAGATTACATGTAGTCCTTTTTGAGGGCCACATATTCACTTCATTTTGAGTACAGTTTAGGCAAATAATACATTATATACAACTGAGTCAAGAAGAAAAGGATAACAGAAATTCTGGCTTATTGCTTAATTTCAATTAGATATTCAATTTCAATTTGTTTCAAACAGATCATCAGACAGAAGTTATTACAGGTGCAAGGTATAGGCACATGCCTAAGGGAGGAGAGGTGCAATTTAAAAAAATAAAAAATAAAAATCAGAAAATTTAAAAGTGAACAAATAAAATAAAGCATTCAAAGCAGAAAATTAACGAATAAAACAGAGAAAAACAAGAGAAGGGAAAATGGGGAAAGAGAGAGAGAGAGAGCTAACCAGATAGGCCAGCTTTTCTGTCAGTGAAAGAGATTTTTATTTTTTTAATATAGATAAGTCAGTGGTAATTTTCTTTGATAGAAGACTGCTATGGGAAAAATACTAGAGTCTTGTTTCTAAGATTTATTTATGTGTAATCAGTTTATATTAGTGTTCTATTCAATTTAAAACAAGTATCAGTTATGTAAGTGGGAAAAAAAAATCAAGGGCTTTTGTCAAAAATTTAAAAAAAGAATCAAACAGAGTCGGAGCTTGATATTGTGAGGCATGCACATGGAGGCTAAGGATGAGGCATGCACCTCACCCCAAAGGTGCAAACCTCAGGCACCCAGACGTGCTACAGGTGCACCTATCTTGCACCTTTAACAACTATGCTTCAGACTTACACTTTTGTTTCAGGTTCATCATTATGTCAGTTTCTGTTAAAGTTTCCTTACAAAGAAGTAGCTGGATGCTTACATGGCATCATACAGAAAAGCCACATAGGCATCTATGTCACTTTTCTGGTGAAGAAACTAGTGGAGTTATGACACTGAAACAACAATAGAAGTATGATAATTTTACTACAACAATTAAAGTCCAGCAACCCAGTTGCAACTACATCAACCCATAGGGCAATTTACCCAGAACTTTCCCTTCCATGAGCATAGTTCCCTCCTATCCAACCCATTTCTTGTCGATATGCATTATTCAGATCATTGGGCCATTATTTAAAAAAGAAAAACATGGCATGCATCTGTTGGTAGGCATGTTTTAGTAATGTACCAATTTTATGTCTCTAAGTTATGCTTTAGGAGAGAAAGTAAGAGAACTACTATGCGTGCATTGATAAAACCTTCTATCAACCACATTCTAATGATACGTAAAACTTTAACCAAAACCCCAACGGTACATACATCATACAAGGCATGTTAGCAAGAAAACAATATGAACAGAACAGTCAAATGAAGCAACAGAACTCACATTCCAATCCAGTGTTGTGACATCTTTGCTCTTCTCATTCACTCTTCCCTTCACATGCCTCAGAACCAGCACACCCAAAGGACCACTTTCCGTCCCTGATCTCAAGGCTCCCTCTGCTATTCTCCAAATACGTGCTGTGGAATCTCCAGACCTGGATATTAATATAAAGACAGTAAACTTTAAGACATAGAAGTAAGAAAAAGAAACTTCTGTTGCACCATTATAATGGTACAAATTGCAAGTACAACCTAAAAGTTTAATGACTGCAAAATTGAAGAAACAACATTATTCATAACTCCATATGTCATATCCAGCACAAGCAATGACAAACAAAGGCCATAATCAGTGGTGTCCAGCAACTGAAAGTCAAGGAAAAACTCCATAAGGCAGTAACCTTCAGCCCTAACCCATCCACATCTAAATAACCAGCAAATACAAATCCAGCCAAAAAAGTGGCAATTGGTTTTCAGAAAATAAAAAAGACAAATTCTCAAAAAGTTGACATCATGAATATGTCATCTGCAGAATTGATGGACAATTTTCGGCAAATAGGTAAGTTCAATGCTTACTCCTAAAAACTTTCGAATCATACTGCACTGGGAAGCCACAGATACAGACTAACCACTTCATCCATTCAAATGGAGCTTACAACATTGTTTCCAAAATCACAAAATTATTAACTATAGCCCAAATACAGAACTGGGACAGATTCACACTTGTTTGAACTTAGATAACCAAATACTTTCCATTTGATGACATGACAATATTATGTAATTGAAAGGCCAACTTACAGTAGAAAACTTAGCACCTTGTTCAACAAACATAAAACTGACTTCATTGACAAAGTGATAAGTAATTCTTAAGCAAAAGAAAATAAGGTTAACATCAACCATAATTGAAAATTGCAAACATAAAGAAAGAATCATTGTTTAACACAAATCTCGTTCAGTTAAAATACCCACCCAGATGCTAGAAGTGATCCTGTAGGACTCCATGCACAAGCACAGACCTGAAGGAAGAAAAGAGAAAGGGGAAGGGGAAAAGACATAGTGAAAGAGGAAAAATAGACAGAGAGATTTTTAAACCAAAAAACAAAGCACACAATAGAAGAATGTCAAACCTCAGAAGTATGTCCTTCCAAAATCATCACATCAGAACTAGGAATTTCACATGCCTGAGATGTTGATGTTGTAGAGATATTTATTGACTCTTGTCCTATTAAAAAGGGAGGAAATTTATGGTTTTAAATCCAAGAACTAGGTGCCAGGTATGGGGAAGAGAGAAATGCTAAATCTTTAAATACTGCACTTGGTGAAAACAATTACCAGCTGTTCTTTGAGCTATAGCATTCAAATATCTAATCAACTAGAGATATTCTCCCATATTAGCATTACAGGATAATTGCCAGCTAAAATCATTAAAAAGCAGAACTTCAGACAATGGCAAAGCAGCATTGAAAAAGGCATGCCTATCACATAACTGATCAAGCAGAGCTAGGATAACAAGGATCATGTTAGGGCAATAGTCAAAAAACTGAAGAAGAAAAAGAAATTTATGATACAAATAAAGACAAAAAATAGTCACCTTCAGTGGTTCCATTTTCTACATGTTTGACATTATTTTTGTCATTCTGATCAATAACCATTTCTCCAATAGTGTTATCGTCATGCTGCTTTTCACACTCTTTTTCCTTGTCCATCCTTTCTCTGTCCTTCTCAATTTCCTTCTCCCTTTCATGCCTCTCCTTCTCCCTTATTCGGGCACGTTCTCTTTCATGCTCCTTCTCAAGCTCTTTATCTTTATCCTTCTCTTTCTCTCTCTCTTTCTCTCTCTCCTTAATTTTCCTCTTTTCTTTAACCATTTGTTGCAACTCATAGACATCTTTTGTTATAAGATCCAATGGTTCCAACAATGAGAAATCTTCATCCACATCTCCATCACCCTAACAAGATAAAATGAAACCTTGATCAACAAAAATGGCATGTAAAGTAAACTGGAAACAAAATACAGAAGTAAATGGTTGTTATTGGTAATGAGCAAAAATGGAGTTATGCATGCTAACATTACTCAAATTTGCTTCCATCTCCAAGTATTGAAGTCCCTTTCGTACAAAAGCAATTAGAGCACCAGGTGGAACCATATTGCCATCAATGGTGCTTTTGTTAATACCTGCCTCATATCCTAAAGCAAAAGCTGAATGCGTAAAACCTGTAAAGGCATAAAATGCAACATCTCAAAACCAGAAAACTTCTCATCATACATGTCTGGATTTGTGGCAGCATCTCAGAACAAACAAATAAAAGTGGATCAATTTTTTTTTTTAAAAAAAAAAAAATCCCTAGGAAAGGTACAAGGTACCCTCACAATTTTAAATGCATGGAGGAAAAAAAAAAAAAGTGTGAAGACACTACAAGGAAGAGCCCAAAGTTAACCAGATCATACTGTGGTCAGAAATTTACTGTTCATCCAAGACACAAATTGATGAAAACAACTCCTTTCTTGCAATTCTTTGCTCACCCCTATGTCCTAAGGTTAGCAATTGAATTTTTAAACGAATCATTTATGTAACAAAGGAGATGTTATAGGCCAATTCAAATAAAAACTCACATATTAAACAAGAGAAAATTACCAGAAGCAGAAAACATCCATCTGTAAGCGCAGATCTAAAAGCCTTTAGTATAACAGAATTCATAGCAGAATAATAAGCTCAAAACCCTAACTATGGCTAGCTTACAGAATTCAAATGGCAACATCCAAAGCCAAAATCAATAACCAAAAGCCCTAAACAACATACAAAACCAAAATCTATAACAAACCCTAAGATAATTTAACTCCAAAATTGAACAGACAAAAAACAAATGTTTAAAAAAAAATAATAAGTGCAAAGAAAGAATAAAAAACGAAGAGGTTAAGGTTAAGCTGACCTGACTCTTGAAGGTAACGGAAAACGAGGAAATTCAGTTCGCCGGAGGTGATTGAAGTCATTTTTTTTACAACGTCGCCGGGATCGAATGGCTGCGACCAAGGCCTGAACAAATCATATGGCCCAGCTTCCCCCACACAGAGATAGAAATAAGGGGCGTGGGCGATTGATTTCGCCGCAGAAAATACAGGCCTTTGCTTTTACTTGCGTAGAGACGAGACTCGGCGGGTCTCTCTGGAACCACCGAAAGCCGTTGCTCGTCGACACAGAGAGTTTTGTGAAACGCAGTTCTTTTTTATGTTTCTCTTTCTGTTTTTTATTAATAAGGCCCAGTACTTATTTTATTTGCGGGTGGGGCGACCCGCGAGTCGTATGCCTGTTATGTTATTCGCTGGTTGGACGACCCTCCTTCTTCGGTTTTGTCCTGTTTTCACTCAGGATGTTTTAAATTATTAATTTATCGTGATTTTATCACACAAAAGTAATATTAATTATTAATTTATTTATTTTATTAAATAATAATAAAAAAATATTTATTTTTATTTTTATTTTAATTATATTATTCTATTTTTATTTTATTAGAAATTTTTAAAAAAAATTTTACAAAATTAAATTAAATTAAATTAAATTTTAATAAAAATAACTAATTTTATAATTAATTAATTAATTAATTATAATTAAAAAATTTTTATTTAATTTTAATTTTTTATATTAAAAAATTATAATTAATTAAATTCACTTTAAGTATTATTATATATATATATATATATATATATATATATATATATTTAATTTAATATAAAAAAATATTATTAAATTAATTATTAATAATAAATAAATATTAATAAAATATTATTATATTTTAAATAATTATTTATTTATATTACATATAATAATTATTATAAATTTTTTAAAAATATTACATCCAAAATATTTATTTTATATTTATATTAAAATTTTTAATTTTTTTATTAAATTTAATTAATTATAATAATCAAATTATAAATATTTTTAATTATTATTAATTACATTTGATATGGTTATTTTAATTTATTTTTAATTAAAAAATTTTAAGTTAATATTTTTATTGTTTATTTAAATTTAATTATTATTAATTAAAATATTTTAAATAAATTTATTAATAATATAAGAATGATAATCATGTAAGAATTTTAAAAAATATTATAAAATTTTAAAATAAATTTATCTTAATTAATTTAAATATATTTTATAAGATAAATTAATCATTATAAAAAAATAAAAGAATAAGTTAATTTAAAATTTCACCTTAAATTTTATTTTTTTGGCGACCATTGGGTTGTTTCTAATAGTTAATTAAGTTTCATCAAATTAACTCTATTTTTGTGTTCTTTTAAGTGTCACTCTTTTCTTAGTTTCAGTGATGGAAAAATCATTCTCTATAATTTTTCTCTAAGAATTTGGCTACGTAATTTTGTTTTCTAAAATTACCCTTTTTGCTATGCTCTCATTACACAAATATACACAAGCGCTGCAAACAACGAAGAAATGATCGAGAATAAACAATTTAATACTATAAATCTTGAAAGCATCAAATTGAAGAGTTGTAGCATAACGATAATGACTTGTCTTTTTTTTCTTTTTTTTGGAAACTCTTTAAAAATACTTGACAAAGCAATCACGACCATCAATGACAGATTCCCTGAACTAAGAGGAGGATGCCAATCCAATGCGAAGCTAAAAAAATAAAAATAAAAATAAAGAAAAGCCAATAAAAACTCCACAAAGTTGGCAGAACACAACAATGGAATAACCTATTTCAAGTAAACACAGTACAGTGGGGAAAAGAAAAATAAATCATGGTTGTATACTCGTAAATAGGATAGAGAAAAGGAAGTGACGAAGAACCAACGTACGCTTCGATCGAATCCAACAATCCTATTGCTCTCAAATTTGATCAAATTAGAATCATCATTGCGTCTTTTCTACGTTCCTACTACGTTTGATCTGAGAGATGTCAAGTTTGCTAGGGGTGGGGTGTGGAGAAATGATATATTTTAGTGCGTGTAACGTAGCAGGTAGAGAGAACTTAATCGTTTGGCTTTTGCATGACTGTTGAACTTCTAATTCTAATGGAACTGTCCCGTGAAAGCTTGGAAAATAAATTCACAGGCCGATGAGTATGCCAGCAGACATTGGCACTGAAACAGGAAGTACATTGATGAAATCGTGCATTTTGGCCAAGTACAATGACCGAAAGGTATTTTTGTCAAGCCATTAAAACATTTTTACAGCATTCGATTCGTTTATTAAATGAATAAAGTTTCAACATGCAGAAACACCGTCCAGTCGACTTGTTTGTAGCCATCGCCATTCTTCATCCTTCTCTCTCGAGGGTATAAAAAAAAAGGTCTAAAGCAACAAGCAAAAGAAAATTGATATATCTGAAATGTAATTTTTTACCATAAAATAAATTGTTAACGATTGAATTCATCACCAAAATTAATGGAATGTGTTGGAATAGCAAATTAGCATAAATTAGAGTAGGCCGTCACCCAATCAATGAAATATGTTGCAAGAAAAAATTAAAAAAGATAAAGGCCGTCACCCAAGCAAATTAGCATAATTCATGATTGAACGTGGCCAAAAGTAATTTTTAATTGCTTTCCGTGCAACACTTACAATTATATATTAACAATATTCTACTGCATTAAGATTTCTATTGTGTTTAGATAAGAAAGAAAGGATGGAGTGGGTCATCGTCTTCTGCACTTTTTTTCTTTAAAGTAAATGCCCATCTCCTTGTGCTGATTGAAATTTCAATGCGTTGCAAGGTAAAAATTGGCTAGCTAAGGCTTGAAACTTTTGGGCTGAGGCATGTTTTTGAGATATTGAATGCTACACCAGCAGCGCTAACAAGACAGTCAGCAATTACATTTTGAAACATGGACCAAATGGCATAGGAGCCAACGAAAAAAAAAAAGAATCCAGTGGGCTGCCTGACTGGACACCTTGTGCAAAATTGGACAACAGTTGTTTAAACAATGAATGGTAGTCTTAAATTAAAACGCAGGTGGACATTCTTCACATGCACCGTCGCATTTGATTCCTTTCTTGAAAAAAATAAAATTACTTTGGTGGGCCAAAAATCCTTCATGCCCTTTTAACAAAATTCCTAAATTCTCAAGATAAAAAAAATTCCTAAATTCTATTTGGGACCAGCAATTTCCTGATTTCATTCCATGCTAAATAGTAGCCTACCGAAGAGGGCTGCCCAACATCCCATTCTCCAATTGCTTGGCCTAATGCAAGTGATCTCGTCACGTCTATCTTGAGCACTGATTAAGCGGAATGCTTTGAGCATTTGCAGCCTCATCTGACGAGAATAATAACTAAAAAGATTAAAGTTACACTGACGGGACACAGGGACGGGGAGATGGAAGTGGCAGGGGGCCTACTTATTAAAAATATTTATTTTGGGATTTAAAGTTTTTTTTTTTTTTTTTCAAAGTACAGACCAATACAGAAAATTCATAAATAAGTTGAATTAAAAGAAACTCTAGAGACTTGAATTAAAAGATCCAACATGAAACATAGACTGTCTCTCGAGGGGAAGGTTGATTTTCCAAAAACCATATGTACAGATCCAATCCGGTAAGAGGGACTAGGTACATCTACTCCAACCACGTGGAGACGGGACCGAAGGGCCTCTTTGGACCGAGCCAGAGAAAAAAGACAGCCAAGACAAAAGAGTGGCCTAGTCCCATGTTTTTACCCATGTGCTGCGTGTCTGTTGTTTGAACCGCAATCAATTAATGGATTTTTGTGCCAAGGCATGGACTCACATGCATTGGTATTTTTGGCAGAATCACGGGATTTGATTCAGTTCCCCTGTTTGATTTGATGTGCATATTTTTTTTCGTGCACTTTGAGAAGGCTTAAAAGGACATATCTCTTAGGCTGCGTGCGGATGTCTTCTTTTTTACTTTTTTTTTTTTTTCTTTTTATGGGAAAAGAATAGTTGCGCCCGTATCCCTCTGGAAAAATTAGAATGCCACAACAATTTTTCAGGCCCCTAATGTCAAATTCATTTTTAATTGTCAGATTTCTTTAAATAGTCTTTTTCAAAACAAATTGGCACTGTATATAATATGTCTATTTTTTAATTTTGTCTTAATTATCGATGATGACCCTTTGACGTGAACGTGGAATATATATATATATATATATTTTGTTGGTATTTGTCATTTGAGACAAATTCTCATGCATGTTGGTTTTGTTTGCTTGACAAATTGGTTATGTTGCTTACATCTAATAATCTTCATAGCAGGAATATCCTCCCACAAGTTCGACTTCTCGGACCCTATCGTTCCTTTCTCTCTTTCCAGCTTCCTTCTCCTGCAACAGTAATCTGTGGCTCTCATCAGTCGTTTTCTTCTCGTAGTCCCTAAACCTTGTCTTCAAGTTAAATTTTGTATTATTTTAGTAATTTTGTTCCTTTCTTCTGTAATGAAATATCCCAAATCAAACTATTTTTATAATACACTTTGTGACATTTATGTGTCTTTTCATAGGAGTTTCTGTTTTTCTTTTCTTATGATTTTTTTTTTTTTTATGAATTTCATCTGTCATCTTGCTCATTTATGGTTTGATATTTCCAATTAGATTAGATTAATACATCATAAGAAGTGAAGAGGTTTATCAATAAAGATAGTATGTCATTGAAAATTGAAGGCATGTGTCATCCACAAAAGTTTATTGGTGTGAGTCAATTAATGATTAAAGGCCGAAAAAAATTGCTATTAGTTAATAAAAGGGGAAATTAAAAAACTTATGTTGTTTCATTAGATGTGAAGACATTTTAAAATTTATTCTTCATTATAAATATCGTATGACCTCTTCATTAATAAACTTTTTTTGGTCTAAAAAAAAAAAAAAAAAACTCAGAGCAACCTACAAAGAGAACCTCTATTGTCCGACATCCAAGACAGAATCTTGAGAACTGTAAAACGAAAAATAACGACGAAATGCGTCCATTTGTCATTATACATTTGTGGACACAAACTATAATAACATGCAACAATAGAAAGTGATAATTTGCTTCTCGTTTAAGGCATGATGATGACTATTCGGACACGGGGGGTTATGGGATGCTGATTGTCTGTTTAATTGAACGAACTTATTGGTTATAGATATATAAAAATATAGTATACTCATCAGTATTATGCATGATGACCTTTCACCCACCCTCATGCAGTAGTTTTCGCCGTCTTGGTTTAATTTTCTACTCCAAAGCTGCAACTTATCTACGTGCCGCTTTGACGTTCAGTGTTTATGTATAGGTACTTCTTATATTTATTATTATTTTTATTGAATATAATTTAAGTATCATCTTATATTACAAGTTATTTTAATTTTTATTTTAAATAAATTTTATTTAATATTTGATGTAAAATAATGAGTAAGTTATTCTAAAAAAATAAAATAAAAAATATATATATATTTAATTAAACTTAATTTATCAAAAAAACAATATTATAGCAAGAACTAAAATAATAAAATTTTATGAGGATTCAGACATTTTTTTTTTTTAAAATTGTAGCATATTGATCGGTCCTAATACTTACCAGGATTCTTTCAAATGAAGGAACTTAATTTACGTTTCATTTTTCTTTGATCTGGGTTCTTGTTCATTAGTGCTAGAGGTACTAAAGTTCGTATTCGAGAAGAAGATCGATAGGCTTTAGGTTTGAGGCAGATTACTTTCGCCTAAATTGAAAGAGTTGGTCTTGAACAAAACCACTTAATTTAATAATTAAAAAAGGACTGATTGCGAAATTTTAATTATCTCTTTATCTATGCATTGCTACTGCGGATTCGAAAAACTAGTAACACTATACTAAGTTATATTCATGTTGACGGTCAATCTTGGTTCTTAAAAAAAAAAAAAATAATAAAAACATTTCTGCCTTCATCAATGCGCAAGAAAATATCTGTGACTATGAGCATAAGTGGGCATTAAAAAGGGGCATATATACACCACAAAAACCCGCCGGTTACATGGGCAAGGAAGCAGACATGGCGGACGCCATCCTCTACTTCTCCTTTACTCTATTTTTCCTCGTGTTCGCCTTTAAACTTTACCAAACAAAAACCCGCCAAAGAAACCTCCCTCCCGGACCACCTGGCCGGCCAATCACCGGCCACCTCCACCTCCAAAAGCCCCCCATGCACCGTACTTTCCAGAAACTCGCCCAAAAGTACGGCCCAGTCTTCTCCCTCCGTTTCGGATCCCGCCTCGTTGTTGTTGTCTCCTCTGCATCAGCCGTCGAAGAATGCTTCACCAAGAATGATGTCATTCTCGCCAACCGCCCAAAAGTTCTCATGGCCAAGCACGTCAGCTACAACTACAGCACAGTGACCCAAGCACCATACAGCGACCACTGGCGCAACCTTCGCCGGATTGGCGCCACCGAAATCTTCTCAAATAATCGCCTGAACATGCTCGTGAACGTTAGAAAAGACGAAGTCATGAGGCTGATCACCAAACTGTCCCGCGAATCGCTTCAAGACTTCGCCAAGGTGGAGCTGAAGTCCATGTTTCAGGAGCTGACGTTCAATGTTATGATGAGAATGCTTACAGGGAAAAGGTATTACGGAGATGATGTGAGCAACGAGGAAGAGGCAAGCCGATTTACGAAACTAATTAAAGAGCTTGCTTCCTATTATGGGACGTCGAATCCGGGGGATTTCTTGCCCCTGTGGAACTTGATTGATGGTGGGCGTTTCAAGGGGAAGGTCATTGAGCTTGCCAAGAGAACTGACGCATTCTTGCAATGGCTTGTTGATGACCACAGGTGCAAGATGGATTCGGAGAGCATGAAAACAGTGGTCTACAATCTCCTTTCTATGCAAAAGTCGCAACCAGAGTATTACACGGATGAAGTTATCAAAGGGTTTATACTGGTGGGTGCATGCAATGCAATATTGGTCACTCTCTTTCCCCATTAATTATCTCTCTCTCTCCCTTTATCTCTTTCATTTCTTGAAAATAAATTCAAATTTAAGAAAAATTTAATTCTATTAAAAAAAAGTCAATTTATTTAATATTTTATATGAAAAAATAAAAAAATTAAATAGAAAGCAATTAAAATTTTAAAAAATATATATTTGATTTAAAATAATAAATTTGATACACTTAAAAAAAAAAAGGTGAATTTATGTAGTTATTATCATTCATTTATCTTGAATGGTTTAATTCTATTAAAATGCTTACCGGGATAACAATATTATTATTTTATTAGTTTGAATTTTTTACTTCATTAGTCACGTAAGCATTTTAGTGGGATTTACCGAATACTCAGTTTGGGCTAAGTAGCATTAATCCTTGAGTAAAATACATACAAATACTAACAAAAGGTGGTTATACTTGGTGGAATGTGCTCGTTTTTTTTTTTTTTTAAATTTTTGTTTTAGTAAAACTATTTTACACAATAAAATTTATCTTTAATATTTTTGAGACTTATCAGTTATCTATACTGCCAGATACAAATAATAATTACATGTCTTTTACACTATAATGGTACATAAATAAGAGTGCTGCTGCATATTTATCCGTGAGCTGTCCTAGACATTAAATCTTATTTGTATTATTCTATACAATTTGGCATTGAATCCTATCTACGCCAGAGACAAGAAGAAAATAAGAGGCCGAGAGCCAATTACAATTGTGTGAACCCCACTGAGCCTTCCATAGACCGCTCAAAACAAAAGGCAAGGTACGATAAGGATGAAAAACTCTAAAAATAAATAAATAATAGTGCAAGCGGAATGATATGTGCCATTGAAAAAAACTGGGTGCACATCTAAGATGATTAGACCTACATTTTTTAATTTTTTATCATAATGCCAATTACAAACTTTTGTACCTCATATTCCTTTGTTTTTTTTTTTTTTTTTTGCTACATATTGATATATAATATTTTGTTTGTGTTGCAGAAATTTTTTTTATATTAAGAACATATGATCATAATTAAAAAGTCCATTTAGTACTTTCTAATGTACGAGAGAGAAAGAAGATCCAGTAGAGATTGAAAAGGTTTTTACATCAGATTTAAATCTCACATTTAATTTTATGAGAAGTTAGGGATTGAACAATCTGTACTTCTCCATAAGCAAGGCCCGTTTGGTCATAGTATTTAGTATTTACAAGCTAGAACTAAGTTTTCTGTTTATTTTTTGGGGGGTGGGGGGAGGGGAGATGGGGAACCTTCGATGCTTTCTCTGGTTTTATCAATTTACTCTTAGCATTATTCAAAACAAAGTTACAAAGATAACCTTTAGGTTCATTTTCGTTCTTTCATTCATTTTAAGTTCTTTACTGTGTGCTTCAGAAATATAAATGAAGTCCACCCCCTCAAATATTGCAGGTTATATTGATGGCCGGCTCTGATACAACATCGGTGACCTTAGAATGGGCAATGGCTAGCATACTCAACAAACCTGACATATTGAAGAAAGCTAGAGATGAATTGGACGGTCAAGTCGGCCAAGACGTCCTACTCGACGAACCTGATCTTTCCAAATTGTCCTATCTTCAAAATATCATTACCGAGACCCTGAGAATGTATCCAGCCGCCCCACTTCTGGATCCCCACATGGCATCCGAGGATTGCGTTATTGCAGGCTATCGCCTCCCTCGGGAAACGGTGGTCCTGATAAATGCATGGGCCCTTCAGAGGGACCCCACACTCTGGGATGACCCATATACTTTTATGCCCGAAAGGTTCGAGAAGGAACATGATTCGCTGGCCCACAAGCTGATTCCTTTTGGGTTGGGCAGGAGGTCCTGCCCTGCAACCAGCCTAGCCAACCGTGTTTTGGGCTTGACTTTGGGGTCAATGATCCAATGTTTTGACTGGAAAAGGATGGCCGAGGAGGAAATTGACATGACGGAGGGGAAAGGGATTACCATGCCTATGGTGATCCCCTTAGAGGCCATGTGCAGAGCACGCCCCATCATGACCAAGATTCTTTCTTGAGTCCGTGTCTCCCTGCACGCAAATGTTCTGCGTTTTCGCCATTGGAATGGCTTCAATTAGCGACTCTCAGTTCTCCTTTGTTTTTTTTTTTTAATTATTATTTTAGTTTTTTTTACTCTCGTACTTCCTAGTGTTGTCCAATACAGGTAGCTCTTTGTAGTTAACTTGGCTTGCGCTATAAACCGAATAATAGTCAAGTGGAATTTGACGTCTGCACAATAAAGCTACCTCTTTGTAGCTATTCCTTGGCTTCCCTTTCATCCAGTCCTTGAGAGTTTACCAAAAAGAGAGCAACGGCGAGGAAATAGGCAGGTGGGCTATCATTTTCTTCTAGGAAGTGTCGGTGAGCAGACAGAGGGCGTCCAGGAAGAGTGTATTTGTACGTATCTATCTGCAGTACCGCTGTCTCTATCTCTGCTTATTGCCTGCTTGCTGGGTCTTTTTTTTTGTTTTCAGCTAACAAATCGCATTTCTTCTTCTTTCCAAAATGCTCCAACTTTTCAACATCCTTCCTTATTATTAGCTGTTAAACTAAATACCCTTCCCCTTCATTGGCATTAATTTAGGTGGGTTAGTATATAAGTGCTTCTAGAGGGAGAGAGATAGAAGCTTTGTAGGGAGAGAGACTTGTAGATTTGAGGCAAGTGGCAGCTGGCATATTGACAATCACAATGTTTGTGATGCTTGGGGACATGATAAGAGAGACTACTTTTGATCCTGTAGAAGTAATTCTTTTTCCCCTGTTCAATAGCCTTTTACTGTTTCTATTGACATTCTTGGACTGTTTCTCTAATGAGGTGTCTAGGGTGGCTTGGATCTCTAAAGCCCTTTGATGGATTTACAGTCTGCTATCTCAAATTATTCGGCCTTGCACGATTTATATTTTCATTTATTTATTTATTTATATACTTTTGCCATGGTATGAATGAAGTCTACAAGCTAAGTTGTTTTTCTAGATGCTGGTAGCTTTCCGGTGCTCACCGTTCAATTGCTCTTTCTTTACCAACATCTCATTAACCTCGACATATTACTTATCTTCATTTGATCATTCTGACAATTGGCATAGGATCTTGTGAGTTTAGATTATGGTCATGTGATCTCTGTTATTAATTTGTTATGTCAGGTGAATTAGATTGTTGGTGCTTGAGCTCCTCGACTCAGTGCTGACTTGGTCAATCAAGCTCCACATTCCGATTTTCTGACATGCAAATTGCATTTGGCATTCTTTTATCTCTTGGGACAACAAGGTCTACAAGACCTTAACTACAAATGAGAGTTTAAGAATTGTTTTCTCTTTCTTTTCTTTTCTTTTCTTTTTTTTTTCTTTTTTTTTCTTTTTGGTTGAGGGTGGGGAGGATTTGAACAAAAGGAAAAATCAATGGCTTCTCTAAAACACAGCGGTTATCAACTAATATGGGCCGATATCACTAGGTCACAAGGCCCAAGAGCACGAAGTAAGCCCACCAAAAGATGACACCCATCTACTCCAACCCTGCAGATTGGAGTGCTGATTGGGCTTCTTCTTCGGGCGGAGGTTCTCCTGTGATTTCTAGGCCTCCACCGGGCGCGATGGATCTGTTGCATCGGGATGGGATAGGGGTAAGCTGGCCCCGATGTGCTGCTGGTCGATTTTCATTCTTTGGCTACATATGTTGGTAGGATTTGGCTTAGTTTTTTTTTTTTTTTTTTTTTTTTTTTTTTTTGAATAATGATACTTTTCTCGATTTGATAGCCCCATTAAATTGCAAGAAAGATTTTTAACCGAGGTGAGTAAATTTGATATAACAAAATAAAAATACTAAAAAAATTTCTTAGTGCAACTCTTTCTCTCTCCTTTTAGTATATAAGTTAGTGGGAAAATTTAATAATATTAAAAAGGTCGAAATGATTTGAACAGAGCCATCCATATTTGAAGGGAGGCTCAGTTCATAGAAGATATAGATCAGCTTCAACATATTTCTTTCGTATTTCGATTATATGTAAGCAAATTTAAATAAAAAGTGCAAACTGGTTCATAATTAAGTTTTGCGGGGGTAATTTTTTCCACTCAGGTCTAATTTCAAATCTGTTAAAAGAGAGGTCTTCTAAGAATGAGACTGGTGGTGCAGCTTGGTGCGTAAATCATAATAGGGAGGTGCCGATTGGTTATCCAAGGACGCCTTAATATTGGGCCGGGGCTTTCATAGTCCGTCCGAGTGGTGTGGGCATGCTGGCCTAGCTCGCATGGCTGTCAAGTAGGAGTGGGAAACGTCTACTTTGATTATATGGATGGAGGCGGCAACTTCACCAAGACTGAAAATATAGACCAAACGTAGGGAAGTAGGAAATCGTTTTCTTTAATCATGTAAAGGCAGTGGCGTTAAGTTTTAGATATTTTAATAGTGGGATTAGGTATAGAGAAGTTTATTTAAATTTAATAACATTTAATTGAGAGGCAAATTGAATGATAATATTAACTAATGATATTAATTTTAATCTGTAAATATGATAATATTTAACATGTTTACAAAATATATTTTTTTAAAAATATTATGATTATAACTATCTTATCTCACACGTCTCATAAAATGTAATTTTACTCAAATTTGTTAAAACAGGCCTCACGGGAGCAAATTGACCAGTCTTGTTTTGAATATTCTAACCAATTTATTACCGCCCAACCCCATGTCTGCTTCCCCAAGTCCAGGGGAATTCAAATGTTTGCATGTGGTCTTCAGCCTCCAATCTAAACTTATCTTGTGACTTGGGCCGCCCGGCTTAGTCTAAGTATTAATACAACTTGCTCTCTTTTATCTTTTCATACCTTCCAATTTAGACTGGCGGATCGGTCTTTGTTTTTTTTCTTTTACTTTTCTTTGTTTTCTTTTCCCTTTTTTTTTTTTTCTTCAGGCCAATAGCCTCCCTCGCCGCCTCCTAGTAGTCACCAAACCATTCGTTAGTTTGAATGTAGTGATCACTACTCGTGAAGCTCACGTTTGTTTGAATGTTGATTTTGCACGCCAATCTAATTTCTTGAACACCAAAATTTTATTGAGTGGTCAAAAACATACTACAAATTCCAAATAAAGCCTACTAAGCTGAATCGCGGCAGGCATTCCAGCATTATTACGGAAGATAATTCCCTTAAACCTGAACCTGAAATGACTATTATCCAATGATCCAGACCATCACAACAGCACCAACAATAACTACAGATTTCCAAACCCAATTCCTCACTTTTACCTGATCAAAACCCATCCCGCACTAGCTAAGGCTATAAATAGCAAACAAAACTTCTCGCCAAGCTGCATATAATCGTCACTTAACTTCATTGTTGGTTTTCTGATCAACATGGCAACCATAATAAAATCTCTCAGCTTGTTTGTCATCCTTATGCTCATAAACTCCGTTTTCATTGAGACTGAAGCACGCCCCCTTAATATCATGAAATATTCAGGAAATTCTGCGGCTAGCAAAGTGATTGAAGGTTTCTTTGATGGATTATCTCTTGGAGCAATCAAGGAATCGGGCCCAAGTCCCGGGGTAGGACACAAGTTCACAAACAGCCAGACCCTTGGAGGAATTAAGGCAGGTCCTAGCCCCGGCGAAGGTCACAAACAAGTTAATGGCAACCCCCGGTGAGTTCCGTTGAGTAGCTCATGCATGACACAGTCTTCTAGTGAACAAGATCAATGACATAGTTCATTTGGAGTATCTGTAAATTCTATACAGTTAGGTTCGTTCTTTGACATTAATGTCAAGTTAGGTGCAGATCTTATGTTTTGTTGGCAATTGGCAAGGGCAAATTTCTTAATTTTTTCAGTTGTTTAATGTTTGTTATTTGTATTAACACTAGTTCGCCAAGTTGACACAAGACTTCGTTCTTGTGCAGGGGAGGGGATAGTGGGGCTCAAACCCATACCTCTAAAAATCATGTAAAAACAGGAATTCTCCTTCCTCTTCCTAATAATAATAATAATAAAAACTCTCTTATTTGTTATTTAATTTTTAAAATTTTTTATTTTAATTTTTAAATATAATTTATTAATACTTTTATATTATATAATAAATAAATAAATTTTATTTAAAATTAAAAATAATAAAATAAATTTATATAATATAAAATTATAAATAAATTATATTTAAAAAAAAGAGTAAATATAATACACATTTTTTTTTTTTAAGCTTCGTAGTGCATAATATATATATATATATATATATATATATATATATATATATATATATATATATATATATATATATATATATATATATATATATATATATTCCACTGTCAAACATTTATGTCAAACAGTCTACAGTATTTTTCCTCTGTTCTTTTATTAATTGAGTGTTTATGGTGATCTGGATCACTTTCCCAAATCCAAACAAGTTTGGCTACTTATCATGCGCATGCACCCACATTTGTTTTGGACGGCAAGAAACGTATCCAAACTCATAAACAAATTACAAAACATAATTGGGCATAAAGGTCAAACATCTACCATATGGCTAACTGTCATCCACTGACGTCAAATCTTGTGTCCTATATCGGTGGCAGAATGAGTTGTTGTGTAAAACTAAAATTCAATTATCTTGTCAAGAGCCACCCAGTTGATCAGCTTGCTGAAGACGACAACAACAAATAATAAATAAATAAATAAATACAATAAAAAATTAAAAATATCTCCAATAATCATTTCCTCACGTGGTTCTAGCCATCTCATTGATCGGCCAGCACATAGTTTTTTCTTTTTTTCTTTTTTCCTTTAAATAAAAATCATACCTCAAAATTTGAATTATAACAAATCTTTGGATTTTTTTGGACCATAATGTCAGTAAGATTCTTATGAAAGCTCGTGTCAACCTAAGAACGTTAAATTATCAATGTGACATTTATACTTTTTAACAACACAACAATTGCAGGCCATGCATGTAGAGACGTTTAACTCCCCATTAGTATAGGGACCGTGAATGTCCCGCAACTATATTCTTCGCGACATGCACTACTTTTCACCCACTGCTCACAGATGCTCCACTTCTGTCGGGTGGGGTCAGGCAACTTTGGATGGTGTTGGGTTGGGTCAACCTGCATTGTGCATCGCGCTGGGATGCAGGCCTTCTCGGGTTTCACTCGATTAGGAAATCATGTCATCTCAAGTTTTAAATGACTTCAAGTCGAGTCATTTGAAGTTTGGGTGATTTGATTTATTTTGGTTCAAATCCTGCGTTATTTTGACTTACGTACAGGTCATCGAGTTCGGATCAAACTGGCTTATCAAGATCAGGTTTTGGTTAGTTATGTTTTGTTCTCCACTGCCTAAGCTCTTTTTAAACGTTGATGAAATCCCAAGGTAAGATTGAAAGACCCGCGGTAATTAGTGCACATCTAATATTAATACCAATTTTTTTAACTTGTGTTTATCACTTTGTCATGAATTTAAAACATTTTATACTTACGCTTCAAATTTATAACTTTATATGAAAAAAACAATTATATGATTAAAGTTATAATAAGGACAAGTCTTCGAGAAAGGCATACAATGGGTGAGCATCGCCGCAACCCCCCCCCCCCAACCCCCAAAGGAGTAATGGTTAATCCCGTGTAGATTTAGATTTAGTGGGCTCAGACTGAGTTACGTCTTAAAGTCAGAGAATTTGTTGTACACGATTGTACACGTGGGACATTATTTTCTTGCTTTCATTGCATTGGTCGGGCGAGAAGGTCAAGTTCCATGTTTAGGGTGTTTTCACAAGAAATATTTCACATCTGGATCTGATTCAATAGTCCCTGTTTCTTTAGTCTCCAGTGCCTTTGAGTTTGAGAAACCATTGTTTCCCTGCCGAATGGGGCTGCCATAGTAATTTCCAACTTCCAATTAAGTGTTTATTTTTTTCTTTTCCTAGTAAAAGACTAGCCCCTGGACATTCACTGTGCACATACGTGCTTACATCTCTGCGGTCAAAAAAGCTTCATTCGCTTTTCCTTTTTGTTTTTCAAATAAGCCAAATGCAGGTAGACCAAAACAACCGAACATCCATTTCACTACGTAACGTTGAAGAGAAGCATCATTTTAAGTCCACCTATTGGACCATTGTGCTTCAATAATTTAGAATTAGGAGAATGGAAAGAATTTGCCAATCACATGCCATGATACAATCTCGTTATTAAATTCAAGAAAGCAAAAAAAAAAAAAAAAAATGATAGTACGTTTCATTTCACATGTTCGATGAATTTATCGAATAAATGTATGTTGTTATCCACCAGACGTGTACGATCGGTAGGTGGCAAATATGTGATCGGCAATGAGTTATTATTATTATTGTTATTATTATTATTATTATTTTCTGTAAATATCATGATAGTATATATTTGCAACTAAGTGATAATAGATTGCATTCAATCCATAAAATTTATCCAACAAATCAAATAAAATGAACAAATAAGATGGTCAAAAAAGGCATGCAAACAAGGTCCACGTCGACACAATAAAACCAACAATTTGCACAAAGATCTATCATTTTCCTTGTGGAAAAAGGTTGCAATCTCGACACCATTCTCCGTAATTTGTCATCAAATTGATTTTGCAAGTTTTGTGGCCCTAAAAGTCATTTATACAATGAAATATCTGTACAAGTCGTAGAGGGATCAGTGAACAGTATGGTTAGTTGACTAAATAATTGTGGAGCACATTCGACTGCGCACAAATATACAAGAAACCATTTAATTTGTACCCAACTTTTACCAGAAAAGAAAAAGACACTCATTCTTGATCAGTCTCTATAATATAATCGTTATAATAATTTCTATTCAACATACGGTCAATTTTATGGAAAATAAACGTATCTTTTGAAATCAAAGTAATGGAATTCTATGCAAAGCACGACCCGGAATTGAACTACAGACACGATGGCCTATGTTAGTCAGGCGTGTGTACCAATTCAAGCGCAGAATCGGCCGATGACTTTGACACTGTTTTCACGGACCAGATACGAACCTCCCTTGCACTTTCCTTTCACGTGTCCATAAGAGAGTTCCATTTTGAATTGTTGAATTTATTGTTCGTCTAGTGACACTATAAATTACCACGATCCCCTGTATTCATTGCCATCATTCTCATTCATTCAGTACAAGCTATCATATTGCAAAAGCTATTACCACTGTCACTACAATGGCGAAGGAATCCAAGCTTGTTTGCTTCCTTCTTATTCTTCACCTTCTGTTGTTTAGCTATCCAACACAAGGCCGACCACTCAACATCTTGAAGTCCACCAAAAGTCCCTTTATGGTTGAGAACACGGATTTCTTTGATCGGTTATCTCTTGGAGGCATGAAGAGAGGAGGACCTAGCCCAGGCGGGGGCCACAAGCATACCAAATCACAGATATTTGCACAGGCCAAGGATGGTCCTAGCCCCGGGCAGGGACACTAGCCAGCTAGTAGCTTTTTTCTTAAAAAAAGAAACACATATGTTCAAATTATCTTGATTTGTTACACATTTCATTTGCTTAATTTTCCAGGTACTTACATATTTTGTTTGGTGAAGTAATTTTTTTTTTTTTTATTTAAGTTTGCTACGTAAAAATGTACTGCTATTACATATAACTGTAGGGTGGTTAAACACAAGGAATTTGTTTTTCATTCAAGAAAATCCGGAACTTTTTTATGGTATAATTATTTTAGCGTGGCTTGCAAGATTCCTAAAGTTTGCAATCTTTTACTTTTTCCCTGACGAGACTATGGACCAGTGTCTTGGCAACAAGCCTACAATTGTGGGCTAGCAAATACGACCCAGATTCCTACCCGTCCAAGTCAAAAATAAAATAATAATAAAAAACTAAATTCTTAGTGTACTCTAACTCGTGTACTGTATACATTGTGGCCCCTCTTGCGCCACCTAAAACTTCTATTTTAATCAGGCATTCGCTCCCCTCCTTTGGGTGAAGCAGAGAGATGACTTGTTCGAATAATCTTAAGTCAGTTTTTACCACGACTATGTAACAAAAAGGATTGAAATGAGGTCATGATTTTTTTTTTTTAAAAAGAAATTACTTAGTCTCTAATTCCCAACCCATAAGGGTATGAAATTGAGCAATGCTTCCCTTCCTTTTTTTTTTTTTTTTTCATTTTCCCCTCAATTTGTTTCCATTATTGAGCTGGACTAGAAATTTGAAGTGGGGGGCGTGGTAAAGGGCTATTGTGTGCCCAGGACACGGAGAATGACAATAACCGAGAAGGGGGCGCCTGCGGGAGCATGGTGGGGTTTTTGCGGTGTCAAAAATGAAGACATGTGAAAGAAGTAAGAGTTTTAAAAACACGATAAACTCCAATCAAACACACATTTATGTGGGCATTTTTGAAGGAGGTGAAAGTAGAACTTTCAATCTCCCCAAACCTTAGATCTAGTAGCCAACTTGGGTGGTTTGCACTTCTACAAATTCCACCTCATATGTCTTCTGTTTTTATCATACTTGTATATTTCTACTTCTATTAGTTCTCTCTCTCGTGATGTTTTATTACAGTACTTGAAACACATACCATAGTCATAGTCATAGTCATAGTTATAGTCATGGTATGAGAAGCAACATTCATTCTACAAGCACCTTGTAAGTGTATTGCAGTATAGACTAACATAATGGGGGAACATATCGGCAGAGGAGACCATTTAGGGTGGAAAAGCGGGGAAATTTAGGAAGCGGCCAAGGCTTCCTGGGTCATGGACGAATCTTTGGAGGGGGAGGCAGGACATTTGGGACACAACCTTGCTTTTTACAAATATTTAGGACAACCTTAAGTTCCCTGCACTGCAGTAAATCAATTTTTTTCAGTTCACAAACACACACACACACACACAAACACACAAATATATTGTTCTGAAACAGATTTTATCAAAAGTTATCCTTGGATTGTCATGTGATTTTGACCCCACCAAGGTTCAGAAGATGGAAGGAGCGGGCTTCTTGTTAGTGGGTCTATTCAAGGGCAGTGTTATGTCCAGGGAAAATGTGGCCGGGATTGGGTTCCTTAGAAAGCGTTGGGCTTGGGATAAGCATGAATATGGAAATGTAAGTCTGCAGACACTTGTATCTTCAGTTGTTTCGTGCTGTGTTTCTGAAAACTGATCCTGATAATACTTTAATACTAAAAAAAAGGTCCGCGAAAAAAGCATTTTCATCCCAAATTGAATTTCCGATGTGGCGATCATTCGTTGGTGCGATGATGTTGCCGGAAACCAAAAGAGGTTAAAAAACTCTATCATATGACTGAAACCAGTCACCGGCGGGCCTCCTTTGCGATTCCCTCCGATCCCCATCAAAAAAATCAGGTCATTTTCTTCTTCTCCTATTTTTTATTTTTCTGTTTGTAGCCCTTTTATTTATTTATTATTTATTATTTTTTTGAATATCAGACGCATCCTGAATTTATCAGTTGTTATTCAACTTTTTTTATTAAAAAAATATTACCCAAAGATTATTAGGAGTGTTAGCTGATCGATCTCACATATTTTAACGTTAATAAATTTAAAATTATATTATTAAACGTTTAAAGACTTAAACTTACATTTAAACTTATATTTAATACAGTGGGACGCACGCCGATCGCCGACCAAGTTGATGTGGTAGCCCTTTTATTTAATTTGATTAACAAAACTTCTGCTCAAAAAGTTTAATTCACAAAACCAAAAATAAATCAAATTATTAACCCCTTAAACGTCTCCGAATCCCCGGCAAAACAGAGGCTTTTCAGTTTCCCTAAGTTTCCCACTAGCCAAACACAGTCCGGAATAGCCTTCTCTTGTTATTTCCACTCCACGGCATCCCAGAATCCATTCCCTCCGCTTACCACCCATAAACTCATTTGTTTCTTTAGAATAAAATAATCAATTTAGAGAGAGCATGAAATCAACCTGAGAAAACCAGATCAAGACCCGACCCGGAATGGATTTCGTGGAATTGGAGGCGATCGAGGGACTGCGATGGCCATGGAACGCGTGGCCTACAACGAAATCGGAAGCCACGTCCCTAACAGTCCCTCTCAGCGTTATATGCACGCCATTGATGCAAGCCACCGAGCTCCCTATACTTCCTTACGAGCCTCTCGTCTGCACAGGCTGCGGCGCCGTCTTGAACGCCTACGCTCGCGTCGATTATCAGTCCCGCGTTTGGTTCTGCCCCTTCTGCTACCAAAGAAACACTTTTCCTATTTCCTACTCTGGTATCGGCGAGACCAATCTTCCTGCCGAGCTTTTCCCTACTTATAGCACCGTCGAGTACAAAATCGACAAGTTGGATTCAAAATTAGGGTCAAGTTCACATCTGGGTTATGGTCGGACGAATGGGTTTGGGTTGTCGTCGTCAACTGGCTCGTTGTCCTCGTTGGGGTCTCCGAGACTGGCACCGGCTTCTGCTGGTGGTGGTGGTGGTGGGGAGGTGAGGGTCTTGGGACCGGCGTTCGTGTTTGTGGTGGACGCTTGTACAGTGGAGGAAGAGCTGAGGGCGGTCAAGATTGAGTTGTTGTTGGCTGTGGAGCAATTGCCGGCGAATGCATTGGTGGGGCTGGTTGTGTTTGATGCCATGGTTAGGGTTTATGACTTGGGGTTCTCGGAGTGCTCTAAGGTTGTCGTGTTTCACGGTGAACGCGAGGTTTCGTCAGAACAGGTACTTTATTTGGACTCTAAAAATGGCAAGCCTCGTGTTTGTTTCTATCTTATTCCTGCTGTTGTTTTCCCGTATGTTCATATCATGTTTTAATTATGGGATATGCTTAATTACTAATTATGAAACCTTAGGATTTGCCTCATGCTATTGTGCGGCCTTTGCAGATATTTTGTGCTCTTTGATGTGTCAATTGCCAACTTTTGCTTATTATTGATTGATGATTGTTGCTTACAAGAGAATATTTTGGCTTAGACACAGCAATTTCTGGGAATAACTGGCAACAAGCAGCATCTATTTGGAAACACAGCAATTGTCCAGAAGCAAGGGTTTTTATTGCCTGTATATGAATGTGAGTTCAATATTACCACTGCGATTGAAGAAATCTGTTCTTTAGCACAAGTAAGACCTGGCCATCGCCCTCAAAGATGCACTGGAGCAGCAATATCAGTTGCATTAGGACTTCTTGAAGGATGTTCAGTAAATACAGGCTCAAGGATCATGGTCTTTACATCTGGACCAGCAACTATGGGCCCAGGGATTGTTGTGGAGTCAGATCTTAGCAATGCCATCAGAACTCATAGAGACGTTGTTAATGGATATGCACATTTCTATGTGAAATCTTGCAGCTTCTACAAACGACTATCGCAGAAACTTTCTGATGCATCTGTTGTTCTTGATTTATTTGCTTGTTCTCTTGATCAAGTAGGAATGGCAGAGTTGAAAATTCCTGTTGAGAGCTCAGGTGGATTCATGATGTTAGGGGAGTTATTTGAGTCAGACCAATTCAGAAAATGCATGCGGTACATGTTCAATCGTGATGAAGAAGGGAATGTGAAGATGTACTTTGATGCAACTATTGAGGTGGTGACTACTAAAGAAGTGAAAATTTGTGGAGCACTTGGACCTTGTGTTTCTCTTCGGAAGAAGAATATTTTAGTCAGTGATCGTGAGACTGGGGAGGGTGGTACCTATATCTGGAAGTTGGGTACACTAACAAGTAAAACCAGCATGGCATTTTTCTTTGAAGTTGGTGACATGAAGCCCCATCCTGGCTCTGCATTTTTTGTACAGTTCATAACACGTTACCGGCATCACAACATGAGAATTCGGAAAGAGTCACCACCGCTGCTAGAAGATGGGTTGGAAACAAGTCACCAGAAATAACTGCTGGCTTTGATCAGGAAGCAGCAGCTTCTGTTATGGCTAGACTTGCCATCTATCGCACAGAGACATGCCATGCTCGGGACGTTGTCAGGTGGCTGGATGATAACCTAATTTGTTTTGCTTCCAAGTTTGGAGACTATATACAGGAAGATCCATCTTCCTTCCGCCTGTCTTCTAACTTCTCTCTTTATCCCCAGTTCATGTATTATTTAAGGAGGTCCCAATTTATTGATGTCTTAAATAGCACTCCCGATGAAACTGCTTTCTTCCACCTGATGCTGAACCGTGAAGGGGTAGTGGGTTCCCTTATAATGATACAGCCAACGCTTTTTCAGTATTCTTTTGATGGGCCTGCGGTTCCTGTCCTCCTTGACATACGCTCCATCTCTCCTGATGTAATTTTATTGTTTGACTCTTACTTCAATGTGGTAATACACTATGGATCCAAAATTGCTCAGTGGAGGAGGCTTGATTACCAGAAAGATCCCAACCATGAGAATCTGAGAAAGTTGTTGGAGGCTCCTGAGCAAGATGCTGAGCAATTAGTGTCCGAACGAGTTCCACCACCCAAACTGATAAAATGCGACCAGCACAGCAGCCAGGCTAGGTTTCTTCTTGCCAAATTGAATCCATCTGTTACTCAGAAATCAACGTACGCAAATGGCTCAGAAATTATACTTACCGATGATCTCAGCTTGCAAGATTTTATTGATCACTTGCAGACCCTGGCAGTGAAGGCCTGAAGGGTTAACAGAGACTCGAGTGTCAAATATATGCTTCCATCCTCTTTGGAGTTCAGTCATACGTTGTCGTGTACAAGACGATAAGTTATTGCACCTTGTTATCAAAAGTCGAGCTTCCCAGTTGTTTGACTGACGATAGGTCAACCTGTATTGCATAAATATTTTTCTTCCTTTTTTTTTTTTTTTTTTTTTTTTTGGTCTCTGTAGTTGTATATATTTTTTTCCACCGGCTGTGTTTGTGTTTATTGAGTTGAGAAATACTTAAATTTATCGTGATCACATAAGATGACAGCCTCTTCTCTTAGCCTTCTGCATCTCGCTAATGACTTCCACCTCAGTGTTTGATAATCTGTTCCATCCATTATTCTGACTGTCATGTGAACCTTCATTTTTTTTTTTTTTTTAAATTTTTAATAACATTAGAATAAATTCTGCAATTAATGTGTAAATGGCACAATCTATTTAATGAAAATGATTATCTATTCATTTAAAAAATAAAGATAAAATGAAACTATTGGTCAAGCCTAAGACTGGGAACAAGGTAACACGATCAAAGTTGTTTAAGCCATTTACTCGGGTCAAATGCCAAACTGTTAGAATTCAAGAAAGAGCACTCGGTGTAACAGTTTGATAGAAATTTAAGCAGTAATTTTTTTTTATAGATATAAAATATTGACTTAGTTTAAATTTTTTTAATTATGATATTTCAAAATAAAAGAAGAATTACTCAAATAAAAAGATTTTTTAATAGAAAGATTAATCTATAAGCTTAATTTATAAATACAACAATTATTATAATTATAAAATATATTTTTTATTAAAAAAGAAAAACATTGAAGGGAGCATTGGCTCACGCGACTGGTGCTCACGGAGCTTAACCATTCATTATTCAAGTTTTCCCCAACACCACGCGACTCTTTTGTACAATCCAAGGAAGAAATTTTATTAAAGCAAGTACTTATTCCGGCGAACATCTACGTGTTATGTTGATAATTGCTTAGAACAATTAGTGTTTTAATAAGTACTTAAAACAATTATTTTTGCAATTATTTAATAAGACAAAACAGAATAATCCTCAAACAATATGAAAATGACATTAAGGCCTGCTTTTTCAATTCTGAACATAAAAATTAAACTCGGCATTTCTACATTATTCTTCAATTTGGAATTATACGAGAAACCCACCACTTAAAACTTTAGTTGGCTTAGCTAACTTTTTGGTGTGACCGTATGTGTCGCCGCCTTACCTGACCGTCTTCTTTACGTGCGTTAGCTGTAAATTGATCTGCCAGATGTGGCGACTCAACTTATTAAAATGCAACTGGGGTGGTTAATTATTCATAGGTGAGCTCTATCCATCAAATTTTGTTGACAGGGTTAGAGCAGAAGCAAATCAATTTACGATATTTATGTTCGAACTAAATTGCTTCTAACGATTTAAAAATTTTTAAAATTACGATTTGATGAGTGTAAAATCAAAATCTGTTAAATTATTATTAAGATTGCGGATCAATTAGATTAATTAGATAAATTAAATTAAATTTATTAATATTAAATTAGAACCAACGGTTGCCATGCTTACTCGACTTGCAATGTCTCAAGAATTTCTAGAGCAAGTCGAGCAAGCATGGCAACTGTTCATGGAGATGAGAATGATGTTGAAGAGCTTGAAATGTTACCGGAAAGTGTAAGCATTCTACTCGTTGTTACCCAAGTTAATTTGAACTAAGGTTTCAAGAAATAATGTCTAAGATGATTGTCACTTGAATTTGGAGGCTTACTGTATGCATAGTGATATTGCGTTGAACAAGTTAACAGCGGTATGTGCTTTTGTTTCTATCCTTTTCCCTATTCTTGCATTCCTTTTTTGCAACGTTAACTTAGCCAGAATATTGTATTACCAAAAGTTACGACATGGTTAACAGTTTTCATCAATATCCCATGTTTTAAAAACGCTTAGTTGAGAGAATATATTGATGATTCGGAGGATTATATCAATATTCAGGTGGGCTGCATTGCAGGGCAACACCTGAAATTAATTTTTTAAACTTTCTGGGGTGAGCCTGTTTGTTTCTTACATGTAACTTGTGTCCTTTTTATGCAGCTTGATAACCATCGAAATCAGTTGATTCAGGCAATTAATTTGTCCCTTTGTCTCAATTATTAACGTGTATGTGCTAATTAATATAAAAATATTATAATTTTATTAATTTGATAAAAAAAGATATATATAATAATTGAGATATAGAGATAAATATATATTATATATTTTTATACAAAAATAAATATTTAAATTTAAATTTAAATTAATTAAAATTTTATTATAATAAATTTTAATTTAAATTAATTTATATTTAAATTAATATAAACACTAATTGCGCTCTGTCCCAATTACTGCTTCTGGTGTGGTGGAACATGAATTTTGGGTAGAATGTATCTGTTATCTTCTTCTATATTTTGCAGTTAGAGGTCTTTCTTAGTTTAGGGACTCTTTGTTATGTGTCTTTACTTTATTTGGCAGTTAGAGCTTGTTCTGAGTTCAGGGACTGTTTGTTTATCAGTATTGTCTTTGGTTGGCTGGAATATTTGCCATGAACATTCCATTTGCATGGAATAATGGCTACGAATTATGTGTTTAAATGGGTATGCGAAGTACTTCAAATGCGTATTTAGCTGCCACTTTCTGACTGACGTTGTGTATTGATTTATTTTTGGCTTGGGTATTGCCAGTTGGTGATTATAACAGGGGTATTTTGTGCAGCATTGTTTCTACTAATCATCTCCTATGCACGTTACAAGGGTCTGGTTGGATCCTAGAGGCAGAGAAAAATGTTGGGATTCTTCAACAGAGGGTGCTTTTGACCCTGTTGAGCTTGGTGGGTATGGAAGGAACTGATTGGTTGGTTGTTGGGTGTTTGTTTTTTTTTTTTTTTTTTTTTTAAATTTAAATATATAATCATAATTTAAAATATTTTATTTTTTATTTAAATAAAAATATATTATTTAATAAATATGATAAATTTATATATTAATTAAAAACATATCGTGGATGCTTGCAAATCTAATACTTTCACAATTACCAAGATTGTCATTAATTTGTATTAATAAAAATTAAATTTAAGCCTACATGACCTATCATGGGTCGAATTTGTGATTCTTGTCGTCGTCTAAAGAGTTGATACGATGAGTATTTGAGGATGAAATTATGTCCTACCCGCATATTTATTTGTCACGTGCTCCCTTCTGCAACAAAACGGTAGCACTTACCAACCATTGAACGCTGAACAATGCAAAATATGATGAATTTTTTTAAAAAAAATTATTATAAAAATTATTTATTTTAATAAAAATAATATTTTGTGATAAGTGGAAGAATTTTTTTTATAATATTAAAAATAAGTGAAATTATGTAAATTTATTTATTTGGTATTTTATTAAAAGACAAATTTATATTTATGTTATGATAGTCATTAGTTATATCTTTTTAATTTTTAATAGAATTGTGGAATGCCGGATTAAAACTCGTCCAAATGTACCACAGGTCACTGTGTCATTTTTTTTTTTTAAAGGCATTTATATTAGAGCATCTCGACAAGATCACATCAAAGTCAGGGCCCGACGGCGAAAGCTACAAATTTATTTCGTCCCAATAAAATTATTAAAAAATTTAGGTTAACATAAAAATAATGAATTAAAATAAATATAAAATTTTTTTATATAATATATTAAATATTTTTATATAATATAAAATATAGTATAAAAATTCTTTGTTCTTATTCAAATTTATTACTTATACGTGCATCTAATTAAAATCTAGTATCGTGTATACTCCTTCTAGTTTTGGTTTGTATCTTTCTTGTTTGAGAAATGTTTTGTCATTAATATTTTAATGAATGATGTCAATATTTATTAATATATATATGTATTTATTGTGTATAAAAATTTTATAAGAAATAAAATGAGATGAGCGTAAAAAAATAGTAAAAAATATATTATTATTTTTTATATATTTTTAATATTTTTATTATTTTATTATTTATAAACGTATTTATATTTATTATGTAATTTAAAAAAAATAATTTTTTTTAAAAAATAATATTTTAATATATTTTTATTATATATTTATTTATTATGTATAAAAATTTTATAAAAAAATAAAATGAGATATATATGAAAAATAATAAAAAATATATTATTATTTTTATTGTATTTTTATTATCTTATTATTTATAGATATTACTAATATTTATATTCATTATATAATTTTTTAAGAAAAATTAATTTTTTTTAAAAAAATAATATTTTAATGCATCTTTATTATTTATCGCTTCTTTTGCTTTGATCCTTTTCTGTTGGGCGGCGACCAAATAAGCCAATATTATTATATGGGAAGAAAACTATTGGATCGACGAGGTGGGAAAAGAAATTGACTTAGATCTCCAATTCCCCCACCCTTCCTATTCGTGATAGCCAGTGGAGCTTAAATTCTCGTGCTTTCGTTGTATTTTGCGCACAGCTGGTTGGTGTACATGTTACTTTACATGCACCATGTGCGGGGCTACGTGAATTCTGAGCTGTGATCGGCGAAGGGCAGCAGAGTTGAGGTCATCGGGACGGAGAAGAAGAGAAAGTGATGTCGAGGTCGAGCCAGACGGAGGTGGCGGAGATTGAAAGAGTGAAGCTGGCGGCATGCATGACTTGTCCTATTTGTAACCACCTGTTTACAGACGCCACCACCATTTCTGAATGCCTCCATACCTGTTAGTCCAATCTCTCTCTCTCTCTCTCTCTCTCTCTCTCTCTCTCTATAAATAAATAAATAAGTATATATATATATATATATATATATATATTTTTTTTTTTTTTTTTTTTTTTTCTTCATCAATATAGAATTCGAAGGCGCATTTCTGTTTTTTGTTCTTTTATCAATACGGATTGTGATTTTGTGTTGATGACCATAATTTCGTGTATTTTTCTTTTTTTTAAATTTTTAAATTGGAGGTGTCGGTGGCTTGTTTATGATACACTCTGATGTGAGTAACTCATGGCTTCTGAATTCATGATAACCAATCAAATTCTGCATTTCATCATGTCATTTTTCTCTTTTTTTTTTTTTGGTTTAATTAGAGTCACTATGAATTCAAATTCGAGACCTTTAGTTCTAAATATGAATCGAGTACCAATAAACTAAACCTCATTGATACATTGCTATTCAGGTTTTTACCTTAATTTATGTTTGTTATGCTTTGTCACAAATAGTAAATATATATCAACTCTGTCAGATGTTACACCCCCCCCCCCTTCAGTTGTGTACAAGCTACACCGGGAGAGTTGCATCTAATGCAGGGCTAACAAAAAGTAAAATGTTCTGATGCATCAATTTTTTGTCTCTCTGTTTTGTTTTTCAAATTCTGAACAGTCTGCAGAAAATGCATATACAAAAAGATCGGTGATGAGGAGTGGGAGAGCTGTCCAACATGCGGTATTGAATTAGGTTGTGCTCCACTGGAGAAGCTCAGGTACTTGTTCGTCTAATTGTTTTGTAAGTTTCACATCAACAGCAATGTTTAGGAAAGCAATGATTTTTCACTTACTGAATAATGTGCTCACTTGTTTATGGTTCATGAATTTCAAATATGGTTCAATGGGAGAGCAATTTCAGAGCGATGAATATGTATCCAATGAAATGTCCAGTAGATCTATAGATGCATCTCTGCTTTCACAGAGTGGAGAAACAAGTGATAGGCCTATCAATCCATATGTTTGGGTAGAGATATTTAAGCAAAATGTCTGAATTGGTTCCTCTGTTAAAAATTTGGCCTTTTTGAATCGCACATACCTGTGCACCAACCCTTCCTCTCCTCCATATCTTGGGTGCATGTGTACTTTCAACTGTGAAACTTTCTGATATAGCATCTTGCCAGAGCTATGCCTAGAACTCATTCTGTTCACATACTACCACACATCTGGAAGCTAACTTTTAATGGTAAAACATTTGAAGGTTGTTCTGAACTTGATATGGGCAGCAGAAGCTCGAGTCTGTTACCTTTCTTTGCTTTTGATCCACAGGACAGACCACAATTTGCAAGATCTAAGGACCAAGGTCTTCCCTTCCAAAGGAAAAAGGGATAAGGCACTCAAAGCAGTCTCCACATTTCCAGAAGCTGTCCCTTTGAACCTATTACCTCGTACACGAAAGGAGAGATCTCTTTCTTCATTGGTAGTGGATGCACCAAACATTTCAGCTAAGTTTGTTCCATCTGGTAAAAGATTGAAATCTGTTGCAACAAAAACTCCTATCCCACAAGAGTCTATAATTTCCCTCGAAGGGCCTGTTAATAATGTGGATGATGATGATGCGAGTCTAAGATCACTGGAGAACCCAAGCAAAATTGCAGAACCAAAAAAGCAGGTAAATAAGGCCAATTCCCGTTTTTCTGCACATTTCAACTCTTTTTGTCTTTCTTTAATAAATCCTTCTCGAGATGAGATGCCTTTACTTTGCTGACATGAATATTTGTTGAGTAATCATGGCCGTGTTGCAGAATACCTCTACTGCTGATTCGTCTATGCCTAGTAGACATAGAGAGGACAGTGCTGAGCCATCTGAAAGGAAATCTGATTTATGGCAACCAATGAAGCACCTGGTAGAAACTGCAAGCAATACAAAGTCTAATGATTCTGATCTGCAGGAAACTACCATACACATTCATCTGCCTTATGCACAAGAGAATGATGCTCTTGTGCTTAAAGCAAGTACTAATGAGCATGCTAATAAATTAAACACTAATGATGATGAAAATAGCTTCAGCCCATCACCATTGATTTCAGGGACGATCAGATGGTCATGTCAAAAAAGAAATGCTGTCCCAAAGGACTTGAATATTCCAGTGCAAGCTGCTGGTGGTGCAAGCAGTAAATATGATGGAAGAACTACTCCAATTTGGTTCTCATTAGTTGCCTCAAATGACCAGTGAGATTTATTTTTTGTATATATTCAAGAGAATTAAAGAATTAATTATTGAGGATCAGGTTAGGTATCCTACATTGATATTTTGACATTTTGATTTACAACTACAGTGAAGGAAGAATGCCCTTGCCGCAAATATCATCATGCTACTTGAGGGTCAAGTAAATTCTTCTATATCTATTATTTTCTTTAGCCAAGAAGTTCCACATTTTGCTATATTTTTCACATAGTGCGGATAATAAACAAAGAATGCAAGATCGAATACCAAAAAGGCATTGGTTTCTTTCTCAAATCTTAATTATGTTTTGTACCGCTATAACACTAGTAAAATTTTGATTGATAGCCAGAAGTCTGTGAATTTAGCAAACAGAGCGGCTTTCTGTTTTTCACATTTCTTGTTTGCATTATTCTGTTTAATTGTAAGAAGAATGAGTCTTGATAAATAGTGAAATTACTCGACTGTGACCTGAAAATTTTCCTGACCATAACATGTAAAGTTTGGAACATTTTTTTTTTAATTCTTGTGTTTATTCTCATTACAAAATATTATCATCTGGGTATAGTCTCAACTTTGGAGGATTTCTTGGAATATGTCTGCAAAGTAGATGCACCAGGAAATAAACAAAAAAAAAAAAAAAAGAGGAAAAATTAATTCCATCACTGCAAACATCATTTTGTTGTTATGGGTCTTCTGAGCATGCTTTACAATCTTGATTGTGGTAAAAATCTAATCACTAAAAGTCTCCATCCACATTTATTTCGCAATAAGTAATGATTCAATCAGCTTCTGTGCTTACATGTCTTTGCCTTCTGCCAGGCATGATCAACATGCCTGGGAAGAACCTCAAATGATGAGGAATTTGTTATCCACTTTTTGAGGTGGTGATCTTCTGGATATTTTCCATCTTAAAAACTTCAAATAACTTAGCATTGAGAACCTATGTGGATTATATGTATCAAACTTGTTGCAGGGATGGTCGTTTACCTGTTTTATCTGTCAAGAAGTATCTGGCAAAGAAGTTGGGACTTGCTAACGAGGCTGAGGTAACTTCATCAATGTCCCCTCGTCAAAAATGCGCTCTACACAAGAAGCTTACCAAACACCTCTTAATCTTTTTTTTCTCTCTCTTTGTTTGGATAAGAAAGATGTACATTTTTTCATTCTTGTATTCAAGGATGTGGAAGACTACAAGAGTAACAAGTCTAGATTGAAAAATGGAAGATGGGTACAAGCAGTGATGGTGGACCTAATTACTGCTTGAAACTGTCACAGGTGGAGATCTCACTAGGTGGTCGGCCGGTGATCTCTACATTACGGTTACAAAACTTGATAGACTGGTGGTTGAAGACGACGCCAGCATCTGAGACAATACAGACAACCGTGGGCAGTTCCGCCAAAAATTTCATGATGGTCCTGTCTTATGGTCGGAAAGCTCAACCTGAGTGAACGTGCTTGTTTCAATGATAAGACTCGTTCTGCCAGAATGCCAAGATTGCAACTAAACTGTTCAAATGTTTTTGACTCCTCATCGAGTATATACACAGAAGGCAGGGTGCGGTTTTCATCATAAATTTTTGGAGCCGAGAAAAATAAAGATAATAGGTCTGCTAAAGCAATGCTGCTTGTGACGTTGGGTTTCCTTTTTCATTTATAGCACAATCTTGAGTTACAGAAATACAATGAGAGAAATAGGAAGAAGAGCACAGATTTTGTGTGCTGAAATCAAAAATTTGAGATCGTGGCCTTATAGAAGACAGAAATGAATTTATATGGTTGCAATCTTACCGGAAAGACAAAAGTACTGGCATATAATAACAGCCAAACTGAGTTTTTTTTTTTTTTCTTTTTTAGGGTCTTGATAATGGCAAAGTCCAAAGCAGTTGAGCAATTTGAGATTCTAAATGAAAGAGAGATTCTTTAGACCTTACAAGAAATTCATGAGTGAATTGTGGACTTGGTTTTCCGCTCTGCCCTAGCAAAATGATGATTTGGAATAGTTGCAATCAAATTATGTTCATTTTTTAAGAGGGAAAAAAACATAGCAGCAGGTCTCATTTATTTACCTTGGTGTATAATCAAATGCAATGCAATGCAACGTAAGATACTCCATAATTACTTGCCATAACATGTACCATACATATTCTAATGCTGCCATTATGTGATTCTAATAAAGTTTTCTGTTAAATAACAATATAATTTATCCTAATTAAATTTGAAATTACGACAAAGCATAGTTTAATTGAGGTAACTTGCAGCGGCAAATGGAAATAGAAGGGTGGAGAGCCGGCATCACACATCTCAAACCCTATACAGGTGGCAAGATCATCACAGGACATTGGTACTGAATTTGTGAATGTGGTCACGCTTGTTTAAGGGCTTCCATTTTATCAAGAATATCGTATAAAACACTTGATATTCATTTCAGCCTAAAGGCTTGGTAGGTTGAGTATGAGATTATTGCAGACTCTAGAGCACCAATGACTACTACAGTTTGATTGTCATCAAACCAAAACGATGTATGAAAGCTGAAAAACATTGCGGAAAAGGAAGATGCTAAGTTAAAAATGAAAATTTTGTTTGCTGTTAGATTGAAGTGAAAATTTAAGTTAAAAGTGGAAATGGGGTTGAAGCATCACAGAAATAAATACTGCATGAACAACAACCTGCAGGTTAGTTGAGAACTGAAGACATGTCCCTTGAGATATTGGTCTAAGATAATGAATCACATCTTTTTTGATCTTTGACATACTAGACTTTCTCCAGGTACATAGCAGTAATCTGCCATTTTCTTTCTAGAGAGAACTATGCTCTCAATTGGCCCACATCTCAAGAAAACTCCATGCGTGAGCTTTTGAACAACTTCCTCCAATATCTCTCCCTTGAGATCTTAAAGGTGATGCCATTAAAAACAACAGGAAATAGCACATCTCCAGTTTGTTGCCTGACTTTTCCCTGCTCTATGCTCTCCGAAGTTGTGACAGCAAGATAGTATCCAAGATCTTTGGTGGCTCTTTAGCAGCAAACTCATCCAATAGACGGATTATAATTTCCTTCTGTCCAACCGATCCCTTAGAATCCAGGTTTTCAGCAGGGATAATGACATTTCAGGGTAACTGTACTTTGAGAAACATCTTGTCCTCTGCCGGTCATATATAGACCAAAAGGTAAGAGACAAGATTCACTATTCCAATTGCAGACATTTGGGCAGAGCTTTGTTTTTTTTTTTTGTTTAATATGTTTCATCTAGGTAAAAATTACCTTTGATTGATTTTGTAGATGGTAAACAAGGAGCATCAGTCATAAGTTCTGCTTAGTAGATCCATTTATTCATCTTTGCTCCTCATACGACAAGGAAGAACCATAAGAAGATAAAACAGATACCCCACCATGCAATTTACATGGCATGTTCTTTAGGTGAAACATGTAAAACCTGAATGAATACACCGTAGAATTGTGATTTATTTGATAGATATTGTCATGATTAACACCTCCATTTTTGCTGATTTAACCGATCAAGACCATCTATGATTGTGATGACATTTGGAAAGCTCACCAACATCAGGTAACTTCATCACCTTCATATTATTGCATAGCTTTTGGTTTTAGTCTTCACAGCAACCATACGGTGTGAACCAGATTAATAGACATTGAATAGCAAGCAATTTAGCTTCCGCCATGGCTGCTGGGAGACAGAAAGCCTTAAATTTGTTGAAAATGGGGAAAAGAAAAATGTTCACTCAATTCAAAAGTACCATAAAGTTCCAACAAAAAAAACCCAGAAAAAAATTTTAACCTACAATTTTGTGGAACCAACAACATTATTGGTAAGACAAGAAAATAAGCCACAGGCTAAGTCTTGGATTTTAACCCTGGAAAATCCCAAATGTCAAAAGAAAATAAAAATAAGAACATTTCTCAGAGAGAAACATCACATGCGAAGTCCCAAGCAGCACCAAGCATTTCCAAAATAAATAAAATAAAATAAATGACACAATAAATTGAAAAGCACCAAACTTTTAAACCCCAAGTCCTAAAGACAATAAAAAGGGTAAAACAAAAGGAGATGTCTTTCTTATACCGTACAGCGCGAAGAAGTATCATTCAATTCCACCAAAAAAAAAAAAGAAAAAAACAATTTTTAATGCGAGCTGCTTGATGAAAAAGACATCCAAGATTATTAAAGATGTTGGGTTGGCAAACCTACTTGAGGAATATATTCCGTAACATAAACAATACCAATCGAAGAGCGACAGAGGAATTCAGTATACAAAACCTTTGCCATAGCCTATCGTCACTTCATAAAAACAGCTATAGATTCAAGGCAAAACAATAGTGTTTAAGAGTGGGCCACTGATTGTGAGAAAAAAAAACACCACTACCTAACAAAATATAAATAAGTATGCAGTTCATCCAACAATATTTAGAAACTTATCAATTTTTTTTTTTTTTTTTTTTTGCTCTTCTTCTGAATTCAACCATCCAACAACTTACCGAGCCCTAGAGGATTTCCCACAAGAAAAAAGTCCGAAAAAAAACTCGCCAAGACCATGCCCCCTCAAATTTACCGACCACATGCTGAATGTGCCTTAGAAGACTACATTCAACCTATACGAAACCATTGATAGCATTATTTATAGCCGTTGAAGCCGAAATTTGAAAATTCCCAATAAAATAAAAGCAAAGCTCAGAAGGAAATGGATCAGCTCTTTGAAGAGGAATTTCAGTTAGAATTGACAGATCCAGCAAATCAAAGCGCTTTTGTGCCATACTTAAGCAGACCCGGAAGCAAAATTCGGGCAGAGATCTCCGGTAACGGGTCAAATAGTTCTGCTAACATTAGCAAGAGGATGATAGGGTTCTTGAGGAGAAGTTGGCATCCAAGGATTGGAACCGAAGAATCCGAAAGCAATCGCTGTTATCGCCGCATGATGGGTGAGAGATCGAGGCGAGTGAAGGAGAGGAAGGGCTACTTAGCCTTGCACTCCATGTTGCCCCCAGGGACCAAGGTTAGTCGATCATAATTAAATAATATTGGCTTTAATGGTAATAATGTATTATTAATGTGTTCTGTAGTTATTCGATTAAAGAGCATATTACTAGATGTCAGTCTGGTTATCTTGTTAACAGAACGATAAGATTTCAATCATTCAAATCGCGGCCGGGCAAATCCAAGAGCTGACGAGGCGCAAGGAGCTGTTGGAGAGGAGAAACCATGAGCTTGAAGCAAAGATGGCTTCAATGGAGAATGGAAATGTTGGAGGCACAATGATTAGATTAAAAGTGACCGATCCAACATCTGGGATCGATTCCATGTTGGAGGTTCTTAAGTGCTTGAAGAGAATGGGATCAGAAAGCAGAAATTTTCAAGCAAGGTTATCTGATCAGGAACTTCTAGCCGTAATCGGTACTGAAACTCGGGTACTTCCTCCTTCTTCACCTCCTTTCCATGCCTTCCCAATTGGATCTCTAGACATAACACGGCCCGTGGGAATGTTGAAAATTATCTGCTTTAGATCAGAAATTAAATGTCAATTCAGCAAGTTTGGCATGTAGGTGCAGATTAATTAGCACATAAGGCATACCACAGTTTCGAAGCTACCTCTCCTTTCGCATCGATGCTCCCCAAGAAAATATTTTAATTTAAAAGGGTTTTTTTTTTATGTGCCAAATTTTAATTTTCTCCTCCTAGTCACGCTAGGTGATATAGGCCCAACCCCAAGTAGTCAAATAGTGACGTGTGTACAGAAAATAGGCACGTTATAAATATTTTTTTGCTTTCTTTTTTTTTTATTTGGAAGATGGAAGCAGCTGAGGCGGAAAATGACGTACAGAGAACGCTGCAAGAAGTTGAGAAGCAACTTTGTTCCCAGTTCCCCGAAGGTTAGTGTTTTGCTGAGAACAAAAAGTTACATCCGTTACTTCTAAGTCTGTTTGTTTTATTTATACCATATGATTAGAAAAACTATGCTTTCATATAAAGCCAAATTTTGCCGAACACTTGGTGACCCTTGGCTAATGAATGACTGTTGGTTGTGCAGAAAATAGCAGCTAAATTGTAGCCTTAATTTTCTTATTCAACATGTAAATTGTGCCTCTATGCTTTTGCCCTTCACTTGCTGTTTTAGGCGTGGGAGTCGATCTTTTTGAGGTATTTTATTAGGTTATCTAAAAGGAATCAACAAAAGGAAATAAAGATCGAAAAGAGAAAGCAATAATAAGAAAACCTGGCCGGCCGTCCCAGAGCAATCTGGCTTGCCCCATCCACGAATTCCAAGACATACGCATACAATCCCAAATCCGAGCAAATGCCAAGAGATCACGTAATAATCCAGAATGCAGAGGACGTAGAAAAATTGTTCTTTTAGATTCAGCAAACAATATTATTCTCATTATAAATCTTCCAAACAATAATCAAGAAACATAAGCAGAAAGTTCAATAATTGCATCAAAACTTACTTTAGGCCCAGCAATTCAGAAACCCAGTTTTACAACTTAGCCCACGTGACAAAGAGAACACGGGGTCAACACAACGTTGTTTGAATTTGAATTGGATTCAACATGCTAATCAAATAGGGGGCACTGACGCAATTTCCAACCTTCTGACGCTAGAAGGCTAGTGAATCGGTGAATTGCAATTTCATAAGCAATTTTGAAACCAACCACTCTAACAATGATTTGGGTTATGTGGTTCTCAATATCATTCAACATGCCACATGGTAGTCATGCAGCAAGTATGGAAAACTAACAAACCCAATAACATTCTAATACACGAGGCTCTTGCACTTACAAAAGGGTCCCACTCTGTAAGGTATAGTAAGGCTCACATATATGCACAAGATTTGATGTACCCTGATCCTCGATTACAATAGCATGACAAATAAAACCAAATATCCAGAAAATATGTTTTTCAAACTGCATCATTCTGAAACTGTATATAAACTATTAATTCAGCAAACAAAAAGAATTCACCAGCATAACATCAGGAAAATTTGAAGCAAAAACTTGAACAAAGAGGTTTTTAGCAGATGAAAACTGGAATCCAAGCTGCTGCCAAACATCTCACTTGAGAGGAATGAACCTCGATGAGTGGGTGGCACCAATACCAGGTCTACCATGCTTAACAGGCTTGTATGAGATTGAGAACTCAGCCAGGTAATGCCCAATCATTTCAGGCTTGATTTCAACCTGATTGAAGGTCTTGCCGTTGTACACTCCAATAATGCTTCCAATCATTTCAGGCACAATAATCATATTGCGCAGATGAGTTCGAACTGGTTCTGGCTTCTCACCAGGTGGGGCCTCCCTTTTCTGCTCCAAAACATCAAAAACAAAAAATTATATAAGACAAAATCTATCAAGAGTGCCCAAAAGCTCCGAAACCAAGGTTCCACCATCACAACTTCCTCTGTCAATTCTATAGTGTAAATTTGCATCTCAGAGAAAAATAACTTTAAAATGCTTAATAGATTTTCAAATTTCTGAATCAGTTAGAGCCAATTGCATTAAACTGGATCCCCGGTTGCCCTAATCTCATAAACTGCATAAACAAGGAGATTTCAACCAAGACACAGCCCAGTGCCTGATTTCCAATTGCAGTGAACAACTATCAATTTAGAGGCCATAGTTAACAGCCTGCATGGTCAGAAGCACTTGGTCTTGCCAATCACCTCAGGAAAAAGGTTAATGTATCCACCCAAATAAAATTAACTACAAACTTGCATTCCCAACTGCCCAACAATTACACATGATTCTTCTATTTTCCAGACAAAATACATTAAAAATGGCCCAAAAAAAAACACAGCAATTAAATAAAAGGAAGTAACATTCTCCATAAGGCAATAATGTAAAAAAGTCTGATAAAAAGGGCAATTTCATGCAGCTACTGCTTCACTAATCCGGCTAATACCGTAGGAAAATTAGATAAAATAACAACCAATATAGAAATTATGACAATTTGTCGGACCTAAAAGAAATCAATGTATCACAACCCCGATGGCTACCAGCCTTTCTAAAGCTGACACATTAGCAAATATGTTTGAACTTGCGGCACCAACAAAAATAATCTATGGGTTGGGAGATCACAATAGTAAAAGATTTTTAACACTCAATGTTCCCAATCCCAAAGAAATGAGGCAACAAGCCACATACAATTTTACATTCTAATCGTGTTCCCAGCTTCTTCTACAAAAGGACAAAAAAATCGTAAACAAAAGAAATCAATGTAATGGCAACAACGATATACAAATATAAGCTAAATCACCCATTAGAGCTGCGTTAACGAAAATAAAAAGAAAAATCATTTTCCAGTGGGTCCAAATAAAAGAATACTATAAGTAGAAGGGTTCAGATTAATTACAGCTTTGCGAAGTTTCTTGATGAGGGCCATGGGCTTCCTCTTCAGGCCTCTCTGGAACCTAAATCACAAAATATCCTCAATAAACAAAACTCAAAACCGAAAAAAAACAATATATTGATCTCGATCTAGGAAAGGCAAAAGGTAGAAGAAGAGCACCTCCTGCGGGCACGGGCATGGAAGAGCTTGACGAGCTCATCAGTGGACATGTCAAGGAGAGCATCCAAGTCGACTCCTCTGAAACTGAACTTCTTGAACGTTCTCTTCTTCGGCTGCCCCACCGGCGCAGCCACCGTCTCTACACCCGCCTATTACATCCATAAATGGAGTCAAACTATGGCAGAGACAGAGATATGAGAATGGCGAGAGAGAAAAGGCGAGGCAGAGGCAGAGAGCATTACCATGATTGATGATGGGAGATTGGGATCGGAGAAACCCTAACCGGAGAAGAATGCTCGGGTGGAACTGTAGCCGCCGCTGCCGCTAGGGTTCTGGAAATAGAGCCCTTTAGCTAGACTGCGTTATTATATATAGGGTAGCCCAAGACTTGGATTTAAATTTTTGTTTTTTTGTTTTTTTTGGGTGCAATTGAGGGCCTATATATATATTGATTAAATAACATTTGGTGCTCTAGGGAGGGGGCGTGTGATGCCTTTCTTGAGCCACGCCAGCTGCTCTCTATCATTTGTTTAGGCTTTGTTAAGAATGAGACCATTATCATATCATATATGGAAGTAAAAAAATAATTTTTAAAAAATAAATATTTTAATAATTTAAAACTTAAATTTTATATTTAAAATTATACGTTTTAATTATAAGAATTTGTTGAATTATTTAGTTTTAATCATGAGAAAATAATATAAAATTTATGAGAATAAAAAAATTATTTTTATTTTATAATTTTTAACTGAAAAAAAAATCATAACATTTTTTTTTTTAATAAATAAGCCCTCAAAAATATTAAATATTATTATCGTCGCCACATTCTTCAAATGCAAAAAGCCTGAGGTCTTTCGGAAAAAAGTTGGATTACTTTTTGAAAGGGGAACGTGAAGAAGATATTTTAGAGGATCCACTGAGAAGTTAAAACTTCTCAGCCTTGAAAATTTGTATGATATCAAACATATTACACATGTTTATGCAAACTTTGTTCGTTATAATTGCGGTGGCTTAATGTCAACATTTTATGCTAACTAATGTCCATTTTGAAGCTACAATTGAATCATCTCGTCCTTACTCCTTTTGTTTCATTTGCGTGTGTCTGTGAGGATCCTCCACTTGGCTCGATCGATTTGCTGCAGTGGGACTCCATTGGTGTGGCCTTGTCTAGGGGCGGATAACTTCAGCTTCTAGGATTTATTTCCTTTGTTTCTTTTTATTATAAAAAAAAAATAAAAAAGAAACTTGATAATGGGTTAAATGAGAAGAGGAAAAATTCCCACAACAAAACTACATTTGGCTTGCATTATGTGACATATATTCATTGCAAGCATACATTGAACCCTATAATGTGGAGATAATAAAAAAAAAAATCACATAGCAAAGACTTGAAAAACTCAAGCAATGTGATCAGCAAGTGTGAACCTAACCAGTAAGAAAACGATCTCTCTGTCCTTGTCAACCAAGTTTGATATTGTTGAGAGCATTAAAATAAATTATACATCTACTAATACTCTTAAGAATCATATTCTAATACCTATTAGATTTATAATCTTTCTCAGTTATATTAATCCCAACAAATATTGACTACACTTTTGATTATTCTCGTACTTAGCTACACATCACGCAAACTGTTACTCGGATCAAATTTCACAACTCTATAAAATTCAAATTCGAGTTCGTGGTAATATTGATTTATTAGGAGGATTTCTCAATCCTTTCGATGCAATTCTTCAGTTCTGATTGAAGGTTAGGCCTGGAAGGAGACAAGACAATGTCGTTCCAAACCGAGCCAGGCTCCAGAATTGGGCTTGGGTCGGCGTAAAGCTCGTATATGGATTCTGCTTCAGCATTCAGATTGCTTACATTTGCTAAGCATCTGATTTCTTCTGGATCCACCAGCAGCTTGCTCTCTCCATCTTTCCATGCTACCAACTGCATTACATATTAGAACAAGTCAGACTCGGATCACAGAGTCATTACGTAATTCTCTTATTTCAATAGCAATTAAAATGGATAAATATCCCTAGGTGAATTAGATTGATCGCTACTTGGCAATCATTGAATATTGCATACAGCCCCTCTTATCCTTATTGAAGGTGGGCCATCTATGGCCCTGTCGGGCTTAATAATTTATCCACAAATTCATCCAAAAATCCTTTTAAAATATTTTAATAATTAAAAATTTAAATATTCATTTTTTAAAAAATTTATAGAAATAGAAAAAAACTATTTCGTTCTGTACCTAACAATCCAATGATCTCCTAACAAACAAAAAAAAAAAATTATTTTTTCCTCGAGGCAGCAGAACCGTCTTACTCTAGGTGGACCGCCCACAGCATTAGTGCAATAGAGCCTGGCATTGTCAACTAGTTGACAGTATCTTGGAAATTTACTTGCAAATCTCTTGTGAGACTTCAACTGTGAATTCACCCTTACTGCCCTTCCAGTCATAATCGCTCTCCTGTGAGTTGGACACCCAATTCCAATTAGTTAGCTCGTGGAGACTTACGTCGTTATAATCATATCTCTATTTCTAAATGAAGCTTTTGGAATGCCGATGTAAGTGACAAAAAATATATATTTTTTTCTTTTTGGGTTAAAAATTACCTCATGCCTCTAGCAACAGCTAGATAAGCATCACAAAAAACTCCAACCAGTTCTATCCTGTATGGTTTCCTGGCCGTTGATACTCCATTCTCATTTCGTTGTTCTTGATTTTCATTTTCGTCTTCAGCTGCTTGTTCCCAGTAATTTTCAGTGACGGTGCCATCTTCGGCCACCTTGTAGCCTACTCCCATACGGTAACGGTGTTTGTGCACGTTGCGCGCCATGGCAATGGTCTGCGCAACAAATGGTTCCCATGAAAGGGTACCGTCCATGATCACATCCCGTCCCTCGTTCAGTGCCGTTACCAGCAACGATGATGCTGCGTCGGTGGATGATTGGTGTACCTAATAGACTAAAATTAATTAATCACACAGCAAATTTGTTGTTAATTACCCGATAATTCTATTTAAAAAGGTTTATTGGTGACCTGAGCCGCACGATTAACACATTTGCACTTGGTAACTTCTAACACCACACCAGTGGGATTTTAGTATGAATTCGGATACGTAATGAAGTTCAAGAGAAATAATTTACCAGTTCTGCAGTTTGAAGCATGTCATCGTGGTGACCCATAGAGCTAAGGGCCCTGTAAATGACATCTGACTCTTTAAATGCATCAGCCTCTACCACCACTGCATTCCCTGCTGCTCCTGCCCAGAACGATCTGCCAAATTATCAATGTTGCATCTGATCAAATCACCACATAATCATGTTCCTTGGCTGTCAATTTAAGGCAAATTATGAAAGATAATTGTCCATTAAAAAATTATGAACAATCCGTAGCCAGAGAAAATTATTATATAATATAGTATAGCCTTCCAATTGCTATTAATAATAATAACCCCATTCATTATGTAGGCTACAGCTTCTAAAACAATTTCCACGCCACTGTGTTTGTTTGCGTGTGTGAAAATTTGAAGTCAACTTTGGTAGGACATGCTCATCCTTTAGTTGGTCTCCGTGTTTGGTTAAAATTCTTTTGCTTTGTTAGCTGCATCTAACAGCTGTCCTCACTAGATCTATTTCTGTCAAGAGCACCACCATTCTCTCACCACTTAATCATACATAAAAAGCAATATGTAACTTGTAAAAGAATAATATAATAATTTTTTATATTTACTTTTATTTGTTTACATAATTAATTAAAATAATATTAATTTATATTTTTTATTACTGTTATATTACCCTCTAAATATTCTTATATTATTATTATTTTTTAACGACAATGGTAAAAATGACACCGACCCGTTAAGATATTTCACGGTGCTGTGGTATTTCTTTATTATTAGGGTATATATTCTTCAATGTTATCAGCCAACGGTGTCAGATCATAGCTATGCTGTCGGAAAAAGAATTGGGTGGAAGTGATTTTACTCCTTCAGAATATCTTTGACGACGGTGCTTTTGCCCGCCCCCATTCCCCCACCCAGAAGCAGCAGCACGGGACTCCTCTCGCTAAGTGCCACTGGTACCATCACTTCTGTACATCTTGATTCCCCCTTGCCGATTGCCTTCATCTCCTCCACTAAGGTAGAGAACATCCTTGTCACTTTCAGGTCCTTCGCCACTCTCTCGAATCGTTGTTCCCTGCGTCGTGTCAAACCCCAAAAAGGGGAAAACAGCAAGAGGCCAACTTGATCAATTAGGAAAATTTTAGATGAGCACATTCTTGGATGGGTTCCCCTTTTTTTTGGGGGGGGGGGTCAGATGCACTCACCGATATATTCCACCCAATATGCTACATAATGCGATATAATTAGAAAATTAATTTTGATTGTCAAGTTAGTTATTTTCACACTTTCCCTGCTTCCTTTATTAGTCTATATTCTAATTGATCTTCTCCACGAGTAAAATAACAAATAAATAAATTAACACTGCGATATACAAGGAAAAGGACAGAAAAAAAAAGAAGCAAATTATATATTTTTTCTTGTATGCTCCGGTTCCACCTTCCCAAAAAACAGCTAGCAAACATAACTTTTTTTTTTTTTTTTCAATTTCTTAAGTTTCTAAATGATTGATAAAAATTTTTTAAAAAAATTATTTAGGCAATTTAATTTTGGTCATGACAAAGTACACTACCGTTGTCCTTACGCACTAGTTGCATACTAAAGAGAGGCACCATAAAAGACGTGAATATAAATATAAAATTATGAATATATATAAATACCAGCACAATGCTAAAACTTTAGATAGCTATGGAGGGCAGCGTGACGTGTCAAGTTGCTATAGTTTTTTGTCGTCACTTGTTAGGGCCAGAGCAAATAGCCTGATTCTTTATTATTTTTTCTTTTTTCATGGAAGTCGTGACACGTGACGTTGACGGGAATTTTGCTGACCTAAATTTATATAAAAAAATCCAAGTAAAAAGATTTTAGTCCTTACTTAGGAAAAAGAGCTCCATGTTAATGTACCTTGTGGCGGCCATCACGAGGCCTTTGAGCTTTGGTTTCTGGTTAGATTCAGCACTCATAACCTACCATTCAGAGAAGAACAAGCTAACTAAATGAAGAAAAGAAAAAACAAAAAAAAAAAAAAAGAGAGAAAGATTTGTATAAATTTTGATCAAAATTGAAGATTTGGTAGCCAAAAAATTTAAGTGAAGGAAAAAAAGGTTCGAAGCCAGAGATCTCCTTTGTGTTTTTCTAGCATTTTTTCCATTTTGATTAATCCAAATAGGAAAAACTAGAGCCCACCTGGCTGATAATAACAGAAGCTTGATTCCAGTGAAATCCAAAATAACTGAGGATGCACCTCTCTAACTCTTCAATTAGCTTCACGTACAGAGAATTAGCCTCAGGTTCATCAGCGAGAAATTCATAGATGTTGTCCTCACATCCTGGCGATCTCTTCAAATAATCATAAGCCAACTTGCACAGCTGAGGACACTCACTCGGATCTGCAAAACCCATTTGCCTAGCTGCCAGCCAGAGTCCAAAAGTCAACATACATATATTTATGCTAATCTTTTCAGACCAGATGCATAGGTTTTATAAACAGCTCAAGACAAAAATGGACAAGCATGAACATCTCTGTGTTTAATTACCAACATAATGGGAGAATCGTTCAAGCCTTCCAACACGGCCAGATTCTGTCCTGTCTAATCGCGGGATGATGTTTGGATCTCTTTTAGCTGTTGATTTTTTCCGGCGATAGTGTCTGGTGGCCACGACGGCGGATACCATGAACCCCAATAAGGAGGCAGCAAGAAGGTGCGCAAAAATGACCTTTCCATGACCATTAGCTAGGGAGACTATACATAAAACGTAAATTAAATTTTCTACGAATAAAAGGTGTGTATGTTGTGGTGCGCGTGTGTGTGAGAGAGAGTGAGAATGAGAGTAAAAGAGAGAGACTCAGAGAGACTTACAATGCCGCATCTTGTGGAATTCTGGAAGATGGGCTCAAAGTCACAGCAGTTTGGAGTTTGAGCTCTGATTGGTTATGGTAGACATTATTGCAACCAGTGGTAACTGTTATATATATCAATAACGGAGACAATGAGCAATTACCGGCGGTTATTATTTGTCTCGTTAGAGGATGAGAAATGGACAAGGCAAAGACCACCATCAAGAGAGCAGTAAGAGATAAAAATCAACACAAAGAGAATTAGCCTCTAATTTTTTTTGTTACGCAATTGTTAACAACTTTTTTATACATAGACAACAAATTTTGTGGGTCTTATTTTTACTGTATTTTTGTACATGTATAAGATATTTGGGGCCCTATAAATTACAATTGCTGTGGGTTGATCCCTCCATGCGATATCAAGATCTAACAAAGGAATCCAATCCTATGCTATAAACCATGAAATATGCTGCCGGGCCATGTGTTATGTGGGCCAGTTAACCCTTTAATGGTTGGATGGATTTCACGGGGTTGCATTAACATTGCTCACCAGTCACGAGGCCTACTTTTAAACTGTCTTTAATAGCAAGGGCGAAGGTCTGTCTGAAAGGAGTGTGCAGGTTGCACCGAATCATTTTCTATGGCACTCAAAAATTTTAAAAGGCTACCCTACTTTCAAAGAGAACAGCCAGTACAGTTGTCAAGCAACTAGAGGATTGAAAGGTGAATGACAATGACATCTCAATCAACTTGCTTTTTTTTTTTTTTTTTGAGTAGTCCCCTTTTTTCATAAATTTTATAATTTTAATTTAAAATTTAAAATTTTAAAATAATTTTTTAACCTATTAATAATATATTTTTTAATATATATATATAAAACATCTTTTGCTAATATATAAATTGATGCTATATCTTGGATTTTTGTGTTTTCAGTTGGGATAAGTATTAATTTAATTTTAAATTTTTGAAAAATTTTAATATATCCCTTGTTGTTTTTTTTTTATTTAAGTTTTATAACTTAAATTTTTATTCTAATTAATTATCTTTTTAACAAAAAAAATATATAATAAAATATAATAATATTTTTTACTTTTTTATTAAAAATATTACATTGTAATACAAATTTGAAATATATAATACAAATAAAAATAATAAAATATTAAAAATTATATTAAACAAATTTTCAAAAATTCAAAACTAAATCCAGTTGTCAGTTTCAATCCCACCTTTCTCCCTCTCCCACTACCACAAATAATATTTTATCCCTAAAGCGATAGAATTCAGACCAAAGAAGGGTGCACTACAATAGATATTCCTATCCAAGCCCGTTCCCCTAGTCCGCAAGCGTCCCTACCTCTTCCCTTCGGCCAATTGCATCGAGCCACATGAATAGACTAAGATGGTACGACAATGCGACATATGATTTGATTGTTCATCTTTATCTAAATGAGAATGTTAAAGATTAAAATGCATTTTCAGATCGACAGAAACTCGTTAAGCCATAAAATTTTTTTACGGGTACAACAAAAATCCATCAAAAGGTGAATTGCATAACAGAGAATCATTCTCTCTTACGCCATGAATTCTTCCACCTTGACCCAATGATTTCGAATTTGAGACTTTCAGAATGAATGCTTCAATTTGGCGTTTCCTTCCAAAATTCTCCTTAGCTTTACACCAAAAAAGGCTCAGAGTTTCCCAAATGCCTTCATATCTTACAAAATGTCTACACACCCATTTGAAACCTAGAGCACCTGACTCGTCTCAAGCCAGCAAACTTGTCTTAAATTTTGGACCTTTGTTTAAAGGCCCAACATCTGTTTTTCTTTAACTTTCAGTCTCAAGTACTCTTCCGATGGCATCTTGTCGCCAGCCCTCAGAGTTGCAGACCACCATGCCATAAGCTCATCCTGTAAAATGCAGGAACAGTTTCAACCAACACTTTACCTAAACGTAGAAGAAGTGAAAAACAATAAATATGTGACGGTTAATTTGGCAATTGCTATCTCCACATGTTGATGGTGTCTACAACAGTAGTCAACCACCTGCTTCTTTGATCACTCTCTGTGGGGCTAGGCCATAAGTGAAAATTTTCTACATTCCTAGTTCTGAAATGCTGGTGTAAATAATGAACCATTCTCCAGAATAAGAAAGAACCCTTGGCATGTTCATGGTGGGCTTGAGGCTTGAGGCGGGGAAAGGTTAGCTGCCCAGCTGGGTCGGAGCACAGTCAGCCAAGCACTGGAAAAGAGTGAAAGAAGGAAGGCTGATAACCTGGTTGCTCAACTCAGATCGGAGCCATTTGAAACCAACTTCACCGAGCTAAAATAATGCATCCAACACACTCATAGGCAGGTATACCAATGGCGACAATGGAAAATGGCCATAGGATCAATTATAGGCTTAGTTCAAAGTTCAAATGACGTTTTTAAGAACAGAGGACGTAAAAGGAAGTAAGATTGTCACCTCAAGGAAATCATGGTTAGAAATGTATTTGCTTTCAACAGAACATTTGATCCCGCCTACATTGACATCAATAGAATTCTTGGAGTTTTGCCGCAATCTCTCCCTTTGTACTCCTGCGCATCCGGAAGACCAAGGAAAATTACAAAGGGAAATGCATCGTAGTATAGTCCAGCTTTGATACGCATCAAGGAGGCCACTATTTTGTTTCCAATACAAGAAATATGAAAATTATCTGATAGGTGGATTCAAAGCATATGATTTTTTTTAGGACAAACAAAGAATATGATACTCAGCATACCATTTATGCAAGCAACATAGTATCCAGTTCCCCCTAGCCCCTCTTCCCATTTTCTGAGACGCAAGCGTAGAAAAAGACCATCAAGATGTGAGGGTGACATGTGAAGATTCATCCATCTGACATCAATGAAACATACAAAAATATATATGTGTGAGCAGTGAATTGGTGTAATGTACATTTACAATTTTCTACCAAATTCCTAATCAAACATGGTTATGAAATCAAAGTTATCTAAATATTGTCATAAGGTGGCTTGCTTACTTGAGAATTTCTGTTCGGGACAACCAAAGCATCTTCACAGTATCAAAGATCCCCTTTGGAACATTTAAAATATTCTTGTCGGAAAAGTTGCACAAATGCATTATCTTATTTTCTTTCAGCTTGTTTTCCGTGAAACTTGATGCAATGCCCTTCTCAATCAAATTTACATTGCCTCTCAATTTTCCAGAAGAAATAGCTTCATCAGATCTCCACTCGAACCTACAATTTTTGGTCATTCTAGTATCATTTCCATCACAATCAGTAGAAACTACAGCAGCAGCTTGAATCTGGCCATCCCTCCCATCTGTTATTTTTGCCCTCTCGTGATCTCTTGCATCAAGCTGCATGTTTTTATGAGCACATTTATTAACTGAAGCACCATATTCTACTTCTTCTCTTATTCTTGAGGCAGTATTTGGACATGCAACAGCCCAATGATCAAGCTGAAAACATTTATTACACATGCAAGGCAGTTCTTCCACACTATTATATGAACTGATATCATGAAGAACATCTTTAAGCTCACTAGAAGATGACTTTGGACAATGTTGCAAGTTGTGACCTTCCACTCCACAGAAGGAACAAGTCATGGATGCACAAGCTACATTGTTTGTTACATTGGATGGAATTATTTGTTTGAGTGCATCCAATCTCCTAGCAAAGATAGAAGCCATTACCTCTGATTTTTTAAATTGAGGGGATGGCAAGATGGGTTCCATATTACATATGGACTTTTCATCATGTTGGCTTTTGGTGTTAAAGAAACCAAAGGGATATTCCGCACTGGTTGCAAAAGTTTGCATGTGCAATGGCTCTGTGGCAGAATGCTTCCTACCCTTCATGATTTTCTGGTCATCATCAGGGCTAACATAATTACTCAATTGTGACTTCAATTTCATGCCATCAATGGAAGAGTCAAGAGCTTCACCATTGCTTTTATAGCAAAGACCCTGGTTTGACGAGGGACTATAGGATTTTGAAGTAAACCGAGTTACCCACAAGCTTGCCAATGGGTCAACTTTGTCAACAAAAATGTTAGTTGTCTTCCCTTCAGATAGGGATTTAGAATCAACCTTCTCACCAGAGTCTTTATTATGTTTACCTAGACAGGAATTGGAACTTGTCCCTTTTCTCTCCTCGCCAGGAAAATATTTCCGTGAATTTTGCTTTTCCATGGAGCCACTCCTGCAGATTTCCTGAATGGAAGGATTGATCATACATGTGTGTTTAGGCTTGGGCATTGAACCTGTTCCATAGCCAGATGCAGACTCATTTAATTTTTCACTCAATAGCTGAAATCGTTTGTAGAAGCTACCAGTCACCGTACGGCATGCTATTGGGGTAGCATGAATGTTACGTGGATCAATATCAAGCTTAAGGTCTTTAGGTCCATCTGTCTGATAATTGGCATTTAAGTTGTTAACTTCTTGAGCCCCTGTCGTTGGGCAGTATAAGGAGTGAAAAATGGATTGAAATCCACTATCTCTGCACCAAGGATCATGGTTTCTATTGCATGCGATGGAGTTCTGATGGGGACTCCCATGTCCAGAGTTAAGAACTTCAAGTGTATGGGCAGTGGAAGGTGCCTCATTTTCTTTTGATTTTGTGAAACCACTCAAAATGTTTGAGATCCAGTTCATGAACGAGCTATCTTGCTTGACAAATGATGTCGAAGAAGGGTTTTCATGGATTTTCCCTTTAACTCTTTTGCTTCCTACAGTCAACTGTTGCTCAAAGCTGCACCGTCTTTTCCCTGTGGAAACTAATCTAGTGGTGTTACGGCTTTCTACGCTCTCATGGCTATCATCCTCTTCATCTGGCACTCTTCCATTCACATTTCCATCCGATAAAGCCTTAGCTTTTCCTTTCATTTGATACCTCTGGATTCTACTATTTGTGGGTGACAAATTAACTTCAAGACTCTTTTCTTCACAAAGCGTTCTGCCATCTTGCTGAGAGTTATCTCCGAATTCATCAGCAGATCCCAATGCTACAATCTTAGTTGTTGCACAACAAGCATTTTCACAAAGTAGAGCACTTAAATCATTCTCATCGGATGACTCCAGTTTCTCCAGAGGACAACTGGCTGAAGGACCCACATCCACATCATTTTTACTCTCCTTCTCCACAGATGAAGGTAATTCCTCAAGCCCTTTCCCTAAGGACAGCGCATTCTGCATTCTAGCTTCATAGGCTTCACATTCTTTCTCAGGGCAGACTTCAGAAGTCAAAACAATGTCCATTCTTAAAGTGTGTTCTGTATTACCACCAACCCCAATTCTCTCTACAGTTTCCTCAGAAATGTGATCATTCTGAGCCACATCCAGTTTGGGTTCATCTGTTTTTCAATTGACAAAAGAAGACATTGGCTCCATGTCAAGTTCATAAAAGGAGGAAATAATCATCTACACATAGATTTCAAGTGTGAAAAATAATTAAAAAGATGACATAATGCACCTGGAGATCTTGAAATTTTGTTTTCTCTGCCTTCAGAATTTTCGGCTGCTTCAAAGTTCATGGCAATTAATATATCTTCCCCTTTTACAAATGAATGATCTTTAGTAATCTAAAACACAGTTTCTAGGAGGTAAAAAGATCAAATTGATGGTTTAAAAGCTCCTTGGTAGCCTAAAAAATCTTAAAATAATGTATTATTACCTGACCCGAGCTCACCACCTGATGCACTTAATGGCGTGGTGCCTGAGCAGGAAACCCGGTGAAACTATCCCTTCTCACATTACACCCCGCCGCAGATGTCATGAGATTCTCTGTGTTGACAATTTGTAGTCGTTTAATTCACTTGCATTATTGCTCAGTGCTGCGCCACAAGGAAGAGAGGATTTTTTCTTGGAGAAGCTGTCATCAGCACATTTAATACTGAAACCTTCCTGCGGAGACCAACCTAGTTCAGACAGGGGGTCAGTGGCAACAAATGTCCTGTCTAATGCTGAACCTGCATTTGCACCTGCACCAGATTCACTCGTTGCTTTTCTCTGAATGAACTGATTTAGATTTATCCTCCACATTCATCATTTTGGGTTTGATCTCTTCAAAAGGCACTCCTGAAATTCCAATGAATTCAGATCAGACTTCTCCATGGTCCCAAACACCTCCACAACATTACGATCAAAAATGGAAACTTTTCGATAGAAGAGATTGTGGACATCAATGGAAGTATTTATTTCACTTCAGAATCCAACGGGATTCAGTAAATTGTGGAAGCAAGTTATTCATCTAAGAGAATTGTGTGTAGTACTAAACATCTGACACTAAGCCAACTCTATAAAATCAGGATTCAACCCCAGCTTTCACCATCCCGTTTCTAGACTCAAAAGGCAAATTCTCACTAATTCTCAGCTAGGAGACAAAACTTAATCGCATTACACAGGATTATATCTGCCCAGAGTCACAGATTTAACATGAAAATTTTGATTAAGCAACATGACAATTCAAGTACAAAAAGGACCAAAACTTCAGACCTTCATGCAAAGACCTAACAAATTGCATGGCTAACTAATAAAACAATACTTTTAATCAATTCAGAAAAGCCATCAGGCAAAAAGCAAAAATAATAATATAATAAATTTGGGAGAGTAAACAGAATGAAACAACAAGGGGAAAAAAGGAAGTGAATGATGTCTTTCACCTACAAGTTCAGGTAAAGATTCACAAAAATAATTCAAATCACAAAATAAACAATAGCCAAAAAGAAAACACAAACAAAAAGGGAAAGAATTATGTGGGTATACACCGTCATATAGAAAACACAAACAAAAAGAGAGAGACTCGTGTGGGTATACACCACCATCATGCAAATAAAGGCAAGTGGATTCTAAAAACAGATAAAGAATTGATGGAGATCCCATTAGACCATTAGAGAAAATAATGAACCATGGGAGCCCCCATACTGTCCCTTGAATCCCTGAAAGCTACTGTCCTTTCAGTGAAAATGTTACCCCCATCACCAACACGAGCACTTCCAGGACACTGCGCCGCCAATAACAAGAAACTTAACAGGAATTAATGACAGAAAGAGGACGTAAGAGTTTTGTTCCACCTCTAGAGATGTAAAGAAGGAAAGTAGGTGCCGTTCATCCAGCTACTCGGAGTATCCCGAGCTACACTGTCGGTTTTGCCATTGATACCCAGATATGAGGCCCAGGAAATGCCACGTGGCCATATTTCATGCCATTTGCATGCAATTCAAATATTAGTTATTATTCCTTTTTTTTTTTCTTTTTCTTTTCTTTCAATAATTTTGCATGACTTCTACTCAATATTAAAATAAAAAAAATCAAATTATTAATTAAATTATATCATCAAATAATTATCATTAATTAAATATAAAATTATTTAATTATAAAATTTTAATATAATATTAAAAAATTATTTTATTTTAAAATTTAAATATTTAAATAATATACAAAATATAAATTATATATCTTATTTTAACAATTATCATCGTATAAATTAGCTGTGTCTCCCAAAGCAGGGTACAGCCAAGAGAAGATGCCATCAAACATTATACCGAATGTCTGTGTACGTGTGTATACATGTACATGTACATGTACAAATTTTACGACAAAAGAGTGCGATGCGACAGTCGTCTCCTCTCTTTCCTTGCCTTTTGGGCCCGTTCTTGATTCTTCTGCAACAACTAATTACTAAAGTGTTTTGATACACTAATTAAAGCCATGGGATAAAATTAAACATTTTAACTTCATTGCCGTTGCTACCTGTTGAACTGCTCGCGCTGTTACAGTCTGCTTCTGAGATGGGTAGGGATGTTCTAACTTCTCCACCTTATTGGATGTCTTCCCAAGTCTGCTCACGCTGTGTAACTGTTTCTCAAGCACGTTCTGCGTTATTTTTTTTTCCCATTCATGTCAACGGATTGGAATGATCTTTGGTTTACACTTTGTCCTGCTTCGTTAGATACATCAGCAACATCAGACCAGAATGGCGCTTTTTGCTTCTCAATTTCTTGCTTTTCAAATTAATGACGGTGGCATGTTTTGGCATACTTTTCACCGAACAAAAGGTGGTCAATCTCTTTTCTTATTTTCTTTACATCTTTTAAGTTGGATGCGTTCTTGGAAGTATTGAAAAGGAACTCAGCATCTGTGACTTGGGTTTAATGGATCCAAATGCGGCATCAAATTATTTGAGAGGTGATTGTCTTGATGTCTGCTTGGACCTCCATTGGTCGGGCCGATTAGCCTATTTGTGAACCAGAAATCACCCATTTTGTCGGGACGTCACGCGCTAGGCCAGTAAAAAACAATATGATAATTTGGCCACCAAGAACCCAGTGCAAAGCATAAATACATTATATTCCAATCTCAATATTCCAAGACAAAGTGCCCCAACTTGTCAAAGATGACAGTAATTCTCTGGACGTGTTAAAAGTATTGTACTTGTTAGGAATCCAATGTGGGTTTTAGGTATTTCAATCATTTTGTAGTCATTTCAATTAGAAGTCTCCGAAGTTTTGAACATAATATGCAGTACCCCTTATGATTCGCAAAATCTGAAGTATTAATCTTTTTTGTTATATTAAAATGTTTATGATACCAGTTAAATCACCACGTTACACTTATCCTACATCGCATATAACGAAGAACACTGTATAGACATAAATTTAGTGAATTTAAGTAAATACAAAAAAAAAAAATGTTTATATTATAGTTTTATATTTTATACTGCATCAAATTAAATCGGTGTAGTATAAAAATATAGTATTATTATCTGATCAGTACCTTATTGCATTAAATTTAATCGAGTGGATTCGAGCCCACCCCAAAAATCTGATCAGTAACTTGCTCCAACACGAGGCGATGTTGGTTCTCAGACATCGACTTTACGGTGGGTCCTTGGTTCCGCGGCAAATGGGTTTCATTCTAAATTATGCCAGTTATACCTTGGAAAATTGTGGTCTAACAGGTAAAAAACGTAATTTATTATTAAGTTAAAGGTTTTACATTTGGATTTTGTGCAATATTTTATTGTTTCTTTTAACAAAAAAAAAAATAATTAAATAATAACAGTTTATGGCTTTGTCCCGTATTAATTATAATTTTTATTGATAAAACTGTGAGGCATCTTTTTAGTCTGGACAAAAATAAATAAGTTATAGAAGTTGACGTTTTTGTCCCGTGTTATCCACGAAACTATAGCTCTCGACATACTGCGCGGCGAGCAGCACCAAGAAGATTGCTTATCGACAACACATGCAGCGGCGAAGCCATCCATTCTTCTGCCGTATGTCTCGCAAACGGTAGCATCTGTTCAAGAAAATAAAGCAGATAGTATATTCTATCTTAATGCTCTCTCTCTCTCTCTCTCTCTCTCTCTCTCTCTCTCTCTCTCTCTCTCTCTATATATATATATATATATATATATGTATGTGGGTATGTATGATGAACTTGTGGGCTTAGGTAGGGCGAGACAAGACAGCATTGTCGCGGAAGTCAATTATGGTGGCTGAATTGGTTTGCATCACATGTATTGGGGTTTGAAGCAGTAAGCGGTTAGGAACTGAAATTTTCGTTTTGATGGTACGTTTTCTATCTCCTCTCTCTTCATTTTTGATAATGTACTTGGAACTTTTTTGTCACGTTCAACGTCATGGTTGGGCTTAGCGAAAATTGAAATTTTGAAGGAGAATGCAATTCTCACAAGTTGAGAGAAGCCCATCAAGATGCTTTCCTTTGCTAATCTTTTTTGAGGATCTAACAAAAATACTCTTGCCGGGTGCCGAACCACGATTTAATTGTTACTTATCGTTGAGATTTGGTTATGTAAATACCAAACTCCCATTTTCGTCAATGCGTTTGCCATTCTGCTGTTCGCAGAGGAATTACACGACTGAAAGTAGGGCCACGGCACAAAAACTAGAACACGGTAAAGGAGCATCAGTAATTCAAATATCCCTCTTGACAGATATCCCAGGACACGGTTCAGATTGAGAAAGGCTCGTAAATTGAGCTCAAAGTATTTGCATGATGCAACATCGAGTCGGTGAAATACTGAGACAGGTTGTTTCACAGAAGTTGGCGACACTGCGACGGGGCTGGCAACCTTGTTCAGTCGATGCAATATGCCAGTGTCCCGGGTGGGGAATACATGGACGCAGTGTTTTGGATTTTTTTTTTGGACCGAGAGGGGGAAGCCAGTAAATGATGCACAATGAGAGATAGACTATCAAATTCAGCTGCAGACATGTGCATAATTCATCAATGAAATAGCGAGACAGAGACCGTTTCTTTCAAAGAAGGCAACAGGGGTGGATCGGTGCTTAGATGATAATGCGAGATGCAGGTGGATCAGTGGGGGGAAGACTGGGCCGAGTGGCGGTAAGAGAGAGTTTCTTTTGAGAACTAATAAAAAAAAAAAACAAAAGTATATCATTAATTGTAAAAAATCAACAATCATACCTCAACAATTTTACGAGTGTTGTAAATCCTGATAACCATTAAAAAGGATGCAATGTCCCTCAATAAAATCTCTCACCTCCGGAATATCCTTTGCCCTGCTCCAAGCAGCAAGGCCTTTCCTATTGCACCTGAATGGAGTCCGCAAACCAGAGCTACAGTCCCCCCTATGACTATCCATTTCCATTCAACGCCATGATCGTTTTGTCTTTTCATGTCTACTTCTTGAACTCTATCCCCTTCACAAATCACTGGCTCTGGAGAGCCCACGCTTTCATCGAAAGAAATTTTGGTTGTGATTCTTGCCATAAGTGCACATCTGGACAATGAAGCCCCTGACTTCCTGGCACTCTGGTATGCTCTCATTCCAGAATGCAACTTCTTGACAGCTCCCCACATCCCATGACGCACACCCAACTTAGCCACATCTTTGGGAATCCCCATGTCTTCATAATGTAACAAGCTAACTTCACATGCAGACATTTGTCCATCCCCTTTACGAGATTCCACTACATTCATCCATCAAATGGGCCAATACAGATGCCAATGGTGTTGTCAGCAAAAACAGTCCATCAAAATTATCTACCAAAAGTTGAAAAAGAGACAAAAAAAATGTGTTGGTTGATACTACTTACCAGCCTTGATAACCCAACTTGAGAAATAAACCTCAACACGCCTTGGCTTGTCACGCTTAGGTAATGCTGGATATGGCACCCCCTGCAACATTGCAGTATTGCAGATTTAGAACTGACTCTGCACATAATTCAAAATAGATCTATGTTGAACTAAGTTACTAAATGCTACATGTTCATTAGCCAGTCATTCTATTAATCACATGACAATTGAATCTAGTAATAGAAAGATCTTGAAATTAACAGGGTCCGAATGGGAGATGTAGAAGTCAAAAGACAAAAGTGATGCTTAACAGTGCACTGTGAGAAGAAAAATGATCAAATTGACAAGAGTAACTGAGATCAAATCAAAATTTTCATGTTCCATGAGGGAGTCACTGAGTCCCTATACTAACAGGGACCAAGTAGCCCATTGAGCTCCAGTGTAAATTCTTCCCAAAAAGGGTTCCTATGAAAGTAGCTTTTTCCCAGAAAGCAGGAATATAAACAATAAAGGCAAAGGTAGACAGGAAAATGGGATGTATCTAACAGTACCTTGGTCACACAAAAGTAGGTCTTGCCAGCCTCCCATATTCTTCGACCAATGATATATTCTCTATCGCTGCAGAAAAATGGGAACTGCAAATCAAAGAAACAATTTTTGTCATGCAATTATCCATGCTCAGAGCAAGAAAGTGGAATTAGTAACAAAGGCATCAATTGAAGTCATCAGACAAATCATTTGATTCACAAACCTTTTTTATCCAGTGATTAATCATTGCCCCTGTATGAGGGTGTTCCTCCAATATTTTAAAGTATGCAAGCATTGGATCCCATTTAGGTCGAAACTCATCATCCCAAAAGAAATCTCTAACCAGTTCAGGAGTTGCATCCTCAAAAACAGTTCTACTGCGGAATATAGTGGGACCTGTCTGATAAACAAAAATAACCACCGAAAAACAATCCTTGTAAACCTCGAAGCTACTCTTGAGTACTGAGCACAGCTACACAATGAATGAAAATAGACAATAATGTACATCAACATCTCTAAAAACATGCGACACAAAAAGATAAGGCAACTGGTATGCGAGTTTTATTGGGAAAGAGGAATAAAATGTGGAACCTGACATACCAGATCTGTAGATCCCAACAGGTTAAAACAAGAAAAACCATTCCACAGTATTAATAAACACCCAAAAAGGCAACACAGAGCATGGTAATAATCAGAGAGGGAAAAAAAAAAAGGAGCTATAAAAACAAGAGAATAAAATCCAAAAGGCAAATTACATGCAAATGCAACAGGGATCCCCATCATCAGCCACTTTCATCATGAATAACTGCTTCTCATGCCAAAAAGAGAAAGAAAAATCCTCCCCCTCCGAACCCCTCTCTCCAGATTAAAAGTAAAGGAACACTTTAAAGAAAAAACTTGCTGTAAACCCATCTCCCCTCTCCTTGCATCATAGGAGAGAACAAGCACACCATATCATAACCTTCAAAGCAATTTCAACACAAGAACACAAAGTATGCTCTACCTGAGGCTCATGGCGCCAAGCTTGGTATGCCAGGTTTGGAGTGGACTTCTCCATCATAAATTGCCATTCCATCTGTCCATCTTTCTCTTCAAGCAGATGCAATAGGTGTTCAAAATCATTTTCTGTAACAATGTCCTCTTTCTCTGGTTCACTACAAGTGTTACAAATAAAAGGAGCACAATAAACCAGCACATCTGCATTAATCCAGTAATAATAACACAATGCAAATGCCCTTTCCACGTGGACAAATTTCAAGAATAAAAGCAATCACAAATAACAAGTAGCAGTCCATGAAAAACACACATCATTGCGCAAAATCAATGACAGGCATCAAGAAATGGGAAGTTAAATCCAAATCCAGCCTCTTGTTCAGGTTGAAAATAACATGGAAACCCCTATCATCTTAAGCTACAGAATGGCCCCTAATTTCATTTTGAAAAATTGAACAAGCCAACTAAGCCATGCAATTTTCACCCTTGTAATCATTTCTTTATTTGTATTCCACAAAGTATAGCTCAAGAAAGGTAACTCAAAGATATAATAATCATTCAACCTTACAAAGCAGCTGTCTATTGGTGCAAGGTGAGCCACATTAATTCAATCTAGCACATTTTTTTGACATATGTTCATAAGATCATAACTTTAATACAATGAAATATTGCTGCTACCTCATCGATCCAGGGACTGTAAAGCCTGGCTCAGGGAGCTATACACTTTCTGGTAAAATCAAAGACTGTATACAGAAACCCAACCGTTTAATTGTCGTTTCCTACTCGATTAGTTAAGCCACTTAATTCATTACGCTACCCAATCAATGTCATCCCAAAAAACAAACAGAAAACCGAATCCATTAATTTAGCATTTTCAAAAACTCATTTTCAAATTAACAAATTAAAACAAAACGAAATCAACTCACTTAGAAGAATCATCACGTCCCTCCACGGAGTTTCTCGCCGGACCGGGAGACCCTGCCGCCGCAGACTTTCCGTTCTTGCTTTTGAAATTGGACCAAATGGAGCGGCAAACAGAGAAGGCCGAGAGAGCCGTGAAAGCAAGCCAAAGGCGCCGGGCTCCGAACCCGGGCGGCGCAGTCCAAAGGAACCTAAACTTGCTCCGCATGCCGAGGAAAACCAAGCCGGTCCACCTGGGCCGCCAAGACCAGCCGATGACGAGCCCGATCATGACGGCGAGCCATATCGGCACTACACAAAGCAAAATGTCGACGAATGTTTCGGTGACCGACGGTTTCTTTAAAAATTCAAACAGATCGAAGAACGTCTCGTCCATGTCATTAAAATTTTTCCTCCCAGCTTTCCAGGAAACTTCCAAAATTTTCCGGGAAAATCCGCGCCTTCTTTTTGCATGAATATTTGATCAACTTGTGCATGGACGGATCCCTCTCTAATAGATCCAGAGAAAGATAGGGATTTCTAAGAGAGGATTTGGTTGGGAAGAGAGAGAGAGAGAGGGCGTTGGCGGTTGATTGGAACATCGAGTTAGCATGACGTGGCGCTGCCGTAACCGTTGATGAGGATTGCGTTTTTTTGGGGTGAAAGAGTCATGCGATGCGTGAATTTAAGGAGCGTGGTTTAACTAAATTTAAAAGCTTCGTAAAGTTGCCACATTGGATTTCTTGTGTTGGTTCTAATTTTTAAAAATATTTTAAAATTTTAGAGATTTCAATTTGCGAGCAATTTATTTTTAACTAAAGATTCCAAATTTTACTTTAGTTAACTGTAGTCTTTTCCAAAAAAAAAAAAAAAAAAAGAAAAAACCCACTAATCTGATAATAAAATGGGTACAATCAAATTTAAATATTTTAATAAAATAAAAAAGATTAAATCTCACGTCTCATTTCTTAATAAATAAAAAAAAAATAAAAAGTGTACAAAATATTAATATATATGAATGGGATAAATTGAGTTTTTCCTTTTATTATCAGCCGGAATTATTTTATTACTATTTTATTTTCAGGGGAAGCTAATAATATTGTTGGTTATATATGCGTACAAATGGCAGATGACATTTCAAATGCAATGAAATAAACAAAAGATATGAAATGATATGAAAAATATTTTAGCTTTACTGTTTATTAGAGTATAATAAAATGTACATGATGTTTCAACAAATTACAAGTTATTTTAGTATTTTTTTATGAAATTGACCTCTCAATCTATGTCAACTCACAACTTAATGGCATTTATTATTATTATTATTATTTTTATGTTATTACTTTTCCTGTATTAAGGCAGTTAGCCAGACTGTAATAACTCTAATTGAAAAAAGAAACGAGGGTTATTGTCATTATTTCACGTTTTCCTCGTAGAGACGTCGGGATTCGCTTCTGTTTGGTTTGTTTGGTATATGGTGTTGGGTGTGTGGCATGGTTTGGAAGAATGTGATGTACACGCGTAACGGGCGCGTGAGTGCTGGAGCTGGTGCGTTGTGGATGATAAGGCTCTCTTTTGTTAGCTTTTTGTAAAGGAGATGGCTTGTGTGGGAGAAAATCTCCCGGGCGCAGCAGGGGCTGAGGATCTTCGGTTCGGTCGATTGGTGATCAATCCAGCGAGTTCGCGCCACTCCTAAGGTCCGCTGTCCAATAAAGGGTCCGTGGGCTTTAGCCCTTGGGTCCATGAGCCCGACACCTTCCATGGAGGTTTGTGATGCGCAAGGACAAACTAGTTGTGTAAAATTAGACTTGGCATGTGGTTGTTTTATAATTGATTAAGTTTCTGGATATGTATTTTGGGCCACAAACAGTCTTTGTGGATCAAAATAATGTCATTAGAGAGGAGAGACTCTTGGTGTGAGTGGAGTGGAAGGAAGGATGCTATCTTGAGGCACAAAAAATATGTTAAAAATCCTGTGACGCCACCCCACACCACTCCCTTGTCACGCCCTCAACCTTAAATTTCGAGCGAGTGACTTGAACATCCAGAGAGACCCCACATCCCTGATTGCAACCTCCGACGGCCATGATTCATCCCCCTCCGAATTTTTAGACCCATGATGGGGAGCTGACTGAGGAGAATACGGGCCAGCGTCTCGCGGTGCTGGATTAGACTGGAGTTCCGGTGATGCTTTACTCCGGCAAGGTCCTGCGCATTTTGCACATGGTTAAAAGGCTGAAGCGAGACTGTGACATTTACACATCGATGATCAAGTCAGTCAACAATGACACGAGAGGTACTTAAAGTACAAGTTGAATCTATTTATATGTTATTAAAGAATAGTGAAATTTAATAATGACGTGATAAATAATAATTGAAGTTAATCAAATGGATTCGAAGATAACAGGTCCAGTAGTCAATCCTGGCTTCCTTATTAACCCACATGATTAATCAAACTCTAACTTCACAACCCGCAGCATTATCCCCTTGTGCCAATCATTACCGACGGTTGGTGCTCAGCGGCTTCAGCCAAACATAGCCTGTCAATAGAGGAGGAACAAACCCTATGGGCCTCTTCAATGAATCCAATTTATAAATTGGGTATAGGCTTCTTTTTCAGAGCTTATTGGGTCAAGCTGGATCCAACGTAGATGTACCTTTGACAGACCCTCTTGGATCCAACAGAAACGGTTTAGCCGTTAGGATTTGCCCGCCAAAAGCAACTTCCCCACGGGGGTTTGCCCAGTGAAATGCTTGCTCGTGTCCATTCCTCCCTCTAAATAGTGTCCTTCCAACGGCAATCCCTCTGTCCATCAACTTACTCACTCACTCACATTCTCTTCACTTAATCAATTTTTCCCAACGATTTACACAGAGAGAGTGAGAGAGTGAGAGATAATTGAGTTTGCTTGAATGGAAGATTTAGTGCTTCTTGTTGTAGACGGCAATATGGAGAATGCCTCTGAGATCATGGCGTTCCCCAGAACATCGTCACTGCCGCCGCCGCCGCAGCCCACAACAACAAGATCGTTGTTGTGCAGGAGGCTGCTTTTGATGACTCCTTTTCCAAAGCTCCTGCTCCTTGTACTGCTACTGATCCCACTCAAACCAAGAAGAAGAAGAAGAAGAAGAAGAAGATGAAGATGAAGATGATGATGCAGAAGAAGAAGAATCTCATTCAAGTCTCCAACACCAAGAAACCCTTCGTCTTCTATCTCAATCTTGACAAGGTATATTTTCCGTATGCATATGGGTTTTTTCTTCATCTGCTTCTTATTCTGGATGTTCCGGGTGTTTTTCTGCTTTCTTACGTTTGCTCTTTGTGCGGTTTCAGACTTCTTTTCTTCTGGGTTTTCTTTCTGGGTTTTTAGAGGCTTTGAAAGTTCTTTTTTTTTTTTTCAATTTCTTCCCTGTCATTTCTGGTTCATATAGAAAAGGTGCTTCCTTTCTCTGTTTTGTTCGCACTTTTATTTTTGCTACAATGAATTTTGTCCCTGTTTTCCTAATCTCTTCTGAGGTAATTATAGGCCCAAGATGCCATCTTTTTGTACTGTTGATTGTACTTTCACTGAAAGTCATTGCTACAAATCTGCTGGGTATCCATAGAAGAAAAATTGACAGAAATACATTAGCGTTTGGTCTCTTGGATGTTCTTTGCTGTCCTTTAACAAGAACGAGAGATCGCATGTTGTTGGGATATGTATAGAGCCTTTGATAAGATGCATCTTTCTGCTGCAAAAACAATTCACTTTTGATGGTCATTTTGTTTAAATTAGTTGATCTATATTCCAGAAGTACATTAGGCAGTAAAATGGTGTGGAGCTCAACGGCCTTCGAATGGGTACTAGTTCTCAAATCTTTGTTCTTCTTCCTTTGCTTATAATTTCTGCCCCATTTCCCTTCTTGAGTGGATTTGAATCTGATTGGACCCTATTTTTTTTATTTTTAATAAACTTAACAACCCCAAGAATCTGAATTACGGTGCTGTTAAGAGTTTGCTCTTTGTGATTCTTCCAAAATATGGTTGCAGCTGCAGAACCATTTTTATCCTTTTACTGAAGTTGCTTGCCCCAGAAAAATTTGATACTTGCATTTAGACCTCAATTCATGGAGCTTTTTTCTCATAATAGTTTACACTGCATATACCCCACAGAGATTTTTTTTTTTTTTTTTATGTTTTATTTTTATTTTCCTTCATCTTGATACTGCAACATCCTCTATTACTTTATAACTGAATTTGCAGTTTCTACTTCACAAGGTTGCAGTTACAGAAACATTTTAAAACCTCCAATGCTGTTGGTTAATCCGGAAAAACTTGGTAGTTCATGGAGCTTGTTTCTCATTATAGATTTATGCTTCATACCCTAACATATATTGTTATTAGAAACAAACTGTACCTTTTAAGATCCACCAGTAGCATTTTACGTGAAATCCAAAAGCTAACTGTCTGAAGAATAATGGGTGATATAAAAGTTTCTTGAGCCTATTAGACCAAATTGGGCCTTTCCAATATGGTTACATTTGTTTGCAGTGACACACTGCAAAGAGTATTTTGATACTTTAAAACAGGTCTAGACTCGATGGTTTCAGATTTTTTGCTCGATCAGCGATTGACCTATGCATTTTCCTATGATAATTGCGTGTTGAATATTGCAAACGAAAGTTTGGATGCCAATGGGCTATCGTCGAGGGCACCTCATATAGTCACTTTTAGAAGGGCTTTTGTCTCTTCCTCTGCATTACCGTGACATTTCCCTTCATATCTGCTGATTATATGTTTATGCCATCCAGCTATTCCTACTATTACCACAATTTCTGAGATTCTGAAGCGCAGGGGTCTGGCAGTGGAGGAGAGTAAGGACCCACATCCTTCTTCATGCCAATCATACTAAATATGCTCTTATGCTTTCTGCTAATTAATGGAATGAATTATGCTTTGGGAAATTGCAACAGATGTGAAGACCTCCACGGTTGATTCAAAGGGTACAGACAAAGGCCACATAATTCAGAAGGCTAAGGTTGGTTCCCTGGCCGAATTTTTCCCTTATTTTGTTTGTGCAATGCAATGTGCATTTTTCAACAGCAATAAGATTTTGTTGCTCATGATACTCACCTAACTCTCTCCGCACCTTGATTGTAGATTGAGATTGTGTTGGCGAGGTCTGACAACATCAGCAATACCACTGTTACAGCTACAACAAATAAGAGTATTGATTCAACTGCAAAGAAGGCAATACACAGTTTCATCACGTTTGCCACTCATCTTAAATTGTCTCCTAAAGTCTTCGCTTGTAAGATGAAATGCCTTCCAGTCTTGAAACTCTTCGGTTTTTTATTTTTCTTTGGATGAATCATTTGACATAAATATATTAATGAGCACAACAATTACAGCAAAGGAACAGCCCAAAAAGCCTCAATAACAGAGAAGAGTACATCAAATTCAAATTCACATTCAAGCTATGAAATCAGATCCCTTGGAGACGACTGGGTTTGCTGCCCTATTAATATGCGTGCACATTCAAGCTGTTACTAAAAGTATAGACATTCATTTCCAAGTCCCTGGTTCAAATTTGTAGGACAGAGATGTACAATTTATGAAATTAGGGAAATTATGACCCAACCAATCTAAAAATTTAATTATTTTTTTATATAAATACAACAATTCAATCAATCTTCCGTTGAAGGAGCAAACTAGACGATCAAACAAGAAAGCTGATAACAAACCTGTGAGGATTTAGGAAAATGCCTAATTGAAAGCAAAACTTTCATCCAATGTTATTCGCAAACAAGTGGAAACTTGTAGAAGTTGAAAATACTTAGTCCAGCTGCTTAGTCCAGTCAAAAGGTTCCCAATCTTGTGCAAAACTGGCTACCGCCTGCCTTTGTACCTCTACAGACTCGTGCCGTCGATGACGGTACATGTCTTCCTCTGGCAAACGCAACATTCCTCTTATTACATTGAGGCCAAGGCTCCTTTTAAACTGTTTCTCGTCATCAATCACATGGACAAACCCACTGTTTAAACCAAATTCAACATGAAAGTAAGGGAAGTCCTTGGGAATTGAACCACGCAGGCCCTTCTCACTTGTATCAATGAGCTTCTTTGCATTATGTTGGCTCCATTCATCTTCAGCTTCATCAATAGCCTGAAACAAACATTGTCAGAAACCTATATGCGGAGAAAAAACTAACAAAAATACTTGAAAATCACCTAGATGCAAGCACATTGGTAAATTAAATAAACTGGAAAGGAAATACGCCAGACATTCTGTTGAATGCAAGGAAGTAAAGAGCACCATATCTTTAACATACTTTTAAATGCAAGGAAGAAAAGATCAACACAATCTTTTACAAAGACCACCTATTTAACGTCACCACAAGATATTCTTCATCACACTTTTTCCTGGATGTTACAGGAATGAGTATAGCCAATAGCCAGGCAACTCATTTGTAAAACAATAAAATTTGTACTTTACATTACACATTGTCTAGTTCTTTTTCTTGCCAAGCATCTTGTTATTTTCATCAGGGAAAAGTGGAAGGGTCTGGATAATGCAAACTATTTCCAGAAACCAAATTTCAAGAGTACATTTTTTCAGCTTTCCTTCTTTAGTTCTATTTTTCCCTTTTTCCTTTTTTTTTTCCCTTTTTCCATTTCCATGCAGTTGACAATATTATCACAAACAAACAAGGAAGCAAGATTTATTGCATCAAAAAAGAAAATACAAAAAAAAGCTAACCTTTTTAAAATATAAAGGGGCCTGTTTGGCAACTTTTTGTGGCAGGGGAATGCACTCGATTAAGCAATGGTGACGTTGCTGTGCCAAACCCATGACTGTTTCAAGAAATATTAATTCCTTCTCTTGCTTAGCAAACATCATTATAAGACATTTTTTGAAATTCCGAATTTCCCCCCACACATTATTGTCAACAGTCCTTGTTGCTGACTCATGCTGCAAAGGCAAAACATTGACTATTGGAATGAATATTCAGATGAGGTAATGACCGCCTTTTCACGTTATAAGAGTATATTGCTGTAGTAAAATATCTTACAACAAGCTCATCATATAACTTTATGTTTGCTCCAAATGCATCACATAATCTATGTCCTGTAATGATCCCCTCTAGAGTAGATGTGGAATTTTATTTGAAGTGATAACTCTTAGTGTGATATGGATCAAGAAATAAGACCATTTTCACATTATAAATCATGAATTTGCAACTGCATCCAAACTTTTGCAATGCTATTTTAAATAAAAGATAGAAGTTGAACCATAAGAACCATGACTGATAGGAAATCTAGTCTATTCAGATGACTAAAGAAAGATTACCTGCATTGTTAGGATGAGGCAATGACCAGGTACAACAGACTGCCTCTGTGGCAACATTAAGTATGTGAAGTTTGCTATTGACAAAACAAGATGTTTTGGCCGATTTGGATTCTCAAAGCAAAAAAGGCAACGCTCCTGCTGAGTCAAGATGCGCTTTGCAAGATTTGTCTTCTCAGTAACATTATGATCACCTCCTCCCCTTTTTTTCTTAGACTTTCGGCCCGGGGCGTCTTCAAAGTCATATTCATCATCTGCCTGGCCTGATAAACTATATTGTTTATTCTGAATTATTTTTTGAGCAAGATACCTATCAGCATCTTCCTCCTTTCTTCGAGCAGAAATATCTTTAACATGTCTAGAAAGATGAAAAGAGGAAGTAAGTGTAACAGTAGTAGCCACTTATTGCACATTCTCAACATACTGTAGTTTTGAACAGGGGAAGATAGTATTCTTGAAATAGTAAATGAAACTAAGAGAAGTATTATCCTATCACCATTATTATGGGCCAAATAAACTGAAACAACATAAGAAAAAGGGAAAAAAAATACATGCGAAGCAAAATTACCTGACCATGCTTCCAACTCTTTGATGTCTGATTGGGTATTGTGAATTTTCGTCACCTTGCCTCACCTTGATGTTTTCATCTTCTTGCTGACAAAATAAAGCAAAACAAACAGTTCGGACAAATCATTCAAACAAGTGCACTTATAGATTGAATTAGTAAGAAAACAATCTTGTAAGATTATGTTGGCTCCTCCATGCACACTCCAAGAAGGCACTTATTTCCAAGCTGAATGAGTATAAGTCTCATGCGGGTCAATGAAACTCAGAGGTTTAAGTCACCAGCATAATTATCATCTCCAAACTTTAGTTTAAATGACAAAATAGACACTGGAAAAAAAAAAATGCATTGCTTCACTTAAAAAATAATGAAAAGATTTTTCCTGCCTCAAATGCTCAATTTAAACTCCAGAGTTTGCAAAATGGAAGAGAGACAATTCATAGAGGGAGCTTACAGAAAGGTGAGGAAAAATGATGACAAGGAGTTTAGGTTTTAGTGGTAGAACTTAATACTTCATACAATTTCAGGAATCCCCTTTAGCCTCCTTAGATTTCTTTATAATCCAGTCAGAATAGAAGGAAAAATCAACAAATGGTGTAACAGCAAACCCAAATACATAAAACTCCCTTTCCACCTACAGAAGAAATAGACAAACCCAAGGGTATAGCAAGAAATAGAGAAAATCCAAGAATATGGGAAAAAAAAAAAGGGAAAAGTAATTGCAATGTAACCTTGGAGTCTTTCTCTCAACCACAAAATCAGTTCCTAAATTCATTATGCACACACTCAAAGCATTTATTCTGAATCTTCTTTCACCTCCTTAGGAATTGACCAAATTAAATACAATTTCATCTAACACTTAAATTTTGCTAAGATACAGTGAGAAAGGAGTGTACATGTAAGTGAAAACATCCTCTTACCATCAGTTTATCTGCTTCTTGGTGCTTTCCTTTTATACGAAGCTGCAAAGCTTTAGCTGCCAACTGGTTTGCACTCAATACTTCTTTTACTGCACTGTCATCACTAGGCTTACCAATGTCATAGGAATCCATATTCGAGTCCATCTTCCTCTCTTGGTTTGCATCAAAACCAACAGAACCACTGAAATCATCATTCCGCTGACCAAGAACTTTATTGATAAAGCTTCCATCATTAGCAAACTTATTTAAGCTCGATGCCGCAGCAGAAATAAGACTTGCATCCTCAGTGGACATTTTTTGACTTTTCTGTTTGCCCCATGACAAAGAATCATGCACTTTAGGGGCTCTCATGTCAGGATGGCGGACTGACACATCCTTCAAGTAGCCTCGATCAGTGCCCTAAAAATAAAAGCCAAAATACACCAGGAAAAACTGTAATATCTGTACACAGGTACTATATTCAGAAGAAGCAGAAGTCTTGATTATAAGTCGAGTACCTGTTCTGTATCTATGCCATTTTGGTTGTCTGCAAGTTTTTGCCTTTCCATATATAGCCCCCTCCTCCTATTGTTTATTGCATGCAAATGCGCACGAGATGAAGCAGCTTTGCCAGATGCTACAGTTACTGCCAATTGACCAAGAGAACCCCATCTTTCTTCCACAACCTGTAAATTACAGGTATGTCTCAAGACTAACAACCCAAAAGAAGAAACAAAAAGGAGTTGGAGGCAAGCTAGACTAAGGTTTGAAATAAAGAAAAAAGAAAAAAAAAGGAAGCATACATCTTCAAGTTGTCTTCCTTCTCGAACTGCTTGCTCTCGTGCACGCTTCAAGGCCTTCAACCTCCAGCTTGCCCCTCCATCTCCAACAAGGGCAGAAGAAGGAAGTTGCTCCTCACCAGCTCTCTTCTCATCTACATTATCTGGGTAACCACTTCCATTGCCCTTCAAATATGGATTCAATTCCTTGGGATTAACCCTTTCCACCTAGTGGACAAAGAAAATAATTAATTGCTTGGAACTATAAATAATCAACAAGCTCACAGGTTCCATCCAAATCAGAAATGCATACCATATGCACAACCATAAACAGAAAAATGCTAGTTAATTTGTTGTTTATTCCATCCCCTATTATGCAGGGCTGTCTTTACACAATAAGAGCAATAAACTTGTGCAAAATGACCAATTAGACATTACTTTGGCAGAGGGGCAGGGGGACTAATAGAAGCAAATTGAAATGAATAGAAAGTCTTGGAGTGAAACCAGTAATTGTAGGGTGCTCATTGACTTCATCAACTGCTTACTTCAGATCAATTTCCCGTTATCCAACAACTCGCCAGCCCAAAAGTTTCCCAGAAATTAACAACACCAACAGAATACAATAAAACAGAAGAGATAAAATGATAACAAGACTGCCATGTGACATACACTGCATTGTTACCTCATCATCAGAAGTTTGCTCTGGTTGGACATTGACAGTAACTGCAGGTTTTTTGTCAACCTTGTCGGAAGATCTAAGCATCCAATCTAAGCCCATTTCTTTTCTTGCAATTTCCATATCCTTCATGGAATGAGATTTCCTACCATCATCTACAAACAAAACGAACGCAAATAAGTGGCCATATCAAAACAAATCAACGCCTTTAATCTACCAAATTAGCACACATTGCAACTCAAAAGTCTCTACAAGATACTCACCAGAAAAATCATCGCTAACCTTTTTCTTACCCTTATTCCTTCTGTCTTTTCCTCCTCCTTTCCAACCATCGTCTTCAGAAGAAAGGTCAGCCGAAGAACGATTCTTTCCACCATTTTTCTTATTCTTCTTGCCCCTACTCTTACGCTTACTGCTATATTGGTCATAACTGTCCTCACCCTCACTGCCACTATAGTCTTCCGATGAATGCTCATCAGAAGAGTACCACTTTTTATTTCTGCTAGACCCTTTCTTTATCCTCACTAGATCATCATCGGAAGCACTACTGGTAATACCATCACTACTATCATAACGGGAAGAAGTCTTCCTTTTTGTCTTATGCTTGTCCCTTCCACTTTTACTACTACTACCATTACGCTTCTTTCTTTTCTGTAGGGAAGCAGCATCCTCATCGTCTTCTTGCTCCTGATGCGGGGTAGGAAGGAAATTAGAATTTAAAATGAAATTGCAGAAATGCAAGAAATTGAAACAGGTGGATCCAATTCATTTCAATTCAACGCTTACTTTGTGAAGTTGGTCTCTGGGTATGAATTTGACTCCGGAGAGCATTATCTGATTTCCCAAAAGAAATTAACACAGTGTAATGAATTAGCAAGAATTACAAACAAGAGAACCGTGACGATTATGAATACGAAATTCAGAGATGATTGGGGTTAGGGTTTGTGTTTTTCTTTCTATAAATAAAACCAAAAAGAGAAGAAAGAGGCGAAAAAAAAAAAAAAAAAAAGGATGCAGCTAACAATGGAGAGCGCTAATCTATAGAGCTGGCCGTGCGAGCCCAAACATACTTACTACTAGCGTTTCTCTCCTCCTACGAGCTCAATTGGATTTGGACGCAGTGCAAGGCAATCTTCTACGTACGCCTCTTCTTTTTGTTGTTGGAGTTAGAGCTGCGACGTTGTTGGCGGTTCAGACCAGCCGGTCTGATTTTCTGACGGGTAATTTGGCCAAAAAAAATAAATAAATAAGATGTGAAAGGAAAAGAAAAACTTTATTTAATTTTTATGGGCTGAGATCACTTCACCACTATTTCAGAATTTGCAAAAGAATCATCCCCATCTTCATCCGAGTATTATTAAAATTAAATAATTAAAAAAAAAAACACAATATAATTATATTTATTTTTTTGAACGTTTCAAATACACCGACCCTGATTAATGTTTCCACATTCACCCAAATTTTCTCTTTTTGGGTTAGCTCACTGTCAAAGAAAATTGCAATAAAATTACAAAAATACCATTAAAATGAGCCCGAACAGACGAGATTACCCCCAACCAAGTTCAATGGAGCTGTAGATGTGTTCTCTGACTGGAATGCACCTTCATCTTTCCCTTGCATTGCTTTTTTTTTTTTTTTTTCTTTTTTATCATTCCCTGGTCCATTTTCTCATTCGTCTCTGCAAATTGGATGACAAGATTTTACTACTCGGTTGAAAAAATGCGTGTGAGGTAGGATATTTTTATTGCCCTATGGGACTAGGAATGTTGCGATCGTCACCCATCCACACATCTCTTTGTGCTTACATCGGAAGCAAAACCAAGAGTTTCAAGGTAAAAATAATTTTTTTTTTTTTGATATAATGGTCATTTAGAGTTCCAATTTTATCTATCTTACAAAAATATGTAATAACATTTTTTTTCATACAATTACTTAAAATTATTTAATGAAACCAGTCAATTTGAATAAAAATATACGTTTTCAATCAACTTAAATTAAATAATCAATAATTTCCTCGTAGCATTCTGTTGATATAAATTAAAGAAGTTTGGAAGCCGAAGAGATTATCTCTCTATAACATTAACGCATTAATATTTTGTTTGGGGTATCATAACAAAAATTAAAAATTGATAAATTTTTTTTATCTATTAAGAATTTCATTGGATGGTAAATTTTATATTAAAAAAAAATATATTTTTTTTATTTCATAAACTTTATATTTCTTTTTACAATTTAAACTCAAATCTAGAAGTAAATATTTAAAATTTTAATTATTGAAATATTTGTCTCGAAACATAAACAGGCAATTTTGACCGGACTGGACCCTACCAGGGTCATGTCTGACTTCAGAAGTCCGAAGAGTTTTGGGCCGACTTCATATATCAGGGCCAGACAAATGGCCAGAAAACTAAATGAGGGCAGGCTGGGTCGGCTCAAAAAGAATGCGATTCCCAAGCTGGGCCCGAAAATTTATCTAATCCATTGTGGGTTGGGCTACAAATCCAAGAATAAGTTTGAGATCGAGTTTTTTTTTTTTTTTTTTTTTTAATAATAATAATAATAATAATAAGTTTGCGATAGAGGTGGGGAGTTCAAACTTATCTCCTCTTTTATTATTGCGTAAATTCCTAGAAATTTCACCCTATTATGAGCTAAAGAATCCTCGAATGTGATACTGGAGACCCACGATTCCGATTGTTTAACTTCCATTTTTGGTATTTTTGATTCTCTTCCATTTATAAAAATTTAAAGCTCTATCTTAGGAATATCAAGCTTTAATATTGAAAAACACAAAAGAAAAAGTAGAAAAAAAGAAAAAAACAAAAGATAAAAAGATACTTAACTAGCCTTATAAGCAACAAAAATTGTTGGGACTTCTCGTTTTGTAGGGAGTAGGAATCGGGGCAGTCCGGAACTCAAAAATTTTCCAAGAGCAGACTCATGTCCAATTGTTCGTGGATATGAAAGTTCATTAGTCATGTTTTTGACCGGTGGTGAAGGGTAAAAAGTACACGCATTAGTCATAAACACTGTTTTGTGACTATATATTCAGGGCAAAGGTTGACGACTTGAAGCCATCCGGTGGACAATTAAAACAAGTATGGATTTTGTATTGAATCAATATTTCATTTCCCAATTAAGATTTATATTCATGTCTTTGTCGAACTTATCAACAAAGCTACTCAGCTGCCAGAAATCAATCAAAATTGCCCTTGTTTTCTTTAGTTCCTTTCAACAATTCGGGCAATTGCATTAATTAATCTTCATCTATTTCTGATCAATACTTATGATCAATAGGAGTGGACGATGACAACGCATGCCCGCATTCGATTCCTGCGGGATGGGCGTGAAAATTGCCCAAGGAACGGATGATCCAAAATCCAACCTGACCATATCTTTTCACGTCTGTCTCCGAGGACTCGGAAAATTCTCCAGTGTACAATGCTCATCGTTTCCCCTCGGGAAGAAAAGGGGAAAAAGGAAAAGTCTACACACACCACTACACAGTCTAATTAGCAATTTCCTTATTCTTATCTTCCACCTCTTTGGTCGTTCAATTGAGTGAACTTCAATCTTCAAAGAACAATCTGGTCTGTAGGCTTATCTTTGCGTCCGCGTTGTACTTTAGCTCCACTTATTTGATGGGCGTAGCAAACAAATTTGTGGTTAATTAAGATTAAATGAGTTAATGCCCAGCTTACTAACATTCATTATGAGGATTCGGTAAATGACAAAGTGTTGATACAAACTAATCATATTTCAAGATCAATTTAGAGTGATAAAAATTAATTTCACTTGAACAAATTGACTTAATTTAATGCAAAATAATTAAAATATATATATATATATATATATATTATACATAAGTTAAAATTCTTGCAATACAAAATTTAATAAATCTAAAATTTAAATAATTTTAATTTAAATTTGGAAGATATGAAGCCTATAATATATAAGAAATTTATATACTCAGAATACCGGGAAGAATCTAGAGACTCGAATAGCTTAATCGAATTTGCCCTGATTGGCTCGTTTGCTGCCTCTAAATGCATTGTACCAACCTAACTAATATTAATATGTTTTGAGCGAAGTCCAAGGCCAAAACAACAGATGAAGGAATCCACGTACGTAGGTGCTCTGGACAGTACATACAACCCGTCTCGTATTTATTGTACTTGGACATTCCACGTCAGAATTCCACCTGAGTCAAGTCTCGTGCCGTTGATCCGAACGCCTTGGCAATTCACCCGTCTACTAGACTTTGAAGAAATTAGAGGAATGAAATAGAACAAATCAAACTTTGCTTCCTTTCGAAGTTCCAGTCATCAGACGCAGAGGTATTTTATAGATGCCTTGTGCGTCTGCCACTTAATCCATCGTCAATACCCTTTCCTCCTTCCTTTGCAATTTGCCATTGGCAACATGAGTATGAGGAACCCAAAATATGAATAATACTAATGCAGGAAATCCCATTATTATTAAGATGTCCCGCATTATCATGATTACTTTTTTTTTTTTTTTATTTGCTTGATTTTGGCGACTTCAATTAATCCGATTGCAGCTAGGAGGACATTAAATGGAAGCCCTCGTTTAGTGGTTGTGTCACATGTCGAAGGACCCGTGACACCTTTAGCTTCCTTTGACCGTACTTACATTCCAACAAATAAGGGTGGACATTGTTGAATACTCGCTTCACTGATAAGCTCTTGCTATTTGACGTTCTGTTCTGGCAAACAAGTTGCTACACAAGGCTTATTAATCTGTGATTAGTTCCTGTTTTTTTTAATAGTTTGTAATCTGTGATTAGTTGTACGTAAAGTAAATAGATCAACGTTTCAATATTGGTTAGAAGAGATTAAATTTTCGATATTGGTTAACTCATGCAAATTAAGCACGCACAAGCTGTATATATATATATATGATTCGGAGAAAACAGTCAAAGAGGTTGTGGTTACCGGTTCACCTAGAAATTCCCATGTAAGTGCGTGTTTGACCATTTTGTGTTCTGTTGATATACGTGCTTCCTCAAAGTCAATCACCATTTTACACGGACACGTATATGAGCAGTTATCTAATTAAATTTGAAAATATTCTCAAGTAAATATGGTGGATTAGCGCAGTCATGCACTATAAGAAAACAAAACTGTTTTATTTTTGTTAAAAGATTGATACCCGAATTTTTTTTTTTTCCTTTTTTTTTTTTTTTTTTTTGGAGTAATATAAGCAGTTACTGCTTACGTCAGTGCAGGCGGATTTCACAATGTTTCTCTCTTGCCATTCGTTAACTTGATTTGTAGAATATAGAATACAGAGACTAGAGCACGACTATTGTGATGCTTAGGGGCAAAAAAAAAAAAAAAAAAAAAAAAAAAAAAAAAGTAAAAAGGAACCCAAATTATAAATGGTTGAGCACCCAGTTATTTTCCAGGGTAACTTGCCGGCCGGTTAAGCGATAGCTATTGGCAGACAATAGCATGGACATGATGCTATGTTATTGGATAACTACGAATGTTTCTAGTTGAAATTAGTCTATTCCCACTTCTTCAGGATTGGAACTTTCATATGCCAAATGCACTAGCCGCAAACATTCAAGAAAAGTCCAATGTAATATTGTATTGAAATCCCGATTGCCAAGAAAGATTACGGCCTTCATCACTTAAAAATACTATAACTGTAAGGACGACAACGTTTTAACATCACTGGTTTGGTTTTCAAGTTTTGACTTAATTGATCTGGTCAGATAAAAATTGCCTTAAATCAAGTCACGGCAGGCTTCCCACATTTTGTTCTCTTCTAATTGTTTTTCTTTAGGGGTGAAAACGACGCCGCGCTAACGGGCTTGATTCGCGAGTCAATTGCTAAACATTTACCCCCAAAACATGAGATCACTTGTTTCCACATCCATATGTTGAGTTAATCACGCAATTAACTTTGTACATTTGACTGCGTTAAAGTATCGAGTGTTGAGTTCAGACTAACATCTCCAGCTGGAAAAGAGAAGAATAAGCAAGCAACAGACCCATAACTCATTATTTTAAGGTTTTAGGTAAAATGCGGTGCAAAAGGTCCAACAAGTTGTTGCTTGTTCCGGTTGCTCTCTTGGCTTGGGTTCCCTGCAGATACAAGCGTACTTTTTCTTAGTCAGCGCCCACTAGAGCAGCTTCAAAGAAGAACCAGTGGATGGCACACAGACACATTAATCAGGCCATAATCCCTGTCAGGATTGATATGGCAAACTGCAGTAATAGTTCTTCCTTGTAATTCTTTTATGTCCAGAATTCAAGAAATGAGAAGGAATTAAACATCTTTTTTGTGGAAAGTTTCCTAAACTTTTCTGGGAATTTACGTTTCAATTGGTGAAAGATATGACCGGTCTCAATGCCAAAAGGTAATATTGATTTGTGAATCCATATTCAATGTAGCCAGAGAACATTTCTTTGTGGAAAGATTTACAGAAGTTCTCTTTGGTACAAAACGAATATTAGCAAAAAGCTTCAAAATAACTGTATAAATTGAACACACAATTACAAAAGACGAGAGAAACTAACAAGGGTATAATAGAATAAATGTTTCAAGATCTGTAATTCGGACTGAATCATCGTCATCATCCGATCAAATTCGACTTGAGATGTGAGCTTTCATTTTAATTAATTTCTGAACCAAAATCATTTGAGCCTGCAAAAGAGCATTATTTTGGATTGGTAGCCACACCAAATTGGACCATTGGATGAGGATAAGCACTAGCACGAGGCAAAGCATCACCAGCGTAGTTCATTTCCTTAAAAAGTGAACAGCTTGAGCCGCCGCCGCCGGGTATGTAGGTGCACCCTGAACCCTTGGAAGGAGGAACAGGACCTCTGTCAAGAGACTCAAATGGAAGCTGATGACCTTTGTACCACTCTGCTGGTAACGTCCTGCTAGCTTTGCATGGATGGAAATGTAAAGAAAGCAGCAAAATTGCTGCCATAAAAATGTTGAGAAACCTCATTTTGTTTTTTTTTTAATCAATGTCAAGATAAACAATGAATAGCTGGGGGATCAGGGGTTGGGGTATTTATACTGTTGAAGTCTTTGAAAGGTTAGGTAACTATTTTACTAGTGGAAAGATTATGACTTTGACCACTGCGTTTTTCTTTTCTTCTCTTTTCTTTTTTTTTTTTTGTTTCCCTTGCGTATTGGATGGGTAATATGCCGAAAAGGAGGCTTGAATACAAAGTATTTCTCTTTCCTTCCATCTTATATAAAGAATTTACAGCGCAACGGTGCTCTTTGGTTGGTTTTTGGATTAAGGATATTCATGTTGTCTTTGAATAAGAATAAAACAGATTTGAATTGTTCCTTACAACCCAAGTTTCGGGTGTGGTAGTTCTTTGGGAGGGAAGCTTCATGAGACTGCACTCAGCCGTGGACTTTCGAATTTTTGTATGCTAAACGGTCGATCGGAAGGTGATTTTCTCATTTCACGTTGACACCCTCATCCATGGTGAAGGAATTACAACAGATGAATTAATCTAGACAATTCAGTCATAATTCCAAGTCTACTTAAAACCTACTACACGAAATATTTTCCCGATAATTGTTTTAAATTATTTCTAAATTAAGGCTTACTCCCTCTTTCTCTCTCTCTCTCTCTCTTTTAAAGCCTCACAGTGAGCAACCTGACTGATAGTGCTGATACATGGTTAATGCTAACCCCTCGGCGGAACTACAAGTCCAAGGATTTCAGTCAATCCTTAGAATAACAGGCCCAGATGACAGTAAGTCCCCTTTCTGTTCATTTGAGTTTCCAACCATTCAACAGACCCCGAGAAAGCAGTAGCAAATTACGCCCAATAAAATGACAATCGACTACAGGAGCTGGGGGCATATAAAGGGAGAAACACTCTTTACAAAATGGTTTCTTATGAAAAAGATCACAACCTCACTCCAATTCCAAGCTTTTGCAGCAATTCCCTCATACATTATTACAACGGATACTAACCTACTAATCTGCAGGTAAATTCCATCCTAGAGATTTCCTTCAATGCCCATTTGAAGGCTGAAATACCGTGTAGCCATTGACACCACATGCCATATTTGAGTACTCTGGATTGAAATACGGCGAGTTTTCACTCTCTGCATTCCTCATGCCTACTAAAGCAATATCTGAACGGGCCATTTGCCACTGGTTTTGAATCAATCCCTCAATCTGCCCATTTGCATAAGGTAGTGGACTAGCTTGGGGAACAAACTCCCTCAGCGTATTAAAATTGGTGCTGGAAGAGCTGTAACCACGTTGAAAATCATTATCATGATAACTGTGAGTACGCTCAAACCTGCATGAGCTACTGGTTGAGGGAACCAAGTTACTTGACATGCCTAACTCACATGAAAAAGAAAGCTGTCGATTTAGGAGACGTGGTCCATCACTTAGAGATCGAAAACCTCTGCTTGATCCAGCTCCTGCCACAATAGCATGCTCATCTTCAAGCAAGTCATTGATGATATCAAGATGTGGGAACTCATCTATCACTATACCCTGGGTCTGACGGCCAGATGTGCAGGCTGGGAACTCAGTGGGATAATGCTCCTGAGATCCACCATGTACTGCTGGCTGGTTCAAGTCAAGGCTTCTACTAATTTCCCCTTGAGAACTCTCAATCCACTGGGATCCACCTTGTAGGGCATCCCGGTTTACTAAGCCAAAAGGAAACCCTGATTGGACAGACTTTGAATCAGTCCCTTCAGAGCTATGGGGTAAGAACATCCTTGCAGGTGTCGTTGAAGATGGCTGGATGGATGCTGGCGAAAGGTTTATGGCTGAAGTTGGAGGGCTCGTATGAGTGATGCCAGCCGAACTTGAACCAACAGAGCTACCTATTATGGCATTTCGATAAGACTGGGGAACATAACTATGAGTTGCCAGTGAAGGGTCAGGGCCAAGCCGGCCAGCTGCACTGACTGAACGAGCAAGCAATGGGGGGGTTTGAACCATGGAAAGAGCCGAAGCAGTTGGCCTGGGACCTGGCATTATAGGAGCACTAGAGGGTCTTGACATCACAGGCACTTGCTGCAGCATTTGTTTGTCAGACAGTTTTGGAGTTGAGCCATTATAGGCATCAGGTTTCACCACAATTGTATTTTGGGAGGAGGTAATCATAGTTGCTACTTTATCATGCTGCTGTGGCCAATTTGATGATGCTTTCTTAACTTGGACATGATCAACAGCACCTGAATTCTTGTTTTCAGACTTCAATTGAACAGTGGATGGAATTTCAAGACTCCTGGGAGCACTTCTTGGAGAGGATAGCACAGCTGTTGTCTTTTCATTCACATGTCTCTCTGCATCAACCAGATCTTTGGTGCTCAGCTTCTTTTGCAGTAAAACAACTTCTCGTTCCTGGCTCATCAACAAAAGAATGCTTGTTAAGGCATAGCCCAGAAAAAAGAAAAGGGGGGAGAGAGAGAGAATATACATAAAAGTAATGTGGCACCCTGAATTTAAAAGAAAAAGTGAGGTAAATGAACCTTCAAGAGTTCGCTTATAGATTTGGTGTGCTAAAATGCAAGTGGATTCTTTGCAAAGAGTTAGACTCACTCCATTGTGTTCCAAGAGGATTCTTGCCCCCACAAAGAAGACATGAATGAAGCACGAGTAGATCAAATGACTTTGCTAGGTGTCACAGACAAGTAATGACTTAAACTACCTAGAAGGGGTTAAAACTAGGATCTTAATGTTGGATGGACCAGAGATGAAGACTATTAAGAAAATTATTTGAGACCAGTGGGACCACCATGAAAAATTATTTAAATTGGTTGAGGGACATCCTTTGTTTCTTTTGAAAATTGTGAAAGTTTTGTGAAAAAAAGTGAGAATCTGCAAGCTTTCCTTGAAACCCTTAGGTACCAAAAAGGAGAAAGCTGATAAGAAGACAGACATCCAAAAAGAACCAAGCTTATCAAACAGTTATATGCCACACAAGCTTAGGTGCTGTAAACAAGTAAACACGTGCAATCAAACACAAAGGATGTAGCAATTTCACCTTCTTAGCTACACGCTGATCATGTGAGGCTATAACAACAGCCTCTGACTCACATACAACAGTGTTGATATTCCCAATAACACTGGTGTGATCTCCTGCATCTGCTGCAGACCTAGAAGTGGGATTTTCTATTTCACTTGCCCCACCTCCATTGCTTGCTGCCTTACCTTTCTGATTCTTGCATCTACACATATGGAGTGCACAACAAAGTACATATTACAGTCCAGTATACAGAAAGGCTGTGTAGCTAATCTGTTTACCACATTACCTGTTATGCAATTTTTCATATAAGTGGTTGGAATTAGAGCTCTCCTTATAGGGGCCATTTGTTACTACTGAAGGAACTGAATCTGTAGAGCATGTTGAGGAACTGTCAATCATTGCTGATGCACCCCTTTTGTCAGACATTCCATTTGGTATGGATGACAATCCACTAACCTCACAACCACTGGCTTCTGTTGGAGGATGAACTTCTGAGGTATCAGTATCCCAATTGACAGGACTTGCATCTCGGTCTTCAGAATCAGGCTGGATTACTTCAGCAACACCATCTACAGAATCAGACACATCAGATGCATCTTCCAAAATATCAGGCTTTTCCATCACAGGCAGCAATTCCTCTGCAACAGAGTCCTCTTTCTCAATATTCAGATTTTGCACTTGATGTTTCTCCAGTAATGTTGTACCAGACTTTTCCTCCCGTCCTTTATCCTTCCCTTTCCTATTGTTTCGTTTCTGTTTGGTCTGTAGATTAAAAGAATTATCATTGTACAGGCAAAGTTACACATACCATTACTATACTCTGAAATAAAACTTCAAATCCAATCCAGCTCACAAAGCAACACCCCTCCCCTGATGCAAAAATTTTACCATTTGTTCCATACCATATATTAGACAAGGTCAATTATGTGGGTTAATATTTTTGCATTGAAAAATAAGATTACCATTAAGCAATAAAACAAGAAACACCAAAAGAAATTTCAAATTGCTTCAAGAGGTCAATGGTCAGAAATCAAAATTCCTCTATAATTTTCCCACACCTGGTTTAACAAAAATTCATTCCTCTTAAATTTTATCACACCTGCTTCTTCTTTGAATTTTCTTTTTCAAAGTAAATTTCTCATAAAAAGAAGGGAAGAAAAGAAGACATCGTGCCTGTTTTTTCTTTGATTTTTTTTCCTTTTCTCTTGTGCCACGTTTAGACTTCTGCTCACTTTCAGCCAGCCCTGCAGCCTCTTCTTCACGGATCAGCTCCTCTTGCCTTTTCAAAGCAACAGCTTCCTGGTAGGCAACCTCAATTTTGTGGCTACATGTAAAAGAGAGATAAAATTTAGGGCATTTATAGCTTTAAAAGGATAAGGAATTTATAATCTTTTAACATAAAGAAGATAAAGTTTGCAATGAAAGATCATCCATAAACAAAAATAAAGGGACTCAGTGTCCAAAAGAGAAAAGAAAAACCACCACAAAAATCAGGTCAATAGGATTCAAGATATAATCTAAGTTAGATAAGGGATTGGGGATTAAAATGCCGAGTCTTGCCCTTGTACTAGAAAGTTCCAAAGAGGATCTACAGAAGCATGAATGTAGAAGACATTTCAACTCAAGAAATCATGATATCAGAAAAGGAGTACAAATTCACTAGTCCAATTCATGCAGGCAAGTCCCCAGCTGTCAAAAAACAGGAGTCTCCAAAGAATCTGACAGGTGAAAGGAAAAATTGAAGTAGCTTCACTATGATTCCATTAAATGTTTAAAGCTACAAGGTTAAAGGTTTGCTCAAGTGAGAATTTTGACGCAGTATTTAGAATATCTAGTTAGATATCAACATATTACTTGAAAATATGTGAGAGGATAAATATTTCCACCGTCCTACGACCCAATTCTGTAAGACGCCTCTCATCATGCTCAATGGAATCCTTGTTAAAGTCTTCTCCAGAATTACCTTCCTGCACAGTAAATGTAACAAGTTACTTGAGACATGGTGTGGCAAGCTAGTTAATCAAAACCATATGCTATATTTTTTTCCACTTATTTTGCAACCAAGACCTATTCAAGAGAGAAGATGGCGCAAACCAAGTACAATCATTTACAAAAGAGAAAATCAACAAATATCTCATATCCCTGGCAATAAGAACATATGAGTAAAATGCCCACTAAATTGATAAGAGTTCAAACAGAGATACATTTTTCTTGTCCCTCTGAAGTCATTCTGTTTCACTCCCCAGATGCCAACCAAAAGAAGAAACAGTATATCCTGCCAAGACAATAATATATTGACAGAGTCCCCATTGATCATACAGTATATGTAGATACACATTGAGTTTACTAGCCCATATAAAATCAAAGTATAACTATATTGAAATTTTTTCAATATATGTAGGCAAAGCACTCCAACATAAACATAACAAGCAAATAAACAAGTAGATAAAAGTAAAGAAACAGAAACTACCTCAATTAATGGACTAAAATCTATTGCAAAATGTGCAGTATAACGGAATTGCATTCAGCAACCTAACCTACCTTTGTACGATTCTGAGGGCCCTTCTCATCTTTTGGAGGCAATGGTTCCATAGCAGCCCTTTCAAGCAATAGCAGCACATCATCCACCAATACAAACATATCTTTCTCAACACGAACAATTGGAGCTGGAATTTCTTCTGTTTCAAACAATTTTGACCTCCCTTTTTTGGGTTTAGTTTGGCCTTCAAGAGCCTTCAACCCACTATACAAGGAATCCATTACCAAAGTAGATGTGACTCCTTCTCTACAAAGAACTCCTTTACAACTACTCTCAGAATTACATCTGTTTTCTCCCTAGACATGAGGCGTTGGGCATTTTGATCCATTCCCAACCAGAAAACACAAAAACTGCAAAAAGTAAAAATAATCTGTCAGCACCAAAGAAAAACTATACAGAAAAAAATTGTGACTAGCATCCAAGATAAATCATTAAAGGTTACATTGGCAGTCATAAAGAAAGCCACAATCTATATAGAAAAAATCCTTTAAAATAAGTAATTTGTACAAATAAATTTTTGAACCATTTTGCCATAATTTGTTGCCATATAAAGTACTTCAAAAAACAAAAGCCTTGCTGATGCTTTAAGTGACTAACAATATCTAAAGGTAAAGAGCAACACCTTGACCACCTATTTTTGTCCTCTATTAACCTCCCAAGTTTGCCTCGTCTCTCTTCCACAGAACGCCGACAAGTCCCCTCTACATTTGTCAAATACACTCTAACAAGTTCTCTCCTATACAGGCAATCAAGGCAACGAAAAGGTCGATCTGCTTTCTCCCTGCAGGCAAAAATGCAAATGATTAGAATAAATTTGTCACAGTGGAAAACATCAATGGCAGTTTCACACAAAACACAAAGGACCTAGACAATAATGAAAGAAGTACGGCAGAAGAATATATACCCTAATTTAATGACATCCCAAGGCTTCCTAAAATTACATAAAACCGATCTTGCAATCCTCATAGCTTACATAACATTGAAATAATGCTAATGACTTTGGCAACAGAAAAAACTACACATCCTATACCATGTACTATTTTTACAGAGCAATATCTCACTTCAAACAGCAGGTATATGCCATTATTTAAAAGATTGATTCCTGAGTTAGATTAATGTGAAATGTGATGCAATAAACATTATGGATGAAATTCACATTGAAACTGTCAATGTCACACAGAATTAATTTATCAGGATTTTGAATGCACATATTATATTAAGTTTTTGGGTGCAGTTGCAAAAACAGATACTTGGGTAACATTAGCAGCCTTGCACCTATATACATAATACCTAAAGGTCACAACCTTTAGATGTATTGTGATAAAAGATCCTATTAGCATGGTAAATTGATTACCAATCTAGTGAATATTTCATTTTCAGTCAACTTCATTTTGGAAGTGAAATCAGCATTAGAAGCAATTCTATTGCTCAACTGTCATCCAAGATTTAAGATTCCAATGAACAGGGTACTATAGAATGGCATGACCATTGTGGTAATTCCTAGAATTTAGGATCATTCAAAAGTTAAGCATTTGGAAGCATCAATGCTTGTTGATGCAACATTCCAAACAAGAAAAGCTATTGACAAAGACATGCATTAATTATCTGTAATCACATACCTGATTACTTGCACTTGAGCCTTTATAATGAGTGTGTCAGCAGCATCTAAAAACCCATCTGACACTTTTGATAGCTCCATAAATTTTTTCCAACCCCAGTCATGCTCTTTCTTGCAAAACCGATGTAATGTATCTGAAAAATTAGCATTACATCCATAGTAAACCAACTACTTCATGATGTGCTTCATAATATAAGTAATCCAACAGTTATACCAACTAACCAGAATATTTGGATTTCTTTGGATCCTTATTCACCACAGCGATTGTGAACTGTGCAAAGTGACTCCAGCCTAGTTCACAAAAAAAGTTGGGAAAAAAAAAAGTTACACAAAAGAAAAACACCTTAAGCACCAGTAATGAAAACATATGCAAAATTGTCAATGTTATAAAACCTGGCAGAAGTTTGTCATGATTGGCAACACAGAGAAACAGAGAGAGATGATTGCAAACATCACAACCCTGTGGATATATCAATATGTACCTGTAATCAAATTGCAAACTTGCATGATAACATCATAGTCATTTAGGCCAAAACAAGTACACTCAAACAAAATGCACAAAAAGCACACCCATGCAGAACCTTCATACCATTTGTATCCGCCAACCTCAAATGCATTACTACGAAGTTCTCTTTTATTATTCTGTGAAAAGTTCTCTATCTTCCAGGTATAATTTCCAAATAAATCAGAAGGTTTTGGTCCTGCAATGGAGAAAAAGTAATTGTCGAACAATTGACCTCATAATACATTAAACCAACAAAAACAACAACAACATGCAATGTCACAATCTAACAGTGAAACATTTAATTCAGCAACAAAAGCACACATAAGTGTTAAATCATATAGGATTGCAATCATATACACCAAAAGTGTAACGGGTTCCAGACTTTGGCTGATGTAAGAAGAAAGGAATATAAAAATAGAAATAAAAGAATGAGTTGCTCCATGAATATCAAACTTCGTTATTGACACACCAACAAAAAGGCAAGGAATCTCCAACTAAGTTGCTCCATGGAATGGATTTTTTTTCACAAGACTTAACGAACACAATGATATCAGCATATAGCATGCAACTGTATGCAATAAACAGTGATTTTAAGAATACATGTATATGACTATGGATGACAATACATACAAACCATGCACTTCTTCCTTCAAATCTTTTAAGAAAGAAATTGAAACCCAAAGACACCAAAAATTGCAACACCATGACCCTAGGCTCCCAATATGTTGAAACACAATGTTTGTATGATGCAGTTTAAATGCTTTACAAAAGCATTAAACAGCTAGTGACGAGCAACAATGTTCAGCTGCAGTATTACATAAACAAGCATTGCCCATCTTCCCAATTTATTCAAGATCACAAAAACTTGTACTATGTCCTTGGACAAGATTGCTTGGTTGCTGCATATATGGAATCTGCCACTAGTTGATCATACAGATGCATCTGATATGCTGCAGCAGAATAGAAACACAACCATGCAATTTCCTTTTCTTTTATGTGCTTAGAGTCCTTGCACGAACAGAATGTATTTGAGCATTGTATGGAAGAAGTATTGATCTGCACATGGCTTGTAAAGTTATAATTTCCCCAAGAAAAATGCAAAAAGAAAAAATAATAATAAAAAAAGAAATTAACCAGGTGAGAAAAATTATGAACAGGATCCTTGACTGCAAACCACCTGCTGCATTTGCCCTAGACCTCCCCACATTCAACTAAGAACAATGTTCAATTGGCACTTCAAATCCTTCAAAACCCACTCTTGAATTTTTCTTTCACACTCACAAAGCCAAAAGAACAAGGATGCTATCATGATGATTCTTTCAATCTCCCTGAGTCGAGCTATTTACTGAAATGCCTTCCTTGAAACATATTCACTATTGTCTCATAACTTCTAGTATTTCAACACCCATATAGTTCTTAAACTTAAAGAAAATACAGATTTTGCAGAGATTGACCACTGCCATTTAATGCTTTGCTCATCAATAAAGAAAAAATTAGAATCAAATGAACAATTAATAAATGCAATGGCTGACCAAAGCATACCTCCATCATCATCATCATCAGTGTCCCAATAAGGAGGTGAAGTTGATGGAATACCATTTTCCATCTGCTTAGAAGACCGCCATTCAGCCAATGCTTCACCAAATTGACAGTGCTGCGTGCTTGAAATCCCCTCCACAGACCTTCCAACTCCAGCTTCCTCACTCACAATCCCAGCCATTTCCCACTCCAAAGCTTTAAAAAAAAAAAAAAAAAATCCCCCACCCTATAATCCTTCAACTTCAAATCACTACATTTCAAAAACCCTCATGTTAGAGGTTTCAAAGTGTATACATAAATATAACAAATCTTGTATTAGCATCTCTTTGCAGACAAGAAAAAGTATAGGAAAACAGTAAAACTGAATAATCACTTTGCATCAATTTGGACTTGATTAAATCAATATCCGAAAATAGATATTGCATTCAAAATCTTCAATTCCCAGAACAGAAAAATCGACAGGGGGACATTCACCTCAGCTCGGTCGGTTTTCCAAGGAATCAAACAAACCCAATCTTTAAAATCTTCAAATTCAATACCAGTGTCCAATAAACCAATTAGAAAGAAAGCGCCGAACGATAAAAATTCAAGAACCCAAGCTCAAAAGGAATCGAATTTCTTTTGAACAAAAAGGCAAAACTGAAAAACAAAAAAGACAACAATAATCAAAACAGAACCATCTTTATTTCTAGACACTCAATTCCATTCAATAAACGCTAAACAGAATAATTTCCGGAAATAGAGCAGAAAATAAAGATCGAACAAAGACCCCGATCAAAAACCACACCACAAAACGACCCAGACGAATAAATAAATAGAAACATAACCAATCTTGAGACAACATCGTATAGATCGAACTGAAGATACAAACCCGAGCTTCGTCCAATGGGGTTACGGGCAAAAAACTCCGAGATTCCAGAGAGAGCAAGACAGAGCGAGGCAGAGAAAGAGAGCAAGAGAGAGAGAGAAAGAGGGGAGAGAGATAGGGGGAAAGAGGTCCAAGGAGCAGCAAAGGAAAGAAGGAGAGACCAAAGGCGGAACCCAAAAACAGAAAATTTCTTTTTCTTTTTATTTTTCTGCCGTTACGTCATTTTGGGTAATTATTTATTGCTTTGTCTTGACTATTTTATTCTTTTATATTTTCTTTTCTTTTCTTTTTTCTTTTCCACAATTTCGTCTTTTTTACAACAATGAGCTAAATGACAAACGGCTAAGGCTTGTTTGGCTTTATTTTTGCTCAATCCTCCCCTGAAATTATAATTATAATAATTGTATCGTTGTTAATACAAATTATTGTAGTTTATTTCCATTGTGATATCGTGTTAGAGAAATAAAAATAAAAGAAAATTAGGAAAAAAAAAGAAAATGGAATAATAAAATGGGCTGCTGTGGCCAGCAGTCAGGGTCGGTGGACAACATGTAACGTGGGGGAGTAGCCGAAACAAGGGAAGGCTGGTGGTAGCTTTGTACAATTTTTTAAACTTTTTTTGTTTTTTTTGTTTTTTTTTTAGGGTCTGGCCGAGAATTCGTTGATTGGCTAGACACATATTGGGGTCCACTTTCTTTTTGTTTTTTCAATGAAATTGTGACAAAACAAATATTTGTCTTAGGGTTTCTGAGTTGAGGGGTGGGGATTGGATGGACAATGGACTCTTGAGGTGAAGGGCGTTTTTGGGCTGGCCTGAGACTTGAGAGAGTCTTGGGTTTTATTGGTTTGGGTCATGCCGCGATGATTTTGGTTTAGCGTTTTTTTATTTTTGATAATTGGTTTAATTACTATAATTGAATGGTTAACAATTCATATATTAAATATAATGGAGTTAAAATTGTTTTTGTTTTTTTTTTTCTTTTCGTTCGACCCCTTCAAATGAAGATGAAAATCTAAATTTTTTATTACTTAAATTTTTTCTGTGTGACTTAACATGGGTTCTTTTCTTTCTTTAGGATCGTTTAGTTTTCCATTTTGGGCTATCAACAAGTAGGGTTGGAAGGCTCATGTTACATCCTGTTGCTAAGTTAAGACTAACAAGTGAATACAATATTTTATTTAGGTTAACTTTTTTTAGCTGGATCTGTTTATGATTTCTTATTTTTTTCACAATTTAGATTTATTTAAACCTCACTTCTCATCTTTTTTTATATTCTACAAGTTAAAAATTATAAAAATAAATTTTCACCGCTTAAAAGATAGTTGTTAGTGATTTAATTTATAATTTTTTTATATTAATTTTAATTTAAATTTATATATTATAAGTTTAAGTGTTTAAATGTGTAGTTATAGAATTTTATACATGTTAACAATAAAGTTTAGTATAAATTTTTTTTAATTTAATAATACTCAGATAATAAATTTTTATATAAAATATTAAATAATAATAATAATAATAATAAATAATTTTTAGTTTAAATTTATAAATATAATTATTAATATACTTATAATATAATTTTAAAAAATAAAAAAAAATTCAGTTAAACTGGCCTTATATTCCGTGGGCTTATTAGTAAGGCAAAAAAAAAAAAAAAAAAAAAAAAAAAAAAAAAAAAAAAACAAAACAAAACAAAAACAAAAACTGATCATTTTGAAAACACCTAAAATTTTAAACATTCCCTCTCACTCGTTCTCCGCTCCATGTGCTCAGCAGCAATGGAACCCCCACCGCTTAAGCTGGTGATGCTCCAGGGTCCGCGAGAAGGAGAGTCTATAGAATTCCGACCCGGATCCACGATCCGAATCGGCCGGGTCGTCCGTGGCAACAACCTTCCCATCAAAGACGCCGGAATCTCCTCCAAACACCTCATCATTGCAACCGGTTCCGCCAAATGGACCCTCCAGGACCTCGACTCTTCGAACGGCACACTTCTCAATTCGTCCGATGTCCCTCCTTTCACCCCCTTGGATCTCCACCACGGCGACACCATCAAGCTCGGCGAGTCCACCTCCATCCTCGTTCAGATCGTCGCCGCTCCCGCCTCCGCTCCCTACAGCGACTCCTCTCAGGTAAGGCGCAACCCGAGCAGAAGAGCCAAGGTGGCGCCGGTTCCAGAAAATCGGGGACGAATTGTTGAGAAGATTGAACTGGAGGGTGTGGGCGTAGAGAATGTGGATGATAGTGTGGCGGTTTCCGGGAATCAGAGAAAAGGGAGGCCAAGGAAAGCTAGAGTGTTAAATAGGATTGCAGAGGCCGAAGGAGAGCCAGAGGATTTGAAGGGAAGTGCAGCGATTTCTGAGAATCGAAGGAAAGGAAAGCCAAGGAAACCTAGGGTTTTGAATAGGATAGAAGAGCTCGACGAAGAATCAGAGAATGTGGGCCCCATGAAGCCAGTGCAGCAGCTGCAAGGAAATAATGTGATGGTTACTCGAAGTAGAACTATGGGGAATCAGGATTGCGTGAATGTGGAGAATTTGGGCGCAGGTGCTGGAGAAGGAGGGATTGCAAGTAAAAAGTCTCGTATGGGTACTAGGAGGCGAAAGAATTTACCGGAATTGCTGCCAGAGGATGCTCGGGTTGAAGGAGTTAAAATGGAGAGCGTGAATTTGAGGGTAGATTCAAGGGAACAGGTGAAGCAAAAGGACTCCACTAGTGTTGGTGACGGTGGAAATGGGGAAAGAGGATTTGAGCACATAGAAAATAAGGTGAAGACAGAGATACTGGAGTTAGACGAGAGTGGCGCAGATGTGAGGAATGGGGCAAATGATGTTCTGAAGAGTGATGACAAGGGGGAAAAGAGGGTGAGCCAGAACTTGAATAAAGACAAGGAAATGGCAGATTTGGAGAAGATGACATTGGGAGAGTGGTTTGACTACATGGAAGTGCATTTGCCAAAGCAGATAATTGATGCAACTGAGGAGATGATTGAGGGAATGAGAAGGAAAGCTGAGCAGGTTCGAGAGTATATGATTGAGCAGAAGAAGAATAAGCGCATAGTGACTGCAGGATAGAGAAGGAGAATGGTTCTGGTTCAGATGGTATTTGGCTCTGCAACTTCCATAAAGTTTAGACATGGCGTATGATAAATTTGTTTGTGGTTGATGTTATGGAGTTTGGTACCATGGGCATCTTTATGTAATGTATGTTTATGCATGTCCGTACTGCCTTCTTAGATGCTAAAACTTGGTAGGCAAGTAGTAACTTGATAATGTCTTTGGCATTGCAGTACTGGACTTGGGGTAAGATATGCAGGCTGAGGTAGCACATAATCCTAGTGTCCATGATATTTTGATTTCCCTGTTGTCAAAAAATGACAATTTGTTATATGAATACATCATAGTGCATGGCAGGATGCTCCAATTGTTGGTCGGCAGTTACATTGAAAGATAACCAAAAGATCTAGATGTGAAGCCAGTAATGTTCCTGAGGTCAAATCTGGTAGTATTTCATGCCTTTAATTACCTTTTATCAAGTAACCCTGTTGGAGAGATGCTTATTTGTTCCAGAAGGCATAGTTACTCTGTGTGAAGATTTCATTGTAGGCAATCTTGCAATGGAAAATCAGATAAAAGTGGAACACTTCGCTCAAGCCTGTGAATGTCATTGATGCCTATTACAATTTGGGAAACTTCAAATTCTAGTAGCTAACATATCCAGGTTATGAACACTGATGATGATATTCTTGATTGTAGCATGGGTTCTCAAAGCTGATGTTTCTCTGAGTGAAATTCTTGTCTCCGTGTGATATCATTGGTTGTCAAACTGATTGTATCTGGTTCACATTTGCGGACATTGGTGACATTAGTGCCCTTATTTTTATATCTGGACCAATAAAACCAACTAGTATTTCCAGTTCAATCGGTTCTCCTGATCTGTATTGATAGAACAAGGTTTGCTTCTAATCCAAGGATGTTAGTCTTCTGCTTCGGTTATCAAGATTTGATGTGGTGGTTTTTTGATGTGGTAGTTAACAGGATAAAAACCCTGAGGTTAATCTGGCTTCTGAGAACTTTGGAGCACTTTAAGACAGAAATATGAATATAGGAAATAATGACTTTCTTAGAGGGAAGCTTCAAAGAGGCTGACTGACGGCAGGGGAAATGGTAATCTAAATGCAGGAGAGAAACAAACCGTGTCAATGTAAAAAGAGGGGTAAGGGAAGGGGCTGCCTCACCCGTAGACCTGAACCGTTCTGGTCACAGTCTGGTTTTCAATTCGGGATGGCAATTTCGGTTTGAGGTGAAGTGAAGACTCGGAGTTTCAGGTTTGGTTTTGGTTTGGTTAAGATTTATGTTCTGGCTTTCGATCCGATTCGTCTGTTTATTCTTTTTTTCTCAGAAAAGGTTAGAATATTTTTTACAATTTTTGGATAGAATATTCTACAATTGGCAAGACAGGCCACCTTCCCGTTAATTTCACTAAATCATCAATTAGTTTTTTGTCGAGTACCGCCTTTTATACAAGATGGAAGGTAAACATAAGCGCTTAAACCTTGATTGATTAGTTGAGTACATACAACTGACTTGTTTCCTTGTATAATTACTGATTAATACATGTTTTTGAATTGGTAACTAATACTTGTTTGAATTTAATATAGAAAATTAATACAATCAACAAAAATTTATTGACGTAGTTATTACAAATAAAAAAAATTAATAATAATTAATTGTTATCTATTTAGCGGTCAAATCTTATTAACTTTCCAAAACTCGGCAAAGCAAAGGGCAACTTTTGTTTGAAACGGATGATGATATAGACAAATGTGCTTTTTTTCTTTTCTTTTCTTTTTTCGTATCTCTTTAAAGTTATTGTAATTAGAAGTCAAACCTCAACTAATTTTATTAAAACTGAACCAGATCGATGGAATTAGATTTTTATATATAAATGTATAGATAATAATTATGTACATTAATTATTAAATACTAATAAAGCTGATTTAGTTTGACGTTTGATTAAACACGATGATCAAAAGTGGCCTCAGTTGCCGATCTTTGGTTCGCACCTAGACCATACGAATTCGATTTTGAGCAGGCGTTGTCGCAGACATATTGGAAGATAAGCTAGATATGCTCGGGGCGCATGCGTACGACGGGAATAAAAGGAAGAACGAAAAGGACATGACGTGTTTAATGATCCGATTGAAGGATGGATACTTAATGGGCTCCAGAACTATCCGTTTCCAAAACACACTCGGGAGTTTTAAGTGGACTTCTAGAGCCTAGCATTGAGAAGACATCGGAAAATCTACTCCTATTTTTTTTTTCAAAATTCCTACAAAAATTTGGATTTAGTTGAGATGTTCTGGTGCATTTATATATACGACTTACTTACTGTCTATTATTGCGGCGCCCTTTTAAGGCCCTGTTGATTTATGGCTTCCTGAATTGAGTTCACAAAAATTTAAATATTTTCATACAAGTAAAGTAAAGTAAAGTAAAGTAAAGTATATATATTGTTTATCTTAGATATATTTATTTAACCAATAATTATACAGTTTTTATTCAATAATTTTACTCCTCATTATACATAAATAATCATTATTATCAGTTTTATTCATTTTAGTAAGTATTTAAAATTTATTGACAACACCAAATAATTGTATCTTACGTATTTCCATTATTGCTATTCCACAAACCCGTGCCAAAGATTTTCGTAAAAGGTAAAAGATTTCCTGTGCCAAGCGCCGGCCAGTCGTATTTGTCTTTCGCAATTAACTAGAGGGCATTTCTATTTTATTTTTTTATCAGTATAATTTATTAATAATTTTATATTATATAATAAATAAAATATATTTAAAATTTTAAAAATAAATTTATTTATTATACAATTATAAATAATTTATATTAATAATAAATACGTAAATTACATCTGAAAAATAACGTTAAAATAAAGCAATTGTCTATCATTCCTATTTTCCTTTATGGAAAGTAATGTTGAAAGACAGAGAGAGGGATGAAGACTTCTGTGTCCGAACTCCATGTCTGCAACCTTAACAAGCGCTCCGCCATAGCCAACCGCCTTTGCTTTCTCCTCCATTTCACAGCCTTGCTAGCCTTAATCCATTACAGACTCTCCACTCTTTTACAAAGGCATGCACGGCTCCCACATCTTCTAGTCTTCTTCTCTGAGCTCCTTCTCTCTCTTATTTGGCTTTATGATCAAGCCTATCGATGGAGACCCGTTACCAGGACAACTTTCCCGGAACGATTGCCGGACGAGAAAGAGCTTCCGGGGGTTGACGTGTTCATATGCACAGCGGACCCGAGGAAGGAGCCGCCGGTGGAGGTGATGAACACGGTCTTGTCGGCCATGGCCCTGGACTACCCACCTGAGAAGCTGTCTGTTTATGTCTCAGATGATGCCGGCTCTTCTATCACTTTGACTGCCATTAGAGAGGCCTGGCTGTTCGCAAAGTTTTGGTTGGCGTTTTGTAGGAGGTTTGGAGTCAGGTGTCGGTGCCCAAAAGTTTACTTCTCGGGTTTGGAGGAAGATGGCAATGGAATTCTGGATGGGGGAAGTCCACAAGAGTTTGAGGAGGAAAGGGAAAAGATCAAGGTTTGGACTTTGAATGTTGAGTATGACTTGTACATATATCCATTTTAATGTTTGCAAGGACCCTAAATATTTGACCATGCAGAGGAAATATGAGCATTTCAAAGAGAGTGTGAGTAAAGTGGAAGAAAATGCCAACAGAGAAGAAGCAAAGACATTAGCAAAGGGCAATGATCATCCCCCGGTAATTGAGGTACCACAGCCAATACCCCTGCCTTTTTTCTTTTTTCCTCCTTTCTCTGGCTTTCAAATCTTGAACCTCAAACTCTAAGTTGAGGGATTGATGCATCCCCATTTCAAATTGACAAGACATTAATTATTTTTTCCCTGGTTTGTAATGCATCAAATGTTGGTTCGGTCCGCACCAAGTTTACATGTTCATTTTCAGAGTTACAAGGCAATTTAAGTACTATTAGTCTGTAGGTTGTACATTTGTTATAGTTCTATTCTCCAATTATGCAAGTATTTAGCTGGACTATGTTTTGCAGGTGATACATGAGGAATCTGGCAATGATGATGCTGGTATTAAACAAGTAGAGATGCCTCTTCTTGTCTATGTTTCTCGTGAGAAAAGGCCTTCTCATCGACACCATTTCAAAGCTGGGGCACTCAATGTTCTTGTATTTCTCCCTTTCTCCAATTTTTGTTTCTGCCTTTCAAATTTTAAGACACAGAGAGGTTAGATGATCAGCTAGAAATTACAACTATTTTGCAGCTCAGGGTATCTGGCATCATGACCAACTCGGCATACATATTGGTTTTAGACTGTGACATGTACTGCAATGACCCGTTGTCTGCTAGGCAGGCAATGTGCTTTCACCTTGATCCCAAGTTCGCGAAGTCTTTGGCTTTTGTCCAATTCCCTCAGAAATTCCACAATATCAGCAAGAGTGACATCTATGATGGCCAGCTGAGAACAATATTTACAGTAAATAATCACAACATTTTTTTATTTTTATTTTTATCTTTTTTTTTTTTTTCATTTTTCAGAGTTGCATAGAAGTAATGAGTCAAAGAATAAGGCACCTTTGGCCACTGAAGAGTGCATGCTCTGAGTCAAGTTTCTTGTGTCTAAGCACAAAAATTCATCTGCATTTTCTATACGTTAATTATGATAGTTGTTGTATTGTTTTAGGTGAAGTGGCCAGGTATGGATGGGCTATGGGGACCAATGCTCTCAGGCACCGGCTTTTATATGAAGAGAGAAGCATTATATGGTAACATTTTGCAGAAAGGTAAGTACATCTTATGGATCATTTGACATTAGATGCGATTAATTTTTTCTTCAGAAAAGCAGAAGGTTAGAAAGACTTACTTTGTCATTCTGACTACAGATCCACTGCAACTAAAACAATATGTTGGGCATTCAAATGAGTTTATAATGTCAGTTAATCCAAGCAACCAGCATAAAACAATCACTAAGAGGGACAGGTCAAGCCAAGGGCAGAAGGAAGCCCAATTTTTAGCCTCTTGTGCATATGAGAAACACACCTTCTGGGGTGAACAGGCATGCTCTGCTTAGTGAAATGTTTATTACTTTTACCATAGGATGTTATGCATTGTGCTGATATGTTGATTTACATTCTTATTGGCTTGAAAGCAGATGGGATTTTTATACCACACCGTACTGGAAGATTACTTTACTGGGTTCATATTGCATTGCCAAGGTTGGACTTCAGTTCTATGTAATCCTTCAATGCCAGCATTCATGGGCAATGCAACCACAAATTTGAATGATACATTGGTTCAAGGCACAAGATGGAATTATGGTTTACTTGAAGTGACTCTTTCAAGGTTCTGCCCTTTTATATATGGACTATCAAGAATGTCATTGCTTCAAACCATGTGCTATGGATACTTTTCGCTGCAGCCTTTCTATTCCTTGCCTGTATGGTGTTTAGCTGTTCTGCCCCAACTTTGCCTCTTGAATGACATCCCAATTTATCCCAAGGTAATTACATATACAATACCATATGTTTCCCTTTATTTTCAGGACTTTATTTCTAAAATCCATTGGTTTAGTTCTCGTGTTATCATTCCAATATTAGCCATTTGTGCTTTGCTTCCTTGTGTAATTTTCTTTGGAAAATAGCAATTCAACTCATTGTATTAGGGGTGTTCATCTAAGAGAGTTCTGTTTTGCTGCCTAACTCAGAGTTATGAAGCTGATGTTGTCTGGACTGCAGGAAGTTCTTTTCAAGTGCTAATATTTTTTGCTAACCTTTTATTTGTTATCTTTCAAGCTGTTCAGGCATTCAATTAACGAACTTATCAGATTAACATTCTTTCTCTCTTCTGAAACAGGTTTCAAGCTGGTGGTTTGTGATATTTTCATTCATTTTCCTGATTTCCCTTGTAAGACATTTAGGAGAGGTTCTGGCCACAGGGGGTTCATTACAAACTTGGTTGAATGAACAGCGAGTTTGGATGATAAAGTCAGTCACGGCATACACATATGGTAGTTTATGTGCCATCTTTAAGTGTTTTGGCATGCGAGAAGCTAACTTTACACCTACGAATAAAGTTGCCAATGATGAAGAAGTGGCTATATTTCAAATGGACAAACTCAATTTCCAAGCCCCAGTAATGTATCTTGCTCCAATTGTTACGTTACTTATTCTGAACATGGTTGCCTTCACTGGAGGAGTTGCTAGAATGTTGATTGCAGGAAACTGGGAGGAACTCTTTGGACAGGTTTGCCTATCGCTTTACATTCTGGTAGTGAATTATCCGGTAATTGAAGGCATGCTGTTGAGAAATGACAAGGGTCTCATTCCATTTTCTGCAAGCCTCTTATCTATGGCAATTACAGTGATCTTCTTGGCTGGGGTTACATATTTCTCTAGTGCTAATTGTGGCCAATTGGGATTGCATGGTCAATGTAAAAAACTAAGTTATTAGTGTTAATATTAATTCAAATTCATATTGCATTTACGATCCAAATTAAAATTTCAGGTACAAGTCCATTGCCTAAAAGTAAATTCTCCATTGCGCAATGCTGTAGTTATAAATTGAACGCAAGTGTATCGTGCCCAAAAAAACAGAAGGTAAAGCAACCCAAGGCCTTATTTAACATATTCTTTGCCGATGATCGCTACTTAGAAACGATCAGGCTCCCTGAAACTGACAACCCAGTTCAAGAAGACGGGTGATTTCCTGAAGACCCTTCCAAGACTTACATTCAACTGGCTTCTTGGCTCAAGAACAAGAATCTTGGAGGAGATTGACTTTTTGGATGACACGAAGGTCATATTCCTAAAAACGAACAAATCCAACTGAATTTTTGTATGTTCAAATTAAATTTATTTAATATACTAATTTAAAAATAAGACAAAGTGTTAGTGTAGATGATCAGCTGAACTAAGCCTACGAACTTCTCTTTTACTATTGTAAATAGCATTAAAATAACAAAAAAAAAACCTTTTTTTTTTTTGCCTTCTGGTCTCTGGAGCCATTGATGGTTTGAGAAGCCCAAGCAAACAACAATACTTTAATAGGCCCTGCGCGTCGTATCGCCGGTTGGGAAATCGTAGCTGAGCCCAGACGGCACTCCGAAATCTGTTTAATGAATCCATCCAAACAACAAGCTGTACCGTAGCTTAAAAAAAAATTATTGTTGATATTTAAGAATATTTTAATAATTTAAAATTTAAATTTTTATATTTAAAATTTAAAATTTTAATTTTTAAAAATAAATATAAATTTTAAAAATAAAAAATTAACTCATTATATAACTTATAAATTATTAAATTATATATATATTTAAAATAATTTAATAATTAAAAATTAAAATTTTTATATTTAAAATATTAAATTTTAATCTCAAAATATAAATATAAAATTTATAAAATAAAAAATTATTTTTATTATACAACTTATAACTTAATAAATTAATACACACCCAAATATATATATATATATATAAACCGTTCATCTTTCATCCTCACTCCACGTAATTGCTATTTTGCTACTCACTAGGCTCCGTGTGATTCAGTTCCCTAGAGATGAGTGTGAGTTTCCAAACCATGGAGAATCGAGCCAATGCTCAACTCGATGAGATTAGAGTCGTGGTCACGAGAGACAGCAATCCCCATTAAGTATTGTGGCGTCTCGCTCTATTCCCCATTTCTTTTTTCCATGTAGCTACTACACAAGGCAATTAGTCATTGGGGCCTGTAAGGTTATATTTTAATTATTTTCAGAATAAAATCCATTCCCATAAGGAGAGATTCGAAGTTGACGTGACAGCAATCAAATCGTAAATACTCTAATATTGATTCCCAATCAATGTCATCAAAAATGAGTCAAACCCCATTTGTTCTTGTTTCTCTCTCTTTTTTTTTTTTTTTTTTTTTTTGTCCATTCCACCTCCGTTTTTATCTGTCATTTTTGTCACGTATTTGTTAATGGCAATTAACCCATCAAAGCAGGCTCAGATTGTGATTAGCTTTATTGGGGGGTGCAAGTAAGTACAAATCCCTCAAAAACATAAAATTATGAGTATGAGAGACGGCAACGCGTGTTGCTCTGCGGGTAAACACTGCAATTTCGGCTGTAGAACCTTATAAAATCACACCCACATATGGCATGCCATGGTCTCACCTCATTCGCCGCTAGTCTATCAACAGAATCTCTATATGTGGCAGGATCTTTTGTCCATGTGGGTTCTCTGAATAAACTCTCTCTCATTTTCTGCTTGAAAATGGGAAAAAGAAAAAAAATCTAAGTACACTGAAATAACCTTTCTTTGAAATAACGGGTTGGTGTAAATCAAAACTTTTTTCTGAATGGAGGCGAGATATAACACTGGCTGCCACTGCAGTATAGCAATTACAGCTACTTGTCCTCAGTTATAGCCCCATGCTGCGAGCAAAATTAAACAAAGGCCATGAGCAAAAGACGAGCGGAAATCAGACAACTAACCAAGAAGAAGAAGAAGAAAATCTTTTTATTTAAAATTCAATTGATATTCGATGGTGTTATATATATATATATATATATATATATATATATATGCTATAAGCATATTCACGAATAAAAAACACCTCTCTGTTCAAAGTCCCTAAAAGGTTATCACTCTCAAGTTCCTACGGGTTAATTTTTCTTTCCTCTGGCAATACTTGTTGGTTGAAATTTCCGATCAAAAAACTGCTGGTTGATATTAAATCAATTGAAAAACTTATATTGTGTAATCCATAGTCTGCTAACCTTAATTAGAAAATAGGAAAATAATTTATGTCACTACAGGTTCATCACTTAAAAAATTGTTACCATTGCTATAAAATAAAAATATTTTTGTTTAAATCAGTTTATCATATATATATATATCTGAAAATTTTTGCTATTTCTCCTAATAACCTCCTAAAATTAAATACATGTTTATAGAGTTTGTTTATTTGATGATGCATATTTTTTCTTGATCAGACTGCTGAATACCACTTCCACTTTTTTATTTTATAAAAATAAAAAAAAAATGAAAAGTTCATATAAACTAATTTTGAGCTTTAAAAAAAAAAAAAAAAAAAAAAAAAAGGCATTTCGTGGTTTGGCATAAATGCTTTCCCAATGAAGTCTGGAGGGCCCAAAATCACACTATTTTAGGGTTGCGAATAACGTGCAGATTTTAGTGCTAGCCACTTGTGTAGTAAGAGTAATTACTAACAAACTAGGCAAAGTTTGTTGACTTGCCACCTTTTGTTGATCACGTAAAAATGAAATACTTTTTCACTTATCAATTAAAAAAAAAAAAGATATATTTTTTCTTTCACCGATTTAGATACATTTTGTTTTCATGATTTCTATTTCATTCAAATTCGTGATTTGGGGTTGGAGTTTAGGGATTCAAATCTCTAACATTTCAACAAACAAAGAAAAAAAAAAAAAAAGAAAAAACAAGATTACATTAGACTTGCCATATTATAACTACTCTAAAGACGAGAATCTTAAATAAAAGAGAGAGAGAGAGACAGAGAGAGAGAGGGGGGGGGCATAAAATTAAACACCGGAATATATATTCTTTTTTCCTGTAATTGTTTTGTGCATTTGATGAGACGAAGGCACAATGTTAATTATAACACTTTCAGTTCTTGAAGTGCTATTATAAATAGAAAATGAATGAATCTTTTGCTTAAAATTATAAAATTCATGCATCTTAATTGTTCAGATGGACATTCATTCAATTATTCACGTACAATAGTGAACCGAAGCACAGGTGCAAGTATCCAATCGTCCGCTACTTATTGAAAGAAAAGGTAGCCCAAACCTCTATTTTAATTTCTTTTTGCCAAGTTGGCGGTTGGATTACAAAATTAATTAGGCTTTGATGATTCAATGGCCTTAAGGGACATTGGAGAACTTTCGTAATTTTGTGCTAAATATTTCTTATTTTTCTTTTTCCATGATAGTTTCGTACATTTTAGTCTCTCAATATATAATCATAATTAACTACAATGATCCAAATGAGTAATTAATGGTGTGCAGTGTAAGCAGAAATTATCCGTGCCCTCTATTTTATTGGGGATACCCTGGCCTAGCATAAGCCTGCGTTTAATCTTCGAGAACAGATTGGTTGACGACAGTCAAGTTCTTTCTCTTTCCTTCGATGACCCTGACAAATAACCAATTGTATAAGGACAGGTCATCTTGCTGATTGAGCTGTGCCCATCTACTCATGCATCACGGTAAGGTTTCCCTAGGATTGATACCAAACATTATAATACTTGGGTACAATTTAAGAGAAACGAAAAACATCCACTAGATCTGTGCTAGATTTGGCAAAAGGGTATAATCTGGCAGGCTGTGTTTCCACATATAGAAAGTAGTGACCAAAAATATGGGGCATTTGCAGGGAATAGCCTCCAATGGGATTTTCAGCTTCTGGGTTCAGATTTTGATGGCCTTTTCGCTGCAACTTCATTAATAACTCTTCTCTTTAGAACTCACAATCCAGCGCTCTATATCATTATCATACCTCTGTGGTCAGTTTATTGATCTCTTTCTTTGTAGTCTTGCAACTTTTGTGTTTTGACAGATGGTTTTCTAAATTACAGCTTTCGTCTGCTTTTCTCTCTGAACTGATATGTTCTGAGCTAGGCTATTGTTGTCTTTTTGATCTTAATAGGTCTGATGAATCAAAAAGAATTTATGGAGAGGAGTAGTTTGAGCAACAGCTTAAAAGACCATAGTATTGTCACTTGCAGAGCCTCCAACAAGTACTGCGACAACAAGAACAACAAAAGTGATGGTGGCAAGAACAAGCTAAAAGATTCAAGGAACAACAGCAGCCAAAGCCACGGAGAAGATTACTTAACACAAAAAAGCCCTGGAGAAGATTATCTTGGTGGGTTTTCGTGGCCTCCAAGATCTTACGCTTGTAGCTTTTGCAAAAGGGAATTCAGATCTGCCCAAGCTCTTGGTGGTCACATGAATGTTCATAGGAGAGACAGAGCTAGGCTGAGACAGTCACCTCCAGGGGATGGTCAGTGCCCTCTTCTTAACCTTAACCTTTCCCCAAACCCTAACCCTAGTTTCTCATCTCCTTCATTTACCTGCACATTGCCTGCCTTAGTTTCTCCTTCTCTTTCTGCATTATCTTTTTCACCTCTTGCTTCTTCAAGTGAAAACAAGAAAAGGGACGTAGCTGACCCTCAAAAATCAAGCCCTCATCCCAAACGCACAGGTTTAACCAAATTGGGAGCCAGAAAGTCCCCTCTAGATCATGCACAATTTGAAGGATTCACAGAAAATGATGGGTGCAAGTTCTGTAAGAACGCCGAGATTGTTAGCCTAGATTTGGAGATTGGTCATTTTAGTGACGCCAGGGAGGATTTGGACTTGGAGCTTCGCTTGGGATACTCGTAGGTGGACCTTTGCATCTTTCTCAACCCCAGCTAACACTTAGATTCCCCATACTAAAAGCCTTTAATTGGCTTGTTCCTTATTGTTTACTAGACCTTCATGTAAGAGTTCAGAAGCAAAGGTGTTCATGAAATCATACCTATTTTCACCACCTTCTTCCACTATATTTGGCATGTAATCCTATGTTGTCAAGCATCTTTTTCCTCAATATATATTATTATCATGAAGTTTCTCCATGTGAGATTTCAGACCATGGGGTGTTCATTAACTATTTTGAGTACACCAACGAGATACAGCTTCTTACTGTACTGTTTTTAAGATTTAGTTGGAGTCAATTAACAAATAATAATAATAATAATAATAATAACAACAATTTGAGTGCTAAGTATGAAGCGAGAGTGTGTGTGTGTGTGTTTACCTATATTTCTTTGATTTAAATCACTGCTGTTAGTTGGTGGTTCTGGTTGCAACTTCAAACATTCCTGATTTTCTTTAATTTGATGAACGGAAAGTAAGTAGCAGTAATTAAAGTTGTTTATCTTGGAAAGAGGATATACAGTGATCTTGAAAGTGAAACGAATCACAAAAATGACGCTTATTACGGGTGGTAATATTTAATAATGAGGGTTTGCAAGCGGCCTACCTAAAATAAAACGACGAAATTAATTGCATTATACTGCTTACTTACCAACTCCTCGAACATTGGATTTAACTATGTATAATATGTAGAGGGAGTTGAGATTACAACAGGATTCATCATTTGCCACTCATGGTTCATGTACAAGAATAACCCACATTTGCCATTTATTTTAAGGAAAGTAATATACCAAAGCGTATAATGGCCTCAATTTTTGGGGGCATGCTAAGTTTTTGTTTTTTTTTTTTTTTAATTTAATTTATTTATAACTTTACATCTTAAAATTTTATTTTATTATTTTTTATTTCAAATTAATTTTACTTATCATGCAATATAAGATTGTGAGTGATTTTTACTAAAAAAAAAAAAAGAAATTAAAATAAAAATCTTCCATGTGATACTAAAGATTTTTGTGACTGTCGAAGTGGATCCCTAACCATTATATATGGCATATTGTGATTGGTCATAAATGTATCTGTTTTAAGATTTATTAGCGTAGAGAGCACGTACTCTCCTATTTTAATCTTTAGTTCGTCTTGTATCAAAAAAGAAAAAATAATCTAATTTGTCTATGTCTTTGCACGAGGTCCAACCATGATAATATTAATGCGGAGCTTTATATCTTCCTTTCAAGGAATTAACTGCCTAAATATTTTTTATAAAATAAAGATGAAATAAGTTGAAGGATATATTGATCCTTGATCACATTAGCAAATCTATATCGTGCTACAAGAAAACTTAGTAATTTTTCCCCCCATTAGATCCCCTTTCTTTCCATCCAGTGAAAACTTCAAATTTTCAACTGACAAGCTCATGTTCTTATCATTAGAGTATCCCCTTGGAAATTCCGAAAAGTTATAATTTTTATTCCCCACCAAAATTTCCCAATCTAATTAGTAAGACCCTTAGACACTTGATGCTGAGATACATATTTTCTATTTTAAAGTTCAGTAACCATCGCTTTAATCTATGCTTGGCAGCAAGCTTGAAGTTCTGTTTTCCAACTTAATTACTTTTGTACTGTAGAAAAGCAAAAACCTGTATGTGACTGGCACCCAGGAAATGTCTTGAAACTTCATGTTTCAAATATATATATATATATATATATATATATATATATATATATATATATAAGAATGGCTCATGTTTGAAATATAGGGAAAATCCTGCACTGATTATGCTATGTTCAAGAAAAGCAACGATTTTTTTGTTTGAATCATTGAAAGCTATAGCCATACAAGACTCAAAAAAATTGACTTCTCTCAACTTTTGGAGGTGTCTTTTTCCACACATTCAGCTAAGTGCCACGCATTACTTCTGTCGGGATGGAATGTAATTATGGAACCAAGTTCCAACACATACTTCATGTGTGTAAAATCTGTACCAAAGCCATGGCACCCTTTTCTTCTACTCTTCGAATCATCGTTAATAAATGTGAGACTTTAAAACAATGAGTAAATCGGTCAACTACCTCTTTTCGTTTTATATATATATATATATTCTCCCTTTTGTTGCATTGTTGGGTGAGGGGTGTTTTCGTTGTTGACCTTCTAATTAATTTAACCTCTCTTCAACAATCAATATTTATGGCAATAAACCCCTATTTGCATTAACAACAACATGACGCATTGATAATCTTCTTCTTCTTCTTCTTTTTTTTTTTTTTTTTTTGACTAACCCCAAAATCCCCGCTACATGTAAAACTTTTGAAATTATTTTGCTCAAAGTGGTTGCCTAATTTAATAAAAATAGTTAATGTGGAAAGTTTAGCAAATCATTTTGCAGTCCCCAAAAATCAAATAAGAACAAAAAAAAAAAAAATGATTGACTTTAACTTGTAGAGATCTTGTGAATGAATGGATTCAGAAATAAATCACTGAAACTAAGAAAACAAATTTCAGACGCCTAAAATTGCTTAAAAGTAATGCTATTGAAACGGTTCATAAGACTTTGACTTGGTGGGGGTCAAGATGGAGACAGATGGAATACAATGCCTGATCCATTGCATATGCCGATGAAAGTATCCATAATGATGATTTTTTAGAACACGTTTTATTAGATTTATTAAGTCATAAACTATGCAATGTGTGTCAATTTTTTTCTTTGAAACATTTTTTTCAAAACAAAAAAAAAAAAAGGTAAAACTTTTAGACCATTAACTACCCCTATATACCCTTGAGGACACACAATGATGATATACGGCAAAGTGAAATAGTAAGGGACGATGTGAGTCTTTTCATTTTGCCTGGCATCCGATGGTTTTGCGTGTTGCCGACAGTGTCTGGGTGTGAAATGGGCATGGTGGCATTTTCCTCAAACAGAATGCCAGGTTTCTTGGTCAGTTCAAAGCATTTTCCAGACAACTGAGACACCAAAAACTTTCCCAATATGCAGTGCTTGGACAGGGAGGACGCTATAGCATACTTACTAGGGCCCCCCCCCCCCCCCCCCCCCCACTCCCCCGCCAAAACCCCCACCTCCTCTACATTTAACATTTATAACATTTATGGAACCATGTCATATGATGACCAAAAATTATTTTTTAAAAAAAAAAACAATTGTTACATGTTGTCTTTTTGTTGACATACGAGGCTCTCTCTCTCTCATAATTTTCCCCCTTTTACTTCTTCCCCTCTCTCTCTCTCTCTCTCTCTCTCTCTCTCGGTTCGATATTTCTTCTCTATTCTAAGATAAAACGAATGGATGCAGCAATTGGCTATTCACAATGGCGAAATTACTAATACCCAAATCAAATATAAATTTTTGGTCATTAATTTATAATTTCGAGGACTAAGGTCAAAAATTTTGTACCACTATGGGACCAATGAGTAGGCTACGATATTTTCTTTTACATTTGGGTTAACGAAAGTTAATTGATAAAGCGAGTAAACTCTTCGCTTTCTTGACTAGGATTAGACTAGTTTGTCGCCATATTTAGCATTGCCGTGGGACATGGCCATGATGATGAAAGTAAAGGGGTGGTGGGTCTATGTAGTGCCTTCTTCATCGTTTGCAGCAGATAAAAACAAAAGAAAAATAAAATCGATTAGGTAAATTTTAAAATAATAAATTTAAATAAATATAATTAATTTTTATGTTATGCATGAGATATTTTATATTATAAATAAAATATTAATATAATATAAAATATTTTTATATAATATAAAAATTAATTGTGATTATTTTGATTTTTTATTTTGAGCCTATTTAATTTAATTTTATTTTTTAAAATGGGATTGAAAAACAAAGGCATGTGCATGATCACATCCCATACAAACCAATGTGCAAGGTGTAAACTCTGCCTCAGCTAAGTCAGATGCTGAAAAAATGTGATCGAGTAGAGATCATCAGGAGGGCCAGGAAGCCAACGTCATGCTCTTATCATTCCTCATAAAGCGCGGGGACTTTCAAGGTTCTGACTTGTGACTTTACCTAAGACAAAATGGACCAGATTGCTGTTGGCTAAACTCCGGAGTACAACAATGAATGCCACAGATAGTGGGTTCCATTTTTAGATCATGATTTAATAAAAGAATCGATTCCTTTGCACATGTGAAACCCTGACCTTATCTTGTTGCTCATCAGGGCCGTTCATTTTGTTCATCAGGTATCACTGTACAACTGCTTTGCAGCATCTCATGGATTTGCCTTCTTGTTTGTAAGTGATTGGCTGGGACTGGGAGGACATTGCCGCGCAAATATTGTAACAATTGAAAAATTATATATTTAAATGTCTCGTGTCATTTTACTAACTGGGGGTGGATATGCCAATTTTTTTTTTTTTTTTATTTCCGTGGATGTGTCACTGACTTCAGTTTTTTGGTGCTATGGCAACATCACAAGATATCCCAGAATTTGGAAGTTTTAAAAAAAAAAGTTTATTATAATTAAACTTAAGACGAGGATATCAAATTTAAATTAAGGACTTCACTCATGATTAAATCTCCTTTATTCTTGTGTCATGATTTCTAGGTCCCTCAATAAATTCCAGCCTCAGCGCCCAGCAAGATCAACCACAGATTCACCATTACTGCTTGAAGGATGAATCAGGGTGCTGCAATTTATTGCACTTCTAGGAGTTTTTCAAGAAATATCTACACGTGAGACAGTGAAAGCATATAGAAAATAGAAGAGACAATTAAGATCGACAATAAGTAAGCGAAGTCCCCATTTTAGTGAAAGTGAGGTACTATTGGGGTGGGGGTATGGGGGATAAAGCAAGAAACCCCAGTCGGCGCATATCAACATCTTTGCTTTAGGACTCCATATACCGTTTCAGTATCACTCTGTGCACTGCTTTCAACAACATGTGTATGGACCTTGATTTCACATGCCTACATGTACTCTCCACACCATGTGTGCCTCTCAACTTGTGTCAAATGGTATAATGGTTGTCTGTTTCGAGTACAATTTTTGTAGGCTTGTGAGCCCAAGTGGCAATGCATGGGTTTCAAACATGTATGGTGACCCTACAGGTAGCATGCATCATTTTTGGTGAAAAGGGGTTTCCTTCAGCCCATACATGGCAGTGGGTGGCCATTTTAGTACCGTGGGCACATGAACATACTTGAGACTTGGGTCTGTTTATTGAATGTGACGGCCATTCCATTGCATATATTAGATGAGAATAGAAATAAAAATTGAAGCAAAGGTTTTGCTTATTTATTACTTATACTAAGACAGAGCTCGCAGTGCCAATTTTCACAAGCCCGAGTTATGTTTTCAATTATGCCCAGACTGGGAAACATTGTATTAGCCCAAATGTTATACCATGTAATGCGGTTCTGGCCCCCAGGCTCCAGCACCATTGTGGGCCTTTCCGCACACGGAAATGGTCATGTGTTGAAAACGGAAGCCCAACTACCGTAAATTCTTGATGCATTGGCGCGTTCCTAGACGACCGAAAGGTAAAAGCAAAGCAGAAATAGCCGAACCGGAGCCTTCAAATTCAACGACACGAGAACATGCCACCATCGAATATGCCATTTTTATAACCGAATATCAACGGGCCATAGGACCGACATGGAAAGATGAACAAGCCGCAAGCCGACAATAACGCAGAATTATATATTTGCCATGTCTAATTCGAAGAGTGTTTGTGATGCGGCAAGCATCAGAGCATCAATCATACTGATATGGCAGTTCATGTTGTTGGCTTCTGACGGTAAAGCTTTGTCCATAAATCACAAATTATCTAATGATGTCAGGGGGTTGCTAAATGTTGAAATTATGTGCGCATCCATAGGTATAGTGGAAGTCTCAAACTATTAGATTATTGTCCCTAACAATGAGAGCAAGCTTGGTTAAAAGAATTAGAATAAAACCACCCATTGTACAGTATTATCTGGAGTTTTACGTCTTAGAAAGACAGAGTTTTAACAAATATCAGATTTTGAGAGATGAATTTTATGGTGTTTGTGTTGAGAAATCTGAATTTGAGGATCCAAAGAAGTAACAAAGACCATTCAAAGTCCAATTATATCAACCATTCGAGCTCGTATTTTGTGTATTCGGTTCTTGTAAGAGAACCCCCCCCCCCTTTTGTCTTTCTAATTTCTATGTACTCCAATTTTTTTTATTTTTTATTTTTTATATTTTGTGCACATACGCTTCAAAGTCCAATAAATTACTCTCACTTGTCAAAAAAAAAAAAAAAAAAAAAAAAAGGAAAGAAAGAAAAGAAAAAGCTCGTATTAGGACTCTGCAATTGATTGTAGTTATGTGAAATTGTTGCCCAAGGAAGCACAAACAAAAGAGAGCCTTCAAACACCAACATTTAATTGGCTGAGAATTACGAACTGGCACTGAGCCGTGGTACAGCACTCATGTTGTTGTCATTGACGCCATTCCCCTTCCTCCATTTGTCCAACATTGTTTGTCCGACAATCCAAAGTGTTGTGATTTAGAGTTTACAGGACCAAGATGATCATATTGACGCGGAAAAAGTTGCTAATTCAGTGACGGAGTCTTTGAAACGCGTCCGTCTCTGTGTCCCAAAAGTGGCAGAAGCCAGCAAGAACAAGCGACACACTAGAAGACATATGGTATGCCAGAAGATTTCCAATAAAATTAAGTTAATCAGTTTGCTCCTTTTGAGCTGCTCCCACTTTGATCTGAACCCCTCTCGGCTCATTAAATTATATTGTGCAGACGTTTCTTTGGCTGGATCTAGCTTTCATTTAGTGAATGAATTAAGGCATATGGATAGTAGGACATATTATTAGTGCTTGAGTGACATAGGTAAGATTGATCGGATCCTCTCAGAGAAAATTTTCCCTTGGATGAAATAATTATAATTGAGCAATTAGGTCACCTGAGCCCTCAATCAATATCTCCTGCCCCGAGCAAGAGAATTGAAGTAACTCTAGGGCAGCAATAACCATTCTCAGTAACTTGAGGTCTGCAGCATAACATAAGTAAGGAATACCAAGAAAATAAAAAGCTACTCCTAACTTTTGTTTTCAGTGCCTTTACGTTGGTCCAAACTTGGCATTGGAATGGGCATCCACCTTCAATTCTGAGATTTGTAATCATATGCGTGCAATTAAAGCGGGGATACTAGAAATGCATGTCGACTTCAATTTATATTGTATGAAATTTATTAGAAGATAAAAGCAAAATAGAGTGAAGGTAGTTATTGTTGGGATACAATGGTTTTTATTGCTTTTGTACCAAATCACATCAACAAATTTTAACTTTGCATTCTAGACTCTTCGGCTTAAGCTTACGGGTAATATGCTAATCACTTGTTATGATACATCACAATTACAAAATAAGTAACATCATTTACTAATAAAAGTGTTTGAATACTTTTTTAGTACCTCTAGTGTTATTCAAATACAATCAATGCTGCAGGCAGGTTGTACACGTTAAAACCAAAGCTTTGACACAATTAATGGGTCTATAAGGTTGAAATTGAATCCAGGTAATGCTTGGAAGCTACATGACCGGAAAATCTTCCATATGAGAGACAGAGAGCGCATTATTTTTTATTCCCCTTAGATGAAGCAGATCTTCAAAGAAAAGTCCAATGGCAAAGGCCAAGATGTATCTCCTAGATGTCTCACCTGAGTACAAATACTCCAAAGTCCCAATGAGAATAGCTATGTATTCTTGTTATCTCTTTTTCACTAACCCATAAATTTCTCTCTCTCTCTTTGCCCCTCTCTCCCCAACTTGCTTTTCCCAAATTCAGTTGAAGTAATAGACCCTTTTCCCCTTCTTGATTCCACAGAACATAGAATTCTCTCAAGCCCTTCATTTTTTTCTGATATGGAAGAAGTGCCAAGACAAAGGAGCCCAGAGACTTCAAGTGATGAAGAACATGATCGGCAGGAACAAGTCAAAGAAGATATAGCCACTTCTACTGCTCCTAAACGCTCGTATGAATGCACCTTTTGCAAGAGAGGGTTCACCAACGCGCAGGCCTTGGGGGGCCACATGAACATCCACCGCAAAGATCGAGCCAAAAACAAGCAAGCCCTTTCAAGTTCAAGCAAAGCCAGCGAAGAATGCATGAACCCTAGTTACATGCCAGCTATTTTAAACGAAACGGCGAAGTATTATCCGGTTTTCGAGACTCAGAGGAATTATCACATGCATTTTCAGCAATCAGCCGCGTCTAACTCTAGACTTCAGGATGATTATTACCATGGAGGAGGTCACCACTTTCATGTCCCCAAGCCTCAGTCTTTGAACTTGAATGAAGAAAAGCATTGGGGTGCAAATTTGAGCTTGCAGATTGGTTCTAATAACATGGAAAATAGTGAATTGCAAAGTGGGGTTTCAAAAGAAGTTGAACTGGATTTGGAGCTTAGGCTTGGCCTTGATCCGTAATAGGTCCAAGCCGCCTATTAATTAACCTATATGGAAGTATATTATGTCACAGGAATCCTTTTCAGCCGAGGAGGGGATAGGAGATCAAATGGGGTTTTAATGAATGTCTCTATACGTATTGTGACAGCCTGGAATGGGAAGGAGAACAAATTATTGTTCGATATTTGCACATCCATGGAAGAGCTTTTATTCAGCTTTGAGGTAACATTTTTTCATCTAAATGTTGTGCTGAAAGGAAAAAAAAAAAAAAAAAACAATGGAAACCTTTGTGGACTCTCTTCATATGTCATATACTTCATTTTTCAGTTCTTTTTTACTCTAAGCTTATTTTACAGACACTTAGGCCACGTTTATGATGAAGGATGAAACTTACCTGATCAAATGATTGTTAGTATTACCTGGTCATTGGCTATGACCTTCCATTGTATATTTAATTGTTATCAAACCTATATAGCATACTTTTAAATCCAATGGTTAATTAAACTTAGAGGTCATGCTCGTCAAGTGATGTTTTGATAACACATAATTTGTACTTTAGTTTGAGATTTTTTTTTTTCTTTGTATGCAAACATTAGTAATATCACTTTCCTTTGACTAAAAAAACATCCAGTTAAATTAAATTTAGAGTCACGCCACGAGAGAGCACTTCTTTTGTAATAAAAAATATAGATTTTGAGATTTGAGGCTTTGTTTCCTTGCACGCAAACATTAGTAATATCGTCTTTCTTGGACTGATAAAGCTTTTGATAATGTTTTTCTGACTAGAGAAATGTTGATCATATTAATCACATGTGAATAACCATGGTAACTAGCAATTTTTTTTTTTTTTGATTTTTTTCTTCAATGTTTGAAGTGTTGAACAGCTAATCGTTGGAATTGTTTTTCGTCTGAAAATTAATCAGACATCACCTAAATAAACTGATCACATTAAAAGCATGCTTCAATGTTTTTTGTCTTCCAATTCTGCAGGATGCAGCCTCATTGTTATAATATTCTTTTTCTAGTTGCTTCTTCATCTTCCATTAAATGGAAGGACTACTCTAGGTTAAATATTAACGAATTCATGCAAAATTCTTAAATAAAATGGCCTAGCTTGAAGCCCTCAATTGCAAGAATTACAGTGGTATGTCCAAATAATTTATTTTAGCTTGAAAGATCACTTTTCTAGTCATCTTTTTGTATTTAGCAGTCAACCAAATACCTAGCTAGTTCCTAAATGATAGCTGCATTGACTATCAAGTACTACCAATGCTAGGCTTTTGGGGAACATTGTAGACTTTCGTGAAGGTAATCAATGAATGAAACATTTTATTTTAAGCCCTTGACGATGGGAAGCCCACATGGAATAGCTTTCCATGTGACTTGCACTTAATCTGATCGACGTCTCCTGAGGCCCGACTGACCTTTGTTAAAGGAATGTCATTGGTTTTTTTTTTTTTTTAACCTATCTTTTTCATCAGCTATATATCTTTCATAATGCTATTTGGTCCTCTTCGTGCTTGCGCTTCATTGAATATACTATCTTTGGAATGCCTTAATTGGAGTTGCCAACTCATGCATTTAATATAGCGTTGAACTTCGTGTTTACTGCACATGGTAGGAAAATTTTGGGAAGAAGTGATTTCCCACAAAACATTCCTCACACACGCCCCAACCAAGCTTGTTGCTACTGATTGATTGCCAATAACAAGCATCTTCATGGCAGACCAAAGCCGTTAGCCATAGTTTCTTTCTTTCTTTCTTCTTCCTTTTTTTTTTTTTGTAACGTTTTCCCTTTTAAGGTCCCATGTGCTTGCTAAATAGCAATATTGCATTAATTGACCTGCCCGACATGTAAATTTTAATAGAAGAATAGTTCGTGTAAATATATGTTTTAACTCTTATTACAATGTGTGGCAGTAGATTCAGCACATTAAGCTTTATTGGTTGTTGCAAGCATTTGTATGATTTATATATAAGATTTATTATTACCAAGGATTTTTCTAAGTGGAAATCATTAAAATAGTAAGTCTCACGCATGCAATGACACCGCCCAGCCATGAACACTAAGTAGCGCATAGAAGACTAAAATGCCCTCAGTCTTGGCTCCCCCTTACGTGTGATGTGCTAATTAGAGTTTATAAGGAATAATTATTATACATTGTCTTAAAGTATGGGATTTGCATGGTGAATTTTACTCAGAGGCCCACAATTTATACACAATAAGAAACTACGTATCTTCTCTAGGTCTTGCCACCTAATGGGTTCCAGAGCTCTTTAATTTAGCTGATAACAGATGATTTATGACTAATACTGATAATATGTGACTAACAATGCACGCCTATCTTAGTTACGATTACCCCACAAGGGAAAATGGTTTGATTTATGTCAGTTTGACCCTTACTACCAAATATTTGAATCTTTAAGCTACATATGAAGTTCTAAAAAATAAAAAATAAAAAAAAAATTATAACATTAAAAAATCACATAAATGAATTGTTGCACACTTGTCATTCATCCTATGAATGAATTCCCTTCTCAAAATTTTGATGTAATTTATTAGTCCAACGAGGTATATATTTTCTTTTTTTTTTTTTTTTCTTATAGATTCTTCTTCTGTTGTTCAGTTTTTTTGGCATCCAAACATTTGTGGTAGAATCCTAGTACGCATGCACATTACTCCTTGGTTAAAAATGGGAGACAATTTTACCCATCGCTTAAATCCCTCCTCATGCCAATTACAATAATATCAGCAATGAGGATTGTGAAATATGAAAGAGAACAGTATCAATGTGGCTCAACAACTGAAATTTTGGGTGAGGCCCTTTTTTCTTGGAGCACTAGTTTGGGCCTAGAATGTCTATCATCAACTTTCCTTTTCCAGAACACACTTCTTGGCCCAATTAACATGTCTCCAACACTGGGCCCATCTTACCCAAAACCAATCACCAAAATTGGACGCCCAAGACATTGGGGCGCTCCTTTAGTTTTCGGGTCTCTTTTTGCTTCGTGGGTAAAAGTATACTTTGGATGTGACCAATTTCATCGAGGATATGAAAAACAATTAACAAAACTTTTATTTTTGAAATCTTGAATTATAATTCCGAGAATGTAAATATGAAATCTATAGTAAAAGAGAGATTTATACTTATTATATAATTTACAGTCAATTGATTCATTTAATTGATATTAAAAAAAAGAACACACAAACACATCGAGCGAGATTGGTCATCAATCATCGCTCATGGAGTCACGGGCACTTGATGTTTCGCCAACAACTTACGCAGAATGAGAGCAACAAAGTGAACCGAATGATTTTCTTGGTGTGTCTCGCTAAGTTTCCAAATCAGGCCAAAGATACGGCTTGTTCTTTTGACACATGGAGTGTATATGCATACATGTGCTTCGATACTTAGTACAAGTGCAACCCATGGAGCGGGCCCCATGCACCACTCGTACAAGCATGTGCCCTCTGATAAAAAGCTGGTGGTGTGACAAAAACCGGACTCTGTTTGCAGTATCCTGGCTTTCAATTCACTGATCGTCTGGTCATTTCTTGTGCCGCTAGAGTACGAAGCATTTTCCATCCCCCCCCCCCCCCCTTGCCAACTTCGTTTCTTAGCTAGCGGATAGCAAAATTCCAAAGCATCATCCCCTCTAGGTTGAAAAATTGTAATCGAAAACTATGTATGGGGAACCATAATTGCACAAGTTGGAGGTTTTCGATATTGGAACAAGAATAAAATAAAAAGGCTCTACAGCATCAGAAAATTCAAGCTTTTGATTGAGATGTACGAGCATTTGATCCTAACATAAAATATCTTGTCTAGAAATTCTAGTACCACTCAACTTCTATTGTCATCCACCAGTAGTTGTTGAAAGGGAAGGATTAATTTGACGAATGAAAAGGAAAGCAGCTCCTTCGATATTAGATTCATCCTCCCTAGCGAATTTTCAATTAAGTTTACAGTAGACCCTGGAAATTTTTTTCGTTTTGTCGGGCATTTTGTTCGGTTATTCCTTATGTAGTTTTTTTTTTTTTTTTTTTTTTTTTTTTGGTTCTATGTGGTGAAACCATTCAACAAAGTACAAACTCACCAAATTTATAATTAAATACAAAAAATAAAAATAACATGACTTGAGTTTTAGACTGATTGTTCTTAAAAATTTTAATATAATATTAATAAACTATTTAATTCAAAAACTTAAATTATTAGGCTATACCTAAAAATATACCACATATTAAACCTTAATACTTCCTATGATAAAGAGGTATATTAATGGGAAAATAAGTTTATTTCATTATAATATAAAGGTCATAAATTCAGCCAAGTAAACAATCATTTGAAAATAAGAGTAATAAAGTGTGTGTGTGTGTGTGTGTGTGTGTGTGTGTGTGTATTTCTAAATCTTGTTAAAAAAAAAAAAAAACTCTTCATTTTCAAATAAATCCCGCACTCTTAAAACTTGAAGCTAAAATCTCCAAGATAAATATGTAAACACTTAAATGTTGGGTATCCCTTAGTATTATTCCACATGCAATTGGCTGGTCTCTTTTTAGCCAATTCCTTTTAGTTTGTACACTGCAATTTAACACCCCCCAAAACAAAGGGGAAAAAACGTATAGCAGTAGCGATTGGTAATTAATTAACTGGCCTCTTTTACTCTTACATTGTAGCGCATAACACACTGTCGAAAAATTCTTTTCAGGAATTGCTTCCCCAGCATAGAATTTGGCTCAGGCAGTGCCGTAGTGGGTGAAACCCCCCCCCCCTGACGCGATAAACGGCATTTTCTACCGTGTGAATTTCAAATTAGATAAGTTAGTGCTGCAATTTCCAAGTCCTTGCATGCCATTGCCAATTAGTTTGATGCACGAGGAAGCTGTATGGGAAAGAGCCTTGGAAAGTTCAACATAGTGAATTAGGGGCCTACCTATCAATATTATAAGTGGCTACCCAGGAAGCGGCATGGTTGATTTCCAAGTTACAATAATAGAGATCTGACTAGAAATGTGAGTGATTTGAAAGTTGAAACAGGTAAATATGACTTAAGACTTGGAGCAGTACATGACTGGCTCGTTGATCCACATGGAGAGCCCCAGTTCTTGACCCAAGCCCATTGTTTTGGAAACGTAACCTTTCCAACCCGGTGTGTCGGTGCCACCCAGTAGATTTAGCTTCAAACAACGCATCCATGTCAATTTGACAATCGCAATCTTCGAGTTCAAATTTTGCTATGTAAAGGATAAAGCGAGCAACTAAATTTTCTCTGATTGAATTGATGGTGGAGGGGAAAACATAAAATTTTCCGGCAGAAGAATCCATACACCACGATAGCTTCGAGAATTTTACTTGCTGGCTTTAACCCTAGCTAGCTCAAGAAACAATAACACAGGCGCATAACGCTGGAAAAAACGACGCTAGAAAATTTTCCATATGGCACCGAAAAATAAAAGAAAAATTTCCATATCATTTACCTTCGCTAGACTAAAAGGATCTATTTATGGGATCGTGTGCTCCTTTCTTCTGCCTTTCCTTTTACAATTATGTTTTTTTTTTTTTTTCCTTCAGTAATTTTTCTATTTTGTTTTCGTAAATTTCAAATTCTCTGCCGGAATATGATATTTCAAAAATAAATATTTCAATTCAAGACCATACGCTGCGAGACTTTTACAATCATAAAATTTGAGTTCTACACTAGTATGCACGCACAATCATATTGTTCCGAGTCTACCTGGAGCCAGTTACACGAGACATTCGTGGACCGACCATACATTAAAAGGAGCTGCACGTGGATCTGCAACAAATTTCCCCTTTTTGGTTAGGGACGATTATGTGTAAATAGCATCTCTCCGCAACTCATTTGGGTTTGATTACTATTGGAAATATCCGGATGAACTAAAACACTTCAAATTAAATGGATTTACCAAAATCTTTTGAACAGATTACATACACTAATACTGGCAATTAGTTGGAAATAGAATAGCATAAAGTCCCCAATTCACGCCCATGCTTATGAATTGCTTTAAGTGACAATGTGCGGATGCCGTGTTTGCAATCACATAAAGTGTAGCTCAAATGGTGTGCGTCTTTTCTGATTTGAACCCAATGGTCAAATTGCAATGCGCAAATCCGATAACGTGACCAAAATGCTTTAGTGGAACGCGTATCATCAAATTCATCACCAAAAGCTGGTCTAAGCATCAATCCAGGCCCAGCAATCATCTCATGCCCCCAATCCGTGCTAATATACCCATCCAAACTTGTGCTCTGGTACAATGAATTGTATATCTTCCATTGAATGGTAATATTCCACTTTGAATCATCATTGCAAATTCTCCAATGTCCACAATGGATACCGAACATCCTTTATATCTCATCATCCAATCCATCTACCAATAGGGTATATTTATAAATCACAAATGTCTTTGTTGACGAGTGGCTTCTATCCTCACTAGAATCTCAAATTGAAAGCAAAAGTTGATTAATTAATAATACCTAAGGAATGTCACTATTGACAACATTTAGAATCATCTTGGTCTTGATTGACAACATTTAGAATCATCTTGGTCTTGGTGTAAAATCATCAACTTTATCGTGGGTAACAATTTCTTGTTAACAATTTTAAGCCCTGCCATTAATATTTTGTCTGCAACCCAAGAACATCGTTCTTGATGACGTAAATCCGAAAAGCCAAATTGGTTCCCGGATTAAGCACAAACGCCTGGGCATTGGCACCTCAATTTCGACACTAAAGTCACATTTTTCATATTCGTGCATAAGTGGATAGAAGGATAAAAAAAAAAAAAAACATATATATATATATGATTGCCCAATGTTAATGGTTATAAAGTTTGGAGTCCCCACCCCCCCCCCATATATAAAAGATAGCTCACAGTCTCAAATCTCTTTACTCAATGAATCCATCGAAGATAAATGATAAGGACATATGTACGTGAGAAAAACGCCATAGATTGCTTTAGGCATTTGTTATTTGCACGCCAAAGATATCTCTCACACGCACAAAAATGCATTGTGAGCCCACACTTTTGATTTGTATTGTGGGTGCATGCAGCGTTTTGCTGCGTGTGAATAACGATTCTCCTTGCTTTAATACCAAGCTATGTGTGTAGGAATATTTGTTTCTGTGAGGCAAAGACAACAGCGATTTTAGCTTCTGAGCTCTGTGCCTTTTTTTGAAGCTTGATTTTTCCACAAAGTCCATGGCCTGTCCCGAATGACTTACAGTCTGTGCCACTAATTCACTTTTCAGGAAAAATTATGGTAGGTCAATTGGAAATTGTTAATTATTCCACTCCACTATAATTCCTTTTGTGTAAAGAAACAATTACTTAGTAATAAACACTATCCTACTGCATAATACATAAAATAATATTGTATTCCACTTTATATTTTGCAAGTGTTATTTTACCATATATTTTTAATACTCGTGAGATTTTCCTAAAAACTCAACTCTTTTTTTTGGCAGAAAAAACGAGGGAGGAAGGAAAATGGGTGAAAAGAAGGTAAAAGGTAAAGAGGACTCGAAAGTGTAGGATAGCTAAAATTTTCATGCACTTTATATTTGCAAAGGTATAAAACAGGATGGAAATAAATGGTTGTTTTGCAATTTTTTTTTGTTTTTTAAATGAAAGTTAAAAGTAGTAAGATTCCTTTTACACCCCTTTTTTAAATCAACAAATTTACACATGCAATAGTTGAGTAACAGGCTGAAAAGGAGTAATTTGACTTTTTTCTTTTTTTTTTTAACATGCACATGTTATTTATTTATTTTGGTTTTTGGTTGAAAAGATTTGCATGCACCATTCTGCGGGCACGTGATCCAGCGTTGGTACAAGAGCAGATGCGTGTCTTAAGCTTCTTGATGCTAAGTCAAAAAAAGGCAACTTTGTCAAAAGTAATCCAAAAAAACTATAGTGTAGGAGATAATTATGTAATATTCTTTTTTTTTTTCTTTTTTAGGGGTCTTATAATTATGTTTTATTCTTTCTAATGCATACCCACAGTACATATATAAAAGTTGGGAATAGAAGCTCATTTTTTGTTTAAAAAAAAAAAAAGGCCTATTTATTGGTTAATTCTTAGATCGGAACTAAAAATTTATATTTTACAGGGATTGATAGCGATAGAATTGAATTTCTAACATTTTCCGAGAATTTTGTTTCTATAATGAATGAAACGAAGTCTAATGGGTTAACTAACTCTTTTGTTGGTCTCCAATCAACAAACAAATTTAAATTTAGCTCATATCTCCCTTTTTCCTAATCTATTTTTTAAATACAGGAGTCCTATTTTGCTTGCTCTTTTTTTCTTCCGCAAATCGAAATCAAATCAAGTGCGCTATTGACTTTTGTACGTTACATCGTACCGGTGCAGAATGGAGCCTCCAACTTGAGCATTGAATAATGTGAAGATATTCACATATTGGTTGGCTTCCACAAGATCTATCTCCCTATTGGGACCCTGTGTCCCCACTCGCGCTTCTGAGTGCGCGTCTAGAATATTATTGTATTTTATAAATTCCCGATACTTGGAATTTCTGGTATTGGGACAGCGTGTCCACTCACCCTTTTTCTTTCTTTTTTTTTTTTTATATAAAAAAAAATTTGTGTTTACTTAAATTTTCTCTAAACAAAAATTAATTCTTTAGATGGGCTAACATGGCATGGGCTCCCTTGAAGACGAAATTAAATAAAAGAAAATTTTAAGCTTATTAAAAATTAATAAATTTAAGGAAATATAATTAATTTTTATATTATATATTTTTATATAATATTATTTTATAATTATATTAGTTAGAGAAAAATAAATTTTTTATGATTTTTTTTTTCTTTAAGTCTTAAAAAAAAAAAAAAAGTTATTGTTTCGGTAGCCTTCCCCGACCAAGCATCAAGAATGGCGAATCTAAACCAGTGTAAATTAGCCAGGTGCATGTACGGAATATAAACGAGCTGTTAACTTTGGCAACAATGAGTGCTACCCATTAACAACATGAAAATAAGAAAAGACTAGAATTTTTAAATATTTTCTATGAAAAGTAATTATTCGTTGTTCAGTGTAATGAACTATTGATTAAAATTTAGTTATATTATAACAAACTTTAACTAAAGAATCTTAAGCTTCCAATTAATTATATACGTGAAACCATCAATTAATATCTTGTTTGAAAAATAATGTTGTGGGAACAATACTTTCGTTTATTTTAATATTAACCATATATTTTGTTTATACCAATTTATATTTTGCATTAATATTTGACATTAGAAAAAAAAAATTACATATCAAGTGAATCAATATAAAAATAGTTAAGGTTCATGTTTATTATAATCATATAATTAATATTATTCTTTTCTTAAGATAATAATATTTTTTTATTTTAAATTTTAAAATTTTTTATTAAATTTTAAATATTTTTTATATTTTAATTTAATTCTAAATATTATAAATTTTTCAATTAAGTCCAAATTACGGTTAATTTTTCATTTAAGTATCTTGATAAAGTTAAAATAATAATAATAATAATAAACTAAATATGCATGAAAAATGAATGGAAACATCCAATACCAAACCCATATGCCCTAAGTTGCCTCTCCAAATCCTTATTTTGCCTGCAATTCGTTGATTGTGCCGGGCGGCCGGCATCTCGGGCGGTGCTGACTCTGCTTGCCGCCACAATCAAGTCAAAGGAAAGCAGGAGTTTGGGACCATGAACATCTAAAAGGTCGTGACTACTGGAGAATCCAACTCCAACGTCAGCCATGATCAAGAAATTGTTTCAAACTCTTCTAATTGGGACTCAATTACAACTGGAGTTGGTAGCAAAAGAACTAGGTTCGGCGAGAAATTGGTGGAGGACGAGGAGAACGTAGACGATTCCCAATCCGCCATTAAGAATGAAATTTTTGCGAAAAAAAAAAAATCCCTTGAGTTCTCCTCAATATTTTGCTACCGAAAGCTTAGGAGAAACTGAACTAGAAACGAAGACAATCAAGAGGCTTCATTCGCTAATACCATTGCTACTACTTTAAAATCTCCGATGCCAATGTTTACTCAGATTTGAGAGAGATCTATGCAATTTTGGATTATGGGCAAGATGAGCATGCAGAATTTTTTTTTTTTTTAAAAAATTTTTTCGCTAGAGTAGTCATTTGTTAAATGGAAATGAATCTAGATAAATGGGTGTCACATCCTTACCTGGGGTTGATAAGGATGCCATAATTGAGGAGAGTTCGACGAAGGTGCCATTGGAAGGGCCAAATAATTTAGAGGAATATGCCGGCAATTCTAAAGATGAGGAGACGGAGACTGGCTATGGTTATGACATCAATTCATTCTTTGGATCATTTTTTTAATTTATTCTTCGTTTTTATTTGGTCAAAATATCGTTAAAGATGAGAAAAACTTCTATATATATTTAGTTTAATTAATTTTTTTAATTTGTTCAAAATACTTAACTAGATTGTATTGTATTATTACTTAAATTTAATTAAAATAAAATTAAAATATTTTAAAAATTAAATTAAAATTTAAAAAATTGTTTAGATCCATATTTAAAAAATAAAAGAAAAAAAAAGGAAATTGAAAGATTTAAGATGAAAATATCGTTATTGATCACAAGAGTATTTGACCAAGTCAGCGAGCGTCGAGAACTAGCTAGCAGGAGGATTGCGATTGGAGCACGGGCCAAGAATGAAAGTGGGAGAGGCCATAAAATCTGATGGGTCTTCCCAGTAGATGCCACGTGGTGGCAGACAGTTACCCGAATAGATCGATATGAATAAAGACAAAAAGAAAAACCCCAGAAGCTTAGTCACAAATAAATTACTGTAGACGGATTACAAAGACTCTTTTTTTTTTTTTTTTTTTTTGAATTAATTCGCTCTACTTTCCTTAATTTGATCCCAGAGCCAGATTTATACCTAATTATGAGCATAAATTTATCTTGAATACAAATTAGTCACAATTAAAGAGAAAAAAGATAATGAAAAAGAGAGCCGCCAGCTAGTTTTTAAAGGGAGACTATTTGAATTTTAGATTTGTATAGTTAATAATACAATTAAAAAAAGTGTGTGTGTGTGTGTGTGTGTGTGTGTGTGTGTGTGTGTGTGTGTGTGTGTGTGTGTGGAAGACATATAATATATGTAAAGGCCTCTATATATATATATATAATTTTTTTGTAATTTAATAAAATTTTCATTAAATTAAATTATTCGTACGGAACCAACGCATTACACTTCAATTGAGTTTCCTACCAAGTTTTTCCGTTTAATTTTTGGAAGGGGGAAAGAAAGAAAGAGGAAAAAGGAGAAACGTCTAAGAAAGAGAAAAAGGAGAAAACAAATCTTTTGGGGGAGGGTGGGGTCCTGACAAGGACGTTTTGGTTCAAAAGTGCGTCCAAGTTCGCTTCATGCTGATTTCTATTGCGTACAGTCATGCTCTCAGCTGCCTCCTGTGGGTCCCGCCTTGTCTGTCTTCCTATTCTCTCTCTCTCTTGTTTGCAAAAATACCACGACGCAGACGTTGAGGAAACAAAGCCTCTCTCTCTTGTTTTTTTCTCTTTTTTCTATGTTTCAAATTTGAATATCAAAGTGAGAGAGTGAGAGAGAGAGAGAGAGAGAGAGAGAGTCTTTTCCTCTTATGTTCTTGTTATTCACTTTTGATATTTTTTTTTTTTCCCTATAAAAGGGGAGACTTTGGTGGGAAATATTGGTAAAGCCCACGACTCTGAGTTCTAGTTTGTATGAAAAACGAAACCCATGAGTGGTTTTATGTTTTGCACAATCCGCCTTTGAAAAAACCAATAAAAAAAATATTCAAGGAAAGAAAAAAAAAAAAAAAAAAAAAGGAAAGGAGGAAAGAAAGAAAGAAAGTGGGTGGAGTTTCTTGGGATTTGTGGCAGTGTCTTTGTTCCAGTACGAAGAGGCGGGTGGAGAGGGGGGCTGCACCTGGATACGTTTCTCTTGTGTTATGCAAATGTGTGATTGAAGCATTGTACATGTTTCTATACAACAGTCTACTTAAATATCTTTAGCGTAGATTTGCGGTATGCTGGTTGCCTGTTGCCTTTTGCCCGTGAGAGAACGAAGAAGATCTGGTTGATTTTGGGGGAGGGGAGGGGGGGCTTGATCTCGCTCTCGGGTAAGATTTTTATAATAATTATTTATTTAAGTATTTGTATTTTACATTTATTGGGTTTTTTTTTTTTTTTTTTAAAGCGGAAATTTGGTGGATTTTCAGCTGCTATTTCTGATTTCTTGTTTATGGGTTGAACTATTTTTCCTCTTTTCTAATGAATCGATCTCGTGGCGTGTGGACTCGTCTCTTTCTTTCTCTTGTTTTTCTAACTTATAATTTTGATCAAAGAAAATGTCTTGTTCTACGCCACTGATTCATTTTTTGCAATTAATAAAAGGAAAGGGAAGAAGCAGAGAAGGAAAATTGTATTAAAAGTAATGAATATCAGAAATTGGCAATTGTCAGAAGTTCGACTACTTATATTAATTCCTTTGATAAATTAATAAGCTTTTGGGCTTTATTTTTCCTTTCATTGCAGGAAATGAGAATAGTGATAATTAGCTAACAACCAAAAGTCAGCTGCTTTTCTTGATTCCTACAAGACTTAGCAATATACTCTTTACTCTAATGGATTGAAATAAACTTAGCAGCCCACCACTTTGGAATCAATGTCGAAAGGGTTAGCTCTTGGGCTGCTGTTGATTTCTTCAACCCTTATATCCGTGTCTGCGGATGATAATAGCTTTACCCGATGCAATTGTGATGATGAGGGCAGTTTATGGAGCATTGAGAGCATCCTAGACTGCCAAAGAGTGATGGATTTCTTGATAGCTGTGGCTTATTTTTCAATTCCCATTGAGCTTCTATACTTTGTTAGCTGCTCAAACGTTCCTTTCAAGTGGGTCCTTTTTGAGTTCATTGCTTTCATAGTCCTTTGTGGTTTGACCCATCTGCTCAATGGGTGGACCTATGGCCCTCACTCATTTCAACTTATGCTTGCCCTCACTGTCTTCAAGATTTTAACTGCATTGGTCTCATGTGCCACTGCTATTACACTCGTCACTCTCATTCCTTTGCTTCTCAAAGTGAAGGTCAGAGAATTCATGTTAAAGAAAAAGGCATGGGATCTTGGCCGCGAGGTTGGGATGATAATGCAACAGAAGGAAGCTGGATTGCATGTTCGTATGCTTACTCAAGAGATCCGAAAATCGCTTGATAGGCATACAATACTTAATACAACACTTGTTGAGTTATCTAAGACATTGGCATTGCAAAATTGTGCCGTTTGGATGCCTAATGCGATAAAAACAGAGATGAACTTGACACATGGGCCAAATAGGGGTGATTTTTTAAACAAGGATGATTGTAGAATACCAATTAGTGATCCTGATGTTGTCAGGATTAAAGCAAGCGATGGGGTGAACATTCTTGGGTCCGACTCTGCCCTTGCTTCTGCAACCTGTAGAGAGTCTGGTGAGCCAGGTCCTGTGGCTGCAATTCGAATGCCAATGCTTCGTGTTTCAAATTTCAAAGGAGGAACTCCTGAGATGGTTCAGACATGTTATGCTATATTGGTATTGGTTCTTCCTGGTGGACAGCCTAGATCCTGGACCAACCCGGAGTTGGAAATAAGGTGGTGGCTGATCAGGTCGCTGTTGCACTCTCACATGCTGGAGTTCTTGAAGAGTCGCAACTCATGAGGGAAAAGTTGGAGGAGCAGAACCGAAACTTGCAACAGGCAAAAAGGAATGCAATGATGGCAAGCCAAGCACGGAATGCTTTTCAGAAGGTCATGAGTGAAGGAATGAAGAGGCCAATGCACTCGATTTTGGGGTTAATTTCCATGATGCTGGATGAGAATTTGAGTAGTGACCAAAGGATTATTGTCTCTGCAATGATGAAAACTGGAAATGCCTTATCAACTTTGATAAATGATGTGGTGGAAATTTCAGCAAAGGATAGTGGAAGGTTTCCACTGGAGATGAGATATTTTCAACTACATAACTTGATCAGGGAAGCAGCTTGTGTTTTGAAGTGCATGTGTCTTTGCAAGGGCTTTGGTTTTTCAATTGTGGTTGACAGATCATTGCCTGATCATGTCATTGGTGATGAGAGGCGGGTTTTCCAGGTCTTGCTGCATCTGGTTGGGAACCTTCTGAATGGCAATGGCCGAAGAGGGACTGTGGTAGTTAGGGCTTTTTCTGAAAAAGGAAGTCTGGAAAGGAATGATCAGAGGTGGGCTGCCTGGAGGCAAATGACTCCTGATGGGGATGTATATTTTAGGTTTGAACTCACAATCACTGATGGTGGCTTGGAATCAGAAGGCTCAACTTCTATGGTGCAATTTCGTAGGGAAAATTATGCAAGTGAGTTGATGATGACTTGAGCTTCAGCATTTGCAAAAAGCTGGTCCGAGTAAGTTTTGTATTTTTTTTTTTTTTCCTTTTAAAATTTTCCTTTCTTGGACAAAAGCAAGCATATAGCTGTCCTTTCTAGCATTAGATGACTTGATGTGATAGAAAATTTTGAAGCTGAGACCACTTGAAATCAGTTTGAGTTGTCAGCATTGTCTTTTAAATATCCTTGTCCAAACTAGGCTTTTCTACTTTCATTTTGTATCGACACATTAACCTCCTTCATGCATAGTAGATATTTTAGTGAAGCCCTTTGGGGTCATATATGGTTGTTCAATCTTTTGGAACAGCCTTCTGATTAGGAGCATGAAGCTCTCTTGTTTTGTTTCATTTAGATTCTGTGCAAGTGTTCTATGCGTTGAGATATATTGCAATTGAATTAAACCAGTGCACATTCAGATTCTAATGTGGCTGCCCTTACTACATTGGTTGCTTCTATAAAGGACCTTTAAGGCAACTTCTGGATTAGCTTTCATTGTTGAGCTGTCTAATCAAATGTTAGGTTCTATGGCCTTTACAGTTTGCCTTGTTAGGCTCTAGCATTTTGTGTCCACATGCATCAAAACACTTCAGCTATCAAAAAGAATTTGGCTGGTTGCAGTCATATTGTGTTCTAAAAATTTTTTACCTTGGTATAATTGGCAGTTGATGCATGGGAAAATCTGGGTAATCCCAAATTCTCAAGGATTTATTCAAAGTGTAGGGCTTGTTCTTCGGTTTCAACTTTGGCCATCCATTACTCCACCCATCTCCTTATCTGGAGAATCATCTGAGCACCCACATTCCAACTCTCTCTTCAAGGGCTTGCAAGTGCTGTTGGCAGATGCAGATGATATGAACAGAATTGTAACCCGGAAGCTGCTTGACAGACTTGGTTGTAGCGTTGCAACTGTACCATCTGGATTTGAATGCCTAGGTGCCATTGGTCCAGCAGCATCTGCTTTTCAAATTATTCTTGTAGATCTTCAGATGCCGGAGTTGGAGAACGGCTTTGAAATAGCAGCAAGAATTCGGAAGTTCCGCAGCCATAGCAGGCCTCTGATCATCGCCTTGATGGCAAGTGCTGATGGAGATATGTGGGAAAGATGCTTGCAGGTTGGAATGAATGGTGTCATTAGGAAACCGTTTGGCCTGCAGGGAATTGCCAGCGAGCTGCGAAGAGTTCTTTTGGAGGCGAACACATAATATGATGGTTGCATGGCCGCAGTTGGCCTTTGATTACAAGCAGCTTGGGGGTCTCCATCGAAATAACCAACAGCAACATCTGATCCCCACAAACACCATTTGAAGCTTGTAGCATAGAAGATGTCTGCATACACATCTATGTTCACAATGTTATACGAATCAATTCCTTTTCACTTGGATATTGATCCACTTTCCCTTGTAAAAATTATATCAAAAAAAGGTAGAACGTTAACATGATAATAACATAGATATAGATGCACGAGAGATTTCCAGATGGGTTCAGTGCATGCTTAATGTATGACAATCAGACTGTTCTTCCATATGATTCATCTGAGAACAAATGGCTTGGTGGGATTCCAAGTTCTTGATTCTAAAGATAGAAAAGTTGACAAGTTTCAAGTGTGTGTGTGTGTGTGTTTGTTTTTTTGTCGGGATTTGTGTGGACTAAGATTTGAATCCTAATTTTTTTTTCTTGGCTCAACAACGAGGAACTTACGTTATTCAGTAAACGAAATTGTGGTTTCGTCATTTGTCGTTCTTTGTATTCGATTGAATCGTGAGCCGAAGCATGGCTAGGTGGCTTAAACGGGAAATTAAATTATTTTCTTAGCATTGTTAAGATTTACTTTTCGTCAAAGAAGTCTAGTCTAGGATTAATATAAGGGTATTCGTTTCTTTGAAGGAGAGTACATTAAATTTGATAGATTTAACTGTCAACGAGGTTGAGGTTGGAGCCTTGGGTCTAATTTTAAGTTTTAAATTTGGTCCCACTAGGTTCTGTCAAGTGGTCATGGAGTTGTATGGCTTAATGTCAGGAATTTTCATTTCTGCCTAACACATGGAGTGATCCCAGTTTTTCTCATCAGTCAGGCGCCTTTGGATGGCAAAAGTGAGGGAAAAGAAATTTGAGAAACATGAGTGAAAGAGAAGAAAGTTAAAAAAAAAATTCTTTCAGAATAATATTTAAAATATGAGGGAAAAAAAAAATGAAGAAAAGGGTATTTTGTCTCATCTGTACAGTAAAAGAAAGGAGAAAAAAAAAAAAGTGAGAGTTTTTTGTGGGTCAAAAAAATAAAATTGGCACAGTTTTATGATTTCAGAAGTCATTTGTCTTTTTAATGCAACTTTTCCCTCTTTTCTCAATGCATTGGGGAGCTTGAGAAATGAAGGGTCTTAGACAAATTTTTATATTTATTTTATCACACCTTCTCTCATCGAATATTCAAAATTTTAAGCCCTTTTTCTCTCCCCGTCCTTTTCTCGTGAACCAAACAAGCCGGCATCGATCTTCCCAAGCAAGAATCCATTTTGTTCTGTCTTTGCCAATTGGGAGGGCTTTAGCTTGATAGCTTTCAACAATTTCACGAATTCTTTCTATTCCATCCCAATAAAATCTTTGGATACGAGCGGTTTCTGATTTAAAGTTTTTAGATCCTAAATCATTCAATACCATCACCGTGTAGTCCACGCGAACGAAAAAGCTTCTGCCTCCCAGAGGCTGGAACCAACGGCAGCTGGCGACCCTTTCTTGCAAATGATAATCCCAAGCCGCCAAAGGAAGTCTAGAACGTCTGTCAATCCGATGATACTGTTCATTTGTCAGTTTATTTATTTACTCGCTTATTGGTTGGTCTAATATTCCACCTTAAATAGACTTTGAAGATTTTCATCCAAAAGAATTAATAGCGTGCGGGACATGAATTAATCAGCCTTTTATCTTTTTTATTGTAGTTTTTTAAATGTACATATGTTAAATTAACAAAAGCCATGCATGAACCTCGGTACGTACATAGACTCTTTCTTTCATTCTTGTCACAAAATATCACGCCATGTAGGCCCCTCCCCGAGTCCCCACCAAAAGTTTGATGTAAATATTCCATGAACTTGGCCAGTGGAGTCAACCCTGCGTTGGATTCGACATTAGATTCTTTGGTAATATTGTTGACCTGTTCCACACTCCTATTGGCCTGCCCATCAATTTCTATGCTTATTGCCACTAGGTGGCGGTGGCTCATTCATAATCAAAATAATTAGGCAGGGAAAGGTTTGTTGGTGAGTCCGCGTGTCATTATTTGTAATATGGGATATTAATATCTGGGTAAATCGGAATTTTAAAACATCTTAATTGGGATATTTAAAAAATTAAATTCACTGATAATTAAGGTTATCCTTATCACTAGTAAATTTTCTAATTAGGGTCCCTCGTGATTTAGCTGATACATACATCATCATATGTGGATGGTCATTATTCTTTAGCCATGTGACGAGTGTCCACTCTTTATGCGAATGGGGTCGACCATCCGTCCCTCTTTACACCACCTTATTTGTGACAGGTGTCTGTTGTCCTCTCTTGTCAGGGTTTCACTTCTGAAAACAATCTTTTCGGGACTTTTTTTTTTTTTTTTTTTTTTTTTTTTCAATGAAGAGGGCATATATATAGGTGGAAAGAAAATACTGCAAAAATGTTGGAGAACAACCAAAATAAGAGGCAGAAAAGGGTTTTCTTTTGTCTTTATAAGCCAAGAAAAAAAAGAAGAAGAAGAAAAAATGGTTTAGTGCTTCGAATTTTCTTTTACTTTGTTTTTTTTTTTTTTTTTTTTTTTTAATTTACTTAGAGTTCAAGTCTACGAAAATAAGAATCCGATTCTCTTAGCATTATAAGAAAAAAAAAAAAAAGGGATGTCTAATACCAATTGTTCTACTTTACTGTCACACGGTAACTCAATATGCCCAATGATTGCTCTAAATAAAGCCTGTTGGCCGGGCCATGTATCGCTATCAAGTATAATTTATTGTCTCTGACGCTTCTGGGTCGCATGAACTGAATCTAACTCAATTCTCTGCAATCTAGATGATGAAGTTGGCATGTATGGACAAGAATGAATTATTTAAGCAGGAGAGTTCATGGAAGGGCAAAAATGCCAAAAATGCCAACAGTGCTTGAACAAATCAATGCTCTACCCAATTACAGCAACCACTTCTGTTAGCCCAGTTTTATGGAACATCATGATTACCCATTTGGATAATTTGAATTTTGCCGTCCTATATCTTTGTTTACTTTGTCATAAAAAAAAAAAAAAAAATCACCTAAGAATTTAAATTATTAAATAAAATATAAATTATATATTATATTTTAATATGTTTATCACGATCTCTGTGTTAATTATAAAAGTAGCTAATTAATTAATAATGGTGGGCATACATCATGGATCGTAGTGGCCATGAGCCCATAATTCGTGGATTTGCCTTTTCCTCTTTTGGGTATGGTTACTATGAGCTTGTGTAGTTGTGCCACGCACGAGCTGGTAGCCATCCATTTGTTTTCTACTTTGATTTAGCAAGTGGTGGGCCCTTGTCCTGGGGCCCACTTACCCCCCGGGCCGAAAAGGAAAAAAAAAAAAAAAGAGAGATCAAATTTCTAATCTTTTATAGCTTATGGCATCACACCGAACAAAAAGTGATTGGACGTGAGATGGGCGGGCCTTCTTTACCAGTCTAATTGGGCCGGTTTCTGGCAACGACGTCTTACGGGCCTCCGGCAACAAAAAGTGTTACACTAGCGAGTCATCCGTCTTCAATTCAGCTTTTCTTGCCAAACTTGATTTTTGCTAAATCGATCTTATAAATTTTAATAATAGTTTCGTTAATAGAGCAATAGTGTGTGTTTTCCACGGCAGAACTACTGTGACTCATTGACTCGCGAAAAACTTCTATTTATTTCTTCAACTCAAAGAACGATATCAAAATTAATATGTCTTGACATGAAACCTGACATGCTTACAAAGCATGCCAACCCAAAAAGAAAAAAAGATGCAAATACAAATTGACGGTTAAGTATGTTAATTGGCTAATAAAAATACATGTAAATACAAATTGACAAGTACCAATCTCTTGAACCCGCGCCTTTCTATTGGTTGATATAAAAAGAAGGTAACCATAATAAACTTGTGGAAGAAAATTACGGATTCAATTGTCGTAGAGGCTGCTCCAAGTCTAATCTACCGACAGCTAGTAACCTGATCCAAAGTGGATCGCCCCCTAGAAGGCAATTAGATTGGGTTCTCTCTTGAGCCATCGCTAAGGAAGTCGACATTCCGCAAAAATAATCCCAAGTGCAGTGCATCAGGGAAACATTACAAGATAGGACTACAATATTTGAAAAAGTAAATACTAATGTCGGCATAAAAAGCCAATTAATAGTTGACACTTGTCTTCATTTTCTTGGCTTACAATAACATTCTTGGCTTCAATTTTAGCACATTTTAGTTGAAAACTTAATTTATATCTCTTGTCCACTTAATTTTTGTCTTTGAGATGTTAAACAAGAATAACTACTTTTATTGTATGATTTAAGATCTAATGAACCTTTTAATAAGGAATAATAAAATAAAAAGTTATCACTTTAGCTTTGTTAGTGGAAGTAAAAACAAAAAGAAAAAGAAGTTTGTCATACAATTTCCTCGGATTTGGCCAAAAACGTGGAAATTAGAGCTACTTGTGTTGCAAATAAAACTGTATAAGCTGAAAAGGAAAAATCTGAAATCAGTTTTTGGAAAACTGAAAAGGTTGATTAATTGGCTGGCAATGTCCATTGTTTCAATCTTCAACCCAAAATGTCTCGACAAATTTCTTCATTATCTTAATCTTTGCATCTTCTCCATTTGCTTTTGTTGTTTCTTATTACTTCTGCTCCATCTGCTTCTTACTAATTTCGCATCTCTTTTCCTTTTTTTTTTTTTTTTTGTTGGGCAGCTTCTTAAATAATGAAATCTAATTAAAATCATGTTGCAATCCTTGGGACTTGTTAATAGCTAACATAACCTTGCCAATACTGAGATGAATTAGGGCTCCCCTCTAGCCTGATGGCAGGGCCCAAAAAGAACAAATTTTTTTTCCTGGTAAAACATTTTTACCGGCCCACTCAACCCACTTGGAAACTAAGATTCAATTGGTTTCCCTTTTGATCAATTCTTTGCTTTGTAATTTTTAAATTCTCTTTTTCTTCAGTAATTGGAAAAATAAAGCTGGCTGGAGGCATGGAAGGACACACCTGGGCAGCCGGCGGCCGTGGTACAAATTGAAGTTGGAATTCCTGTTTTGTTTTTTTTTTTTTTTGGTTTTCTTTTTCTCATCAACCTTAAGTGTGCTTTGATTCTTCCTTAATTTGAAACTAATAATTTCTATCCATTTTGAATTAGTATTTTTTTTTTTCATTGTCAATATATATGATCCTACACCATCCGTAGACATCAACAGTTTTCTTGAAAAATAACCGTTCAAAGCCGGCACTTGCGCTGGCCGAAAAGAAGACTGCTTCCTCCTGTAACGGTGCGCTAAAGACAAAAAAAAATAAAAATAAAAATAAAAATCTCATTTTGCTGGTGGTCATAATTGATTTAAAATTATGCAGAGTTCAAACGCCCATCAAAAAGGGTTCTTAATTTTAATCGTAAACAAATATAGCGTCCAAAATAATGGTCAATTTTAGTGGAGCAGTAGACAGGGAGCTATGTAGTTTACTACAATGCATTTTGGGAAGAACCAGCTAACTGTCGGAGCTATCACTAATTTTCAAACCAAATGTTATTTATTTAGTATGTAATATAAAAATATTAATAAGATATCTATAAAAAAATAAAATAGGAAATTTTTTATATTATATATCACAACAGCTTATTCATATGCTGCGAGTGTCAACGACGGTCGGTAGTAACGTTGTCAAAGGAACATAAATTTTAATGCTACGTATACCTAAAATTGTTGTATATATATATATATTAAGAAAAAGCATCGATCGGATTTTTTTATTATTGAATTTTTTAAATGTGTTTGAACTTTTAAATAAAAGTTGCGGCAATATTTAACCTTTGTCCAAGAAATCACTTTCGATGTGGACTTCAATGATACTTTTGAAATGAGTGTTGACAATTGTAACTGTCTTGCAGACTTCTTTTTTCATTTTTGAGACGTTACCGTTGCTTTTTAATTCATTAAAAAAAAAATCTAGATTTTTTAGGACTTGTTCCATGGAGTATTATTTTTATTGAAAATTTTATAAAATAAATCATATAGACAGTACATGCAATTAAAATATATAAGCGTAAGTCTCGATTATGGGACAAAATTTATTATTATTACAATAATTCTCTTGTCGTGTAGATAATATTTATTATTATTCCTTACAATATTTTTCTAATTTTCTTGTTCTATAAAACCTATGCCAGGTCCAAGTCGATAGAAGGACTGACATGTCGCCCGCGTTTGACGGGAACGATGAAAACCGGACAACGGGTACGGGTTAAGAAGCTTTGGCCGCACTCGTCTGCCACGCGGCAGAATCCGGGAAATGAACTTGTCCAACAGGTCCGTTTTGTGGTAGATGTAATTGTGAGTGGGGCCCTCCCACAACGGAGCTCAAAATGCATTTTAGTTCCCTTAAAGCGACTTTTTTTTTTTTTTTTTTTTGGAACTATTTTTAACTTTTCTTTTTGTTTTCTGCGAGCAGGACTCTCACCGGTTGCTCGTGATAAAATTTCACTAGGCCTAGACCTATACGAGAAAAAGTTAGAAAAACAACACTTTAAAGTTTTGTCTATACTTCTTTACTTGATCCAAGAATAGAAAGCATATGATGGCAGGCAAAAAAGACTCATGCCCTTGGGAATATTGTGGAGCGTCACATATCTTACTTTCGTGTGTTTGTTGGTTAAACTATTTGTTTCCATGGCTGCACTTCTAGTTGAATTAATCAGCTCTCCTACTTTGATATGTTGATATAGAATTTTCTTTGGGGTCATTTTGCTAATTATTGTCTTACCAAGTTTTAGCTCATGGGAATTACCATATTAGACGTTTCATTTCAGATGAACTAGATGCAAATAAAAAAATTTTATGAAACAAAAAAAAAAAAAAAAAGTAATAGAGGTATATCTTCATCTACTTCTCAATAGATTTAAGAAAATTCTATTTTCACTAAATAACGTAGTTTAAAAAGATCATTTCAACAATAGGTTAAACTGTACTTACTTTTAAATCAAAGAAGATGATGTGTAGCCCACCTTAAAAGTACAACACAATTGAATTTCAGATTCGACACGGGACTTGAAAGAAAAGCTAGCCATTTTTTGTGATTTTTCTTGGATGATGTTAGCTGCAACTACCCTAGGCATATAATACTTTTAATTAATTGCTCGTTCAGTTTTGTGTGTGTGTGTGTTGGCCTTAATGGGGGTGAGCTTTTCATTAATGGAGAGTTAGTGGATTCCCTATTGGTCAATGTTTGATTAATGGCTTCTTATTGTCGTCGTGATTGTTAAAGTAGATGTATATAGTGCAAAATGTCTAGTGAGGGTGGGGAACAGAAAAACTCAAGATTAAAAAAAAAAAAAATCTAAATAAAGACTAAATAAATAATAGATTTATAAATTTAATATTATATCTTAATTTAGAATTTTAAAATATTAAATTTATACTTATTTTTGCTGATATATTTTTTATTATTTTTTAATATAAAATTTTTATGAGATTTTTAATAGTATACCTTATATATTTACACATAAAATTTCAATTGATTGTCAACACTTGAAAGGCAATCAGAACAAAGGGAGAACATAATTTTCATTGTTGGCGACTATTTTAATTAAAGGCATACAAATTATTGGACCTAAGGGGGTCCATCAACCTCTCGACTTTAGCCTTGAAATGCATTAATTTTAGTTGCTTAGTCATAAATTTAAACGGAGATTATTAACAATGGCACGGCAATCCACGTGAAGGTGGTCCTCCATGTTGCTAAAATCCCACCTTTTCTTTTTGTCAGCCAATACAATTTGCTAGTTGGTCTAACAGTTCTCCTGTCCCACCACACGCCTGATGATGATAATAATAATAATAATAATAAAGCACCTTAATGGAACTAATAATTAAGTATTAAAACATAATATGAATCAAGTTTTGTTGAAATTTGTGTAACATGAGAAATCTAGGTAATGCAACTCGCATGGAATTTTCCTCATTGGTTGAAACAAGGACGTACTAGAAAGTAACCACACAAAAATTTTTTAATTTAAGTATATTTAACACTGGCGAATGGCAGTGTTGAGTCCTTCTGCCAGCATTTATGGTTGTTAGGGAGACTCTTACCAAGACAATGCAATTATTATACGATGTGGACTAAAAAATTACACAGTTAAAAATAATATTTCTCATGTTTTGTAGACTTTTTACGTTGAGAAAACAAGTGGCTAGGGACAAATTAACATGATTTCTCAAATTGCAATTCTTGGAGCTGACGAAAGAAAAAGTAGTGGATGGGGTGAAATGTAAGTACAAAATTCCCTTGCATCCTTTTTTTTTTTTTTCCCCTGCGTTAAAAGTTTTTATATATGTTTGACCATTACATTCCTGCACAATTAATACTTCTTTTAATAAAAGCTTGCTACCGATTCATCCAAAAAAAAAAATGTTTGACCAGCACAAATAAAGAAATATTCTAGCACGGCTTATCTTGTCTGATCCAATGTTATGGGCCTTATTGGCATCAATCTTTTTTTTCTTTCATTTTATGAGGTTTAATTGATATATTTTGAAAAATAAGCCAACAAAACTTTTTTTTTTTTTTTTTGGAAAAACATAAATTTAAATTATTTAAGTAAAAATGTCTCTACTTGCAATAATGAAAGCTATTGATTTCCTAAAACGTGCTGGAATAGCAATTTCGACTTGTGTATAGTCTTTTTTTTGGGGTGTTCCTTCTTGTTTTTTTTTTTTTTTTTTAATTTTGAAATGTCTATGAGTAATATATGTCATGCTGTTCAGAAAAGAAAAAAGATGTAAGGTGGCGAGTTACATTTTATTATATGATTTACGACTTTCTGACCTTTTAATAGATTAAAAAAATAAAAAGTGTGCTTTGACAAGGCAAATATGGAAACACGATTCATCAAAATACTTTATAAAAAGCTACAAAGGTCAGATGTGAAGCTAAGATTGATCCCTCTAGAACTCTGTTTAGTTTTCGCTTATATTAAGGCATTTTTATATTTTGACACTAATTTTTGCGTAAATTATGACTTACTTCCTCTCTGAGCTCCCCCCCCCTTTTTTTTTTTTTTTTTTTTTGTGTGTGTGGCGATTGACTCACAAACTGTAGTTCAGAGGGTTGGACCGACCATGTTATGTTGTGTATCACAAGAGAATATTAATATAACGTGGGTATCAACTGTAGTTGTTAGTAACGTTGTCTTACGAAAATTGGTTTTAATCCGAAGTTTAGCTAAAATTGGTGCTATAGAAAAGGCATCAGCTTTTTTATTATTGAATTTTTAAAATGTGTTTGAACTTAAAAAAAGAAAAAAAAAAAAGAAAAAGAAAAAGTTACGGCAATACTTAACCTTTGTTCAGGAAATCACTTTCCTTGAGGACTTTAATGATACTGTTGAAATGAGTGTTAACCATTGCAAGTGTCTTGCAGACATCTTTTTTCATTTTTGAGACGTTACCGTTGCTTTTTAATTCATTAAAAAAATAGATTTTTTTGGCACTAGTTTGATGGAGTATTATTTTTATTAAAAAATTTATGAAATAAATAATATAGGCACTATATGTAACTAAAATATATAAGCGGAACTCTCCATTATGTGACAAAATTTATTATTATTAAAATAATTCTTTTGTTTTGTAGACAAAATTCACTATTATTCTTATAATATATCTTTTATTCACAATTTATTAAATTATGAATTATATAATAAAAATTAATTTTTTTTTCATAAATTTCATTTATACTGTATAAGATTATAGAAGCTCGTACCTCTAAGTGTCAGACTCTTACAATATTTTTCTTCAATAAAACCAATGCCAGGTTCAAGTCCAAGTGGATAGATGGACCGACAGGTCGCCCGCGTTTAACGGGAAGGAGCAAAATCAGACAACGAGCACATGTTGAGAATCTTTGGCTGCTATCGTATGCCTCGCGGCTGAAGCTGGGTAACGTTCTTGTCCAACAGATCTGCTTTGTGTGGGAAAATATACTTGAGAGTGGGCCCCCCTACTCCGGAGCTCACGATGCTTTTACGTTCCCTTAATCCGGGCTCTTTTTGGTCTTTTTCTTTCGTTTTCTTCGAAAAGGACCCTTACCGGTCACTCAGGCTAAAATTTTGCTGGCGCTAAGGCTACATATATATATATATATATATATATATAAGAAAAAATAATTTGTTTAGTCTCCTTTTTCCCGATCCAATCATAGAAAACATCTAATGGCAGGCAAAAAGACTCGTGAACTTGCGATATTGTGGAGCAATATATCGTATTTTAGTGTTGGTTGGTTAAACTATTTGTTTGCGTGGCTGCACTTCTAGTTGAATTTAACAGCTCTCATGCTTACCTACGTTGATAGAGCAATGCCCACTTGCAAAAAGAGAATAGCAAAGATGCATAGCCAAATCCTTCCCTTTTTTTAACATAAACTTAGGAGTTAAGTAGGCTACTCATATTTTCAATACATTATGTTATAGAGAGAATTTTTTTATTGAATATAAATTGAGTTAAAATAAAAATATTTATGTGAATAAAGTTATAAAACATATAAGCATCTTATTAGTTTTAAAGATGGTACTTAAAACTTAACTCTCAAATTGTTGAAAATATTTTTAAATTATTTATTACTAAATTAATTTATTATTAATATAAATGAATCTATTTTGCATTCAGTTATCAGCTTTAATTATTTTTCTTTTAGGGTGTTTTAGCTAATTAATGTCTTACCAAGTTTTAGGCCATGGGAATATCATACTAGATGTCTCATTTCAAATGAAAGAATTTTACGAAACATGAAAAAGCTTAGTAGAGTTATCTCAATTTACTTCTTAATACATTGGAGAAAGAAAATTATCTTTTCACTAAGGAAAGTAGCCTAATAAGACCGATTGTCATTTTAAGAATTAGGTTAAACTATATTTCTTTTGAATCAAAGAAGATGATATGTGACCCACGATGAAGGAACGACACAATTGAATTTCAGAATCGACATGTGACTTGAAAGAAAAACTAGATATTTTCCCGGATTTCTTCTGGATGATGTTTGTTGCAACCCCGGCAAGCATATAATAATTTAACTAATTTCTCGTTCACTTTAGTGTATATTGGCCTTAATTTGGGGGAGCGGGGTCTACGTTTCCTTAACGCAGAGTTGGTGGATTCCCTGTTGATTTATGTTTGTTTAATGGCTGCATATCAAAAAAAAAAAAAAAAAATGTTTGATTAATGGCTTCTATTGTCTCAGTGATTGTTAAAGTATATGTATAAAGTGCAAAATGCCTGGTGGTGTTGGAGTGCCAACGCTTGAAAGGCAATCAGAACAAAGGAAGAGTATCATTTTCTTTGTTGGCGACTACTCTAATTAGAGGCTTACAAATTATTGGACTGGAGGAGGTCCATCAACCCTTCGACTTTAGCCTTGAAATGCATGTATTTTAATTGCTTATTTATAAATCTAAACGGGGATTATTAACAAAGGCACGTGAATCCACATGAAGGTGGTCCTCCATGTTGCCAAAATTCTAAGTAAGATCACTTTTTCTTGTTGTTAGCCAATACAACTTGTTGGTGGGTCTAACAGCTCTACAGTCACTCCACACGAGTGATGATTAAAAACCCAAAAAAAAAATAAACAATCTTAATGGAACTAATTAATATTACAACATAATATTAATCAAGTTTTGTTGAAGTTTGTGTAACATGAGAAATCTAGGTAACTCAACTCGTAATGAAATTTTACTCAATGATTGAAACAATGACGTACTAGAAAGTAACCACACAAAAAATTTTTCAATTTAAGTAAATTTAAACATAGGCGAATAATAGTGGCGAGTCCGTCTGCCTACGCTTGTGGTTGTTTGGGGGTACGCTTGCTAGGACCTCACAATTATTGAACGATGTGGACTAAAAAAAAATATATAGTTAAAATAATATTTTTCATGTTTTGCAGCCTTTTTTTTAACTGTTGAGAAAACAAGTGGCCAGGAGCAAATTAACGTGATTTCTCAAATTGCAGTCCTTGGAGACGACGAAAGGAGAACTAGTGGATGGGGTGAAATGGAAATCCATAATTCACTTGCACCGCTTTTGTGTTTCCCCCCACCGCCCCTGCATTAAAGATTTTATATATGTTTGACTAACACAAATAGTGAAATATTCTAGTACGGCTTTTCTTGTCCGATCCAACGTTCCATTCCAATATTAGAACGGTTAATATGCGCCTTAATTGGCATCCACCTTTATAATTAATTTAAGCGTATGTTCGTACGAAGCAGTCAATTTATGAGGCTTAATTGATATATTTCGAAAAAATTAACCAAATTAGCAATTATAAGACTTAATAGTAAGATTATTTGAATTCATAGTTTTAAATATAAATTTAATTTTTAGTCTTTACAAATTTAAGAAAAAAAATAGTTAACAGAATTTTTTTTCTATTATTTTTAAAGGGATTTGAATTATTTGACTAAAAATGATTCTACTTGAAAGTTATTGATTTCCTAAAACTTCAAGCGTAAAGAAAAATCTATTTTAACTCAATATTTTCATATGTTAAAATAATTCATTACAAAAATATTTAAAATTTTTAGAATAATAATTATTAATATTTTTTGTAATGAGTTATTTTAAATTACTTTAAAAAAGTCAAAATAATAAATACTATAAAAAGTCAAATAGTTTCTAACTTGTGTATAATCTTGTTTTTTTTTTGGGGGGTATTCCTTTATTGTTTGAAATGCCTATACATGTCATGTTATTCACGAAAACTTAAAAAAGAAAAAGAAAGGTTATATTTTATTATATGATTTATATATATATATATATATATATATATATATATATATATATATATATATATATATATATATTATCGCTTGTTGCGATTGAGTTGTTCAAAAAAATTTTGTTAGTATATGAATATTATAAAATTTATTTTGCAAAACATTTTTATTTTTTATAAAAAATGGAAAAAAAATACTGGTGAGTAATAAATCCACTGATTTTCAAGTCATTGTCCAGGGACTCATTAATGTCTGGCCACCATCATAATTCAATAACACTGCCAGAAAAATGATCTAAGATCACCATTGAGTACTCAAGCTTCTATTATCTGCACAGTATCAGGCATCTACTTTAAATATTTTTTTTGTTCATTCTTCCACTTGAACAAAGGAAATATTTTCAATTACATCAAATAAATGTCCCTGTATATATATTTATGTGCTTATGCTGTGTTTACACCTTTTTTAGTCCGTATGCTGGAGTGGTACTTTTAACCCACTGATCAGAGTGACAGAGAAACCACGTGAAAACAAGCAAATGGACAAAAACGAGTTACATACAAGTGATCATTTACATCCTGTTTAACGTAAATTATCGCAATTTTTTTACGTGGCATGTCATGTCAAAACTATATATATATATAAAATTAAAAAGCTGTAAATTCGTGCAATTGTATAAAAGAAATCAACAATGATGTAATAACAGTAGTGATGCAATAAATTAATCATATTTTTGTGATGGATTTGAGAATATAATGCCAACAATCCCATCCTTTCAATCAAGTTTTGGATGCTGATGTTCGAAAAAAAGGAGGCAAAAAAAAAAAAAAAAAAAAACAAAAAGAGTTTTGGATGCTGCGCGCATATGGTTTATTCCAAATTGAAGACATGTAGTATCAAATCAGAGAGGCAGGGTCACTTGAGCCACAAAATTTGTTCTCCACAGTCACTGACGGATAAAAGAATTCCCTCCATTCCATTCTGCCACAACCAGGTTTGTCATCCAAGGGGGAAAACAAAAGCCACTGGGTCTTCATGGACGTAATTAAAATCTCGCTCGCAGAGGGGATGTTCACCGTTGCACGTGAGTCAAGTCAGAGGACTTTGCAGAGAGAAGAGCCATGCTGCTCATGGATGTGGCTGCTTTGGCCTGGGCAAACATGTGGGGCTGTAAACTAATTTGCTTTAGCCGGGGTTCTACAATATTCTGCTCTGATTTTTCTTTCTTTTAATTGTCGTATATTTGTATTTTAACATGACTATGGACACCATTTTTCTCTATCTTAAAAGAATATCTTTCTTATATTTTATGGTATGTTTTGTCTCTTTGACCTCAATTCTTTTTCTGTGTGACCTGCAACCTTAATTGTCCTGTAATCGGGAATAATGGAAGATTAGAGAAACCAATTGAGCCACATGCCTCAGCAAACCAACAAAAGTTCGTGTATTGAAATACCAGGAAGGAAGATACATCATCTAATCCCTCTATAACAATATGGATATAGAAAAATCTCTTTATTATTATATAGAAACCACATTCTTTCTCCATGTAGCAACAATTGTTAATAACAGCGCATAAATTGGAAGCCTTATCATCCTACATCTTAGAAACCCACTGTTTCTTCTTCAGAATAAACTGTATTACTCAAGCAAAAGTTGCTGCTGATTAACAAAAGCCATGACTTTTATGAGATTTGTCTCTCCACCAACTATATCTCTCAGGTCATCAGGCCTGATCCATCGTATCAGATGAGCCATAAGTATCCCATATACATGTTGAGCATCAATACAGAAACATAAAATAAATTAGAACATAATTAACAACCACACAAAAGAGTAATTTTAAAACGGAAGATACCAGATGGACGAAATAATTTTTAAACCACAAGAGGCTGGATAACAATTGAAAAAGGCAGAAACCATCATTTTATAGCAAAAACAGAAAGGGCAAAGCAAAACCAAAGTTTAATAATATACATTGACACCCATGATTTCTCTTCTTTACAACTCTATTTCTAGTGTTCTCTTTCCAATCAATCCCTACCTTTTGAAATAGTACAACACAGTGGGAAGACAGACGAATATGCATCTCCTCTCGTTCTATATATATATAGCTTCTCCATCTAGTAAGGCGGGGGCCGCACGTGTGCCCAAGGGTAGGAGTCGTGCCCCAATTGAACTCTGTTGGGGATTAGAATCGGCGGCAGACTAAAGACCGGAAGTGCAGAAGGATCCGGCAGCCCGCCCGGATGACCATTGCTGCCTCCTCCTCCGATTGTTGGTGGTGAATTAGGAGGCGCCCCGCTTTGGATCTGTCGCTGAGCAGCACTGCCAGCTTCCTCTTCATCATCCTCTAATGGTAGTCTCTCATAAGTTGCATTAGCAAACGTTGCCGCAATGACCATGACGGACCCCGCCGCGATTAGTGACCCCGCCACGCTTCCTCCAACAACCTGCCCCTGGCTTCCTGCTAGGTACACGGTCAATCCAGTAGAGCCAGGCGGGGATGGTCCTGGCAGAAATGCCCCAATTAGTGACAAAATCTCAAACCTACCATGAAGTGCCACTACGGAGCCAGGAGCTGTTGGCTGTCTTAGGGTTACGTTTGCCACAGAGCCACTCCCACTAAGCACGCAAACGCCCCGTTGACGCCGCCGGGCGAACTGTGCCACGCTCTCTGCTACATCCGCTCCGCCTGCAACTTCCAAGACTTGGCTCCGGAGGGCATTAGGGCTATCTCGGGTCACCAAAATGGGTGGCTTTGGCTTGTTTTTCGATCCGGGAGGCCGGCCTCGCGGTCTTCGGCTAACCTCAACAGCAGCACCTTGAGGCTCGTCCCCACCGTCTCTCTCTTCATCATCATCGTCTCTGTTACCGTTTCTGTTGCCGGTTTCATTCATGGAGATATCAAGGTTGGCCTTAGTCAACGGAGATGAATTGGAAGTATGGTCCAGGCCGGACAGGCCTACTTGACTGGTCCACCAAGGATTAGCCAGGGTTGCCAATTGAGGTAATACTGGAGGCAGAAGAGAAAAGGAGGCAAGACTAATTGGGTTTTGCTTTAACGATTGAGTTTTTGTCTTCTTGTCTCTTGCTTATTCCTGGAGGGCTTGAGATCAAAAAGTCAAAGCAAGTTCTAGCTATTGCCTGCAAGAGGGTTCTCGTGAATGTTACAATTTCCAATCGTTTACAGGTTTCTGATGTGAAAGAGAGAGAGGGAGGGACGGAGGGAGGGAGGGAGGAAGGAAGGGAGGGAGGGAAAGAGAGAGAGAGAGAGAGAGAGAGAGAGGGACGAATGGAGATAGATTGATGATAATTAGACAAATTAAGAAGAGAAAGTGGGGGGGTGGGGGAGACTAGTGAGAGAAGAGAATTGGAAGCAACTTGCAAGCAATTTGCTTATGGAATCAAGAAGTTAGTCAAAAGTGCCCTCTTTCTTTCGATGACCCTGACAAGATCTCAATAGAAGCTGAGAAAAACAACATATACAAAAACCTGTCATACAGAATCAATCAAGCATAGACAAAGAAAAGAAACAGAGAATAAGCTAGAGAGAAAAATACCGAAAGCTTGCAATTAAAAAAAAAAAAAACAAAGAAACAAAATATATATAACAAGCTCTCTTGATGACGATAACTGGTTCAAATGTTCAAACATCCAAGCTCTTCTCTCTTGCTTCTTGTTATGTTGTGATTTTTGCGGGAGCTTAATGTTTCTCTTTTCTAACAATCTTGCTCTTTGCATTTATGGTAAAATTGGTAAGAATAGCAATCAATATAAACAATATGCAAATGAGGTGAGCTCTTCTTTTGGTGGTCATCGAAATTAGGGTTTCGTGGGGTCGCGTGCGCGTGGGCAGGTGGGGATCACGTCATGGTCTCATGCCCCAACATTTCAAGGTTAAGTGTGTGTGTGTGTGTGTGTGAGAGAGAGAGAGAGAGAGAGAGAGAGAGAGCAACTTGTGTTTGATGGACGGACCTAATGGTTTTAGTGTATATTTACTGTGCTACTTATTGCTACTAGTTGTTTCACAACCTTGGAATGCCCGTTTTCTTAGCAGCTGTGTGCATAATCTTTGAGACTATTATCTTATCTTCGGGAAAAAATCGCTAGTTCTCCTATATAATGGACCTTTCATCCACTTATAAATGATAGTTTTAAATAGTTGATTGAATTCGAATAAAACTTAAAATTCGAGATTTTTTAGAGACAAGTTTAGGGGGAATTTTATTTTAATTTTTTTTTTAAATAAGTCAAAATAATTTAACATAAAAAAAAATAAAAAATAAAATAATTGATACTTTTCATGGCCAATTACTTTTGACTCACCTTAAAAATAAAAATAAAAATAACAAGCACCCAATTTTTATAGCGTTTGAAATAGTTTTGCTCGGTTTTGTGATTTTACAACTTGCAGGATACAGATCTCTTTTATCAAACGGATTAGGCTATTAGCTAATGGTGAAATTTGTCTTCTTGTATAATAATCGGTGTTTCACTTGTGACTTGTACCCCAACAAAATCATGCAGCAATTTGCTATCGAATTGCTTTGCAATGTTTCAATTGTTGGTGGACGGGACAATCGCGGCCAACTCATAATTGCAGTTTTTATTTTTTTTTACATATAATTATATCATTGCAGTTAAATTATAATCACTGGATTTAAAAAAGTTGAAACCACAATATTGCAGCCACAATTGTGTCCTGCAACTTCAAAATTATTTCTTTTGATTAAATACCATTCATTCACCAATAAATAAATCATATAGTTTCAGAGGCTTGAATTCATAGACGTAGAATGTGTGAGTTTGTGCGCAGCATCTCTCCGATAAAATACAAAAAAAAAATATATATATATATATATATATATATATATATATAAAAAAAAACTGAAGGAACGCAACATTTTTTTAGAAATAAATGAAAATGATATTATTTATCAGAGGAAAACACAAAATTGACCTGACGCAGATTCCGAAACAAGCACAATATGACCTATTTATTTGGGTTAGTACGATGTTCGATCTTTTGTTTAAGGGTCGAAACATCTTAACAAAGATAAATGCGGAATCCGGACGGAGAAAGCACACAGATTACTAAATTGTCACCCACTGTTTTTGCTCTGATACACTTGAATACCCAGATGCGACACAATCGGGCAGTCAACTGAGGCATATTTATTGGCTAAGGAATATTTATTTAATATTTACCCCATCGCGGTGTGGGGATCGGCAACATCATTGGCACGTTTTGTAGACCAGTACAGCCACTAGGTTTTGGTCACAAATTTTTTAGTCGAAGTGTCAGATTGTCATGCTCAACAATAATTGATTATCAGAGATTAAGTAAAATGGTAACCAGCTCAGAGATTTTTTTCTTTTTTTTTTTTTTTTTGTAATGTATATTGCCAATTGACATTGTCACTAGGATCGTTGTTCTTTTTTTTTTTTTTTTTTTCTTTCTAACAATTATACATATAATATATACGTCTGTAACATTGATTTGCCAATTGGCACTATCATCAAGACAAAAATAGGTATGCACACAATATGTTGATCCTGTTGCCAAGTACCTTAGCTTCTGTATGCTATTGTTTCGCTAGTTGATTATATTAATTGCTTCAACGAAACAAGTACCATGGAGTTAGCGTCAACAGAATTAACCAATTCTATGTGCGAATATCTATGTGTGAGTTTCGCAGGCACTTGCATTGCGTTAGTGATGAGTAAAAGTGAAGCTGTTGTATTCACTGATGTACATCGTGGTTAGTAAAGCAAAATGATTGGAAATGATGTACATCTCGTCGATAATTCATTTTTTTATTTGTTGTCGTGCATTTTAATAACAGCAGCGATCCCCATAGTTTTAACAAATGCAAGTACAATATAGACTTTGAGTATGAAGGACGAAGCAAATACCACTTATTTGAACTATGGCCAACTGACACAATGTGTTTTATAGGTGTATTTAATATTTAAAAAATTTATTATATCGTAAATTATAATGAAAGTAATATTTTTTTTATTAAATTTATAATTTTTTTTAAAAAAATTTAAATTTAATTAAAATAAATTTTTAAATGTATAAAGTTTAATTTCAAGAATTTGTTTATTTTATTTTTTACGAAGTAGATTTCCTCGAGAACAGGTATATATGAGACATCCTAGAAAATAGATCGCGTACCATCTTTCCTGTAATTTCCAGCATTGGGCTTGACATTTTGTGATTGGTCTCCGCTTGTTTCTTTATCTGGGTTCTAAGATGATCAAGGTTTCCAAAAACACCCAACAAGAGAATTCCCAGAGAACTGATAATTGATCCTGTGGCGTTAGGTTTCTTCCCATTTGAAAATTGATGAAGGGAAGGAAGGAAGCATCAGCAAAATATTGTTCATACATTACTGTGGACAATGAGATATGGTATCCAGACACCCGCCGATTCGCTTTTTACGGAGAAAAATGTTAGAAGTTTATCAAGGTCCGAGGGGAATTTTAGGATTTTTCGCCGAAATATTGCTTTTGATAGCTTGCAATTCTGCATTTGCGGCCCTGTTATCACATCTAAATTTTCCAGCGATAGTTCCTCCATTCATATTTCCTCTATGCAGAAGATTAAAAAAAAAAAGACAAAAAGAAGAAGAAGACATTATTGATTTATCGACTGCAATCCCCTGTTAGAGAAGAGACATTATTGGCCCAAAGACTAACAAATCAGGTAACGTGTGCACCCAGAAAGCCTCAAATGTTTTCTATTCCCACCAAGCAAGCCACTTCAATTTTCATTTTTTTTATTTTTTTTATTTTTTAATCCTGATTGGGAGCAGAGAAATCAGAAATCGGGTTGGGCTTCTTAACCTTCGGCCTATATTAGATATGAGTTGGTGAACCAAAACAAGGCCTTTCAAATTCACTTTCTTTTGTTTGACAAAAAACAAAAAAAAAAAAAAAAGGAAAAATAAAAAGCAAATGGACTTCTCAATGAGGCCCATTACAAAAGGCCCATAAGCCCAATTTATGATTTTGCCATGTCTATGGCTTCTTGAACCGAAAATTGTTAGGTAGACTGAATTTATATCCTAGGTGGGAATTAAAAGCAGTAAAACTTTAACATTAATAGCTGAGAGAAATGTTGAAAATGAAAAATATAAAATTGATAAGTCAAGCATTCATTAGTATGTTCTAATCAGACACGATCTAAAATGCTAGATCATGTGTAATAAGTTTCCTTCAAAACATAAAAATAAAACCGAAAACTTCAATTACAGAACATATTTTAATAAATATTTTAAATTAATATCAAAATAATATATATATTTTTTATAACCTTGTATTAGACCATTTATCTATCTTCTTGACGATCGCGGCCTACTTCCATTGCCATTGTTGTTGATTAGCTAGTGAATTGAAAATGGAAGTATAACCACGAATTATAAAATTTAATAGTAAAATTATATAAATTTGTAATTTCAACTATAAAAATCAAAACTTATACTCTATTTAAAAAAGAAATGAAAACAGCACGCACACATATAAGAGAAAACCCCGTATTTACTTAACAATAATTTCGGGTTATATATGATATAGTATATTAATTACTGTATATATGATTACAATTAGGAATGACTAATAAAGATTCTCATTTAATTTTTTTCTAAAGAAAATTTATTACTTGAATATTATTAAGATCCAAGAGAACTCTTTCGTCCCACCTTAGAATTAATGAATTTGAAACTTAAAATTGTGTTCTTGACCTAAATCCCCACTTGTAAAAAGACAAGAATCATCGGATCACAAGCTGTAGATAAGAATGTTGTCGGCGGTCCAGGCCCACGGTCAATCGCAACATTCCTGCTTTATCATTTGGAATCCATCTATTATTAAAGCCCGAAGACTGCCGACGCTCTACATTCATTCATTGATATTTCTGACATCACATGTTTTTGAAGACACCGTAAGATACCAATTAACCCTCTGTTGGTCTAGTGGTTTTGAGGGTCATCCCAACTGAGTTCAATTTTTAGTATCGTAATCCCAAACACAAGAAATAAAAATAGACACCTTCTCTGTTAGATATTTATTACCTGACAAGTTGGTTTTGATGAATATCTTTAATATAATTACCTGAATACTCTTTTATTTTTTGTTTTTCACACTTTCTTTCTCTTCATTTTCTCCTCACCCTACTTTTTAATCCAAGCAAATTGTAATTGTTTAGTGCAAAACAACGCACGTTATATCATTTAATTTTACTAATAAATTAAATGACCGGAATTCAGATGCAAAACTGGGCTAAACATTAGTAAAGAAACGATGAACGTTAGCATTGCACATCGGCACCGTAAAAACAAAAAGTGCTGCACATACGACTTTGTTAAAACGGCGTCGTCAGATCCAAAACAATAAAAACAAAACAAAAAACCAACAAAAAAGGGACAAAAAAATGCAATCATGTGTGTTTGAACCATCGTCTGCTGAGTGCCAACGAGTTGTTTGTCTCACTCCATCAAAATGTCTAAGCTGGCACGAAAAACGACGACGCTGCCGGAGTTGCGTCGCAGCAGAAAGGAGCAGCAGGGTGCTGCCACTCCTTGAACACCAGAGGCTTCTCCGCCTCCTGATTCCGCTGCGCGTGCTGCTGCGGAGGCCGAGGAATTTCCTCGCGGCAGAGCTTCATATCCACCGCTGCGGGCGACGAGTCAAGAGGAGAGAGAAGAGGAATCGCGGCGTTGCAGAAGGAAGACTCCGCGGCGGAAGCTGGATGGATCTGCAAGGCGTCCGGCCTGCACCGTTGCAGTCGGCCGGGCTGCTGCGGTCCCCGTATCACTGCCGCGCCGATGCTGCTGCTGCTCTACTGTTCCTCGCCTTGCCCGCCATTTGTAACTAATCTGTTTTTTTTTTTTCGGTAGAAGAACCCGTCGACTAGAGAGAAATAGAGACAGATGTATATTGTTTCTGTTGGTGTGGCGTGGCTATATACATGCAGACAATGGGGGGGGGGGGTGCGGGGAGGTTTCGTGAGGCGTGCGCGTGCGCGTGCGCGTGAGCTTACGCGTGCGGCTATTTAATTCTCTGACCGTATTTTGATCCAGACTTTGACTTCCTTCATTGGTTGGTTAGGATAAATTATTATCTGATTTATAGTTAAGAGTTTCACTTGACTTTTTTTTGTACATTAGTAATAGTCCCCAATACTCATACGGCTAATAAATTTCTGCATATGTACATATTAATTAAATTACAGAAGATTTGTTTCCTTTTAGTACGATATTATTTTCATATTGGATATTAATCATAGTATGGTAATGTATTATATTGTATTCTCCTATCCCATGCGGAATGTGATTATGTGGAAAGCGAATTAACAGATGGATCTTTCCATTACCTTATCCAATAATTGAATGTTACCCTAATGAGATATAGCTTATTGTTATATTAAAATCGATTTTACTCCATAAAAATGTCAAGTACAAATTTTAATCGGATGGGAAGTTAAATGAAAAAAAAGAAAAAAAAAAAAAAGGAATTGAATTATACCGAAAAAGGAATTATATTTCTGTGCTAAGAAACTCAAACAATCTAGTAAATGGGGAGAAAATTTCATAGGGTCAAAAAAAGGCCTGAGTTGGCTTCTGACGATCCTTTATCGAGAGCAGCCGCCAAGTTTCTTCCTTGTTATCTTCCACCTAGCCAGCCAACTCACTTTCCATGGCCACGTTTCTTTTGGTCATCTCTCACACGTCAGGACCGCCAGGTTTTTGACCCATAAAAGATTGCTTCACATTAAAAGTCATATTATTATACGCGGTGGTTCCTGTACTTGGGTTTGGATTCTTGGGTCTTCGTGAGAATACGATGAAGGATCCAACGGCTGGGACCCTGGGCTTTTGCTTCTTCGAACTTTGGTGGTTTCGCGTTGTCCACACATGCTGCTATGGCGTTTGAGATGGAACCTATTGGCGGGGTGCTGTCATTTGTCTGAATTCTCGTCCATGCATATCGGAAAAATCACAGACCGGCAAAATCTTCATAATCAACGTTTGGCCGCATATTTTATTTTTTTTTTAAATGCATAAATACAATTAATAGTAAGATTATGACGGCTTAAACTGATCATGTACAGTAGGGATAAGTCTGTCGTCATGGTGAAATCTCATGACTTCACAAAATTGGAGCCCCTTATGCTAGGAGTGAATTATACAAGGCAGGCAAGTTTGTGCACGTTTCCAATTAACGTTTTAACATGCAACCCTTTTTAAAAAAAAAAAAAAAAAAGGAAAAAGAGCCTTAATAACTACTAATTAAGAATATTTCATCGGATGTAACGTACTAAAATCTCATTTCATCTAAACAGCAATTTGAGTTCTTCAATCCCGGCTGGCTGTACCTCCTCGTCAGTAAGGGCACCGGCAATCATGCGCTGCTTCCTGGCCTGAAGCTGTTGCATCCTTTCCTCTACAGTGTCCTGTAACATTGGTAATGTACAGTAGCGAACAAGTTTAAGCCTAACAAGTTTGTTCAACTAATCTACCAATCATGGTATTGATGGGATTTACATCAAATTTGGAAATCAGGGCAATAGACCAAAGCATCTACTTCAATCCTGGCATATTTGGAATAGATCCATTGACTACTGAAAAATAATCAGAAGCAGCAAGTTTCTCGGACAATTTTGACAGATTGTGGCAAATCGCATACTTTGACAGATTTGAATCGGTTCTAGACTAATTGACAAGTAAAGCTAGCCGGAAGAATCTCACCTTAACAATGAATCTTCTAACAGAAACTGTTCACTTTTGTCCTATGCGATGGATCTGCAAAATTGCCTGTTCCTCCACTGCAGGATTCCACCATGGATTCTGCATAGTTTGGTGTGTCAATGTTTTAACAGAGGAAATTTCAATTCTAGAGAAGAGAATTGCCAAGGGTCATTAAGAATTACCATTAAGAAGAACTTAGACGCTACAGTCAGATTCAGGCCAACGCCACCAGCCTTCAAAGACATCAAGAGAACCTGAATATAAAACTGAAGGGAGTAATTGTCAATAAGAAAATAAATGTTTCATCAAGGAGTGCTAGGCCAACAGAAAAAATGTTGAACGAAATATCAGGGAGCTCAACTGCTTGAAAGTTGAAACTGCTTACCATCTTTTCTTGAGTCTCATTGAACTCCTTCAAGACCCTCTATCTGTGCTTGTGGACTAGCTTCCCATCAAATCTCAAAAACCCAAATCCTCTTCCTTTCAGTGGGATCTCCAAGAGGTCTAAAAATGAAGTCCACTGGCTAAACACCATATCCTTTTCACCAGAACTGGACCTGCGAATTCTTTCCAGGCATTCCAGGAGCTTTGAAATCTTTGAAGACTCTTTCCAGTTCTTGTCAACATCAACCCTGAACTTGTTGTGTGTTGGGCATGATATGAGGTCAGATTTCTTCAACACTGTTTGGCAGATGGGGTAAAGACCAACTGCTGGTGTTCTCCAGCTTGAAAGGAGGCATTCCCTGCACATCCTATGTGCACATGGTGTAAGTACAGGGTCTACTGCAGACTCCATGCATATGGGGCATTCAGTGTTTTCACCCCTCCATATGCCCTCTACCACCTCTTCAATGTATGCTCGAGTGGGGATTGTGTGTCTGGAGTGGCAGATTGAGCATTTATTTCCAGGAACCTCCTAGCCAACTTATTCAAATCTGCATACTGTTGCAAATCAGCTCAACAGCATATTGTAAACACCACTAAGAGACCAAGAAATTGAAACAGCGGGAGAGGGTATTGCTTTTTAAAACAAGCAGTTCATGATAACTGCAAATACAGGCCCACCTCATTACAAGAAATGGGTGGTTGCAACACTGCCTCAATCGAAGTACTAGCTCAAGTATATTTGCATAGTTGTGAAGAAACTTTCCTTGTGCCACAAACTGATCAAATTGAACCTGTTTATACAAGGAATATTAATTTTCATTAGACTTGCACTGCAGAGAGCTATAGAGATGCTGGTGGGTTTTAAAGGAGGAAGTCTTCTTTTGCTCTCATATGCTATTGCGTTTTTGGTTCAGGATATGTGATGATAATAAATGAAATTACTTGCCTTTGATCTTCTGAAGAGGGCATCATAAAAGTCACGTTCTGCTTCTGATTGTTCACACTCTATGACTTTGATGTCAGTTGGAGGAAGAACAAGAATGGGCCTAGAATCACATGAACCAAACATCAAAATATTGCCAATAGACCTTGATTCAGAGAACAAGGAAAAGGCATAAGAATGCTCAAAGAACTAAGAATTTTCACCTTCCTTCACTATCACTCGACTCCTTAGTTCTTCTTAACATCAGTGGTCTCAAAATAGCTTTGATTAGTTTTGTTGCCCTTGGATTTCCATTCTCATAAGGCCTCTGTATCAATTTGTTCCACCTACAATAAAGTAAGGTAACAGCGTTATGGACAAATGCATAGAGGTGTGATCCTAAGACATAGTTGTCCAAGCAAGAACAGCAGATCAGATAAAAAGAGTGTCTTTCAAAATTTCAAAATGTTATTATTTTGAAAACCAAACAGGAACAGGGAGATATCTCTGACTTGTCATACCATGCCCAGTTACACCAGGGTCGACATGCAAGAAGCACAGAAGACTGTAAAGGTCCTCCAAGTTATTCTGCAACAATTGATAAAGAAAAAAAGATGTCTTTACCTTACAAAACAGGAGTTATTCTGCAGAAGGCTGTAGAGGTCATCCAAGTTTCTTACTTTCCAAGACAATAGACTAACAATAAGTTGTGGAAAATCAATACTACTGATTCTGAAATACCTACTAGTTAATGCCAGCATAACATAGCAGTGTCAGGATCTTGTGTCAAAGCAACTGTGAGAAAAGAATGCAGTAAAAAGTAAAGGACCTGAAGTGGTGTTCCTGTAGGACACCATCGACAGTGCAAGGACAATTTGAAGGCCGCCTTGGCACCCAGTGTCTTCCAGGATTTAATGATATGAGCTTCATCCAAAACCACCCTATACCAGTCTAACCTATGAAAGATGCTGTTCCCCAAATCCTGTATCAGATATCACAATCATGATCTCAATCAAAGAACACATTGAAAGTGAAACTATAAGGGAAACTTATGGGAAAATGAAGAGAAGAACATGTAAACTTGGCTTTCAGTAATTTGGGGGTCTTGGCATGCAAATGAACTTAATGGTGGAAGCTTGCATTTCCTTACATTTTTATAGGCCCCAGTTAGGACACTGTATGTTGTCAAGACCACATCATATCCGGACATAATCTTGGGGTCATTAGTTCTGTCCCCACCATAGTGCACAAAAATGGAAATGCTTTCTGGATCTGAATGGGTTCCAGCTGATCTTGAGATTTTTAAACACCTGATAAAATACCTTGCAATGCACAGGAAAAGTAGCTGCTCCAATATATGATATCAACAGTTAATTAATTAACAGAAGCTCCATAGCCATATATTCTCATGCAGCTTCAAGGCACAGGACTTTGAAACATTACAAGTTAGTAATGGAAAATAAAAGATGAGAAAATGTGCTTTATTTTACAAGAAAGCAAAGAAATTCACCTTCCGCTGGCTTAGCAAAGCCATGGGGCAAACAATTAGGGTCCAACCCTTTAATTTAGGCAAAGTGTTTGGGTGGGAGTCTTTTTTCTTCTTTGTGGTTTCCTGGCTCTCTGTGCTTCCTTTTCCTGGCCTTGCAAGTATTAAAGCAATTGTCATCAGAGTCTTCCCAAGGCCCATTGCACCTGCTAGAATCTAACAAAAGCATTTTTCATGTTATCCAATAAATATATTACACACACATGGATTTGGGAAAGGGACTGGGAAAAAAAATATGAAGAACAAGTGGGCAATACATAAACTCACCCCTCCTCTTGCCATCTGGGTCGCAGTTGGAAATTGTATAGTTGCTTCACAAGAGAAAATGTTTAGGTAGATTGATGAAGCCCTCCTGGTCCTAAAACATATCTTTCAAGTTATATTACATCAAGTCTTACATTTAATAAACAACAAACTAAATTGCAACACAACAAAGACATATATAATAATTTGGTGACAAATTATGCACTTATCACATATACAATAGGCTGCCCAACATGGGTGAAGTGTCCTTGCTGCTTTCTCAACATCAAGTCCCTTCTCTGATTCAGACATCCAGTAGAGAGCTTGTTTTTGATATGGCCTTAAATTACATTTTAGTGTGCTGGGGGGTTCCATCTCCTACACAAGAAAGTCACAAAGATCAGAAAAGTATCATTGTCAACAAGTTCAAAGGCCTTATTCCCTCTGAGGTTGTGAAAACAGAAGAAAGTACCTCCAAGTTGTATGTGTCTGCAGTGCCAACAAGCTTGTTCAGAGATGACTCCAAAATTTCCTGTTCATCTTTATTTTGTTCTGGGTACTGCTGGCAGCCCTTCTTCCTCTTTGCTGTAGGTAATATTTCTGCAGCCCTGACACAATCATCCTGTAAGATCATATTGCAGTTATTGTTACAATGGTTACATTTGCTAGCAATAGTAGGTCGGATTATGAAATGAAGCCATCTTGTCTCAAAGGATATTGAGCCAGATTATAAGATATTCCACATTTTTTTTTGCATGAGTCCAAATGCATCATTGATTGGACAAATTAATTGCATACACAACAATTGATGGGTTTAAATTCTTCAATAAGTGAGCTCAAGAAGATACAGGTAATTACAGCTTGCCTTATTAAACATGGTGAGGCAATGCAAATACCCTTAGTAGTGGAAAGGCCAGTAACCACAGTCCTCCCAACCAGTTACCAATCCGATTCTTCCAGAAAATCCCCATCGTCCACCACAACCAAACCAAGCCTTCTATCCACAACAGATTCCTTCTTCACATTGATTGGCTTCGCATCAAGTGGTTTCCTCTCAGCCCCAGATACAAAGTCTGGCTCTTTTTTTACTCTATCATTTATAAGACTTGCCTTCCGACTCCTCAAAGATCATGTCCTTGATGTCACTGGGAAACGCTCTTGGTTCTTGAGGCTCTGGCTTTACTTGTTCGGATTTAACCTCAAGTTGGCTATCACAATCCAAACCCATTTCCCGTTTCACTGAGACATTGCCCTCAGACCCAGTATCGGGTTCCTCTTTGACTCGGGTCCCCGTAACCCAACCGATTTCCTGTGAACCGTGGGCATCAAAGTCTTCCGTCTTGATTTGGGCTGAAATCCCGAACACGCTACTGGTTACGCTACGCACGACATCGACATGATGATTGATGATATAGTTGATGGACGCATCTGGGTTGTTTCCGGATTCGAGGATGGCCCGGTCGACGATGATTTCGGATAATTCTGGCCCGAATATCGACCGAACCTGCATCTTCTCTTCTTCTATGGCAAATGTCTTCTCCATTTTTGGCTTTTTCCTTTTTATTGAATCATTAAGGATTGTTGATGACTCTGTTTGGAACAAGAAAGAGAGAGAGAAATGGATAGGAACATTAGTCTTTCTAATAGAGGTAAATTTGGCGGGATGTTTGACATAAATATTCGCTGTTTCTGTTTTTAAGTTATTATATTTCGTAGGTTCTAAAGTAACTTCCATCAAATTCAAAATCCTCTTCCTAGGCTTACAAAAATTTAAACCATACCAGAGGGTCGGCCAAGCGAGCCAACCCTTTCCTTTCCCACAAATTATGTCAGCCATATGTCTTGATAGCCATACGGCACTCACCAACACGGATGAGTGTGGCACATTTAGCCAGCCGACCCTTTTAAAAGGCATTTAGCGTACTTGCAGCCAAATTTATATGAAGTTGGGTTTCCTTTTATTGTGCATGCTTTCGATGTGGGAATGTTTTACAGACACCCTTTTTTTGGGGGTCATTTTTGAGAATAACGTAAGCTTTTACCCCAGAGTTTTTTTTGGTCATATTTATTACTGTGTGTACTACAACCCTCACAATAGGTCAACTGCTGCTCAGGTTGATAAGGCTCTGAAGCCCTGTAACACCACCACAGTTTTGGTTTCAAGGAGGTTTTTCTACGGCCACAGGACAATCGACTTTTATGCCTTTTATGCACGTGGGGCAGTAGGCGGAACTCAATTTTTGTTCCCAAATCACCCGCTTCTAGCTTCATTTGATCAACCGAGTTGAACGGTTCTGCCGTGAGGGTGAATGTTATTTCAGTCATAAAATGATCTTCAACTCTCAAAATAGATGATTAATTTTTGCAGGCACCACATCCAATAAGGTTTCGGTATCTATTTTTTCTGACTATTTTTGCAGGCTCTTAAGCCATTGCGTCCATGGTAGCGGGGAAAAAGGGATCAACTTGGATTCGCCAAAATCGTCTTCATCATCGGTCAAATGAAAAAAGAATGACAGGCGATTGTGCTCAGCATATGACGTTCAAAACAATATTAAGCTCAAAATCTCAAATTGGATGATCATCATAAATTTGGTCACTACACGCAGCGACAGCTGCTATATCCACTATAATTTAGCCGGTGGACAGAATGCACAATTACAGTTGAAATTTGTTTCACATTTTAAGAATTTATGTAACACATTGCTTGTGCTTGGAGATAGTAAGAGTCCTTGTATTTTCTGCCGCTTCCAATGTGAATCCCATTACGGATCCAGTCCTCCCTATGGATCCAAGCATCTCGACCAAAATCAAGAATTCCAAGTATCTGTCATCAGCAACACAAGTGGCATAAGCAGTGAAGCTTAAGTCGTTGGGCAGTTTAACAGCATGAAGAGAGTGATATGTTTATGTCTCAATAACTATAAAAATCACAGGCTTAATTTCCTTCTTTTATTCTAGTCCAGCTTAATTTTTAGCCCAAGGACCGTCTCCATGGAATGTATTTATGAAATCAAGATCCATACACTTTCTTAGTTTCTTTTATCTGTTAATCTAAGGCAAGGCAAGGCAAGCCAAGGATTCTGAATCGGTGCAGGATATAAGATTGGAATTCAAAGAAGTTGCAAATGTGGAAAGTCAGTGTCTCTACACCACAGGCTGCACCGTGTTACAGGTGTCAGGCTCTTTCGGCATACAAATAAAGGTTTCTTGCTGGAAGGCCAAGTGCCAATGCAATCTCAGTTACAAGGGAAACAATTGACTTACCGCACCACCTTTCCAAGATACAAACATTGGATTTGTTCTTGACTGCAGGACCTGTTAACATACACAAACAAAAGACAAGTATCAATATTTAACATTCACAACCTGATGATTGGGTTTTTTTGGGAGAAGGAGGTTAGGTGGACCTTGATAGGGACATAAAAAATGTTAAAACACAGTAGCATTGTATAGTTATACTGCATGCAGATGCACATGAAGTTTCTTTCATGCATATTCAGAGGCTCAGTGCAGATGAGACATATCCTTCCAGCTTAAAAGACATAAAAATGAAAAGCATCAGGTAAGGACGAAAAAAAAAAGATGTATAAGATATTTAAGCTAACCTCAACGGTATCAATTGCTTCATTTGAGGGAATTGCATGTAAAACTCTGCAACAGGAAAGGAGACCACAATTTGAGTCAATATAGTTAAGAAGGTGTCAACATCTTTCACCATAAACTGGATGTTAAAGCAACATTCAAGAGGTTTCATTCTAACACATCTTAAAAATTGGCAATCTGAAATATTGGTTCTTGGTTGTGTATGTTACTTGAAAATTAATCTCGGTGACTTAAATTGTGGTTTGTATTTCTCTGTTTTGGAGTTGAATTCTATTTGCATGATATCTTAAGTTCTGTGACATGAAAATTGGCATCTGTGAATCATAGTTATCAAAAATGGCCTGGACTGTTGGACTTAAATTATTTTATACCAAAAAAATATTATCACTATTAACTAAAAGTACTTAAATTTAAAGTTAAAATATTTACAATATCAAATTAAATCTATAACTCAATTCGTGACCAGGCACCCTGCACGCAACGATATCCAGGCCAGGTTTAATAACTACCTTGTGAATACTTTGCACATTACAAACAATGATTACACACATTGATAAACTTGGACGACTAAAATCAAAAGTAAAACTAACCTCTCCTCTGTTGCAGAAATAATACCAGCTGTCAAAGCCACTCCACCAATCTAGAGTTGGGAACCAGATCAATCTCACAGTATTAGAAACATACAGAACCACAATTATTTAGACTCAGATTCCTAAACTTACCAATTGTATGCTACAAAATAATTTTCTCTGGAGATCAATACGGCCTGTCAATATAGCACCAAGTAAGTATAAAAATCTAGTTCAATGCATGACACTTGAAGATTTGCAGCAAAAGCTGCAAATCTCACCTGTTGAAAGGATGCTACTGGCAATAGCTTCTGCAAGGCCAACCTTCTCTTCTTTCTTTGCCTTAGAAGGAAAAACTGGATAGCTGTCCCACAACGGTAATCCAATGCTTATTCCGGGAAAGAAACCATCTGATATGTCAGGTCTTCTAGGATATTCAATGTTCCATGTATCTTCCAACATATCATCATAATCATGAAACCTAAAACAATTATTGCAAACAATTTTAGCATAACCTCTTTGATGTTTAAAGCAAGAAGGCTGGTGAAGAGCAAGAAAACTTGAATTTCTTTCTACCATGAACGGGGTGGAGGTGGATAAACATCCGGAACTAGGAGCATTGGGTAGAACAGACCCATGGGAGGTACCTGTTTAAAAGAAAGGTGAAGGTTATAGTCCGATTTGCTATACTTCTTTCCTGACTGAAACAAATCTAATGATTTTCAATTCAAAGAGATATACATTCAGAGCTGTTAGCCTTGTCTTATGAAATCCAGGTGGCATGCTACCCTCGTAAGAATGAACAACTGCAAAGGCATCATGCTCTCCCTCCTGTATGCAGGGAATTCACAGAGTAAATAAGATAACACAATTTAAAGGAATCTCTGTAATTAACAAGGAGCTTGTTATAGGCGTAAAATCCAGTTCAACAACAAAGTAATTCGGTTCTCATGTTCTAAGCACATGCATTTGAATCTTAGAAGGTAGTTCAGTTAAAGATATTAAATGTTGTAGCATCAAATGGCTTATTACATATAGTGGATGCAGTTATCAGTAAATGATGTTGACAAAGAGGGAAACAACCAAACAAATCAGTTCACACTTCACACTTGGACCTGTAGCAACTAAAAACAACAACATTATTTTGCTGTCAACTGCAGCAATATGAATATTAGCAATGATATTTTTTTTGGGAGGGGGGGGGGGGGGGAGGGAGGGAGAGCCAAGTATTATCTAAAAGGAATGCAAACATAATATTCTCAAACCTAAAGCTCAATCAAAGACATAAAAGCTATGACCTCTCCTTTGGGATTGGGGGACATTGAATCTTTCCTTTTTTTTTTTTGAAAAAAAAATATTAGTGAAATATGAAAAATTCAAAGAGATAGACAATCATTGTTGCTTACAACTTCAAGTTGTTAATGGTTGGATATGTTCAAAAAATCTATGCACAAGTTTAGAAAATGCAAGTAGAAATGCAATGCAACTGTTGGGGAAAAGCTGACCTTGATCTCACAGTAGGACTCTTTCAGTTGGTTAAGCATCAATAGATCTACAGGCTTTGTCAAAATATCAGTTCGAATTTGGGGCCATGTCTGATGATGCCTCTGGGTCCAAAGAAAGCATCTAGATATATCCTGAGAATATATATATATATTAAAAAAAAAGCAGTGTAGAAGAACCAGTTACAGTAAGGTATAATTAGCTAATTGATATTGCATGACCATCAACATAAAAGAGAATGGCAATCAAATCTCCAAGGACATTAAAAGAAGACTGTTTAGCCACACAACTAGAAAGAGGAACAGGAGCCACTAGCCACAAGGTCTAGCAGTAGAGTCACCTAAACTCTTAGTTTTAGGTCTAGAATTTGAACCCTAGTCCATACAAACCAACCAAATAAAAATTAAAATAATTTTTTTTTTTAAAGAAAAAGAACAGAGAAATCATCTAAATGCCAGGAACCATGACTGACAACAAATATTTTATATGAATTTGTCAAACCTGCATTAATTAGGAAATAGCATTTCAAAACATTGTCATTTTAGAAGACAAGCATTCACCCAATTGTCAAGGTATCCCAACAGGCATATTTTCATGATCTACTTCTAAACTAAGAAATGAGAAACAATTTAGCCTCATAATATGCAACACATTTACAAAAACACAATGAACATGGAAACCAAAAAGGAGGTGGAGGGGGAGAACAACTCTCATTGGATTTATTTTCCTCTTCTGTATAAGGAAAATTTTTAAGAATCACAGTGAATGTGTCTCATCAAATTTATGCAGGAACAGTCCTACTTGTGTTGTAGGTACTCAAATTTTCAAGTTGGAACTATTAGCTTACGTATAAAAAGCATAATGGATTTGTTGGTTCAGTAATATAACTGAAACATGATCAGAATTCAAACCTCTCCACCAAAAGGTAATGTCTTTTCTGTGTTAGGTAGGGCCACTCCATCCTGCACACCAAGCATGAAACCAATGAATCATCATAAAAGTCCAAGGCTAGGTGGCCATAGTCCAATATCCAAGAAATTTCTTAGAATACTAATTAGTTCAACCAGAAAGTATGAGACGCCAGCTAATTAAAGGTAGTGAATGCCAGGGTGACAGCAGCAGTAAAGATGTTGCTGCGAAATGAGTATAAATAAACTGAGGTTTCAGTAGAATCAAAGCACTAGACATAGGTTTTAATATCATCAAGGAATAAATGGTAATGAACATTGTAGAAGACAGGAGGAAGCCATCACAATTGCTTCACAAGGTGGACGCAATGATTGAAAAGACAAAGATAAGGAGGCGACAGTGCAGAACTTTGTTATAAAGGTGAAAGGAGTTTCTGGGGCCCAGGCACAATGTGCAAGGCTCAAGCATGCCTGAGAAAGGCAAGCTACACTTTTTCTACCTTTTTATACATGCTTGAATGGTTGCTAGAAGCAGAATAACAATCTAACAGCCAATTGCCAGCATTTCAAGCATAAAATGAGAAAGCTTTAACCTCATTCCTATTTAGCGTCCCCAAAGCCGACCTGCAATGACTACAGATCCCAATTATCTCAGCCCTTACCAACACTAGGGCAGTACAACCAAAGGACTGACAATATTGAAAGAGAGAATCAGAGAAAGAGTGAGGGGCAGTAAGGACAGAGCATAGAGCTGTAAAAAAAGGAGTAAAGGTATGCAACAACAGAAAGACCGAAAGAAATAGATGGAAGCAGAACTGGGAGATGATGACAGCAGAAAAGTTATTTATAAGCAAGGGGAACCTAATGATGCTTGTCATTGTCAGGATGGTTCTGGCAGAAAAATGACACATGGTTCTTGGTACTAAGCTAATTTTCATGCAAAAGTAACATTTTTTTCTTTTCTCAGTCATAAAGCAATCATACCCTTGACACCCCAGTCCTCCAAGGTTCAATCCATGCAATCTCCCCTTCAGATAAAGGGCAGAAGTAGCAGAAACACCATCAACATATATAGCTTTGAGGAAATAAGCACACATGCAAAGCTGAGTCCATATGTTTTGCACAAAATTGCTTTCACTGCAGTTACCTCGATGCAAATGACCGATGTCACCTGAGCACCAATATTTACAACACATGCTGTTGATAATCCATTCCCAAAAACTGCAGCCAGACCTTCCTGTGGCAATTATTCCCAAAAACTGAATCATGTACTAGGAGCATGTTCTATGGCAGGTAAAAATGAGGAAGCAACAATAAAGAAAAGCCCCATCACAGGGAAAGTGAAAAGCATCTCATGAATGCTCGTATTGCAACTTCAGTTATAGCTTTCAAAATAAGGATTAAAAAAATTGTTATCTGAGATATGTGCAGCTGTGCAAGCAAGAAGATTGTACATATAGTATCATGGTGGAGATTAAATGACACTTTTATTGGGGAAAACAATATGATTATCTAATACAAACTGATCTGATGGCAGGAATAAAAAATAAATAGAAATCAGCAGATATAATGGTTCATTAATCAAATATATCTATCCTCTAATAAAACTGGTTTCTAACCTGATGTACAACTGCTGAACTGAAGCGCAAGTCCCGTAGCACCATAGATAGCATTTCCTTTATCTCTGCTTATTTCAAACAACAATAGATTACAGGAGTTTTATAATATCCATATTGTCAACCATTTTCTTTATATATTTGAGGAGATGGCCTCATCAATCAGAGTAGGAGACAGAGGAGCATTAGATGCCAACAGGATAAGCACAGGAATCATAACCAAGTAATTATACAGACAAAGAAACCAAAATGTCCAGAGGGCTAGCTCCCAGACATAAAGAATCAAGTGCAATCATGCCTAAACAGCACATCATTTATCTCAAAGCATGATTGCTTACAAAGTTGGGTATGCAACATGTGATATATTCTTTGTCAGGTTTGTAGAACCAATTTTGATTAAAGTGGTGTCTACATGTGATCCAAGCTTAAGCCCAAAGCACACTTTAAGGCATGCTCTCAGTAACACTGCTTAAACAGACCATGTTAACCAGTATCTTTCAATCCAATTGACAATGCTATTTGAAGAGACTGACATAAAAGGTGCCCACAAAAGTGTGATGCAATGCTCACTCAAAAACTTAAGTTTGCTCAGTGAAATACAATGAAAGGGCACAATGATCTTAGAGTTCATCAAAGATGAAAAAAGGGCGTCCCAATGTATGAGGCTCCCACACCATGGGGTCCGAGAGGAAACAAATGAATGTAGCCTTGCCTCTATTTTTACAGCACAATTGTTTCTGCAAATCAAACCTGTGACATTAAGGTTACAGTGGGGTAACCTTATTATTACACTATTGCACTACCTTCAAAGTTCATCAAAGATTAAAAAAAAAAAAATTACAAAAATCTATGCAAAGCAAACTATCAATATAGCATTACCACGATTATCAAATGTTTCTGGCAAAACAAGTATAGCAGAATACATGTTTCTTTCAGAATAAGGGATATGAAGTTTCTCCACCAAAATCCAGTCCCAAATAGCATGCAGGTCCTCGAGCACCTATGAAATAACAAAATAACTGTAAACCAGAGAATACATTCTTCTATCATCAACACAAATTTTCCTCTCTTTTTTGTGTTTACTTAAACAGTGGGATGGTACTACTCTAAAGCATAAAAAAATCATATCGTGTGTTTCCTATCAGAATCACAAAACAATTTCTGATAAGGCCTGAACCATAAATCAATGTGAAAATAGAGGCAGTCACACCAAACGGCATGCCACCTTTTTCCTTCTGAAAAGATTATGGCATACATGAAGCCAATAGTTTTCAATCTGTTTCTCATGTATAAATGTAAGAAGCTTAATCATAAAAGAATCATACCTGCTGTGGAGGATAATGTTGTGAAACATTTAAATGACCCCTGCGAATAGGTCGGTGTAAGCAATATGGCTCTGTTGGGGATATTCGTAGTGCCTCTTCACCACAAATGAATCGTCTGAATTTATGTTGAGGTGCACTAAGCTCTTTCACATCATGACCATCATGCTTCTCCACTGACTCACCAACTGGACCTTCATTTGTTGACCTTTCTGCATGGAAACATTGCATGAGTTAATATAGAAGGTGAACACATCCAAAGTAGGATAACATAAGTTTGCAATAGGAAGGTTCAAACTCTTGTACACCGCTGAAGCTATTCTGAGAGCTTAAGGCCGATCAAATATGACACTGACAATGAGAGCAATCAGCATGCTATATGCAAAAAGGAAAATTGGAGAGGAAAAAACTAAGAGAAGTTGAGTAGTCCTTTTCCTAAATACCTACTATCATAGGAACATGAGGGCTATACGTTTCCACCTCTATTAAAGAACTGAAAAGGGTGATGAATTTGGAAATGGATATATACCAAAGTATATGAGACAATGGTTGATTGTGGCAAATGGCAATTACCAAGTGTAATAGAGAAAGTGGGAAATTAATTCCATTACCGGAAGCCAAAGAAGAATTAGTATCCTGCTCATGCACATTAGTCCATGGAAATGGCATATCCTTTCTGCCACTCTGAGGATTATATCCATCAATACGTCCAATCTGCAGAAAAAGTTCACCAGTTTTAGACAATTGTTAACCAATTACTGAGCTGTAATTGCTAACTTTAAGAAGAAATTTAAGCATTTTTTACCCAGTTCCACTTCTGTTTGTCTTTTTTGTTTCTGCAGCAGATTTACATTTTTCAAGTTTCCCAAAGTTTGACAGTTTTAGAAGAACATTCATGCATTATACATGTACAACCATGACATAAATTAACAATACAACAAAAATTGTAATTTTACTCTACATGGCAAAAACACAAAGAGAAGACAAATTATAACGGCAGTAGTTGTTTTACATACTTTGCGTGGGAATGAACTGTTGGCAACCTCTTCATCCAGGAAAGGTATCTTCAATATTGATGCAATCTTCAATAAAACATGAAACATAAATAAAAAAAAAAATTATACACACGCACACACACGTGCGTGCACACACACACACACACACAAATAAAATAAGAGGTAAGTAAAGTTCCAAATAACGAGAGTCCAAACAATAAGCAAATGACATGACTCACAACATAAGCCTTCTCACGGTCCATGTGCTGTACTGTAGTGACCTGAGAATTCAGCATCTAAACCAACCAAAACGAAAAATCAAAAAACAAATGTACCATTCAGGCAATAATAGAACAAAAATTCAAAAATTTCAAAAGAAAAGAAGTAGATTACCTGATCTTGAACATTAAATTTGGGGATTTGATTGGTATAGCGAGCAATGCAGTGAGGAATATTAAACGGACTGTCGTCTCTAGCACGGCCTATTCTGATATTTGCAGAACCTGGAATTTTTTATTTTCAAAAATAAAAGGATAACCAAAGAAAAAAGAAAAAGAAAACGAAAACGAAAAGGAAAAGGAAATAGGGTTTAAATTGGGCGGGAAAGAGAGAGAAAAGTACCAGGATTGATGACGACTAAATTGGAGCCTCGTTCGGCGACGAGTTGCGAAGGTACCACCGTTTTTAAGTAATCCTGCCATTCAATTGAATTGATTACAATTGTAATTCGTAAAGCAACCAAACAGGAACAATATAAAAAAAAAAAAAAAAGACAAGAAAGAAAGCTAAGAAACTATCTAGGAAACATTTTTGCTTCGGCAGTTGAAAAGAAAGAGTCGCTGCAAACTTCTGTTTGTTGCCGTCGTTGTTGCAAGGATTACTTACCATGGCAGCAAAGAAGAGATGATGAAGAAGAAGAATCCCCGATAGTCGTGCGTTTGTGCGCGTGCTTGTGCGTCTCTCGCTGCTTTCTTTGGCTTCTTTGGTTTCAATCTTTCGGTTCCAGTTCTCGGGTTTTGTGTGCTAGACATTTTTTCTTCGCCTTCTTGTTTTCTTGTTTTGTGAGTAACAAATAACGGTAACAATACCCAACCCGATTAGAAGGGAATTGGGGAGCATCCTAAAACATGGGCCGGGCTCTTCTTCAATCGCTCAATTCAACCAAATGGGTCTAATTTAAACTGAAATTACCAAACTATCCAATAATAGATTAGATGGAGACGGGAATTTAGTTTTATAGATTTTAGATTTAGATTTTTGGCTCCAACTTCTTTCTCTATTTTTTATATTTGAATTATTTTATTATAATTTTATGAATATGACATGTTATGTAATTTTAAATCTTGTAAACTATAAAATTATAATATTTGGTCTCTCATGATTTAACCTTATGGATTATCTTTTACTTACTTACACATATATAATAATACACAGTGGTGATGTCAAACCGAATATCTTGACATTTTAACTTGTTTGCATCCCTCGGACGGTTCTGGTTTTAAAGTTATTCAAACGACTATTAACAGCTTGGTTTAAATATATATGAGTAAAAGTTTTTTTTTTTTTCTTGTCTATGAATTAGAAAAGCAGGATTACTACTCCACAATCCAATTAAAGAGAATTACACCCCATTAGGAGATGTATGGATAATTTCTACAGAATATGACGGTAGAAATTGTACTAAGCTGTGAGCACTATTAACATAGGTCATCTAACCCATCGAGTTTTGCTTCTGGTTTTTCTGTGCTTCTGATGGCCAACGAGAAAATCCGTATCCACTTAGAGGACAAGTGTATAGGCGAATGGTTGTAATTGTAGATTTGACGCTCCCTAATCGAACTCAAATCATTAAAAAAAAATTAAGTGATTACAAAAGTGACAGTAATAAAGAAATTTTATATTATAAATAAAATATTTTATATTATATTAATATTTTATATATAATATAAAATTACCATAATTTTAGTGCTAACCGAAAAAAATAACTTTGGTGGCCACGAACGAGCCCCCATCATAAATAGGGAGAGAGAAGACGAAAACTTTCAAATAAACAAAGACCCAATTAAGGAAACCTGTCATCGCACAGAAACTCAACCACGCGCGACCAGGTAAAGACACGTCATCTTCCACTCCGCTTTGATTGGCCTATCGACGTATTTGCAGCGAGTGGGATCCACCTCCGTACGAGCGCTCAAGAGTATAGACTCCGGACACTTACGATTGAAATGAAAAAAACATAAAAGGGAAATTTAGAAAACGAAATAGAGAAACGCGTCCTATTTCAATAATACTAAATATTAAAAAAAAAATTAATTTATTATAAAGATATTATTTTTATTAAAATAATAATTTTATTCAATAATATTATTTATTAAGACACTAAATAATTTTTTAAAAAATTTACATTTTTTAATATTTAATATTATGTTTAAAAAATTTATAAATTTTTTAAAATTTTAATTAAATCAAAATTTATTTTTAATTAAAAAATAAAATAAAATAAAATATATTAAAATAATATTAAATATTTAAAAAATTTTAACCAATCACAAAAAATAATTTTAAAATATTTAAATAAATAATTTTATTTAATAAAAATTATTTATCTCAATAAAATAATATTTTTATAATAAATTATTTTTTTATATTTTGCGTTATTCAATAAATAGTTGTGCTCTTTCGCTTCCCTCTTATTTCTCTCTCCTGTCTCGATTGCTTCAAATTGTTGAAAGTTTGTGCTGTTGTCTTTACCGAATAAATTCAAAGTTCGGAGCCTAGAGACCGTAGTGGGTGAGGGAGAGACCGTAGTGGGTGAGGGAGAGAGAGAGAGGTGTTTTATAGTGCGTTCAGTCAAGAAATGGATTCTCTCGTCGGAAGAGTACTATTCGCGTCCGTTTTCATTATCTCTGCCTGGCAACAGTAAGCAAAGCACTCACGGATCTACTTTCTCTCTCTGTTCTTTTTCTTTTTTAACGATTTGTTCGAGCGAAGCTCTGTTGGGTTGCCGAGAAAAAAAAAAAAAAAGAAAGAAAAGAAAGAAAAAAATGTAAAGGAAAATCGTCAATGTGCGGTTTCTTATTCTACTTTACTGTGGTAGATATGTTCTGTCTCGAAAAGGTTGATCGACTGTGTTAACTTTAAGTTGTTTTGTCTAGTGAAATGGTGCAATCCGTTCGTACGGTCGTTGAATGTTCTTTTTTTTTTGCCCGTTAATTACTTATAGTTTTGGTTGCTCATTAAGCTTTTTATTTGGTGCTGTTGATGTTGGGGTTTTTGTTCTGGTGGACTCTGTTGACTTGAAGCATTTGGATCTGATAGTCTTACTATTAAAATTTATAGATTTAGAATTGGAAATGCTTGTTCTCTGTTTAACCAGTAAGTTTGGCAGTTTAGATGTGTAGAAAAGGTCATCCCAACCCCTAGAACCCAAGAAAGGGAAATGGAGTTTGTGTTTGTTAAGTCTAAATTAGAAAAGAAAACTGTTGTTCTCTTCATGGCAGATACAATTATTAAAGTGATGTCAAGAGCAGATATTGATTTGATTGTTGAATTTGCTGCAACCAATGTGGCCAGGTCTGGTTGGGTACCTTCTTATGTGCTCGACTTGTACTAGTTAAGTTGCCATGTAATGGGGAGACATTGGTGTCACAGAGCTTGCTGTAGGCCATGTACAGAACTAATGTCCTATCCGTTTTAGGAGGCACTTTGCCCTTATAAAATGGAAATATAAATGATGCTACGATGTGGGGTTATTTTCCCGACTAAATGACTTTGCATGTTTTGTAACTGCCATGTGTTATATAAAGACTCAAACAAGGATTTTAGATGGCCAAAGTTTGCATAGAAAAATCAAAATTGCTGGTCTACATATTTTTCCATGTTAGTTGGTAAAAATTTATCTCTTGCTCTACTAAAATAGCAAGTTTTGGTTATGTATACCACATCAGTTAGCATTAGTTAATGTCCCTAGCCATATTTGTATTTGTCCTGTGTGTAAAATGCATCTACTCTTTGCATAAACTTTGGAATAACAAGGAAGGAATGAGTGTTAAATCTGTTAGAACTACTTTTGTACGGGTTATCATTTTTCTTGCCTCTTTTTGGCTTTTATTGTGTTCTTTGCCACCTCATTATGAGAGGTTCTTTAGTTTGCATCAGTTGCCTTTAAAGTGATTTTGAGCAAAAAAGATTCACTTGTTGCAAAATGAAGTTTATGGGCTGCGCCAACATAGAGACATTTAATGGGATGCCAAATTAAAAGTGTTAATTTTCTGAACTTCATATTTGCTCTTGGTTTGCTTTTTTTCACCTTTCCTTTTCACAATAGGACTGCACAAGTTATTATTTTGGGGTTAATTTGATTGGATTTAAGGATGTGGGATAGCATGCCCTGCTGTTCTGCTTCTCATATTCTGCAACATGCTTTTCCTATTCACAAGTAATTCATCGTTTTGAGCCGCAATTTTTTTCACTTTAGATTCAATGAGTTTGGTGTTAATGGGGGGCCAGCAGCAAAGTCTTTGGGACCAAAGTTCAGAGTTTTCACGAAACATGTTTCGTCACACACTGGCCTGCAAGTACCATCTTTTGAGGTGTGTAGTTTTTATTTGTGCTTGCTTCCTTTAGTTCTTTAAATCAATTTATAATTTAATACTCAGTGTTGTCTATCGCAGATGAAACATGTGGTTGCTGCTGCTATAGCCATGAAGGGTGTTGGAGGCCTTCTTTTCATATTTGGCAGCTCTCTTGGGGCTTATCTTCTAGTTCGTATTTGTGTCTCTGTCCTTTGAACTGGCAATTAGACCAACATAATTAACTTATACCTCTTTCTTGTGCAGCTGCTGCACCAGGCAATTTTTACTCCTATACTGTATGACTTCTATAATTACGATCCCAGCAAGAAAGAATTTAACCAACTGTTTGCAGAGTTCACCCGGGTTAGTGATCTGTTTTATCATGCCAGCTTTTTGCCCTTGCCCTCTGTAGTCAGATCTCTCTTTATGCCTTTCTTCTTCTTTGATTCCTTTTTTTTTTAATTTATTTTTTTGTAGTTTTTTTTTCTTTCTTATTTCCGCCCTTGTTTGTTTGAGCACTCAGTGGATCATTGTTTACTTTTGCAGAACCTGGCACTGTTGGGGGCATTGATCTTTTTTATTGGCATGAACAATAAGAACAGTGGAATCCCGAGAGGAGAGCACAAGAAAAAGGCGCCGAAATCAAAAGCATTATAAATGTCTTCCGGGAACTAGTTTTATGGTCAATGGCATTATTTTCGGGTCTGTCCGATGAAAAATGCGATAGTCCATTAGACCTTTTTGCATCTGGGTTTCCAGTTTTGACATATTGGGGACCAAAAGAGGAAAGTAAAGTCTTTTAGCTTCTCGTTCCTGAGGTGGTGAACATTAATAGTTTTGTCTTTCCGCTTTTTTTTTTTTGGGTCAAAATGGAGGTTCCTTTCCTTAAAAATTAAAAAAAAAAAGAAAAAGAAAAATTAAAATAAAGGTTTAATTCGCTTCAAGTTCGTTTGGTCTTGACTTGTTTTTGTTGGAATGTTTCACCTCGATGGTATGCCTGAATGTTGTCCATTTTCTCAGTCAGAACCTGGCTTTTTCGCACTTCCAACGGTTATAGTTGGGGCACAGAATGATCAAAATGAAGTTCAGCACGAGAAACCCAAAAAATATAGAGAATTTAAAAAAAAAAAATGTAAGAAATAGGTGCAATGTAAATCATTTTAAAGGTATGATGTTTGAGAAACAAATATTTAAAAACGCATATTATTAGTAATGTTAACTAAATAGGGACTGCAATAGTCTTTTTACCTAATAATATTAAAATTTTTAGTAATTCTATTTAGAGCCAGCAGTATTAATTTAAACGAAGTAAAATATAAAGAAGGAAAAAGAAAAGGAAAGTAAAGAAGGGTAACGTCATGCACAAATAGCCTTTCGACTTTGCAAGCGTCCTCGATACGGTCGAAAAGGAGACTCTGTTTGGCAGCCGAGAAAAGCATAAATCAAAGGAAAACAGTCGATATAATGTGGAAGTGGCTTCTTATTTACCTTATTTCGCAAGATATATTATCATTATTTTCTTGGCCTTGTGGTTTTAGTTCCGATTTGGAACCACTGAATATTGTGCTAGCAGGTTCAATGAATTTCGTATCGATGACGGCGGAAATCAGCATACATGGATGGCTATATTCGTAAAATATCTAAAAGCCTCACCATGCGGAGCAAGATTGATAGTGTCATTTGCATAGGACAACGCTTCGCCATCCACATCTTAGTTCTCCGTGGAAGAAGTCCAGGATGTAGGTTTGCAGTTGCCAGTTGCCCCACGACACAGAGTGTTAGAATTAATTCCGTGTTTCTAAAAAAATCTTAATCTGATAAGGTTGGGGAACGTGACTCATCTCTCTACTAAATCAAAACTTGATGCTGAAATGCTTGTCCCTATTGAAGACTGCCTTACATTGAATTCTTTGTCATCTACTAATTGCAGGTCTCAAGCTTCTTCTCCCAGTATATGTCATTTGTTTAGCCTAGAATTATTGAATAAACAACATGGTCTACACGTTCGATCCTAGTTATGATCGAACAAGTGAGTTAAAGGCTTTTGATGACACAAAAGCTGGTGTCAAGGGACTTGCTGATGCAGGAATCACCAAGATTCCTCCCTTCTTCCATCAGCCTTCCGATGATTCGGACAGAAATTCACTTCCGGCTGATGATGCCAAGTTTGTTTTTCCGATCATAGGCCTCGAAGGCATTGACAAGGATCCAGCTCAACGCAAAGAAATTGTAGAAAAGGTTCGGAACGCGTCTGAGAATTGGGGGTTTTTTGAGGTGCTCAATCATGGGATTCCAGAGAGCGTTCTGGAGGATATGAAAGATGGGGTCCGCAGGTTCCATGAGCAAGAAGTTGAGGTAAAAAAGGAATTCCACTCTCGGGATTTCCAGAGAAAGGTTGTTTACAATTCCAACTTTGACCTGTACACTGCGCCAGCCGCAAATTGGAGGGATACAATTTTTTTCCACTTGTCTCCTAGTCCTCCTCAGCCAGAAGAGTTTCCACCTGCCTGCAGGTTCATTAGCAGTTATTTGCTGTTGCATTACATGGCTATTCTTCTAATCACAATATGTAACAAATTCAAGATTTTTCTTATCTGATGTTATGATTATACCTATCTCTTCTTGACTAGGAATTCCTTGTAACATAACTTCCTCTGCAGAAACATAGTAATGGAGTACTCAAAGGAAGTAATTAGATTGGGAAAATTATTGCTGGAATTGCTTGCAGAGGCTCTTGGTCTGAACTCAAGCCACCTGACAGACCTGGGTTGCGCTGATGGATTATTTCTTTTGTGCCATTATTATCCGGCATGCCCCCAGCCGGAATTGACCTTGGGAACAAGCAAGCACGCAGATGATAGCTTCCTCACGGTGCTTCTCCAGGACCATATTGGTGGCCTCCAAGTCCTGCATCAGAATCACTGGGTTGATGTGCCTCCCACGCCAGGGGCTCTGGTAATTAACATAGGAGATATCTTACAGGTAAAATTCCCATTCATCTTAATGGTTTTTGTAGAACAAAAGTTATCCTGCCCAGTGTAAGGCTAAGCTTGCATTTCCCTGTGATATTCAGCTGATGTCAAACGACAAGTTCAGGAGCCTGGAGCATAGGGTGCTAGCAAACCGTGCAGGACCAAGAGTATCCGTGGCAGGATTTTTCACCACAGGCATCATGCCAAACTCAAGAATCTATGGACCCATTAAGGAGCTTTTATCAGAGGACAATCCTGCAAAGTACAAGGAAATCACACTCAGAGAATTCTCGTCTTACTTCGCTGCAAAAGGTCTTGACGGCACTTCTGCTCTGCAGCATTTCAAGCTCTAAAGCTACATATTAGGATTCCATGATAAATGGGTCATTAAGAAGTTTCACTTTTCTGGAAATTGTTGCTCATTATGGTCGCGATCTTTGTCATCTGCTTGATAATCTAGACATTATGTTTAGAACTTGTTGCACAGGCTAAACGACCCGTCATAACTTGTGCGATAACATTTCTTAGTAATCTTTACATGAAATTGATCTCTTCTATCGTTTCATGGCACGAGTCGGCTATTGGATATAATAATGCAATTAATAGCGTTTCCACCAAAACAAAAAAAAAAATGATCATATTCCGAGTCAATTCTTCCTATTATAGCATTGCAAAAACCTTACTTGAGATATCTACTTGTTTCTAGACTAACAATGTAAAAGGCGATTGTGTTTCATTAAAATGAATGTTTGTGACTGAAAAATTCCTCCTTGGATGAGAATGTATTTCAGGGAATTTTTAATTTAATTTTTTATTATAAATATAATTTACTTATAATTTTATATTATATAATAAATAAAATTTATTTAAAATTTAAAATAATAAAATAAATTTATATAATTCAAAATTATAAGTAAATTGTATTTATAAAAAGGTTGAATAAAAATAAATATTTGAATTTAATTATTAATTTTTTTTATTAAAAAAATTATTTGAAAATTGAGAATTGGTTCCTATAAAAATAATTTTTAACTTCAATCGGGTCCCCAACTCCATACCGATTGTGATTATGCCCGTTTTGGTGAGCGTGTACTTTCTTCACCTTTTATCCATGATTTTCGTATAATGAAGAGTCATTAAGTAAGGTTCCTTTTCACCCTTTGCTTTCTCGTTTCCGTTTTCTAACTATAAATTGCTAATACAAATTTTAAAAATGTAAATAAGTTGATTCTCATTTTACTAAGTTTTTTTTTTTTTTTTTTTTAAATAGGTGTGATGCGATCCAACCCTCTTTTGTCTTTTAGATGAGTTCCCTACTTAATTTATCACATCGTTTATTATAACAATTTAAGTCTAAGTTTCCTACTCCTAATATATTAGTCTTCTCAGAGCTTTCAAACAGTATAAATTTATCAATATATTTTTTTTCTAAAAAAAAAAAAAGGAGAAAAAGAAAGACATGGAGAAGAAATTGAAATTCATGTATTTTGGACAGCTTTATCTGCCATTGCGCAATACAAAAAAAACAAACATCGCCAAATAAAAAAAAAAAAAAACACTTGGGTTTTCCCAATTAATTAACGGCCAAAAACAATATGGAAATGTTCAACGGAGATTCCTTAGTCGGAAGTGTTGCCACTTACGATCGCTATCAAGACCTCAAGTCCTTTGACGACTCAAAATCCGGCGTCAAGGGCCTGGTCGATGCTGGCATCACCAAAGTCCCACCCATTTTCGTCCGCCCACCGGAGGATCTCGCTGCCGACGTCAAGAGTCCCGGCGGTCAACATGGCCCCCAGTTCATGGTACCCGTTGTCAACCTCGAAACCATCGAGGGCAGGCGCGTTGAGGCTGTTGCCAATGTGCGGCGGGCTGCGGAGGAGGTGGGATTCTTCCAGGTGGTGAACCATGGGGTGGACAACCAGGTGTTGGAGGACATGTTAACCGCAGCGCGTGGGTTCCACGAGCTTCCAATGGAAGCGAAGAAGGAATACTATACAAGAGAGTTGAATAGGAAGGTGAAGCATTCAAGTAATTTTGACTTGTACGAGTCAAAATATGCTAATTGGAGAGACACTCTGTTTTGTGTAATGGGCCCTGAGCCGCTTGATCCACGAGAATTGCCTCTGGTTTGCAGGTAATTGATAGTGAACTATCGATTCTTCCTTTTGCGGTCAAATTTGACCATTCAATATTGTAACTTTTACTCAAAATTTTGATCAAAATGTTTTTATTTGTGATTTCAGAGATATAACAATGGAGTACTCCAACCAAGTTCACAAATTGGGGGCAACTTTGTTTGAATTACTATCAGAGGCACTTGGGCTGAAGCCTGAGTACCTCAAGGAGATGGACTGCGCAAGAGGGCATGCCATTTTAAGTCACTACTACCCAGCATGCCCTGAGCCGGAGTTGACTATGGGCACCACCAAACATTCTGACCCTGATTTTCTTACCATTTTGCTTCAAGACCATATTGGTGGACTCCAAATTTTTCATCAGAATCGATGGACAGATGTTCCCCCGGTGCCTGGAGCTTTAGTGGTTAACATTGGAGATCTTTTGCAGGCAAGGTTTATTTAATGTCTTCAATTTAGCTAACCTTAACTTCGTTTTTACCAACCTGTCATTGTATATTGCAGGCCCATCTGGAAAATGAGTAATAGATTCTGGTAGGATGGACTCAAGGGTTCCTTTCTTGATAAATTGGATTTTTTTCTGCCTTTTTTTCAAACTATCGACATACATAAATGGGCAATTGAACTCCAACTTCTCGTCTCCCAAAAGATTGAGTGTCTTGAAGTGATCTCAAATTAAAGCCTGCTAGTTAACAAAAAGGATGGCTCAAATCAGATATATTTGTCATTGTAGCCTTAACAACCCGGTGTCCAATCTCTACTTAACATCTGATTTGGTTGATCAAAATAGATTATAGATGTTTATGAAGTTTTGGAATATCAGCCGGGAGTTTGGGTTGCCATGGTTACCCGATTGTGTAAATTTCGAGACATGCCACTTTGATGCCTTTAAGCCAAAGTTTCCTGAATTTTCTTGGTCAATATTCTGCACTTATAATTGTAAATTCGTTGTAGGTTAATAAATTCTTTGACATGGTTCTTGTTCCATTGCAGCTGATGTCGAATGACAGGTTCAAAAGTGTAGAACACAGGGTGTTGGCGAGTAGAGTTGGTCCCAGGCTATCTGTGGCTTGCTTTTTCACTTCCCATCTTTACCCATCAACAAGGATGTATGGCCCAATCAAGGAATTACTCTCAGAAGAAAATCCACCCAAATACGGAGACCACTGTGAAAGACTTTGTTTTCTACTATAATTCAAAAGGGCTTGATGGGAATTCTGCACTCACACATTTCAAGTTACCGAGATAGCCACAAATACATAAGGTTAGTTGGCTACGTTAGGCCTGTCACTGAATGTTCATTTACATTGTATTGTGACAAGAAATAATGGATTGATTAGTCCAAGAGTAAATATGTTTGAAGTGAAGAAATAATCTCTGTATTCTTATAAAAGACAAAGTTGTGCTTTGGCTCTGGTTGAATATAAATGCATCAGCGAGTTTGTTACTTGAGTATACAATTTGTGTTTTTCCAATATTTCTGCTGGACGTTCTTAATTTAGTTGTCAGATTAAAAAAATATGTCCTGGTGCAAGTGCTATGATGAGCTCCCATGCCGAGCGGTATGGGGGTTAGATATTCGTTGTCTTACTCCTGTTTTCACAAAGGGACTATTTTCCATGGGGTAAATTTCATTGGAGTTGCTATCAATCATAAGCACTTGGACTTAACATCAAAGGATAATTCAGCTCAAAACAAAGAAGTTGTATTAATTGAGTGCATCCAAAGATTCCGCTCTGGCTGGCTTGATGAGAAGTCAAAATCTTAATCACTTCAAGCTATTGAATAACTAGGGAATGAGTTTAGTGGTTGAACTGTTGAAATCTGTATTATGTTAAATATGCATTTTGCTGGAGTAGCTTACGTGGGCACTTATGTATTATTTGCATTAAATAAGAAAGGAGCAATTCGCATTTGCTGGCTTTAGAACAAGTTACAGCAATGTCGTTAAAACCATCTGTTCCCCAACGCGTGGGTTAACTCAGGGCAATCAATACACACCACTAGCATCATTACTGTCCAGTTCAGCTCGGTCCAGTTTACTTCGTTATGCTTATTCTTGTGAGCAGCTATACTTTCTTCAATGGACGGGGAAGTGTGCAAGGAAGTAGCTAGCTCGAAACTTGTTTGACTGTTATATCTCTAAATAAAGGCAGTGGCAACCGTGTAGAAAAGTAAAAAGACCTGCTTTCCTGCTTTCCAGATTCCAACCATAAGTGTAGGCAGAACGCAGACATCCAGCATAATTAGTGGCATGTGATTGGACCAAAGGTGTCAATGTTTGCTCAATAATTTGGACACCGTAATACGAAGATACCTTGATTAGTCCTGTAGAATGTTTTGCCAATGCAAGATGCGCAGACCCCTACGATAACCAAGTTGAACATTGATTCTTTGGTGGAATATTGAGTACTGCCTGTACATGGTGTTTGATAACATCGGTTTCTAATGTATTATTTACTTTTTCAAGTCTCGACCGTTCTCTCTACTTTGTCCTATATTCTTAAACTCTCTGTTTGGTTTCATATCGTCTGTCTTTCAAGTCATGACAATCTGTCCACTTGCTTTTTCTTGTCTTTTACAATCTTCTACCCCAACCAGATTCATCTTCTACTTAACTACTCAATTTATATTTTTGGGTGTCTGGATAATTTTTCCTCTAAATGCTTGTTCAGTGCTAATCTGGGTAAAAGTTTTTCGGTCTTTGGAGTTGAAAGGTCTCTGCTTTTTGAGGTTCTGGTTGATCTGGGAGATGGGTGCTGGCCTTGACCCATTCATAAGTTAGAATTTCATTGGGTTTGGTGGCAGAGGTCAAAAAAGTTTGAAGGATTTTCCTGGGACACCAGGGACCTTGACTGGGTCTGTTTGGAGGATTACACTGTGTGTTTTTGCAGCCGCATCAATTACTGCCATACCACTACTGCCAGCTTCTTTGATTTCACTGCTCTCTAGTACCATTCAGTCTTGCCCATCTGATTACTTTTATTCATTCTCCGTGAATAGGCTTGCTCATCTTAGTAACTTTTGAAATTGGAAAGAACTGGATCCAGGCTTGTGGTTTACTAGTAGTTTGACATGTATTTTTGGGTCTGATCTAAAGGGCATGATTATATGCTTTATTACATGTATTAAGCAAAGGAAGCCAAGCTGGAAATGGATTACTAGTTACCGTCTACCATGATTCTAATCTTTTTGGCTGGAAGTTGCATGAAACTTATCTAGGAACGTGATTGTGCACTAGTGGATAATCTTGGGAGTGCCCATGGAAATGGAGACCAACCTTAAATTATATCTGTTCCCATAAACAAAGATAAAAAACATCACTGCTGAAACAGGTATTGCCAGTCATATACTAATCAACGTTCTTCCTGGTGACTTTGCTATTCTTGCGTACCTAGGCAAGTGCGCTCCTTATCCCTTGGGATATCAACTTAAATAATTTGCTTTTAAGAACCCGTCAATGCAGCTATTTGATTGCTTCAATGGGTTTGCAACTTGTGTGGAGCTCTGGACTTGCATCCTTAATTGCATATGCCTTGGGATTTTAAGACTTGTGTAAAGGGAGAAAGAAGTGGAAATTCCGTTTATCAAGTAACTAAAAGAAGAGGGGAAATAATTATGGGAATATGGAATTTCTCTGTGGTATTTGATTTCTGTCTATCCACAACACTATAGAAATAGAGAATTTCTAAAGGAAATTTTCCTGTGAGCCTATAAAACGAAAAACAAAAACAATACTAACCGGCAGCCGGTAGCCAAAGCATAATTAGAGATGAAGTTGCAATTGATATCCATCTCAAAAAGGCCACTGCAACACACCTTTGGTATTTTAGACGTTCCCCCACTTCACTACAACGTCCCAAACCATGGAAAAGCAGCACGGTGATACCTGCATCTGCGTGGGACAACATTGCCGTCACCTGCAACAACCATTGTTCAGTTAAATTATGATTCCATTAAATACAATCCAAGCGGGATAGGTTTAAGAAGATCAAGAAATATGTTGTAGAGGCTGACCAAGCCTCCAACTACAAAAGGGACTGACCAAGACAGCACCACTGGGGACCTTGGTAATTAAAGCAATTATCTTCAAGTTTTCTTCTATTGTCTTTACTAAAATATATGTACATGTTCTTCTTCCACATTCTGTCTCAAAAATCATTTGGGGTGAAAGCTTTGTTAATTTCCTTGACACCCATATTGATTAACAGGCAAAGAAACAAAAATAAAATCATTCTATTAAATAATGCAAAGGGTTAAGAACCCTATGGACTCTTGATTGTAGAAGAGAATTATCATGTTCTATATATGGAGCAGATTGAAAAACTCACCCTCTAAAATCTTTGTAGATGATGGCTTGAAGGGCGAAGAATAAAGAATAAAAGAAATACTGCAAATGCCAATAGGAATCAAAGTGTCTTTGTCTTCACATTCTACAAACCCATTAGTAATGGCAGAATGATTCTGTGGTGAAATGCTACTAGTCTGACACAAAGATATGAATGGTTCCAAATTGATTTAGGGAAGAAAAGAGAAATATTGGAGAATTTACACACAATGGTGCAATATTCTTCTGTCAAATGGTTTATTTTCTGAGGAGCCTATAGCAAGGAATATGTGATGATGACATAAACTATGAAAGCAACGAACAGTACAAAAGTCGCAGGTGACTTTTCATTTTTCTTAGTTATATCTAAGGTTTCTTGGAATTTTTTTTTTTTTTGTGTGTGCATTACTTTAAGACATCCAAAAATTCAAGTAATTTAAGTTCTTGTAAATTACCAATGCATAGTGGTCCTGCATGAAAAGTATATGGAAGAAAATTTCGAGAAGACAATGGTAAACAAACATATATCTCTCTATCAATAGAAGAATAGAGTGTTCAGAATTATTGGACATTTTAAATTAAATTTGGAATATAATATTCTCTAGTCACATAATTTGAATTGTTTCCTTGATTGATGAGATTTAAAGAATCCTCATCTTCTACCAATGACACATATATAATGAATAGTAGTTTAATTTTACTGCCTCCACAAGGAATAAGATCCGGATAGCTTAGATTAAGAGAAACTCGGTTAAGTTGAAGAACTTAGTTTCTGCTGTAAAATCAGAAACCAGCAAGCAAACTAAAAGACCCCTTTTCATTCTATATTTTTATTCATATAAAAATACAAAATCAAGTACATAAGAACATGACGTCCATGTCTTTTGGACAACAATTGTACTTACAACAGTTATTATGATGAATCAGCTACCACAGTAGCTGACAGATTTTGGTTAAATAACTTTGCATAAGAGACACTAACACATGGTCCCCCATACTCGGCAAGAAACACAAAGGAATAACCTGGAAGATTGCAGAAGAGCAGAAACTTGCTAGAGCAACTTGTAATTCTCGTAACTGTCATTTGAGCTGAAGGTTGCCAGCAAAGTTGCAATGTTCAGGTTCAATCTTCTTCAGATCAAACGAACCCCTTGATAACAGGTAAGTGATGAGTTGTTACCTCATGATCGTGTTTTTTGAAGCAAGATCTCAATTGTCAATTGTCAGTTTACTGGATTCTCGGGAGCAACCATACATGCTAGAGAATATTTCCGTCTTTTCCTTTTCCCCATATCTTGAGCATCACGCCAAGGAGGCAACCCCACTCATCAGCATTTTGTCAGCAGGAATTTGATCCGATCCCATATATAACAGCAACATGCAACGAGAATAAAACCTTAATGATCATCGCACTAATATTCTTTATCTGGGGATGCTTGTGGTGTTTCTTTGATTAGCTTGTGAGAACAAGTGAGGAAGGAAACGAATGGCAATTAAGGAATGGAATGTAACAGTGGAGACTTTTACAGAAGATACAAGCCACACCTGCTTTATGGTTCTCACTCAATGTGGCTACACATTTTTGTACTTCATCACCGAAGTTTCATTCGACCACGGAATGAAGCCTAATGTCTACGTAACATACCGGCATATTGTTGGCGGCATAGTGATGTTCCCTTTTGCCTATCTACTTGAAAGGTACTGTCTTGTAATTTCTATATTGATAATTGCGATACTGTAAAATTTTTTAATAGCTAGCAAATATGGTTCGTGTGTTTTTTTTTTTTTTTTTTTTTTTTTTTTTTAATTTGGGTTGTGTGATTAAATACTTGCTTTCTGTAATGCAGAAATCAAAGGCCCAAGCTGACAATAGCTCTTTTCATAGAGATATTCATCCTTTCTCTTCTGGGGTAGGAATATTCGAAACTTGTGATGCAGCTAGCTGAGAAATGGACTAAATTGAATTTTTTTCAAACTTTTTCAGGGTGGGCTTAAATCTTAACATGTATTTTTCAAGCTTGAAATACACCTCTCCAACGATTCTGGCATCAATGCTCAATACCATAGCTTCCCTGACTTTCATAATTGCAATTGTGTTGAGGTTAGTATCCATCATGACAGGACATCGAAAACCAATGACTTCTGAAAGGAAACTAAAATACCACTGTTGACGAGATCTTAATTACCGCGTGCAGATTGGAGGCTGTTGATCTTCGAAATCCTCGTGCAATGGCAAAGGTTGTGGGGACATTGGTTTCCTCAGCTGGTGTAATGACTATGACATTGTACAGGGGCCCTCAGTTGAAAAACCTATGGCATTCTCTAATCCATATTAAAGGAAAAACTGTCCCCCAACATGAGAGCTGGATAAAAGGCTCACTTCTCACTGTTGGAAGCTGCGTCACATGGTTTTTTTTAACCTTTTACTCCAACTATATTTTTGTTATCTATGCAAGCAATGTATTTTATGACATTGATGAAGCAGAAATTCATCATTTACGCAATTATCCTTGAAAATGCAGGCGCTTACACTAAAAAGGTACCCTGCCCAACTCTCCCTGACTACAAGGACGAGCTTTCTTCGTGCGGCCCAATCGGCAGTCTTCGCGGCGATTGTAGAACATGAAAGATCAGCTTGGACAATCGGATTTAATATTCACTTCTGGTCTACTGTGCATGGTGTACGTAGGACAAAAACAACACCAAGTAATCCATCAGATTCTTAACTTAAAAATTCTTGTATTATGTGTTTCATATTCCGCATCATGCGTGACAGGGAGTGGTGATCTCTGGTCTAGCAGTTTTCATTCAACTGTGGTGCACAGAAGCAAAAGGACCGGTTTTTGTGACCATGTTCAATCCCCTTTCAACAATACTAGTGGCAATTTTGGCATACTTCGTCATGGGAGAAAAACTATATTTGGGCAGGTAGTAAATTCTTCACTCTATAAAACCTTGCAAGTACACAACACAATTTGAATTTCAATCTCTGAATAAATGGGACAAAGAACAGGAACTTTACGAGCAGCAGTAACTAAAATGTTTCAAATGAATGCGTGTGGCTTTTACAGCATATTGGGGGCTATCGTTGTAATCGTTGGCTTATATTTACTGTTATGGGGCAAAGAAGGTGACCAGCAAGTTCACATCAAGTCACAGGAACAGTCCCATTCTGCTAGTTATGAGAAAGAGGAGCCCAATATACAAATGGTTGCTTCAGCTGTTATTTAAGTATCGCCAGCCGCCGGGCGTACCGGAAGGTTCTTGGACCTCTGACGAAATGACCATCGAGAAATTCGGGTGTATAATGTAATAGATTATTATCTAATAACAGTAAGCAGTAAATTTTACATACCCAACAAAATTTCATTCTTCGTTTCGTTGTCACAGAAAAATTATAAAAGACGAGGTTCCATCCAGTTCCTTGTTGAGTCATACATACCAGCGAGAAAAATCGGCACTTCAAATGCGATGTAGGTTGGACACTTCTACATGGCACAACCTTGCGTACCTTGCCAGAAATAGGCAGTTGAAAACTTCTCATTTTCAGGCGAACGCAAAGCAGACAACAGTATAAACTGACAATTACAATTGGAGATAAAAATATCCGAAACATACGTATAAGCATTGACCAAAAACCCCATGAAAATAGCACCATACCCAAGGGAACGGAGAATTGAGAATAAATGCCTTGTTTCAAAAGTAATTATCATTTAACTACAATTCTTGCCAATAACCAACAATGCATGTGCCAAAAATTCAATTGACAACATCAGACAAATTCAGATTTTATACACATCATTAGACAAAATTTGCTGGATTATATGAAGCAAAATCATCTTGAGAGCATCAGCATAGAACACAAAAAGAACTTAAGCAGCGGGAGGCCTGAGCTCATAATCACGAGATGTATCATAGGTAGCAGGGGGTAGATATCGCCACATTGGTATCAGACTATACCCAGGGAAAACTGCCATCTTGTTAGGACCAGAATGATATGTAGCTGGATGAGTTGGCATAAACCCAGAAGGTGGAATGGTCATAGCCTTCAGCTGTTGCTCCTTCCTTTCTTTATCTGCCTTCAGTTTTAGTTTCTCTTCACGAAGTTCATTCTTTTCAGCCTGTTATAGGGGCAGAAAAAAATGGAAAACTAGAATTCAAAGGTCTCATACAATATGATCATGGGCCAAAGGAAAACTCATAAGTTTTAATCAACACAACTGTCAACAGCAAGTGTGCCTCAAGAACTCAAGATGAAAAGACCAACTCCATTAAGGGCTAATAATTTGGTAACAAAATAATTTTGGCTCATGGATGAAAATGCAGAATCTAAATATAACTTTCAAAACAACAGCTAGGTCTTAGGGTCTTTAGATGTTAGAACCATTATAGTTTTAGTTTCCAGCAAGCCATTTTCCACTCCCTGCACTGCAGTTTCTGGGTCACAATGAAATTCCACCAAAATTCATAATATGATAACAAAAGCAAGCAAAACCAGGTGCGATAGTAACAGTAGCCAAAACAAATGGAGGTGACTAGCATTTATGGTATACTTGACATATATTCTACACTAATCCCACAGGCGCCAGGCACTATTTAAATAAATATCACAAAATAGTGTCAACATGAGACTAAAGAGAAAAACCAACAGTCAAGACTCTAGTTCTAGAACTTGATGAATCCTGGTGTGACTGCCTTCACATTTATGATTTGTGACAGTGAATTGTAGTCAGATTCTTACAAAAGCCCATAATTTGTGCAAATTTTAACAAAACAATGTTATCATACTCATCAATGCAGGAATTGCCAAAAAAATATGTTTCTTAAAGAACTTCAAAATTTACTACCTTCAGACTTTTTATTTCTTCACGTAGTTTTCCATTTGATACTTTGAGCTCCTCAGCCTCTGCTCTTAGTTGGTTCAGGACCCTAATAGCATCATCAAGTATGGCTGGCTTGTCAGCTTTAGCAGGCCTCCCAGGTTCCAAAACAGTGCTCAAATCCAGAAACCTGCTACATGAGAAAAAATCTGTCTTGTCAAATATACACCTTTTTCTTAACATGCACAGAGACAGAACGAGAAAGAACTAAAATGCCAATAATAAGAAGATATTGATAGTTTCTTATTCAATTGAGCAAATGGAGTACTGCTTTGTCCTACAATGACCCATTCTGAATTCTGATGGAAATTTTGTGTGGACTATAATTAGTTTGTTACATATCTACTCAAAATGCCAAATTTGCAACTGTTTAAAGGCATAAGACAATAATGAATCTCATTTATAGAGATGCATGCCTGTCATTCAGTCTCTCCCTCCGCAACTTCTCACGGCAAGCTTTGGTACCTAGCTTGTTACATGAATCAGGCCGTCCCCTATGACAGACAAATCAAAACAAAAACATTGCAGCACAATTAGATGAAAGCATTGTAGCAGAATAATGTAATAGAAACTTTTCACAACTACAAGCCAAGAGAACAAAAGTAATAATAATAATAATAACAACAAGAGCCTACAGGCCTAAGTCGTAAAATTCTATTTGAAGGGGATGAGCCCATCAAAACTCAAAAATGTGAAATCTATAGTCAATCAAAACAAAATCTTGATGAATAAACTATTCATTAAAAAAAGAAATGCCGCAATGCACAAAGCTTTCACACTATAGAGCTGGGGTCAGCTGTCAGTAGTTTTACCCTTGCTTTTCACATTTACTACAGTGACTCAAACCTATGATCTTCATGTCCTTGAAATTCAATAAGTACCAAAAAATGGAAGAAACTGTTCATCAATGAGATGATACACAATAGTGGTTAACATTTTTTTTTTTTTGTCCCATTAAATAAACTACTGACAACTTTGATACAAGCCTTAACTCTACTCATAACTTAATTGGGTACAAGCTCCACAATTCAAATAAGTTGAAGAAGAATCTAATACAGAAAATTGGAAGACAACAAATCTTACAATGGCAACAACAACATACAATGTCATTCAATACATATTCCACTGAACATATAAATCAAGCAGTCCCAAAACATTACTGCAAATCATTTTCTTTCGTCATTAGCCAATCACATGCACATCTTGTCAAAGCCAAAATAACTATAACACAATTCTTATACAAGACAACAAATCTTACAACAGCAACAACATCATACACTGTAATTCAACACACACTCTACTGAACATACAAACCAAGCAGTCCCAAAATGTTACTGCAAAACATTTTCTTTCATCATTAGCGAATCACATGCACATCTTGTCGAAGAAAAAGTAACTATAACACAATTCTTAACCGTATCCATCAGTTGCCATCTAAGATAACTCGAAAAAACTTAAAGCCAAACAACAGAATTAACACAACTGAACTTCCTAAATATCATCTGTATGCCAATTCAAGATCATCGGACTCAAAAAGTTTTCAGCTTTGGACATTTCTCAAGTAAGGACCAACCAAAATCCCATTAAATCCAAAAAAAGCCAGTAAATTGATACCTCTTCCGCGAACATTCTTTTACTTCAGAAGGAATGCCATCAACAGAAGAAAAGTCAATTTCCAAACATCCACCACCATTACTGTAAGTACAAAATAGAAACCATCAGATACATCACGACAAAGTTCACATTGAGACAACCTCGAATGCCTTTGTCCTCTTCACTCTAATTACGAGGCTCTCGGTTTTAATTAATTAAAGAGATATTAAGCGCCAACATAAATTCTTAATCTAACGCCAAAAAATCACCAATCCAACCCCAAAATTAAAAGTTGCGTAAATTTCGCCAGCTAAATTTGCAACTATAGACCCACAGAATCATTTCCTGAATGAACCAAAGCAAACCCTTCAAAAAAATAAAATAAAATAAAATACACTATAAAAATAATAATAATAATAAAGACCTTTGATCATTCTTAAAATTCTCCTCAGGCCATAAAAAATTAGAAGAAGAAGCGGTTTCGTCGATGAAGCTATAATCCAGAAAGTCCCAGCAGCAATTGTTCCCCAGCGAATCCATCGAACCGTCCATTCTTATTGTTACTCTTTCTTTTTGTTTTTTGTCGGCGTTGGGGTTTCCGGGTTTTAAAAAACGAAATTGTTTTTGTGCACAGAAAATGAAAATAAAAGGCTGGAGATAAATAGAGAGATAAAAAGAAGAAGAACAGAACTCCGGCGCTTTCTCTCCTGTAAAATTGCATTGGGTTGGAGGATTCGGAGGAAGTCCAAACAGATTGCGCCACGTGGATTAGGTCAACGAGGATTCAGCTTACGTCCCGCCGAGTCATTTCTCATTTCAAGAAGCCGTCGAAATTTTCCACCCCTTTTTTTCTCCCCTAAAACCAAATAAGCTTTATCCATTATTTAATATGATTCAATTAATAATGGGCACACTTACACTTTTAATCTTTCTTTGTTTTTTTTTTTTAAAAAAATAAAAAAATTTATATCTTTTGGTTGTGATTTCGGATTAATGATATTTGCAAATGTGCAATTGACTTAATATTTTCATTAATAGTTTAAAAATGGGAAAAGAAACATTTTGACAGTACGGTAGTACCGCAGCCATTCATCCGCATTATTGGTACAGTGGCCCTTTGATGCGATATTTTGACAAATGAAATTCCAAATTTATTTTTTGGATGGATGGATGATGCAATGCAGCGACCGATCAATAAAATACCGTTGCTTGTACCACCACAGAGTCTGCTATAATATTTTGATAATCTATATTTTAAACAAAAACCGCGCAATCACCTCTTTTTTGGTTTTTTTAAAAAAAAAAGAGTATAAACGGAATGAAACGTTAGGAGCTTAGTTAAACTATAAATATTCTACAGGTCTTAATCAACCATTTAAAAAAAAAAAAACGTTAAGGTGATTTAGAGTTATTTGACCTGTACTTTATCCGAGCATGAAACACGGTTGCTTTCTATTATTATTATTATTATTATTATTTAGTTGAACTGAAGGAAAGAGATTTATCTTAAATTTGAAATTCAGATTTCTAAATTAAAATTTGATAACTATTAAATTATATTATTAACTATTTTGAATGTGTGTGGGATTTTTTTCCTTTTTTTTTTTTTGGGTATTGGGCCTGGTTGCCGACGCAATGAATGCGATAACGGAGCAGGCCAGCTTCAAGTCCCAAGTTGAGAATGATTTCCATATTCCTTAGTCCTTCGAAGAGCATTTACAAACGTGAAGGACTTTGAATTGACCACAAATACCTTGAGTATGTATTGCCAACTGGGCCAATCCATCGTTGCTCAAGCTTCTACATATTAAAAAGGCCCATGAAGTAGTTGTTCAAATACAAAATCACCATTAAAATTTTTCGGACAAATGTCACTAACCACAAAAATTTAGTGTACAGTCACATAAATTTTTTTAATTTCAGATATAGGGTACAATCTTTAGTTCCTACGAACTATTAAAAAAGTAAAAAAAAAAAAAAAAAAAAAAGGCTAAAAAATCTCTCACAAACTGAAGGAATGGGTGAGCGGGCGAGTTCTAAATTGAACCAACTATAGCGGCAACAATTTCTTGAATTGGGAAGTGCACGTCAGGAAGATTGAAGCCAAGTGGTTGTTTCCCATTTGTGTTTATATTAGAAAAAGCCTATATTCCGGCTCTAGTTGTGGGTCACAGCATCCAATTCAATCCATGTCTAGGTTCTATACTTCGCCATTATTGGTGTAATATATAGTTTGGTTTGCACTTTGAAGGGCGATTTCCACATAGCCTGGTGGTTGAAATGTTTGCTAAACGAATCACGAGAACCAATACCAACCTATTTACCAGCAATGGACGGCATCTTCCTCGGATCCTCCAACCAACGCATTAGCATTATTGACACGAGTTGGTGGCTATTAGCAAATTTCGCAACGATAGACTCAATTGAAAAGTATCCTTTCCTACCTCCTGATGGGGACCTCTCCATATATTAATTAATTAATTAATACATATATACATTCATATCTACAGATATCTTTAATTGTTTTTTTTTTTTTTTTCGCCCTTTTTTATGCCTTTGTAGTTTTTCCTTCACTCACCAACAGGGGCCTTTCTTCAAAGAAGTTGGTGGTCAATATTATTCTCTCGGACCCTCCTTTCTAACGCCTAAATAACTGGAGGGGACCAGCAACCTCTCCCTACTCTGCACCGATTGGCCATTAATTTGAAAAGTCATGCTGAGAGAGAGAGAGAGAGAGAGAGTAAATTGAAACAAATGGCTGTAAAGTCACCAACGACACCGGCACAAACACAGGAATCGAATTAAAATCTGAGAGTTCTAACTGAATATTTTTTTTTATATGCTAACAACTATGCCTTTTAACAACCATAAGAATTTTTATAATCATACATATAAAATTAATGAAGAATTATGTTTCCTTATGGGTCTAAGTGAACGGGTAGTACCGCATTTCTAGACACGCTTCCAGAGCCAAAAGAAAAGAAGTTCTTTCTGCCTCTACCGATGCTGCTACAACCTTCGATAGGACTGACCTCACTGAATTGCCTGTTATGCTGAACAATCTCTTGAATTGACAAATCCAGATGCAGATCCACAGATGAGTCCATTGAAAATGATCTCCTTACGGGTTGGATTGCAAATTGATCATCTTTGCTTCTGACATCAATGCACTCATCGCCCATGCTAGTATTCTTACTACATTTCCTTGCTATCCTGCAACCAACTCGTTGGCTCTGCTCTATAATCTTCCTTGGAAAAGGACTAATAGAACTGGGAATTAATGATTCGCGAGGTGAATTCCATCTTTCTTGTGCTGCGGGCAATGTGTGGTTTGTGGAGTTATGGCTGCTCAACTCAATCACAACATAATCTTCATCCCCACCAAGCAGACTCCCACTGTAAGGATGTGAATCTTGTGGGATGGTGCTTGGAGCAATAATCTGGTCAATTGGGAGCCTTGTGAGGTTTGAAATGCTTGTTCTGCAAAGCGGACAATTTGCATTCCCCTGAAGCCAAGTATCAATGCAATCTACGTGAAACAAATGGCTACAGTTTGGTATTTTCCTGAGCTTCTCGTCTTCTTGGAACTCATTCAAGCAAACCGCACATTCACAGAAGCTTCGTTCTCCAAGGTCCCCTTTGCTGCCCCCTTTCTTGAACTTAAACACTGGAATGGACCTTATCACTGTCTCGTCCAAGCCTCTAGCCTCAACCCCAGTTGAGTAGGCCGCTAAAGGGTCTTCCTGGTTTCTATTTCTTGAAAGAGACAATCGCCTTAGGAGATCAATACGGTGCCAATTGAGGCAGCATTTGATGACAAAGACGTAGTAGCTGATTAGCAAGAAGGCTGTGGATAAAATCCCGATAATGGCAATGGCTATGACAGGGAAACTTGTATCTGGGGAATGCACATCAGCCAATCTTGTGACTGGTGGGGGAGATTGTAATTGTGAGCCATAGCTTTTGTTTCCAACATCCATTTAGGCTCCTCCAGATCTTGAATGTACTACAACATCCAAAAGATTTTGTAAAGGAAAACTTAAAGAAACAAAAGTTGCAAACTTTAAGGCAAGAGATCAGAGAGACTAAAGAAGAGAGAAGGCCAGCGTGTTATTGACAGAGAAAGACTTGGAAAGGGACATGATATGAGTCATGCAAGAAGGTGGAGAAGAGAGACAGAAAAATAAAAGCCCACATGGCATAAATGAGGAAGGTGTTCAGTGGCAACACGAAAGTCCTTAAATTCAAAGAAACTTGTGCCATGAAAGTTTATTTTACAAAGTCTGAGCAATCGTCGTAGAAATTAGTAGGTGAACTTCCTCTATTTGTTGCCACCAGAAAGTGTCCAGTGGCTATGACCCACTTCGACGTATGAGGCCTAATATAAAAATGAAACTTCTTGTAGTAACCAAGAAAGGCCATCAATTCCATTTGTTCACAAATAAAAAAAAAAAAAAATTATCCTGTCCACAGTAAAGTATAAACCATAAGGCCTTTCACATGTTAAAAAAAAAAAAAAATAATAAGGGGAGAAGGGGAGCCTTCAAAACCCCCAGCTCCCTCAAGTAAGGGGCCGCGGCTCCCCGTAATCAGACCCTTGACATGTTAGGCAAACGAAACATGCTCCGAAAGGGGACCGAATTGAAGCTCTTTAGATCATGAGAACACACAATGTTTCTAGCATTATGCACGGAAACATGCGTGTATCCCATCCGCTATTGATATCTTTAGAATTTATAAATTTGCTAGTAGATCCGATGAAGAAAAAGATGTACTCAGAATAGGCACATTCTCCTCACAGCGTGTCTGTGCAGTCACCCACTTAATTTTGTAGTACTTTAGTCATCGTATTTGTGTCATTCTGCCAAGGTTACATTGATTGTGAGTAGCCATCATGCCGGAAGTTACTGAAGCTACAATGTTCTGAACTCAACAACATATATATGTTCATTCCAAGTTTGTTGACTGTTGACTCGTTTTGCTTATTAATTTCAATCACAATATACGGTCACGAGTAAACAAATCACTGACCTGGTCTTGGTCGAAGTACCCTAATCACAAGGTAGAAACTATTTAATTCGAGTGTTAAATCAATAAACGGGCGACCCATGTGCGTGTGTACATTTTTCTAGATGTCAAAGATTCACTCGAAGGAGACTTGACAAACTCATCCATTCTCAATCATCCTCGTCAATCATAAAGCAAAACGTTTGATAGAATGCCCCACCCCCATTTGAAACATAGCTTATTAGACATTGATATGATAAATTTGATGTGTTTTTTTTTTATGTAAATTCAAATTAAATGAACTTTTATTGTCAATTGTAATTATATATTAAACAACAAAAAATATATAATTAATAATTATAAAAGCAAAATGTGTGAAATGAATCAATTTACATCCACGAAAAACTTTTCCATTTATTGTTTTGCAGCAATAAAGAAGTACACAAAAGTCCTACCATTCACATCACATATGGTGCACATGTCATCCCTCCACCCAAATTCAAAATCTTTGAAAGATTGCAGCCCAACATATTTGAAGAATGAAGAGAATGGAGGGGGCCTTTAACCCTTTTTTCTGAAAAAGTGAAGGATATCACTCACGCCAAAGTCAAATCCGTGTGTGCAAACAATCCTATAAAAGATGACAGAATGATAAAAGCAAAGATCCAACACTCTCCATACTTGCGTGCCGACAGGCTAATAAAGAAAGAAAGACAAAGGCCAAATCACCACTGGCTGGCATTTGGTTATTTGGGTGATAAAAATGGTCAAAACTTGTACCTGGGGCTGAAGCTTAGCGGATGTTTTTTTTTTTTTTAACACGATGGTAATAATTAGTAATTAGTAAAGGAAAAGAAGATTCGAAATCTTTTAAACAAATTTCCAAAAGAGGTATACACATTAAAAAAATAATAATAATAAGCATTGCATAAATAAGATTCATCCACAAGTACTTCAAATTAGTTCTTATTTTTATACGCATTACATCTTTATACTTAAAAAAAAAAAAAAAAAGAAGATAAGATTCGTGCGAGTCCTACACACCACACCAATCACCTAATGGACCACCAGTCTAGTGGGATCCTTTTCCAAACCCCCGCAACGGTGCGAATCTTTCTTGTTCGTCTACATCCCATCCGTTTAGGACGTTTGCAGAAAATCAAACCATAAAGGGTTCCCATTTCCTTTTCATTTTTCCCCTTTTCCCGTACTTTTGTTTTACAAAAGACTGTTTACCTTGCCATACAAGCAGATTTGAATAATCGATCTTTGCTGCTGCAATCTCTTTCTAAGTTGGGTCTTAATAAACCTATAAATTTAATTCCGTCGTATTCATATATATATATATATATACACGCACACACACACATACACACACCCAAAATTAGTCAAACTTGATTGATGGATTGGGTAACAAAAAAAAAAACAAAGAAAAAAGAAAAGAAACCCGCTGGCATGCGGTTGAAGGCAGCAGGCAACAGCTGTCGATCACGATGAGCAGTTTACTTGGAGTAGTACTTTCCAAAGTTAGGCAAAAAAAAAAAAAAAAATATATATATATATATATATATATATATATATATATATACTAAAAAAATGAAATCTTGTCTTTTAACGAGTTTATAAATTATAATTGCAACCCATCTGGCCTGGCAGTTTTGATTTTAAATATCAAGTAAGCTATTAATTACCATCAAATATCAAATGAACAAAAAGGAGTAAGCTTTTGCATTTTTTTTCTTTGTCAGTTGAATCAGCTTCGCTTGTGTTTATCTAACAACTTTTTCATCCTCTATTGGAAAAGCCCAACTTTTTATATCACACAAATCTTTGGTCATTTTACTGGAGGAAAAATGGAACAATTGCAATGCAATGCGTAATGCGTCAGGAACAAAGGATCAGTCAGTGCCATGTGTATCATTTGATCACATACTCGAGAAAAAGTTTTTTTTTTCTTTTTTTTTGACTTATTATAAAAATATCATTCTTGTTAATGTGGGTGACTTTTCATCAAATAAAATTATTTTTCAAGAAAAAATAAAATAAAATAAAATAATTCACATTAATAAAAATAATATTTTTATAATAAATTAAGAAGATTTTTTTTCTTAATATTTAATATTATTTTTCATTAAATAGGAGAATCCAATATCCTCGGTCTAACCATTGTCTGTGGAGCCTAAGACGTGGGACTGAGGCCCCGTTTCAGAAATGGAGAAAAACCCAATTGGAAATGCCCAAATTGGTGGGTCTCCATGACCCGAAAAGCTCTGGATCTGGAAGGCTGAGCAGTGAAGGAGTGCAATTAGCCCTATTGAATTGTTTCTTCTTGTTGAGGTGTAATCTGGACCCAAATAAAAATTGTGCTACGGACCAATCATTATCGCTAGATTTCAAAAGTCAAATTCAATTGAGCTTTTGACTGATTCTAGAAGCCTCCTCAAGAATGACGCTATCAAATGAACGAGAATACCCATGTTCGCACGTCAAAAGGCACTTCAAATTCCATTCGCATCCAACCATGTCAATTTTAATTTCGTTTCTTTAATCTCAAGTTCTCGATACAATGAATAATATCACTTTTGTAAGTTCGTCGAATTCGTTTGAATAAGCTGCAAGCATTATATATTGAAGAAAAAAGATTATGTTCTGATTTATTGACGTGCTTTTCTTTTCCGTGATCGGCCCAGAGGCCCCGTGCCGTTATTCATGAGTTCTGTAGAGTCACTTCGCCACTACAAACTCCTACGCCATCATTAATCAATTCAAATTGTCATCATTATGGAACCCACGGCATTACAAATTCAACGTATGGAGCCTTAGTCCTTGGACAATTAAATCAAAGTCGGCCATAAAATTTCAATCTGGTGGTAAAAAAGGATTATTATTTTAATGGTTTGGTTTCATGTGAAGACACTTACTAAAATTTGTGTCTCTCAATTTAATTTAATGAAATTTTATGGCACAACTTCATTTTTTTTTTTATTTTAACACAAATTAAAAGTCTTTTAATATTATTCTCAAAAACTTGATTTAAATATCACCAAAACTTGGCTCCAATTTTAGTTCATTAGTAAATACAAAAATTTTAAAATAAAAGGGAGCTTTGTGTTTTTTTTGTTCTTTTGTTTATTTCGCCATCTTCATCTTCGGATCTTCTTTCAAGCAAAAATTATTCAAAATTGAAGACTTCTAATTTGAGAGCCGAAATATAGGAATGGGAAGTAAGGAAAATATAAGACCCACAGGGACGTCCATGACAGTTGTCAAAGCGCATGGCGTGATGGTAAGAAAACCATTAAGGTTCCCCTTTCCCCTAGCATCCATTAAAAAAGGAATTTATGAAAAAGACTTGATTATGCTATGACTCTACATTTGCGTCTCTGCCTAGCACTTCCCCTCAATAGAAGCCAAACTTGCTGTTTTCACCAGCCTGCCTCTGATTCTATGCAAATTGTGAATGTCATTTTATTCAAATTCTTTTTTTGAGTTGCTTGTAACTTTATTTGGATCCAAATAATGTAGCTTTCAATATTTTTCTCTTGCCATAATAAGACTTTTTATTTTGCCCCCCTAACATTAAGAAACCAAAATTCTTTTTTTCTGTTTAACTTTCGATATTTCGACTAAAAAGCACACTTGTAGAGAAGAAATTAACATTTTAATACTTTTTTTGAACCTACCTTTAAGTGGACTTCAATTCAATCCAAGCAAAAAAATTCAATCGATCTAAATCAAAAATTAGTAATTAAATCTTATGTTTAATATTTAATCGAAATATAAAATTCTAAGATTTAATTATTTTATAGGTATAAAACAATAATGTTGGACAAACCTTTCACAATTTAAAAGGAGAAATAAATTAGAAAAAGCAACTAATCAAGTTAAGCCCCACTTAGTATCCAGAAGGAATAACTAAGGTAATGACATAAGTAAGCCAAATGGCTTCATTAATTAATGCATAATTACCATAGGCCAATATAATTAATTGTGGTAATTGTGAAGAAAGCAAAAGAAAGTGAAGTGACAGAACATAGGAAGAGGGTTTCTCTGAATTTCAAAAGCCATCGCCTTGACCATCTAGGTGCATGCATGTTGGACTCAAAAGCATATATGTGCTAATTGGAATCTTCTCTTAGTCACGTGTGAATAAATCTGAGACACTCGATTCTCCACGTGGCTGAATGTTTTGACTTTCAAATACTGCCAAACACTCTGCTGGCCTTTTTTCCACCCATACAAATTGCGACTGCCAAGGTACACGTTAGCCGCGCAAGACAAAAAAATAAACAGACACCCACATGGACGAGGCAAGGAGCAAGAAAGAAGCCGGGGAGGTTAAGTACCGGGGAGTCCGGAGACGGCCGTGGGGAAAATTCGCGGCGGAGATAAGGGACTCAATGAGGAACAGCGCGCGGGTGTGGCTCGGGACATTTAACACGGCGGAAGAGGCGGCGAGAGCATATGACCGGGCAGCGTATGCAATGAGAGGGCACTTAGCCGTCCTTAATTTCCCTAACGAGTATCCAATGGCCACAGTTGCTGCTGGCTCTAGCAGTAAAGCTTCTTTCTCATCTGGTTCTTCGGATTCTTCTTTTTATTCCTCTTCATCGTCCAGGCAAAGTCAAGTTCTTGAGTTTGAATGCTTGGATGACAAGTTGCTGGAGGAGCTGCTTGAACAAGAAGAGCAAAGGAGCAAGAACGAGCACTGAAGTTGGTGGGGGTCGTTTCATGACACAAGGCTTTCTTACATTAGAAGTTCATCCTGTTGGTTTTCTCTTTTTGGCATATTGGATTTCAAAGGCCAATATTTGTATTATATAAATAGTCATCAAGACTCAAGCAATCTAAATATTAAGATGTTTTCAACCTACTGCCTTGCAAGCATAAGACAATTACTCGTTACACTGTGTCAGAGTAACTAGTTAATTTGCAGTGTCTGTCAACAACTCTAACATTATCCAAAAACAAACAGAGTTTTATATCGCACCGCACCTCCCATATGAGACCGTAAACAGCAATAAAAGCACATATTATCCAATGACTTAGAGTTCAGATAATTGTACTGCTTAACTTCTAGTTGGCTAATGAGTGCTCGATTTTTTTTTTTTTATCAACATCCAATATTGTATGTTTGTTAGACATGCCAACACACGCACTACCAAAGTTATTGTGTAGTTTCACCATCTAATTAATTTTGCGGATCAGATTCTTTCTTCACATTCCTAATAGAAAATACAATATTGCTTTGATCTAGACTTCTGAAATTGCTGGTGCAGAGCTGGGACGTCTGGTTATATGCTTCCGTGTGCACAATTCTCTCTTTTTGTTTATTATTATTATTATTATTATTTTAATGAATTTATCTTTTAAACCTTCTAAAGATGAGTGATACCTTAGAAATCATTGACAGGCATATCATACATAGACTTTCTGAAGAACATTTCTCTGTCAAAACAGCATCAAAACTTTTCCCATGATTCTTGTAAGATTCTGATTTTATCACCTCTAGCAATTTTGGGGTGTAAGACAAGGAAAACATATTTCAATGTAAACGAAAACCGGGGCACTCATTGAGATTTTACCTTAGTTTTCTAGGATTCTAATGTCCAAGTCCTATAATTTTTTGCTTATCCAAAAAAAAAAAAAAAAAAAGAACTGCAGACAGCAAAACAAGATGGAGAGAAACCACTTGATCTGCAAACTATCCCATGCCTCAGTACCAGGTGACAATCGAAGTAAACATGATCTGTTGATTATTAAGCTATAATCTATTTATTTTGCATTCAGTTAAACCTCGACTTCTCTCAATGGAAAGAATGGCGAGACTTCAGCGGCCTCCATCTGGGCCAGAGTAGAAAAACCCATCATCACTCAGAGGAGAGTGGATCGACGTAATAATGCCAGCATCAGTGGAGACCGTTTCTTTGCCTATTTATGTCCAATCAATTCCTCGTTATAACACGACCGATAGGGCCAGGGAGTGTTGTCATGAATCCGGTATTAACTGCTGTTAGGTTAGCCTGACATTTGCTTTCATTTCCTCTCTATTTTGTATTTCAGTGTATTCTACTTTGAATGGGTTTATTGAGACTTTGATGTACATATTTACCATGGAATGGCTATCTTCATGTTCGTTCCCAAGAAAGAAAGAAAAGGAAAAAAGCGAAGGGCGTTAATTTTGAATTATGGTACAACTTTGATTTACCACACCATAAAGTCAATCTTTCCGATTGTTATTCCATGAGAACAACTTACAATCAAAACAAGAACATCAATGGAATATACATGTAGGATATTTTGATTTTGATAGGGGCGTGATGTTGTAGAATTCTAGTAGCAATTCTTGTTAACAATGTACCCAATTGCAAATACTCGATGCATTCTGTATCATTCCCCCATCATCGTACTAAGCCACACACATGGCGATTTATGTATATCTCTTAAGCCATTCTTCCTATATTCTTCTTGAACACGCGAATTGGCTAATAAGAAGACATGGGGCATAACCAACGTGGAGGGTATTGTCAGAAGATAATATTGTTTTGGTGCGATGCCAAGGTAGACGACGGTTAAACCAACATTGGCCTTCTTTTGTACCTTTTCCTAATCAGCCTTCTCTTACAAAATTGATATCGTATCTCCACTTTCCCTAACTCGTTTTTTAGTTATTAGGAGATGGCCCATGAAATCTTTTTAAATTTTCATAAATTTCATACCTTTTTTCAAGATTAAAACTTTTGACATCTTGAAGGTGAAAAATTAAGTTATTAACTAGCGAGATGTCCTTAAAGAATCTTTTCCTAAACTTTTAATAATGTAACATGATTTCGACTCCGGAACAAGGCCCTAAATTGATCTTAAAAGTTTGGACTTCTATGTCCTAGATTCCAATATATTGAATGGGAAAAGAGATAAATTCACCGGGGGGGGGGGGGAAGAAAGTTACCAACCCTTTGATGGCTTAAGGTTTGAAAAAATTGAACTTCTAATTAACCAAAAGAGAAAATATCTCATGGGATGGGATGGGAGTTTGCTTGACCTAATATGCTTCTATGAGTACTGCAGAGTTTCTGAATGACCTTGAGCTCTGTTTGTGATCCCTTCTCTCTAAAGTAAGAATTAATTCGCAGAAAGGAAATGAGAATTTCGTTTCACATTCACAATGCCAACATGTGGGATAAAATTTTCAAAATTACCAATGACTGAATGAGGCGGAGAAGATATAACACACCCCATCACTTCCCCCGCTCTGTATCTAATGGCCAGGGCCAATTGTGCACGGTCTACCGGACAAACAAAGAATCATTGCCTACATTTATACTAGGATGACCAATATGTTCAGCATTATGAGGAATAAAAGAGATACAAGTTGGAATAAAGCTGTACTTCACCATTCTCTAAGAAACAACTATTGGATTATTAAGGCATTTCTCCGAACGATTCCCCGGAATAAAAACAAAGCAAAAGGGCATTAAAGAAAAAAAAGAACCCCCCTCCCCAAAAAACACACACACACACAAAAACCAGGCAGCAGAGATATCTGGGTCGGCTGAAATATCTCCTGTATGACCGACTCGTCGTTTGTCCAGCCGGTACGTGTCGGACGACAGAGAGCAAATTCAGAAAACCAGAGACTTGTCTGCAGGCCACGCACGCCTATCTACGCTCAATTTTCTTCAGCAGATCGGAATTGCGTATACATTTCTCACCAATTTTCCTTGGTGATTTATCACGCCTACTTAAGTAAAGTGTAACTAACAGTATAGATATTCTCTAGCAATGCGGATCAAGATGAAGAACTGCAAGAGAGCGATGCAAAGTACCCTACTCCGGCTGAGTTTACCATATTGCTCAAAACGTCTGTGCGCGTGTGTGTATGCAGCACTGATTTACCATATCATTCTGATATCTAAAATAAAACCACTAAGGAATGAGAGGCCCCTTTGCTACAAAATTTCGACAACTTATGAGGCAGAATCAGACATTCTTGTTGTCTTCCTTCTTTTTTTTTTTCGTCTTAATGACTCAATTATGCTTCATGGAATTGATATCTCTTCCACATCAAAGCATTTAGTGTACCAAGTGTCTATTAGAATCTACTAGAATTGCAAGCAATTAAGCAAAGGCTGTAAACTAGAATTGTGAAAATTTTCCTAAAAAAACCCGAAAATCCATTAACAACATCCTTCACAGGCCCCAAAATTATGCAATTATGCTTGTGAATCTCACAAAGTAAGAGCGTACAGAATAGCCGCCATCCATCTAGTATTGAATAGTGGACTGTAAGTATATAGATACTAATCTGAATGTATTAAGCTCATAAACTCATGAAAGATGTAGTTGCTAAATGTGGATAAAAGCAAAGAGAAACCTAGGAAATCGAAGAGCCAAAAGAAAAGAGACTAGACTGAAGAAAACTCAATCAATCTTGCTGTCGTTTCCTCTTCTCCTCTTCTGACTGATCAAGAAGGTCCTCCAACACCTTATCATCCAGATACTCGAACTCGAAAACTTGCCTTCCTTGTCCACTTGATGAACTTGCACCAACATTACTAGCCGAAGAAGAAGTAGTAGTAGAAGAAGAAGAAGAAGGAAATGATTGTGGGGGACGAGCAGATGACCCCGTGACTTGAGAGAAGTACTCATTGGGGAAATTGAGTATTGCAAGGTGACCTCTCAAGTTAAACGCAGCCCTATCATAGGCACGAGCCGCTTCCTCCGCAGTGTCGAATGTTCCAAGCCACAACCTCGCTCCCTGCCTCGACGGGTCTCGAATCTCCGCCGCAAACTTCCCCCAAGGCCGCCTCCGAACCCCCCGGTACCGAACTTCGTCTCTTCCTTTCTCTTCCTTTTCCTTCCTCCCTCTGCCAGCCTCGTCCATGCGTTTCTTCGTTCTTGGGCGGCTTTTTTTTTTTTTTTTCACCCCTCCTTTTTTCGCGTTAGAAATGATATAGAGCAAAGTTTCACTTATAACCTTTTGAGATTTCAATTGGATTGTCTCTTAGATTTGGTTCTCTTATTAAATGGATGAGTATAAGATTGTGAAACAATGTTATATCTGACGGTTTATGATGCAGATTTGACCATGCGTCTTTTTCATTGACTAGAAGAAGAAAAGTATATCAAATGATCACACAATTGCACCAATGAAAACGACTCTATTTCTAGGAAGCTTCTTTGGGAGAGTTATTTACTTTGATTCTGCAACCTCTCTCCGTGATAAAAATTTAAAGAGGCCCGACGAAAATCATTTCTTTGAATTTTGACAATTTTATATATATATAAAACATACTTTTACGAATTAGTAGATATATTATAATTTTAATAATTTAATAATTTAAGCATAATAAATTTTTTTAATAATAAAATTTGTTAGGGTTATTTGATGATGTATATTAAAGATAAAAATACAATATTTAAATTATTAAAATTTTTAGATTATGATATATTTATTAATTGATAAAAAAATTTGTGATTTATTTATTTGTTTTTTATATTAGCCTCTTCTTTTATCCTTTGTTTTAGTAGGAATATAGGTAAAGATTTTCTTATGGTGAAGTAATAATGGGGTCTTAATGGAGCAGGGTACTATAAATGATGTGATGACTTCATGACTCGGATGACAAAGGGAATCACTCTTTCGCTTTGATTCCCAAATCTCATAAAATAGGTGATAGGACCCACGTTAATTGCAATGGCTGCATAGGTAAAATCTATGTTCTTTTATCTATTAAAAAAAAAAAATCATGAATTGCATAATAAAAGATTTTTTAAAAAGTTTGAAAAATTTTATACTTATTTATTTAAAATTATAATTTAGGAACTTTAAATAAAAATTAAGATTCTTAATTACTAAAATGTCTCTAAAAAAGTTATACTTTTACAGTCATGATAGTCTTTTTGTGTTAGGAGTCCATTACGTAAAGTAAATTAGACAACATGTGTAACTTTTTGCTTTTTCAAATTTCACATTACCGTTGCAAAGATGAAGTCGTATCCAAGATATGGGAAAAGAGATTCTCAGGTGAAGCAAAAAGTATATTTGTTCAATCGATCAGATAAGGTTCCGACCAGACCTAAGGGATAAAATCATGAGAGTACTTGCCTATAATAGATTATAATGCGATACTTTATATATTTAATACAGTGTCTATATAATTTTGTACATTATAAATTTATTTTTATTTTTTATTTTAATATGATCTCATATAAATTATATATATATATATATATATTTTCACTCAATTGGCGGTGGGTTTTTTCTTGGTAGGGATTTGATTATGTTCATGGTGCACCTTATACTAGATATGATACTAGATATTATTCTTTTTTCATTTCTTCTTTTGGGAAATTGAAATCAGGATCAACTCCTACCAATATGCGAGATTAGGTTCGTATTTTTGTTGGTTTTTCACTATACCCATATTTTTTTTTCGACTCTATTAATGGCCGAGCTGCGCAGTTTGACGGTAAAATTGCTGGATTTTTAATTTTCACAGCAAAGTTCAAGACCAGGTAACCAAAAAGAAATACTCGAATTTGCCTATAAATCAAATGTTGACTTAATAAAAATATGTAAGGGAAGAGATGGAAAAATTCCCATCTCATTCGTTGGTATAAAATTGATTGGACAAAACAAAGTTAAACAGCCAGTTTTATGGGTTTAATTTTTGGTGCCAGTCTTACCTATAAGATTACCGCGTCCCGTGAAGCCCCGCTCGGCATTCTAGGCCCTAATTTCTGCCAAGGCCCAAAGCTCATCCTGTAATTATAATTCCAGATTTCTCCAGCATTTTTGCAATCCAAAGAAAATAAACATTGCTGAAGAGAATTGAATTAGTAATTGATTTGCTGTGTGGACGACACAATTCAATTACTTCGTTAATAATTTTCTTTCGTCACCCTATTATTAGTCTAAAAAACACATCTATATAATTTATTGATGAAATTTATTTGTATGCATAAGGTCGCCGGATGACCTTTGAATGCAATGAAAAGCCGTTGGGAGAATGCTGTGGGTGTGCTGGCCGAAAGAAAAAGGAGCCATGTCCATTGCTCTTCAGTAACAAAATTGAAACGGGGTTTTAGTTCGTTGTTCCAACGTCAAAATGAAACGTGATGTAAAGAGCAGGCCGGCGACCTAATTACACGGGCCCCGTGCCAAGAAAACTCGATGCCTTGGGGACTACGCGTTCTTTCCGTTTAGACCAGCCACTGACCAGGGTTTGAAATTTGTGCCCGACGTGACTTTTGGAATAAAAAATAGAAGAAAAGTAGGAGACCCACTTGAAGAGAAAAAAAACCAAAAAAAAAAGTCCAAAAAACAAATCCTCCTGATAGATCCCTTAAAAACTCCATTCTTCTTCAGCCTCCTTCTTTCTTTCTTCTTACTGTTCAGTGTTTTGTAACTCTTTCCTAAATCCTTTATTCCCTAATCATTTTTTGTTGAATTCAATTTTATCTTTTTACGGAACTTACCGTTCATGTTATCAGCACCCGAATAAGTAACACAATCCATTACATGAGGTATTTTTTTTTTTAGTTATATAGATAACAAAATCCTTATTCTCCATATTTTATGTATCTCATGTTTTTTTTTTTTTTTTTTTTTTTTTTTTAAGTTTGTAGTTTTTTCTATATAATCTGTGTTCATAAATCTTTTCTTAATTTAATCATTAGAGTATTAATATTAAGCTATAACCTAATACTCTTAAATCTCTTTTTTCTTACAAATATTTTAAAAAAATTTCTTCAGTAATTACTTCTTTTAATAAACATTATGTTGTCTACAAATTGAATCTGACCTAGAATGACGAATTTTAATCATCACCCCTTAATCATTTTAACTTTTTTCTTTTTTAACAGAACCAAGTTGATTTTGCTTTGCAACAACAATACAGAGTTTTTCAATAAAAAAAAAATATTGAACATGCTTGCTTTAGCAAATTGCTTAGCTTATCCGGCAAGTCATTTTAGGAAGGCGGTAACGCTTCATTTCTTGGTTAGATAATTTAAGGTAACGGTTGGTTAGCTTTTATGTTAACTTATTTATAGAAGACTTTCTTCTAACAGCTCTGCGTTGGTAAAAATCAAACAGCAGTTGAGGACCTGTTTCACACGTCACCGCTTAATCGGTCAAAATTTACTGAGCTTATGGGGAATTAGCCATACAACTTTGAAACTATCCAAGTTGATTGAATTTCTAAAATATTGCAAAGAAATATATATATATATATATATATATATATTCTTTTGTGAACTGAACTATAGAACTGCTGTCAAGTAAGCATGTGTAAAGAGAAGGTGAAAGTAGGTGGCTGCTGGCTCCAGGATTTCTAGCTGTTGAAATATTGACTCTTTGGCTGCTTGAATGCATTGCGGGCTTGCATGTCAAAGTACGCTTTGTTATTGCCTTTATTTCTCTCGTTAACTTATCTTTCGATTCAATGCTGAATAGATAAATATTTTGAATTGGAAAATTTTGGATTGAAGGTCAAAGTTGGATGGTGCTTGGCATTCTGTAATGTATAGAGAAAGAAGAAGTCATCATCGTGTGAGACAAGATTAAAAGGAAAACTAACCTACCATGTGTCCCAAAAAAACCGCCACACTTGTTTTAAAAAAAAAAAAAAAAATTGACCTTTTGTGGTTTACTAGGGGGGGGGGGCCCTGAATGGGTCATGGTGTCTCTTTTATCTCATAAACGCTTTCTTCTCCACAAATAATATCAATAAAATTTTACCGACTAAAGTAGCTATATCCATCAACTGATTCCTTTTTTTCTTTTGTTTTTTTTTTTCTTCCCTATTTGTGAAGTGCGAATAACTTGTACCAATCCCTGCATAGGCTGGAATCCAAGACTGTTATTGGTCATGACTTTGCATGTCCAAGCCCAATAGTGCCTCCAAAGCCATCAAAACGGCCATGGACAGAGAAACTTAAGCAAATCAGGCATGGAGCTGCCAGCCCAACTCAATGTGCGTGCCACTATTTTCGTTCCAACAATTTCTTTTTTTATATATATTTTTTTTATTTTCCCATGATAAGTTACTTCATTTTTCTACTTGTTCTCATCGCATTTTCTTTCCTTAGGAAAAGGTAATCCAATGGTACACGTCATGATGATTGCTTGCTATAATTCTGGTCTTTGTTTCCAGGGATGACTGTCATCCTACACTTTTGATTTGCCAACAAAATATATGTCATTCAAAAAAAAAAAAAAAAAGGTAATCAAATTATCAGACCTCCCATCCACGCTGTCTAGGCCTTTGCCTTCCATCTCAAACCTCCCAAAAACGGCAGACAGTCTTTCACCCATAAGCGGCATCACAAAAGTCTTCCACCTAATTAGGTTTTTCACAATCTTGTCGTTAAATCACACAGTTGCAAAGAATAAAGGTGATAACAAATATATAATAATAATAATAATAATAATAAAAAAAAAATGAAGCTACCCGAGGCTATGATACCTAATTGTAGGTTCTAGGTACATTGAGCCTAACCATAATAACAACGATAAAAATAATTTACTCCTCGTGCAATGTAACTAAATCGTAGCATGAACTTAGACCCATGAATAATTACTTGCAAACTATGTTAATTATCACGACAATGATTGATTCTTACACAATTATTAACCTTCCTTGAAAAAGTAGCTTTAATTTTTTTTTTTAAACAAGATGACTATTTGTCACGATTCAATACACTTTTTAAGGTTGAATTTATATACGAATTGATTTGATTCACAACTTTTGCAAACAATAATTAACACAGTTTGCAAGTATTTATTTAGGGGTCTGGGTAATTATCCCTACGAATCTACTGAATATCATTATCGCTAGATGATAGGCATGTTTTGTACTTGAATTTGCTACTGAACGAGGGTTACTCTAGTGCTTTTGCCACAATTTTATGTCAGTTGGAAGAATTTCAACAAGGTCTCTGGTCTAGTTGGCACAGTCTCTCATTAGGTTAGATTTATGACTCACCCTTCTCTCTCTGTCATATGCGCGTGTGGGAGAGAAAGATCGTAAGAAAAGGAAAAAAATGGGGGAGGTCCTGAAACGGCAACGTATCAATTAAGAAGCAAAACGACACTGACCGGACGGCTTGTCTGGTGGCTGGACTGGGACTACTCAAACCGATAAGAATAAGTTGGTGGAAAGGGCACGAGGGGCAGTGGGTCCGTATCATATAGTGAAAGTTAACCCCCGAAAATTCCATGAATCGACCATGTTCCATGAATCTGTCCGCATCGTGGCCTGCCTAACGTAATTAGTCAAATAAAATTTGGTCCCCTAGTTGTTTTACATGCTTTTTCTTTCTTTTTTTTTTTTTTTTTTTTTGGAGGAAGCCATTGGCGGTGGAGCAGATCAAACAGGAATTATTGTTGAAAGGGGACGCTTTAATTCATTACTTTGTACTATCTATCTGATGAGGCAATAGAAGTGGGACTACAGCATTCCTTTTAGTCCCAAGTTTAGCTTTAGCTTATATATTTCTGTGTCTGGAAAGGTGTGTTCCATGTGAAAAACTTGGGAGCACTCCATTCTCTGTCTTTTTTTGTTTTTTTTTTTTTTTTTTTGTATATATATATATATATATATATATATATATATATATATTCTTTTTGGATCAGGTTTCAGGATTTACTACCAGATCAAATGCTTAAATGTTAAAAATTTATATACATTAGGCAATAATTTTATTTTCAATCGATGAGAAATTTTACACTCTTAATTTAGTATTTTTTTTTTTTTAACTAAACTTCAATTGATTATTAAACCCAACTATCCAACATGTGAGTCGGTATCATCTGTCCACATGGCTGAAAAGTGACAGACAGAAGCCTTAGAGGGAGATAAAATTAGGAATATTTGTGATAAAGTTTTACTAGTGTGTGGATCGATGTAAACTCATTAATTTGATTTTAAGATTTTCGAGAAATGTTTAGATGATCAATCACTATGAGCTCACGAGCAAAGAGCATGCTTAGGCGTTTCCAAATTCCAACGGGGAATGACAGGAGGGATATTTAGCAGAAGAACAGTGAGAACTGTACAAATTAGGCATTTTGCACGAGCTGCAACTGATGTTGACACGCCATACACAGGAGAACTGCGCACCCTTAAAATTGTCGGATATACAGAAATAATAGAATAAATAAGAAATTAAAATTTCATAGCAATCCATTCTAACATTCGAATTTTCCAAGTTGATTAGATTATCCGGTTTTTAATATGCAATTAAAAGATAGGTATCCCCAAATGGGCTTCTTCCTATAATAAACTACATACAGTTGTTCAGTGAGGAAATGTTGAAAATCAAGCATATCCTATTCATTGTGGACTCATGCGTGACAAGGGGTCGCTGTCCAACCATCAATGGTATCCATTATTTCTGGAGGACTTTGAAACACTCCGCCTACTATCTCCCGGTTGGTTACTTTGAAGTCTGGTTTCTGGGGGGGAGGGCGGCCTGCACCCAGACAATTTCAACAATCACGAACTTCCTCGTTGTGAATGACGGATGGATTGGCTCTATGTTTAAGATAGTGACTGGTTTAAATCACTGGCAACAGGCTTTCTTGAAAATTTTGCTACTTTTGTGGCATGGAAAAGTTAGTATATGCAATTGTCTCCTTGATTGCTCGCAGCAGATGGAAGAAGCTAATGAGAAGGCAGCAATTTATGAATATCAAATAAACGACTCAGGAGAACCTCGAATGAGATACACTGCGAGTGATGGGGGACAGGTACTGACTGTAAATTACAACCAAAAATTGGAACTAACAAGAAAGCTTGCAATTTTTAACAATCAATCGAAAGATGGAAATCCATAATAAAAATCTAACTTTAGCATCTTTCTGGTAGGAACAAATTACAGTGTCAGATGTTGTATAATTTAACTAAACAGAAAATTTATCGAATAATATCTTACCTGTATCAATAATTTATGAAATATATGTCTCCATATTATCGAATAATATCTTACCTGTATCAATAATTTATGAAATATATGTCTCCATATATAACTCTCCATCAAAGCCCCAACACATAAAAAATGTGAAAAAATAGGCTGACATCATCTGAAAGACCCGGCCTCCATTGCTGAATAGGCCCATGTGTCGCTATTAGAGCAGGAACGTAAAAAATGTGGATCCCACAACCACATGCCATGGAATTGTCTTAATTGGGTCCAATCTTTTGTAGTTGTGTTCTTTTTACCCCCTTCAACTGTTCAAATTCTATACACCTTAAGTTTTAACCATAACCATACCACTTAAAATTTTTGCCCATGCTTTCCTCCCTTTGTTGGGTATTATATATAAAGGACATGAGGCTTCAAATCTTGCATACCTAGGCAATGCGCCACTAGAAAAGTGAAAAAAAAAAAAAAAATTCCCTTTGGCCAATTCAGATGGATTCGTCTGCCTTTTACACTCCAAATTCCGATTTCTCATCGGAATCTTCACTGGGATCACCGGAATCTTTTTATGTCCCAACCTTCAACCAAAGCTGTCTTCCTTTCAATGAAAATGACTCTGAGGAGATGCTTCTTTTTGGGCTAATCTCAGAGGCCCCCAAAGAAACATCAAAAACAACTTGCTCCAACGAAATTCTGAAGGAAGAAGAGGTCAGTTCCATTGCCAGAGAAAAACCCAAGACAGAAAACTCCTACCGAGGCGTTAGGAGGCGGCCGTGGGGGAAATTCGCCGCGGAGATAAGGGATTCAACCAGGCGTGGCATAAGGGTGTGGTTAGGCACGTTTGATAGTGCAGAGGCGGCTGCTCTGGCTTATGACCAAGCTGCTTTTTCAATGAGAGGGGCCAGGGCTGTTCTAAATTTCCCTGTTGAAAGAGTTAGGGAGTCACTTAAGGAGATGAAGTGGTGCCATGACGATGGTTGCTCCCCTGTGGTGGCTCTGAAGAGAAAGCATTCCATGAGAAGGAAATTTGAAAGCAGGGGAAAGAAAGAGACAGATGTGAGGATAGAGAATGCGGTGGTTTTGGAAGATTTAGGTACTGATTACTTGGAAGAATTATTGGGTTCATCTGAATAGGCCTGCAGCACTTGGTGACCTTTAATTAGCTACTTAAATCGTTGTGACTCTTCTTAAATTTCTCTTATGGTGATTTGCCTTTTTCTCTCTCTCTCTCGCCCCCCCCCCCCTTTTTTCACCTTTTTCTCTTCCCATGCACACATTTAAAATGGTAGGACTGATACAGTATGTCAAATTAAGCTGTGCATGTCCCTTTAAAATTTTTTCTTTTCATTTTATTTTTTCAGAATCTGTTTTCCCATGTAAATTTTGAAGGGATTGAGGACTGCTGTAGCTTGTGGGGTTCTCCGTGAGTATCAATGACACGGAAGAAGAGAGAAAATATATTTTTTTAATTATAGAACAATATAAAATAATTTTCTTAACACGACTGCCCTGACTGCTGTAATAAACCGAATTACTTCATGAAATAAAGAATGATGGATGAAGGATTTCCATGAAAGAGCAACGCCAAGTATAAAGATTTGTTATGTGAATATCATTACACACATTTACTTTCAATTTGAGGAAACTTTAATATACGAGCATTGAAATAAATAATATTGCAACAAAGTACAAGTTTCCCTATGTTATAACAGACGTCCGGCAAATTAAGAAAACGTCGAGAAAACAAATCGCGCTGGATAGAAACCCACGAATAGTACTTTTCACTTGGGCAGAGTCGATGGTTCTGACTGTATTATCCGACTTTTCCAAAATACCGTGTAGAAGGAAGAAGAGTGAACCAAAAATCCCCCCCCCCCCCTTTCTCTCTCTCTCTCTCTCTAAACTTTTTTTGTCTTCTATTAGAATTTTCCACTTAATTGCATAATGAATGCCTTCCTATTATCTGCCTAATCTTATCTCTCTGTCTGCAAACTTTGTCTTTTATTGCTATTCTGCCCTGTTTTCTCACTCGGCTGGCTGTGTGGGGTTTGCAAATTTATGGTGTGATGTTCAATTACAGGGGAAGTGAACATTTCAAGATAGCAATGCCCTAGTTTTAATTCAATGCGACAACACTTGCAAAGGAATGAAATTATGTAGGAAAATCGAAATTGGCACGTGATTTTTGATTATTCCGAATATAATCCAAAAGGCTAAAGTGTGAGCGGTCAACATCTGCTCAGTCAATTCTAAGGCTTGATTTTTCCTTTTTTTTTTTTTTTGTTTTAGTATCTTGAACTAATTGAAAGTGCACGGGAAGGACTTCACTTTTTCCATCAAGGTGAAAACAATTAAAAAAGGTTCGATAGACAAGCCAATATCACGCTCATTGCTATAAATTGGTTAGGTGAACTTGGTATTTTTAAAATTTTTTTTTTTTTTGGGGGTCAATGAACTTGGTCATATTTGCCAATTGAAAAGTGACATTTCAAACGTGTTCCGCCTAAGTGCAATGAAACAGGTGTCAAATTCTGGCAAAAAGGGAATAAAATAAAAAAAATAAAGAAACAGTTGACAAATAAACTCTAAAAAATAACCAATGGGAACATGTGCGAGCACAACATGCGGCTTTTCTTTTTCTATGTATAATAACTTCGGCCACAGAATGTCACCTAGTGTCACGTTGAGCAGTGTATAAGTAGCACTGAATGCCAAAACAAAATAATTAAAAAAAAAAAAAAAAACCAGCCAGCATAGTTGTTCAGTCTATGTGCACCTAAGTTAGAATCATCAAATGCAATCGGGCAAGACACCAATGGAATGCGTAAGCAACACTGTACATTCTAATTTCTAATTTTAAATTTTAGTTTACTCCTCCAGCTTGCATCATTTTGGGCTATCCATAATTAGAGCCCTGGAGCTTTCAAATTGGGCTTCATGGGCTGTATCACCCAATATCTAGTTCAAAACCCTGTTCACTTCCGGGATAAAGTAGGCAGGTTAGGACTCAAGGAGTTTGCCTGTTTCATTTTTTTTGCCTACTTGTTAGGTTTTTGACTTGTGACACAAATAATACACGAGTTAACAGAATTTTTGAGACCTCAAACTGCAATATATTTGCGTGTCAGTATGTATGTATATATAATAGATTTTTATTAGAGAGAAAAAAAAGAAAAAAAAAACAGAGAGAAGAGAAAATAAACCCCAGAAGATGGGTTACGGGCTGCAAAAAGGGAGCCTGGTAATTAGGTCTTGATTGTCTCAATCCTCAAATCGATGGTAAACAGATAATTGAAGCCTCTAAAACTCTGCTTGATAGGCTCAATTCCAGCTCCGGTTCACTTCCAGGCTTGGGCCTGTCATATAAGTAAGAAACGAGGAAAGCCCGCATGCAAAATTCCAAATGAGCTAACCCACAAAGCCACCACGAAACATATTGGACTCTGGACAAAGACACGTATAATTGCAAATGAACTAACCCACGTGGCACTTGCTCCGTGATACCGTGTTAGTGACGTATTACAGTTATAGGCCTAAATTAGTTTTGGATTTACGTATATTTAATTAAAAATATTTAATTTAATTTAATATTAAATTTATTTTTATTGTTAATTTATTTAAAAAATAATTATTTTAAATTAATTTTAGGAGAAAATTTTAAAAAATTTTAAGAAAAAAATTTGAAATAGTCTTTTTTTTTTCTTTTTAAAAAATATTTGAAAGTAATTTTTTTTTACAAAGTAAATTTTTTAAAAAATTAAAAATTTAAGAATAATTTTTTTCTTTTTTGTCTTTTATTTTTTATTAAATAATTTTATAAATGTAAAAATTTAAACATAATTAAAATAAAATTTTATTAATTAGTAAAATTTTTTATTTGATTAAAATCAAATTTATATTAATTAATAAAATTTTATTTTAATTATAATTAAATTTTTATAATTATAATATTTTTTAATTTATAAATTTATAAAAAATTATAACATAAATAATATCTAAAATTTTTAAACTTAAATCTTAATTTTTAGGGACAAAAAATTAAAATTAATAATGGCATTAAATGACCTTGTTTTGTTGCCATTTTAGTTGCTTTGAATCCACGCGTTCATCCTTCTCGTCAGTTATTATATTACCGTCTGTGTGTCTCTCTCTTACACATGCACACTTGCAAAAGGAAATGACGATTTCTCCTAAGCTCATCGGCCCACCGGCTGTATCAGGGATGTCACCGGTGGACGAGCCGGAAATTCCCCGTCCCTCCACCGGACCTACCGTTGACTCCCTAATCCTCCAGACCTCAAATCTTGTTATGACCGTAAACCCACCCATGGGCCGGACCGAGAACAGCTCCGCGACCTTTCTCTCCACCGGTAATCCGTGCCTCGACTTCTTCTTTCACATTGTGCCCGACACGCCATTCGATGAACTGATCCAACGTCTTCAGTTGGCGTGGGCCTACGATCCCTTGATCACACTCAAGCTGATCTGCAACTTGCGCGGCGTGAGGGGCACTGGCAAGTCCGACAAGGAAGGGTTCTATGCAGCGGCGTTTTGGCTCTACGAGCACCACCCGAAAAGCTTAGCACTTAACGCGAGGGCTTTCGCCGAGTTCGGCTACTTCAAGGACTTCCCGGAGATGCTGTACAGGATCATTGAAGGACCGGCGGTGAGGAAGATGTTGAAAGCTGAGACAATCGATCGGTCGAAAGCGAAGAGAAGGAAACTTTCCAAGAAAGGAAATTACAATACAGAGAGCGATGGAAACTCGGGGAACGAGAAGACAGCGGAGCCGGAGAAGTTGAGGGAAGCCAGCAGCGGCGGGGCAGTGATCGACAAGGAAACGGCGAGGACTTTGAGGAAGGAGAGAGAGATCGCCAAGGCCGCAAAAGCTCTAAAGAAATACATTTCCGATGAGAATTACCGGCTTCTGTTCGATGCGGTGGCGGACTTATTTGCGGATCTGTTAAAATCCGATGTTGAGTTCTTGAAATTGAATCAATTGACAAAAATTAGCCTCGCCGCGAAGTGGTGTCCGTCGATTGATTCGTCGTTCGATAAATCCACGCTGATCTGCGAAGCCATCGCTCGAAGAATCTTCCCGCGAGAGAGCGACGATCAGTATCGGGTGATTGAGGAGAAGCATTACGCGTACCGGGTCAGGGATAGGCTAAGGAAGGAAGTTCTAGTCCCTCTGCATAAAAGCTTACAATTGCCGGAGGTTTATATGTCTGCAAACGACTGGAATTCGCTGCCGTACGATCGGGTGGCATCGGTGGCGATGATAAAGTACAAGACTCTGTTTAAGAAGCACGACAAGGAGAGGTTTGATGAGTATTTGGAGAAGGTGAAGGGCGGGGAGGCGAAGATCGCTGCGGGGGCGTTGCTTCCCCACGAGATAATTGGGGCGTTGAAAGATGATGATGGAGGCAAAGTGGCGGAGCTCCAGTGGGCAAGGATGGTTGAAGATTTAGGAATGAAAGGGAAGTTAACGAATTGCATTGCTGTATGCGATGTTTCGGGCAGTATGGAAGGGATTCCAATGGAGGTGTCCGTGGCTCTTGGGCTGCTGGTCTCGGAGCTGAGTGAAGAACCGTGGAAAGGGAAGGTTATTACTTTCAGCGAGGACCCTGCAATGCATTTGATCAAGGGAGACACGCTCTTAGAGAAGACTGAATTTGTCAGGACGATGGAGTGGGGTGGCAACACTGATTTCCAGAAAGTATTTGATAGGATTTTGGAGGTGGCCGTGGCGAATAATTTGAGAGAGGATCAGCTGATAAGGAGGGTGTTTGTGTTTAGCGATATGGAGTTTGATGATGCATCGGGGAGCTATTGTGAGTCTAATTGGGAGATGAGGCTTGATAGGGCAGCCACCGAGGATAAGTGCAGGGCCAGGTGGGAAACTGACTATCAGGTTATCCAGAGGAAGTTTGGGGATAAAGGGTATAACAAGGTGCCGGAGATTGTGTTCTGGAATCTTCGAAACTCGTCATCTACCCCGGTGGTGGCTAAGCAGAGTGGAGTGGCAATGGTGAGTGGGTTTTCGAAGAACCTCTTGACATTGTTCTTGGAGGAAGGTGGGATTGTGAACCCTGAGGATGTAATGGGTTTGGCAATCGCTGGTGAGGAGTACAAGAAACTTGCTGTTTACGATTGACATTGCAACTAAGAGGCAGTTTTCTGTGCAGGGTTCTTACTTTGACCATAGTCATCGTTGGCGCAATCCTTGATGTAATGTTCGGTCTTTGAAGACAACTGTAAGAATTCTGTGTGCGATTTAGCCATAGTGACTTGCCGTGTATCCCTTGCTGAACATTAGAAAACTAAAGAACTCGTGTTTCTTTGATAAAGCGATCGTTTTAGAGCTTCCTTCCCCTCAATTTGGACCATGAATTTGGAAATCTATTTCCGCCAGTGAATCCAACGCCTACATTGAGTTCAGGCTAAGTTGCATGCGAATCTACACTCCAAAGATGCCTCATCGGAGAATGTGAGATAATGTGAGATTGAGAAATCCAGAGAATCTTAAAAGAGAAAAGAGGACTTCTAGAGAAATTCTTTTCCGTTGGTTAAAGGAAGTTAACCATCGGCATATATTCTCTCGGTTTTTAAGGTCCGCTTATAATCAAGTGAATGTTGGTCAGCTTTGTCTATATAGGGTACATCAAGTTGCGTTTTCTTTCCCAAAAAACTCCGGTGAGCTTGCCCACACTTTATATCAAATAACAAATTATTCTCCTTTTCAGTATTATTGATGATCCGTTTGGTTTGTTAAAAAATAATTTATTTATAAAAAATATTTATTAAAAAATAAAATATTTTTCATGGTTTGGTTATTAAAAAATAATTTTTTAAATGAAAAAAAAAAAAAGAAAAGAAACCTATCATGAGGCAATGAAGAGAATAATAATTTATTTTGAGTGGAAGGAAAAATTTTTATGAAAATTTATTTTATCGGAAACAAATGCATCTAAGATTCTCCACCTCTTGCACCTGAAAACTTACATGCGCGTGATGTCCAACATATTTCAATACTTCATTTTCGAGGGGGTCACTAAACTTTCGCATGAGAGTGCATAGTTCGTGTTTATACGTGTGGCCTTCTGCTTATCCAATGGGTAAAAGCATCAGCAAAACAAAAAATTAGTTATAGGGCTGAACTGAATTGAAGGTGTATGCTCCTCGATTTGGTGGGATACTGATGGCTGGTGAAGTGGGGTCTACTCGAGCTTTAAACTGAGTGATGGACACGTCAGAAAGCAGCAGCATTGTTCACACGGGCTGCCTTTTTCATTTGGCCCTGCCTCTATTTTCTTTCTGAGCTGTAGTAGTCCGGCTTGGTTTTTGTTTGATGTACCGATTTATTTCATTTTCATACCTCATCTTCTATAAGATAGATTGCTTTATATGCTTTATTGGGCTGCCTATTTAGCTGTATACATATGCTAATTGTTGCTAGTTTTTGCTTGATTAAACTTTTCCCATAAAATAAATAAAATATTTTCAACACAAACATGAAAGTGATAAAACCGATGACTCGTTGATTTTAATTAAAGAGGGGAAGAGGTAGAATCCAAGTGCCGGAGTTGCGACCAGTAGGAGTGATAGTTTTGTGGACTAAAATATGTTGCAATTTAATGCTGCATTGGAAGTTACATGCAGGCTGTGGTGCTAAATCAAGTTGGATGAAAATGAAGACAAATATTTATAGAAGACGTTCAAATTGGCATACTCGCTCTGTGCTGACTGCTGAGCGGAAAGAAATTCTGGGAAAGATGGTTACTAACAAACGCACGCGGAGAGGGCTGACTTTGGCATGGAAAATGGTGACAGAATTTGGACTTAGTTGGCATTTTGTGCAGGTGGGTCATGGATGGACTTTCAAAACCAAAAAGAATAAAATATGGGGAACGGCGGTTTCCAAATAATCGACTGCAGTCATTTTGTTCACACTTCTCTTTCTCACAAAGTTTTTGACAGTGGCAGATCTTCTCGGCTCGCTCCTTTAAACACTGTTAATGCAGTACAATTTTTCTTTTTTTTTCTTTTTATTTTTTTTTTACTTAAAAAACCCAGAGAATGATATTCCCAAAATATAAGGCGATACATGCATGGATGAGTTGACTAGCAGGTGTCGATGTTGCCTAGGACACGTGCAGAACGTGAGCCAAACAATTTAGATGCTTAGAGGGTTATAGGTTGTGTGAGTAGGTGCGTTATCTTCGTAATATAGAAGGGTATTCATGGCAATAAGGTTTTCATAGCCAAACCGGAAAGTTGACTGATTTATAGCTCAATCAGTTTAATTAATTAATTTAATTAAAATTAAATTAATATAATTAATATTTAATATTAAATATTAAAAAAATTTTAATAATATAATTTTTATTTTAAAAAAATATTTTAAAATTTTTTTTAAATTAATTGAATTGAAAATATGTGATTAGTTCTCCAATTTATGTTTTAATTAACCAATTTATCAGTTTAACGTACTGATTTTTAAAATTAATAACTTTTTAAATAAACAAAACCAGATTACAGTCCAGTTCCGGTCCAAACAGCTGGTCCGGTCCGGTTTTCACAACCTTGCAAACAATACAGAATGCGATGTTAATATGATTACTAACTACGTTTGAAGTTTAAGCACCAGAATCAGTAGTACGCCGGTGTCCCTTTTCCGTTGCCATCCTTCAAGGAGGACATGCATCATCGAAAATGAAATTGCATCATATAAAATGTTAGCATATATAGTTCGCTACAAGGATTGACAATGGTCATAATATGGGATCAAATCGGAGATATCGTTGTCATCATTGGCCTTTGATTATCCACGTTATCTCAGTCCAACTTTCAACAGTCTAAATCAAAGTGCACTGTAGAAGATCACACGAACTTCTTCAAGAAAGAGTTGAAAATTCTTAAAATTCAAAACATTTAAATTGGCTTGTACTGGATTTCTACAGCATGTGTAGAACCAATATGAAACCAAAGGCTATCGAGTAATTCAATTACTTCTCTCTTGTAAGGTTGATAGCAATTCTTCTACACGCATACCACAGAAGGAAAAACTTTTCTTAACTATTAACTTGAATTTCAGTTGTGTTCAAAGGATCTGTAGCCGAGTCCTAGTTGAACGTCCGTTATCTGAGCACTAAACAAAAGAGTGCAGTCCCTGGAGGTTATTTGCATACCCTTTTCTGTTTGATAAAGTTTGGTGCTTTCCTAGTGTCCTTGCTAGTTTGTTCTCTACTGCATGCAGCAAAAAGACAATTGCTATCTGTGATTGCAGGCACTTGGCAAGTCAAATACGTGCGCATTGGAACATAGATGACTAATAATAAATTAGTGCTGCAAGTGGCACTCGTTGCTTTTACAAAATAGAAGTTGATAAGCTGGAGATATGCTCGTCAATTACAAACGGTGAAGTTAGCAACGACATAGCATTTCTCTCTCAATACATATAACAAAGCATAACGAGTCGCAGTAGCACTTATTGTAGCTATTTATACATCTAGTTTGACTCCAGATCATAAGATCAGTTATTTGGGTGGATCGACGATGGGGGGTGCCCTGGGTAGTGTCCATAACCGGGTGGCATTGGGTGTTTGGGTTTAGGGAATGGCTTCTCCTTCTTAGGGGGCTCGTGAACTGGCGGTTTGGGTTCAGGGAATGGCTTCTGATTCTTAGGAGGCTCTTCTAGGAATTTCTTCTCTTTCTTTGGAGGCTCGTGAACTGGTGGTTTGGGACCTCTGGGTTCAGGGAATGGCTTTTCTTTCTTAGGAGGCTCGTGAACTGGTGGCTTGGGTTCAGGGAATGGATTCTCCTTCTTAGGGGGCTCGTGAACTGGCGGTTCGGGTTTAGGGAATGGCTTCTGTTGCTTAGGAGGCTCTTCTAGGAATTTCTTCTCTTTCTTTGGAGGCTCGTGAACTGGTGGTTTGGGACCTCTGGGTTCAGGGGATGGCTTTTCTTTCTTAGGAGGCTCGTGAACTGGTGGCTTGGGTTCAGGGAATGGCTTCTCCTTCTTAGGAGGCTCTTCTAGGAATTTCTTCCCTTTCTTTGGAGGTTCGTGAACTGGTGGTTTGGGACCTTTGGGTTCAGGGAATGGCTTTTCTTTCTTAGGAGGCTCATGAACTGGTGGTTTGGGTTCAGGGAATGGCTTTTCTTTCTTAGGAGGCTCATGAACTGGTGGTTTGGGTTCAGGGAATGGCTTCTCCTTCATAGGGGGCTCGTGAACTGGTGGTTTGGGTCCAGGGAATGGCTTCAGTTTCCTAGGAGGCTCTTCTAGGAATTTCTTCTCTTTCTTTGGAGGCTCGTGAACTGGTGGTTTGGGACCTTTGGGTTCAGGGAATGGCTTTTCTTTCTTAGGAGGCTCATGAACTGGTGGCGTGGGTTCAGGGAATGGCTTCTCCTTCTTAGGTGGCTCGTGGACTGGCGGTTTGGGTTCAGGGAATGGCTTCTCCTTCTTAGGAGGCTCGTGAACTGGCGGTTTGGGTTCAGGGAATGGCTTCTCCTTCCCTGGCGGCTCGTAAACAGATGGTTTATGGTAGTTAGCAAAAGAGGGTGTGGTGCTTAGAGCCACCGCTCCAAGTAGCAACGCTAGCAAGTACGTGAGCTGCATCTTTAGGCTTCTGATGGTTTTGATTGCAACTCAGGGTGCCCTTTTATAGTGGTGTAAGGTGCTTGCTCGGGGGTACAAGTGTCAAACCTACGTCGATTATGTTTCCTACCAATGTGAAATGAGTCAAAATAAGTTGAAATCTTTATGGCGAGGCATAAATACGAAAGGAGTATTCGGGACCCACTTAAAAAGGAGTGTCCTTTTTTGGTCGATTAGCCGCTTTCCATGCAATAAAAGTAAAAACTTGCAGAAATGTACAAAGAAAGAGTTGGTTTTGAGCATTTCATTTCAATTGCTTCAAATTCGATTATCAAACTTGAGCATTATGAATGATTGTTAAAAGAAATATTTGGAACTTGCAGACTTGATTTTCTTTATTCCCACCACAGATAATCCCAAGGAAGATCGGTGGATGTCAATTAAAACAGGGAGATATTCATGGTTCTGCCAGTTTGGCTTAGCTTAGTATCTCATGCAAAGGCATGTGCCTGATGACAGGCTTATCCTAGGGATGTGACCTCCCCATATAAATGACGCTCTGGGGCAGTTTCAGTAATTTGACATTTGTGGCTCATAACGTGAGAAAATTGGACTTGGCATGATTATAATGGATGGCATGGATTGCCATAATTTGACAAATGGGTCTCGAGTGTACCGACTGATTGGATGTGTTTTAGATTCCCTTCCCATTTTACAGAATAATCTAATTTTCCAAACATATGACGAGTCTTACTTGTCTCTCAAGTTGCGTAGAGTAGGGCTGAGAGACAGAAACACCGGAAACTCGCCCTGTGCCACCCGCGTCTTGGCTCTTTTGTTTAGTTTTTGACCAGTATCCCGCGGCGGCAGTCATGAGAACGAGTTTAGTAAAAGAGTTCACATTTAAAATGCTTATTTTTTCGGTGGGAGCCCTCTTTCTTCTATTCTATGTCAAGACAGATTTCTATTAGAGCGTTGAAATTGCTTGCAATTGCGGTCCCTTTTTTTATTTTAGCATCATAATAGCCCGTGATTAGTTGCTAAAAATTAGTAGAGAGAGGGAATCATGGATCCATGGCATTGCGAAGAAGTTGCTCTGCACTTTAATTAAATGCACTTAAATGTGAATGTGATGGGAGGTCAGGGGTGATCCTCTCACCTCCCCCATGACCCAAAAGCCACGGTAGTCACTTACACTTAGCTTTGAGTGATTGCAATTGCAGTCATTCTCTATACTTAAACAAACTTAAAGTTCTAAACTTGACACTGATCCAAATAGTTGCAAATTGGTTGTTTTAAGTAGATGCCATCCCATACCGTGGGTTTGATGTTTTGGGAGGACACGGAATTAGATTTTTTCCTTCACTCGCTTGACCTACCCTCAGACCCCCACCAATGTAGAAGCCTTGTGTATGGGAACACACTTTTTTTTTCTTCACCTGCGTTCCTGTTGTCGGCATTTGGATGCATGTCCTCTGCTCCAACCATCTTTGCCACCTTGACACCTTATAGGGGGTTTCATTGGGGACTATCATGACCACCACCGGCCGCTATTCATTGCTTTCATCTCCCAATTGATTGCTTTCTTCATTAGTCGTCATAAAATTATTAATGTAACCTATACATCTAAGTGCGGGACTCATCTGCTATGTTTTTGTTCTGTTCGCAAATTCCGTTCACAATCAAGCTTATCTCGTTGTGACTGAAAATATCGGCAACTAGAATCCTAACTAAAAGAGCTACGAATCGCCATTTCTTGATCTAGCAAAGGGCAGCAAATGCAGGAATTCGCCCAAAGTAGCAGCTTAGGTAAAATGAGCTCATTAAGTAGTCATAGGTCTAACAACTAAAATCTACTTTGAGTCCCTAAAATTTTTACTTAAATTAAAAAAAAAATTAATATTTAAATATTATTAAAATTATATAATTTCTTTTCATTTAACTTCAATGTTAATGAGTATTTTTACATTTAAATTACTAAATTTAATTTTAACAAAATAAATAATTAACTTAAAATAATACAATATAAAAGACATTCAATCACCAATTGAATTACTACAGCCGATGATATAGGAGAGTCTATTAACACGTTTGCCTATAAGAATATTGTATTGTCGGCAAGCCGGCACACGTATTTCTGGCTTCTATAATTTTCTTTTTTCTTTTTTCTAATTTTCTTTTCAGATGGATTATCGAATGAGCTGAAATTATGGAGTGGGAACAGTGTCGAGAATGAGGAGAACATCTTACACCAGACTCTGAAATCTGTGACTCCCATCGAGAAACTAGTGAGAGCAACGAAGGAATTTTTTTTTTAAGCCCTTTCCTCCATTTTAGCTCTAAAATTATATCACTCCCTTTTCCAAAGTGCAATTGCTTACCTAAAAAAAAAAAAAAAGTAAATTCCTTTGTGTTAAACCTCAAAAGGGGTTTAAGTTTTCGGTCGGCAACGCGTCTTACCTAACGGGCAATGTGAAACTGAAAATGTTGAGAAAAGACGTACGCGTTTATCGTGGGTTGCGACCAAACATAATGCGGCCCGAAGGTCCCTTTCGAGCGAAAAGTAAATACTCTCTCGTGAATGTACCTTGGAATTTCGCACCGGGCCAAAGACTCGTTGCGGCCCATTGAGTTGAAATTGTTGATGCAGTCGTGGCCACGCCCGAGCATACCTAGAACGGTGACGTGCTTCGGCCGTGTGCTGTCCTATGAAATTCGGCTTATTAATGATAATGGTCAATGGGGTCCTCTCTATTTAATGCTTCATTTTCAGCTATCCTTTCCAGGATTTTAGCTACAAATGTGCAATTAAGTTTTAATTATTTTTTTATTCATATAGATTGCAAAAAATCGAAAACACAGTAGGCAAATCTAGTTTTTCAAGCAATTTTTTATGTGCAACAGTTAGTTGACATCTAAAGCCCAATAATTACTATTTGGCCCAGCACAAGTAGAAGTATATTATTAGTTGCCGTAATGATAATTTATGCGCTTACGATCTCACGGGCATTATTCTGTGGATTAGCACGTCGAAAGCCCCATCAACTAATTAACGATGCCATGTGCCCAACACACGTTAGGCTAAAGACTGAAGGACGCCTTGAGAGTGAGGCATTTGGCAACTGACGCATATGGTTAAAAATTGTGTTGTCGTCACTTTGGCTTTGACAAGATGTGCATGTGATTGGCTAATGGCGAAATAAAATGGTCTGCCGTAACGTTTTGGGACTGCCTGATTTGTATGTTCAGTAAGGTGCTTTTGATATTCAGGTGGTGGCGCCACCTCTCCCTTGTGTTTTGGGGGTGGTGACTCCTTCCCACTACCCTTATGGGGCTTGTGATCTTCAGGGTCAGCAAGTGGGGCGGCAGCAATGAGAATCACTGCCCCGATAAGGAACAATGAGAACACCATCAAGTGTTTGACAAATGTTTGAGAGACTCTTTTCTTTGACTAGCTACTGAATTTTTGTTGCCAAAATCTAATCAGGATGAAAAGCTTGTAAGGGTTCGGGTGCGCCTTTTATAGTGCATGCATGGGTATACCTATGTCACCACACCCAAGATTTTAAATTCCGAACTATGGTTGATATATCATTACACATGTGAACCATTGACTCATAACGGTTCGGACCCTTTTATTCCTATGTTCTAACTATTTTCTACCTATATAGGCACATGTGCAGCCTTGGTTTCAGAAGTTCGAAGAGCTATTGGGGGGTGCGTCAAATCCTTGTATTTACCTTTTTCTCAACAGTTCGATGGCCAATTTATTCGACACACTGAATGAGTTTTTATGATTGGATACCAATTAATATATATTTTTATATATATTTGTACTTTAGAATTTTATTTTTTTTTTTTTTTTTTTTTTTTGTGTTTTTTTCAAGTTGGGGTAGTGTAGGAGTTATATATACTATTAATGAAATTTGAGGTACTTAAAATTTTTAAATTTGGTAGCTACTAGACTATACCTAGTAGGTCGTATTTAGACTCTAGTTACCCTACCATCCCGGAAAAAAAAGTGTTTTTATTTTTTATTTTTCCATTTTTTAATCTTTTCGTTCGAGTAGGTGGGCGTTGTTTCTTTGTTATAATATAGGATTTGAATTATTACCCAATAATTCTCTTGTACTGTGTGGTGGTGTTTTTTTTTTTTTTTTTTTTTTTTTTCACCCGAGGAAGATTGCATTTTTGTCAATAGAGGGTAATTAAGGTTTTTACATCATGGAAAGATTTTAGGTCCCTTATCGCCTATGCTTAGCTATTTGCTGTAACGGACTTGGTTTTGGAACTTGGAAGACTTGGTGAGATAAAGCCATAAAAAAGGCTGTGAACTTTCAAAAGCAAAAGGAGATCCCCGTGACCGTGTGAAATGGGAGATTCCAGCTTGGGGCAACATTAATGGTGGAAAATCTACATCAAAAGCGGGTTGTTTTCTTAAATTTAATTTCTTTTTTCCTTTTTCATCCTTTTCATTAAGATCTCTATTTTAGTTAAATATTATATAAAAATATTTATTAATAATATTTCCATAATTAGTTTAATTAAAAATTTAGTAACACTGAGTAAATATAAATATCTATTTTTATTTTTAAAGAAATTAAATTGATAATTAAAATATTGAATTATAAATATAAAAATTAAGTGATTGATTTTTTTATAAACTTATTAAAATATAAAAATTTGTTAGTGTTGAAATAAATGTTAAAATTAAAAATATTGTTAAATTAAAATTTAGAGGATATTAGACTTAATTTAGATTATAAATTATTTTTAATTTTAGTATGAACCAATTTAATTAAATTTTTATTTTTTAATTAAAAATATAATTTTATTAGATAAAAATACAATATTTATTTATAATATGTATTTTTAATTATTATATGATATTATTAATTTAATAATATTAAACATTTATATGATTGTTTAATAATAACATTTAATCTTTAATTTAACACATTCATTTATTGAATGACTCATAAATTTTGTGTTAATTGTTCGACAAAGAGTTGTTCTCTCTTATCTCTATAAATTGCATCCCGTGACTGTGCGGCATGGGGATTCCAGTTTAAAGTACTGTTACCACAAAAAAGAAACAAAGGAAAAAACAAAAGCCTTAGTTAATTAACATTGCTTTAACATGTGATAAAGTTTCAAAGCTTTAGTTAATTACCCTGGCTAGACGCTAAAACCAACTTCTCGACGTTCACATGTATGAAAGGAACAGCAAGCAAGCTCCGCGTCTCATTACTTGCCTAGTTCCCATCTTCGAAGAAGTCAACAATTGCAGTTGCGAAAACGCGTTAATTATCTGCAAATTTCCACCGAAATTCCACATTGGTGACCACACAAGAGACAGAAAAATGCATTAATTTCTAAGAAAGAACCGAAAGAATTGGCCCCATTATTCATAGAAAATAAAAGAAACGAAAAAATAAAAGAGGGAAAAGGAACTGGTCCCATTGATATACCCTACCACTTTGTCACTTGACTGACGCTTGTCAGATATACTGACAACTTTGCTTTTTGACGAGGAACATGCTCTTGTCTTGAGTAAAAATGATGTTTGCTTTAATTTTAATTTTTAATTTTTTCGTTTCTTTATCTGAATAAATTGGTGATTGGTGGAGCTAAGTGACAATCACTACCTGCCCTCTTGTCTGGTCAGTCAATCAATCGCGCTGCTTTGGAGGTTTTACTTTCTTGGCCTGATTTGGCATCTTGCATTTTTCCTCTGGGAACTTCATAGCATCTGCTTAGGTCCCTGTGCGCAAAAAAATTCTTGGTTTGTTTTCTTTTTTTTTTTTTTTTTTTTTTTTTTGCTATGTGTGCGTTTAGTTGTTGCAAGATTCGAATAAGATGATCATTTACAGGCGCTGGTCGTTTCAAAGAAAACAAGCTTTAACTTCTAATTAAAAAAAATAGTCCATAATTAATCAGCAAGAAGTGCAAATATAACACAGGAGCTAAACCAAAGATTGCAACTATTTGTATTCAGCTACAATGTAGTTAACAACTTGTTTTAATATTTAATTAGATAATGCTCCCAATTTCTCGACACCAGACAAAAGGATTTTCTAAATTTCACATTTCAAAATTGAAACCGGTTTTCTCGCCCTCTTATTATATTTATGCCTGGGCATGTGTGCTAGCCAATTGGATAGCGTTTGACAGGATATGTCATTTGGATGGTAGCTAGCAACTCGAAAAAAGAACTAAGGAGAAAGCTCCAAATCCCCGCGTAATCCACGGTTAGACGCATTCATAATTGGGCCAGGGCAAGGCTACCGGCCAATACACTAAAACCATGACGAACCACATTTCCATGTAAAAGCATCGTTAGCCTTGACAATTGATTTCTAATTGTTTTTTTGTTTTTTCTTTCAACCATTTGTCTTAGTTATATATCGCTGGGCTAATATCAACGGGACTTCCGTTTTGTGTACCCCCATGACTTCTCCGCATCTTCCCAAGTCTTTCCTTCCCTTCCGCCTCATTGAATTATCACCAAATTTTTCCTCTTGGTAAAACACGAAAGATTTGGTTTCTCTCGCTTGCCCAATGAAGCAATAGGAATCAGAGCATTAATCAACTTCCTTGAAATCGCTTTTGTTGACTCACCTGCTGTTTGGAATCCATTGAAGGTCTACTTATCACAGCATTTGATTTACTTAAATGTGAACACGCAACACAAAATTAAAACTGCATGGGTGGAAGAGCACAAAATTGAAAATCTGAAATATGCAGTACCACTTCAATTTGTATAACAATATCACTGTTTTTAAGTCAAAATTCACACACTAATTAATACTCCAGAGTCAATGAAAGTCCCTTCCAAAATAAAATGAAAATCTTTAATCAAACTTATATAATTAATTACAGTTACAGAATCAAGACAATTAAAAGATTTGTATACACTAATAAAACAGAATCGGTATGTACTCATTTATTAGGGACATAACTATTACAATTATTATGAATGGACATATTTCTTGACATTAAGCAGTTACCAAATCTCAATTACTTAAATATCTAATTAATTAATATCATAATTTATCATCTAAAATGCATTGCGTACCATGCACAGGACTTTTCATAATGTCTCTTTTAAACTAACTAACTCGATATATATCAATTATTCTAACTTATAAGATTTTTAAATGTCCTTTTTTTTTTTTTTTTCTATGTGAGACTTTGGCACTCTTTTTTCTTTGTCCCCTCTTGAAAATACCTAACAATGGCATTGTCTATAATGTTGACGTCAAATATATATTTGTATAAAGAGTAACATAATAATAACAAGAGAGTAGTAGGTCATTGATAATCCTACACTTTTACAGCACACGCTTTAAGGATTTATCAATTAGTTGATACTAACTATAAAACCAAATTATGAGTTTAGATAGAAAGAGTCAAGTATAGTCGAGCAATTTTTTTTTTTTTTTTTTAAAGAGAAGCTTGGCTCGATGTTTGTGCAAGATCCATATAAAAAGACACCATCTGAGGGGAAAAAAAAAAAGAAAAAACGAAGAAAGAAGAAAAACAAATGATCCATGCAAGAACGCAACAAAAGTGTGAAAAAGGTTGCCTTACACTTTTCCACTCCGGAGTTTAATAAAGGAGAGGATCAGAAGGGTCTCCTCGTTTCCCGATACTCTATCATTGGCGACATTTTACTTTTTGGTATACGAGAGCACGTATGGGTTCGGGGACATGGGGCATGCAAATTATCTCTTCTCAAGCAATTAGGGGACAAACATGGGTAGAATCTGCTTGGAAATTGAATTCCGAGGTGGATATCTATATCTAATCAAGATTTGGACAACAATTTACTCCCGGGGTTTAATTATGCTCCCAATCACAACCAGAATCTAATCTCAGTGGCCCTCTCACGCTGAAGGTAATTAAATGGGATGCCAAAAGATTTTTGGTGGCCTGAATTGGGATTACGGATAAAACCCAAGTTTTTGTCTGTCTCAATGTAGCCTAGGCCCTGTTTGGTAAGATACTTTCGGAAAATATCTACTTACGGACGTATTTGGTTATATTATCAGTTTATTATTATTATTATTTTGTATTGTCTGTTATTCTTATTTTTTTATTTTCTGTTTATTTTTGTTTTTTTAATCACTATTAATTATTTTATTATTTTTTTAAGAAAAAGTATAAAAAACTAAAACGATATACCCCAATAATTTTACCAAAACAATATAATATAAAATTTAATATCATAATAATAATTCTAAAACTTAAATAAAATGATGAAATCTAGATTTTGAAGGGTGTGGGATGAGAAAACTTAATTTTGAAAAATATAATTAATCAACCTTTGAATCGTGTTTTAGTATAAAGTATTTTTACTTATTTTAATGCAGGTTGAAACACATTACCAAACATGATAAAATATGGTAAAATAGTGAGAGTAAGATTTAAAATAAATGAAATTTAATTAGAGAATTAATATATTTAAGGTAAAAAAAATTAAAATTAAGATATAATAATTTTAAAATTGATAAAGAAGAATGTGATTTAGGATTAAAAATTTTAAAAATAAAAAATTAAGATAAAATTAAAAAAAAATTCAAGAAAATGAGATAAAGATTAAGCTCAATAAAAAAATAATGAAAAAGAAAAAGAGAAAATAACAATGAGATAATAAGAAAAGAGAGAGAGAGAGAGATAAACAAGAAGATGGTATAGAAAGAGAAGAGAGAAAGAATGCCCAAAAGAATAAAGAGAAAAATAGATACTTACATTATAATTAAATTTGAAAATCCAACAAAATTACAAAAACTTAACAAAGAAAAGATTAAAAACAAAAAAAAGAGCAAACAAGAAAAGAGAGAAAGAAGGAGCTAGGGAGAACCAAGGAAAAAAGAGAAAGAAAAAGATACCTATAGTCCAATATAAAGATTTAATGGGCAAAAAGAAAGAAGAAAAAGGGTAAAGGGTAGTATGAGTAGACGAAAAGAGGAAGGAAAGAAGTGTCAAGAAAGAAAAAGAGAAAGAAATATATGTGTTAAATAAATTGTAAAAAATAAAAATCTTTATTTTGTAATATCTTAAATTTTTTCTATTGAGAGAAAAATATTTTTATTTTTTTGAAAAACATATAAATTAATAATGACACTTGAATGCAATTTAAATTTTTAATTAAAAAAATAAAACCTAAAAGCCCTAATCTTAAGGCTTGTTCTTCTATTCATATTTTTTTGTTATTTTTTAAAGAGAAAAAAAATATTTTTGTTATTATTATTATTATTTATTTATTGGTTAGATAGTTGAAAGTATTTTTTAATAAAAAAAAAGTTCAAAAACTTCAAAATAAGATTTTTTCAATTTTTTGTTTATTTTTTTTTTAGGACTATCTAAGATCGTTTAATTCCTTTTCTATACTTTATTAGTCTCTTTAGTTTATATATATATATATATATATATATATATATATATATATATATATTTTTTTTTTTTTTTTCTCTCTTTAATTTCTTTTTTTATCCATTTTTTCTTTTCGGTCTCATTTTACTATTTGTACTCTTTATCTTTTCTTTATTAATCCATTTTATATTATTTTTCTATCTATTGTTATTTTATTTGCACTCCCTTTTCCTTTTCTCTATCTTAATAAAGATTTTGTTAAAAAAAATAATAAAAAATAAATAAAAATAATAAATAACAAATAATAAAATTAAAATAGTACATAGTAATAATAATAATAATAAAAGCCCATAGTATTACTATTTTCATGATTAACAGCTCTTATGAACGACGAAGGGCCGTTAATTTACTCTACAACTAAGAACCCATAGTATTTCTGATGATTTATCCAATGTGACAACCTTAGTATAATACACAATCTATTTATATTGAATAATGATGAAAAATGCCCTTTCAACAAAGGACGAGTTGGTAGTTGATGTGGAGATGAATGCAGAGCGAAGAAGCAAATGGATGTCAATGAGTTGACTCCTCAATTTTTAAGGGTATCTCCGACGAGATGCCATTGTGATTCTAAACGATGTATACCTTAAATATCTGGTCATTTTTCCCATCTCATTGGCATCATGCATCTCTCTCTCTCTGCTCTCTCTCTCTCTCTCTCTCTCTCTCTCTCTCTATCATCTCTCATTGGAGGAAATTGAATAAGCAGGTTAGTCTCTTTAACTTCTCTTCACCCTTACTCTTTTTCCAACAAATGTCTTAAGTCTGATTGTTTTGATATAGCAATATATCCAGTGTCGTGTGTGGGCGCATGGGACAAGAAAGCATAGATACTAGTAAGAAGGCTTGTTACCAAGTTAGAACAAATTGCTTTTTTTTTTTTTTTTATTTTAATGGTTTTGATAAGAAAATTCTTTTCAATTTGTATTTTCTTGAAACTGTGGGATTCTTCATCTTTATCTTATTTGGTATTATAATTTTTTTTTTGGTAGAGATTTCTACTATATCCAAGAAGATGTGTAGGCAAGTAGTTTGCAACTCAGTTTGGACAGAGAAACCGCCTTCCCTACTTACGTTGGCTTCCTTTTTCCTGCTCAGATTCCTACACTCCATTATCTGCAAATTGACCACAGATATTTATATAAATGTTCTTGCTTTCTCGTGTTTGATTCCGTGTTCAATGTTGTTTCGATCCTGCGCGCCTCTATGATGAAGCAAAGGAAAAATTTCCATCTCTCTGTTTTCTTTTTTTTTAATTCTCAGGGACTGGTCTTCTACCTTGTTATCGGTTCATGCACTGTTTAACCGAAGATGTCTCCTTTTTCCCTTGTCTTGAGTCCAAGAAAAGCTTTCCACTCCTCTTACTCAAAAAGCATGTGGACAAACAAGGGGACCAAAGTCGTCGATGATGCCAAGTCTTTAGTCTTTTTAAATAATAAAAATATTTTTCTTGGTGACACCGTTGGCTGCTTATGGTTTTTTTTATTGGTTGAGTAATCAATGATGTCTATGGTAACGTGACAATGGAATTTTTGGGTTCTTCTTAGAAGAATAAACGGCATATTGTAGAGTTACCATTTCCATTTCTCCAACTTTTATTGCCTCAACTGCAGAAGATTTTTCAACTTGTTTCCTTGCCCAGCTGTTGAAATAGTAGCATACCCACAAAATAATTGACAAATCAATTTTACCATGCCATGTGATCCTGCTTTGTCCTGTCGTCCAACAGAGTTTTTTTCTTTTTTTTGGAAGGGGAAGCCAACCAGAGAGCAGTTGAAAAGTGTTGTTTGTAAGAATTAATAGATCGATGAATACCCACTGGTGCTATTATTCCTCTTGTTAGGTAATCGTTTTTGTGTGCATGATTGTGGGAAAAACTAGCCATGTTGTTAACTATGTCACCAATAATTACTAAGAATCGGAGATAATTTACGTGTTCTACCATTGTTCTTGTGCAGGAAGATTAACTTCGAGTGCGGAATAGAGAGGATTAGTCATGGCTAAGGAACAACTGGTAGTGCTTAATGCACTTGATGTTGCAAAGACTCAATTGTACCATTTCACTGCAATTGTGATCGCTGGAATGGGGTTTTTCACCGATGCATACGATCTTTTCTGCATCTCCCTCATCACCAAGCTGCTTGGTCGCATATACTATACTGAACCTGGTGCACCAAAGCCTGGGAATCTGCCCCCAAATGTTGGAGCTGCCGTCAATGGTGTGGCGTTCTGTGGCACTCTAGCTGGCCAGCTATTCTTTGGTTGGCTTGGAGATAAATTGGGTCGAAAGAAAGTCTACGGGATAACCCTTATTCTCATGGTGATTTGCTCTCTTGCCTCGGGGCTTTCTTTTGGAGATGCCCCAGAGGGCACCATGGCCACGCTTTGCTTCTTCAGGTTCTGGCTTGGTTTTGGCATTGGTGGCGATTACCCCTTATCAGCTACAATCATGTCTGAGTACGCCAACAAGAAGACTCGCGGGGCATATTGCAGCCGTGTTTGCTATGCAAGGATTTGGGATTTTGTCTGGTGGAATTGTAGCTCTCATTGTGTCCGCTGCATTCAATAACGCAAATAACGCTCCTCCTTACAATGTTGACAAAGCAGGCTCTTTGATCCCTCAAGCTGACTATGTTTGGCGCATAATCTTGATGTTTGGGGCCCTCCCTGCTGCTCTTACTTACTACTGGCGAATGAAAATGCCCGAAACCGCCCGTTACACAGCACTTATTGCTAAAAATGCAAAAAAGGCTGCAGCAGATATGTCCAAGGTGTTACAGGTTGATCTTACTGCAGTAGAGGAAAAGGAAGAGAAGATACACGAGGATCAATCCAAGTCCTATGGCTTGTTCTCCAGGGAATTCGCCAAGCGCCACGGCCTTCACTTGCTTGGAACCACCACCACTTGGTTCTTGTTGGACATTGCTTTCTACAGCCAAAATCTTTTCCAAAAAGATATTTTCTCGGCAATTAAGTGGATTCCTCCAGCCGAAGAAATGAATGCAATTTATGAGGTTTATCGGATTGGACGGGCTCAAACTCTTATAGCCCTATGCAGTACCGTACCAGGATACTGGTTTACAGTGGTCCTCATTGAATATATGGGAAGGTTTGCAATCCAATTGATGGGTTTCTTCTTCATGACAGTGTTCATGTTTGCCCTGGCTATCCCTTACCATCACTGGACCTTGAAGCCTAATAGGATTGGCTTTGTCGTAATGTACTCACTGACCTTTTTCTTTGCCAATTTTGGACCCAATGCCACCACATTTATTGTTCCAGCAGAGGTTTTCCCTGCTAGGCTAAGGTCAACATGCCATGGAATATCAGCAGCATCAGGAAAAGCAGGTGCTATAGTTGGTGCATTTGGTTTCTTATATGCTGCTCAACCCAGTGACCCCGCCAAGACAAGTCCAGGCTACCCTCCTGGTATTGGTGTTAAGAATTCACTAATCGCACTTGGTGTCGTTAATTTCATCGGTATGGTGTTCACTCTATTTGTGCCTGAATCCAAGGGTAAATCCCTCGAAGAGCTCACCGGAGAGGCTGAGGAAGGTGAGGAGCTCCAAGATACCAATGTGAGGACTGCTCCAGCATGATTTCACTCCAAAAAAAATTCAAAAACAAAGTTCACGTAGATTTACGAAGTTTTTAATTGCAAATTTGTGGGTTTTATGTGTTTAGTCTTCTGTTGGATACAATAACGTACATTCAAGCCTGCACGTGCAGCTATCATCGGTGTGGCTTGAAAGTGTCTTTTGATTCTCCAGGTCATTCGTATTAATGTGTCTATCTTAGGGTCAAATTTAATGTCATCCCTTCTCTTGTTGTCCATTTTAAGGATTAGATAGTTTTGCAGTGCCCTAATAATATGTGAAAACTTTAATGTAATCCCTTCTTTTGTTGTCTATTTCAAGTTCAGCTTTAATCTTTAAATCCCTTATCTTGTTTTCTTTCTTTTGCTCACTTCAGCCACCTTATTAATTGATAAACTTTTCCACACATAACAAGTTTTGCTGTGTCCAACCCTTTTCTGAGACAATCCTCAAGCAGCCAAAATGGAAAAGAAATGGATGACTACTGAGCAGGTTATTCAAAGCTTTGGCCATGGGACGGGTCCCATGAATGTTGATCGAAGTGTTGTGGGATCCTCAGGCCGAAACTAGTTTTAGGACCACTTGGGAATGGACCAACTTCTCATTGCCGTGGTTCTCACTAAAAAACTGGGGAGCCTTCTGTCAAATTTGACCATTAAAGTAATTTTTTATTACTAACTTTGAGGGCCTTGAAATGAGGGGCCAGACTACCAGGACCTAAAAAAATTCACTTCACAGGATGAAAAATGATTAGCATAATGTGTTGAATTGGGTGTTTGAAGGTCATCTCAAACAGAATTTGGAAGGCTATAAGGTGAGATCGATTCTGATTATTGAAGTCTTCTTGCCTCTCACATCTGCTAAATTAAGTTTCCTTTACGGACCATTTTGAAAAAATTCCCCGCCCCTCCGTTTCCAGCTCTTATTTAGAAGTCTAAGAGGAAAATATCAAAGCTCGCCCTTCACAAAAAAGAAGAAGCAGCTGCTCTAATTCATGGCATTGAGGACAAAAACAGACGACTTGTGAGAGCCAAAGGAAGTTGTCCGTGTCAGTATTTTTAGATTCTTCATCCGCAATCAACACCCACAGCCCTTTGATGATGGGATGTGAACGGGTCCACCAGCATTCATGAAGAGCATGTTGGAGCCGAATTTATCTGGGCCCCACGACTCTCTGGATCCAGTTGCCTGTACGGCTCCGCATTAAAAAAAGACTGGCCAGGGTCACATTTGGCATTTATGAAGTAGTTCACGAGAAGGAAAAAACAAAAAACAGAGAAATAGTGAAAAAAAAATAGAAACTGTAAAAATAATTAGAAAACGTAAAAACGGAGGCCAGCCTTCTTACGACGAACACAATTATTGGCCGCTACAATAGGATTTCTTTATATATATATATATATATATATATATATATATATATATATATAAAAGACTATTATAAACTTTTTTTTTTCTTTTGGACAATATATTATGAACTCAAATATTTTAAAAGCAAAAGAAATTCGGATGCACCAAAAAAAAAATTAAAAGAAAAGATAAATGTGCAAAATTTCGCTTCATTGTTACGGGGAACATGCCAAATATATTCGGTAATAGGGTGGCTCTTTGAACATGGCTGAAGTAATGGCTCTGTATGAGGAGTCTAGAACCTACACTTACATTAAAAAAAAAATTGTGTTTTTATATTAAATTAAATTTTATGAACTTAATTAGAAGCAACCATCCACAAAATTGTGCGTATTTGAATAGTACATTTAATGTTATTAAATATTTTGATAAAAATGAAACTCATAATATTTTACAGATTATTAATGCAAGCCTTATCTCCCGCAGGAAGAGAAAATAATTTATGAGATCTCCTGCCCGCTCATGCCGAGACATTAATTTTTAAGACAAAAAATCCTACAAAGTCAAGCTATGGCAAGTCAATTTGACAATTTCCAACAAGCTTCCTGTGAATTTTAAAGATGCGGTAAAGGACATCTGATCAGTCAGGATGTGGCTCTATCTAAAAAGTAAAATTTTCATATTTTTTAAAATTTTAAATTTTTTTTTCTCATAATATTAATTGTATAATTAAAATAATAAAATATATAATTAAAAAAATTATAAAATTATGTAATCACCAATTATTTTTATTGTATATTTTATTAATTTAATTATATTTAACGAAAAAATTAAAAATTTTAAAATAAATAATTTTTTTAATATGAGGTTTTTTTTTACTCTACTGACATTCTTAAAGATATATTTTTATTTTTATTTTATTTATTTGGTGAAAAGGCAAAACCGCCCTTTATCTTTTTTAAAAAATATTATAAAAAACAAAAAATACTATTAAAAGACCTGGACTTGCAGCTACAGGCTGACGTAAACTTTATCCATTGGACTTCCAGCCCCCGAATGCCATGCCCCAGTGGCTTCAGTTGAAAAGACACCGTTTTATTTTCTGGTTCTCGATTTCGCTAATGTAAGTCAGTTGTCGATATCTTGTATCCTGCAGGCTGCTTCAAATCTCCACGTGGAGGTCCCAAATCCCTAAATCAGCCACAATTCAACTTCTTGTGCCAAGGCAAGTGGCACATAAAAACTGGTCCGGCTTGAAATGAAACCCTCTTAGAGGGAATCTCTTTGATTTTCTGGGATGCAAAACTCAGAATATTGGCTAGATAAATCGTATCAACCATTCAATCTTCGGCCTAATTTTTGGCCCTGTTGCGCCTCTTTGACATTAGTTCCGTGTAGAAAAAAACGTAAAACATTGTTCCTGTGAGTGGTTTGTTAAAAAATTCATGTGAGATTCGTCTTTCCTGATTCCGGTTTGGTGTAAGTTAAGGAGATGCAAATAAAAACAAAAATTTTTCACTGATTATGGTTGATTATTTTAAAGAAAATGAAAAATAGAAGAAAATTTTTTGATTGATTATTTTATCTTTGTGGCTCCTTACACTTAAACAAAAGTTAAGCCGAATAATCTTTCTCATTTGACAATTCATGCCACGGACAACAAGAATTGGGTCAGCAAAAATAAAAAATTAAAAACTTAAATAGTTTTTGGCATATAAGTTTAAGTCATCGTTTCTTTTCTGTGCTGGCTGTGGATTGTGATAAAGATATCCACCTAATAGGAAAATCCTGAATACCTTGTGGGGAAAAATTTTATCCAACTCATTTTATGCTGCCTTCTTTTGTTGCGTTGAAGAACTTGATTTTTTTAAGTAAATTGATGTCATGCATAAAAGATCTTGACTGTTGCGGGCCTAACCAAATCTTTATTCACAAAATCCTTGAATAGACCACTTAGCTTAATCTCTCACTCGATGATCTTGTAATCATATTCCTGCACCCCAATTAGTCCTCCTTTCTGGTGATTCTCCTGAAAGCTGCCTGCCAACATTTTCGTCTCCTTAAAAGCCTAACCCAAAGACATAATTCCTGGATTCTAAAGCAAGCCCACAAAGAAGTAAATTTATTTGCCCTGGAAACAATCATGCCCATTTTGGAGAAAAACTATTGAGCCTATTTTTCTAACAAAGTAATTGGGCTTGTTCACATCAATAATTGAAGGTCCTCAGGGCCGAGAGTTGGCGGTTGAGGGCCTATGGCCAGGCTACCTAAAGCCCCGCGTTTAGGAAGTACTTTTGCCCTTTTGGGTTTGATATCTGTTTGAGACTTCTCCTGTTGCGCCCGGGGGAAGGTGCTTTCCAAGCCATCTTCGCTCAGGAAAAACACGACCCTACTGGCTATCATCTAATGGCTACCCCACCTAGGTGCCCCGGTGGCTAGGGATGGAGGGAAAGAATCCTCTTTGCTTTCAAGGATCTTGAAAATCACAATAGCCTATTCCGAAAAGCTGGTTATTTAATAGTCCATATTCTTCTGAACAATTTATAAAGATACTTGCTACACCCTATTAGTTAGGCTAGTAGTGGAGTTCATTTCGAACGAGGATTCGGAATAAGTGAACTTTAAATATTCCCGCGATTTGTGAAATTCCATTGTTTGATGGATGTAATAAAAAAAGAGGAGATTCGTTGGAAGAATATTATAAGTGTGTTTGGAATTGACGTTGGGATTTGAAATTTTGTATTTTTTAATTAAATATAATTTTATTAATGCATAATAAATTATAAAATTTATATTTAATATTAACCTATTATAATTTAAATTTATATCTCAAAAATATAATATTTTAGAATACTAAAAAATATTAAAAGTGAATCATAATTTAATAAAATTTTAAAATAATAATTTTAATTATTATATAAACTAATCATAATTTAACTATATAAAAAAATTATGGTTATTTTTTTATTTTATTAACCATTTTTTGTTTTTTTTTTTTCAAATGTTACCAATAACTATTATATAATTGCGACCACAACTATAATAACAAAATTTAATTGCAATTTTAAACAAACTCTATTTGAATTATTCGAAAACGGGGTTTCAAACGACCATAGGAGACGGAAGTTTGGTTTTCAAATTTTCCAAATTTCACATGGCTAGATTTCCAAATCCACAAATGAATTTGAATAACAGAGATGGAAGTCGAAGCAAAGGGTGAAGCAACTAGAAAGATTTGGATCTAAAAATATGAAAAAGTTTAGACCCCGAAAATCAATAATTTATTACTAAACAAAATGTAATAAAAAACTTGCCAGGATAATGAGAACATGGTAGGTACTTCTCCCAGTCCAGGCAGTTGACCGTGCCTACCAAACTTCCCTGAAACAAGAAGAAAAATACAAAACAAACTGTGCCCATCAACCGCAAATTCGGGGCCTGAAAATTAGCCCATGCTACAATCACAAGGCAGACAAGAGAGCATGGAGCTACACACGAAAACTAAATCAAGGAGACCATGGTGGGGCTACGAACAGTACATCTAGTCAATTAGTGGGCTCAGTTGATCCTATTCCCTGCATGAACTCTCTGGCGCACTCTCCCTGAATTTCATATCATCAAAACCAGGGTTACAGATATAGACATGCCCCATTGCCCGACAAGGTAACATTAATCCAGACCAACAAAATTTAACAGTTTAACCGACCTGACGGATGAGCTAATTAATAGCACTGGACGGCAGGTGCCAAGAGGATGGTGAAAGGCTTCCGGTTGAAAGGGATTTTTCTTTCATTTCGATGGAATAATAAAAATAAAAGGATATTTCTGAAATTGTCAGTCAAATATAAAATGGTTTATCTGCATTAGTTGTCTACCTCATTGTAATGACATCTGAGCCACACAAAATAAGTATTGGCCAAAAGGTAAGTTCGCAGCAAGGTTTTTGTCCGTAGTGGTTCTAGATTCCTTGATTCATGATGATTAAAGATGTTTCCGCTTTTCTTTAGATTAGATGCAAGTTTAATTTTATGTATGAAGTTAATTTAATGCCTTACAAACACAAACTCACCTAAATATATATTTATTATTTTTATTGTTAATTATAATCTGTGTTAAAAAAATTATAAATGTAGATGCAATGTCTCTTCCCCGATAATTTGATGCTTCATTATTATCTCATAATAAAGAAGCAAGGGCATTCCTGGGTGCCGAGGAGGAGGAGAAGCATGCGGGTCATCGATCCATGCGTCTTTTGCAGTTTCGCAATTCTTTGTACGATTCTGTACTACACAGGTGGTTGGAGCCGTTGTTGACATTGCTGTTAAAACTCTAGTGGGGTTTTCCTTTTTCTTTTTTTTGTTCTTCGTCACTCATGTTGAGCAAGCTCATCATTCGCGATTAATTTATCCAAATTTTGCATCATAATTGGAGGGTTAATTGGATATAATTTACAGCATAGGCATGGTAATTTCAACCTCTAATGGTTACATTACAGTAGCTCCTTATTTACTTTAATTAATCGATTTACTGCAGACTTACTGCATAAAAAAAAAAAAAAAAAAAAAAAGGACCAGGCAATTACTCGGGAAGGTGTGACTTTGTAACCAACGATCATGTGCACTCGAAGAAAATGAAAAGTCCACGCTTTCAAGACTGATGGGTGTAGGGTCCAGAGTTCACTTGACAGTGACTGCCTCGGTGGCTGCAATTCACCGGCAAATTAAACTTAAATGATCCATTTTTTTCACCGATCTCCGAATTCAAATAGAAAGGATTGCAATCTAGATAAACAGAAATAAATGCAGTATGTAAAAATAAGTCAAGATAGTTGGTTCATGAACAAACTCCGAGGAACAAACTCAAAACGATCTTTCAGAATTTGTAATCCGCGGGATCAAAGAGACACCCCCCATTAAGCAAACACTCCTTTAAAGCTTTTACATAATATTAGAAAAACTTTTGCTTCTTCCTCTTAAAAAAAAAAAAAAAAAAAAAAAAAAAAAAAAAGGAAAAAAGCAAAGCATCCCCTCAAAAAACTTGAAAACGAGAAAAAAAAAAAAGTTGTACTGCATATATACACACTGGCATCCCCATGCAGCATTCTTCACGACAAGGACTCCTTTGGATCTCAGATGAGATTCGGCTTCAGCTTCTGCTTCATCCATCATTTGTCACCCATTGATGTCCTGTAGAAGTTGAACACAAGCTTGCTTCATTAGGACAACTAATTTTTTGATCCAAGAAAATAAAATTATAGGTAAGAATAGAAAACTAAAGACGATGTTAGTTAGTTAAATATATGTTAATTAATTGGGTATAAAGAATCATTACTTAGAACTTGTTCTGCAGACAATCTCTTGGAAACATCCTTACAAAGCATCCTTCTTAACAATTCCTTAACCCCAGAGGACACGGGGTGGAATGCCCTTGGCGGAAACCTAAGATTTCCCCTTATAACAGCCCCGAAAATCTCCACCGCCGTCTCGCCGTGAAATGGCGGAAACCCTGCCAGCATAATGTACAGAACCACCCCAGCGCTCCACACGTCCACCTTCTCCCCGTACTCCATCCCCGCCAGAACCTCCGGCGCCACGTAGTACGGTGTGCCTACCACGCCGCTCATCGTCTCCCCCTCCACAGCCACCGCCGCGGCCGACCCGAAATCCGCCAGCTTCACCGAGTTCCTCCCGTCGAACAGAATGTTGTCCGGCTTGACATCACGGTGGACCACGCCGTGCTCGTGGCAATGAGAAATCGCCCTCATCAGCTGAGTGAACACTGCCTTGGCCTCGCTCTCCGGGAAGGGTCCATTAGCCAGGATCCGGCTGTGGAGGTCCTGGCCATCGCACAGCTCCATCACCATGTGGAGATGGGTCTGGTCCTCGTAAACATTGAAGATTTGTATTACGTTGGGATGCGGAGAGAGAAGCTGGAGAATCTTGGGCTCCGTAAGGAGGCATTGCGCGTCGAGGGAGTCGCCGGCGGTGAGGCTCTTGTCGATTGACTTGACGGCGAAGGTTTCGCCGGTGTTTCGAATTGTGCATCTAAAAACGACACCGAATCGCCCCCGGCCGATCTCGTCGCTGACACTGTATTCTTTCTCCAGCGCTTCACTCATTACTCTGTTGTCCCCTGTTTTACTTTTTTTGCACTGTTTTCCTGTCCTCTGTTTGTTTTTATAACGCGTGGTGTTTGGTTTGATTTGGGTCAAGTCAGGGTCAGGTCTTTTGCGTTTTGACAAAGCAAGCAAGGGACTGAACAGTTGTCCAGGAAAGCAATGCGTCTGGAGAATATTCGCGGGGATTCCGTACAGCCAAAGCATAATCCTACGGTAGTAGAGGTGATGATCCCTCAGCTTCGACTTGTTAAATCGCGTTGTTCTGATTAATTTGTCATGCGTCTCTATCATTTGTCGTCTATCCCCCCCGCCTCCCCAACCCCCAACACAAACCAAAAACAAGGCCCTGAAAGAAAGCCTGTTGCATGTATCTATGGGACATTTTGTTATTCTTAGACATATTCCATGTGTCCTGGTGTTTTCATCTGAAGACAACGACAAATCAAAACCGTTTTTCAAATGTGTCCGTGTGTGTTTGTGATGCTAAGGCAACCAAATTAAGGGATTACCGGATACAAATACATACTTAATTTAGCTAACTATGCATCCAATCGTCCTGTATTGGGAACCTTCGGTGCTTTGTTTCATCAGTTAGTGCCGGATAAGCCGCGGAATAGGGATTAGGTAACTTACAAAGCATGGACGACCACGTCGAAAAAGCTGCAAAAATATTCTTGAACTTTTAGAAGTGCAGCTCTATATGCTAAGGTCCAAAGGGCACTCTCCATGCCAAGACAGTTCATGGAAAATCCGGAAAACTCGAACAAAAATGTCTTGCAGTAGGGCAACGTTTACCAAGGCAGTTCCCATTTATCGGATCAAACGGATGTTCTGCAGGGTTTGGAAACCCATGGACTGTAAAGACTTGCACAAACAACTCAGATGACTGGGACCCGATTTTTCTTCAAAATTTATGGCAGGGTTTCGAGTGAGAACTGGCATCCTGCTGTTTTTTTTTTTTTTTTATTGCATGCTTTTACATGTTTTAGGCTCTACTTATGTTTACAAGTCTATCTAAAATTAGCACAATTACTAACACATTTTGCTTATACAAATAATTAATCTTAATGTATTACATAATTCTCATATAATAATGTACATATTAATGAGAATGGAGAAATTTTTTATTTTTATTTACACAAAACACTCAAAGTATTGTAATTTATTATAAAACGAGTCCATTTGTGGTAAAATTGTTACGGATAATCCTCTTACTCTTATTGATTTACAGTAATAACATTTATTACTTAACTCAATAAATAATCTATGCTATGCAAATTATTAAACATATGAAAATTACTGTCGTTTAAAACGAGACATACTACCTCCCAAACAAAAAGGGAAAAAAAGGAAGAAAAAGAGCTCCGGGTTTCGCATCCACGTGTGCACATGAAATGAAAACTACTGTGCACAAACACATCATGTTAAGCAAGGAAAACTCACAACCAAATTCATGAAAGATTCCAGATAGGACAACTAACTCAAGGTTGCGAAGGGCAAATCACATGCATCTGCCAAGAGAAAAATAAAAAGTAGGTTGACAACACAGGGAATGCTTACTTGCCCCACTATAAACGCAATTATGGCATGTTCTTTAAGTTGGAGACTTGGAAAGAGACATTGCCAGCCAAGAAGCAGACTCCTTTAAGAAATAGATGCAACTTACGAAAGCCAGAAAGTCGGATAGGTCAAAACACAGTACCAATATAACTGCAGAAACATATACTAAACACGATAGCCTGTGAATTATGAGCAATACTAGTTAGCTCCGTGTTCCCATGGCAACGGCAAATTTCTAGAGATAAACCATGCGAAAAACGCAGTAAGGCCAAATTAAGGATAGGGCCAGAACAAGTAGAGCTCAGACATAGGATACCTTCCTAAATTTGGCTGACACCATGGTTAACACACTCGACCAGGGAATTGGTGGGGCATTGCCTATAACAGCTCCTCAGACTTGTAATACAAGGCAACACCTAACAATACTAACAGTTTGTCAGCTGGATCATATATTCGCTGGCCCTCCTACAAAATCTCAGGATTTGAGCTTTGGAATTATCTGATGTCAAACTCAACATGCTGCTTCTTATCAGACATAACAGAAATGATCCGAGGGGAACTTCCAACATCCATGTACTAGCCCCAACCTAGGTAAACACTGTAGTTCAATGGTAATAATTTGTTTAAGCAAATCAGTAGTTCTTTAACCGCTAAGTTGGTCGTTAAAACTATTTTAAGAGCTGAATGGATATAGCATGATCTTATCTTATGAAGCTATTAATTATCTAATTAAATATTACAACCTACAAAACCAAAATCATTGTGGACTTGGACAGGAAATCCAAAGAAGCAGTGATTGATTCCAAATATTGTAGCCATCTTTCCACTTTGGGAGGTTACAAATGTAGCATCATGCGCACCATCTTTGCTCAAACTGTATCCTATGTCAATTTACACCAGCCCCAGCTACTCGATGTCCGATGATTTGCATTCATGCAAAGACTAACCTTCTGAAAAGGAGGAACACTGGGGAACAGAAAAGGAACATCTGCTGGTGTTCTGCTTCTTAGCAGCAGAAGAATCGGCTGTTGAGCACAAGTCTTCATTTGTTCTTGATGTCCCTTCTACATTATCGTCATTATCCAGCTTCTCTGGTTTCGTTTTGTCCTCTTCCATCTCTTTTGATCTCTTCCTATAAACTGGAGTATTTTGGGGATTCCGGAATGATGGTACTTTCTGATCATTAGATGAAATGGTAAGGCAAGGAGCTTTATTTTTTAGGTGAAACTTTGTATTGGCAGAATCTTCTGTAAGATCAGCATTGTCCTCAACTACTTCATTTGTTCCACTAGAGTTTGAAGGCCTTGCAGCAGCTTCCATTTCCCACATCTTGCATATAGCTTCAGTCAAACGTTCTCTAGCTGAGTCTAGATCAATTATAGGTTTTGGATAGTTTAGTCCCAGTTCCACTCCTGAAGCTTTAAGTACAGTAAGAGGTGCATCCCAGGGATGATGGATCCATGTAGTTGGTAGTCTTGCCAGTTCAGGTAGCCAATGCCTAACGTACTCACCATCTGGGTCAAATTTGAAGCCTTGAATCTGATTCATGGTATATGAAAACAAAGTGTAAACAATTGAAATTTGAATAGTGGAAGTCAGGGAAACGCATATGATCCAGCTGAAAGGGATTCAATAAACAATCAATACCAACATACCTCTGGGCTGTCCAAACGCTCCAGCTCATGGCCATCTGGTAAACTCCCTGAAATATACTGCCAACCAAGGATATCTGATTCCAAGTCTGCATCCAAAAGTGTGTCCCAGAAATACTTCATCCCCCATTTCCATGGTAGAAGCAGAACTTTTACAGCAAAACTTGAAACAATCACTCTTATTCTGTTGTGAATCCAACCAGTTGCCCAAAGTTCACGCATTCCTGCATCAACTAATGGATAACCAGTTCTCCCCTGTCTCCAAGCCTTAAATTGAGCCTGGTTCACATTCCAGGGAAAGTACCTCAAGTTGCTTAGCAGTGACCTCTCATGAGTAAACGGAAAGTTGAAACAAAGATATCGAGAATATTCCCTTAGTCCAATTGACCTAAGGAACAAAGTCACGCTTTCTTTCCCTTCAGGATTCTCGTCTTTTGTCCACAGTATCTGCTTCAATTGCACAGATTGGAAGACTTTTCTTACACTCAGTTCCCCAAAATGAAGGTATGGTGATAAAAGTGAGGTGGAGTTCCCTGCAACCTTTATCCTATTCTTTGAATAATCTATCAGATGCTCTTCAACAAATTCAGCAAGTGCCTTGTCTGCATTACTCCAACCTGGAGACCATACCCTCCCCAATAAGGCATTGCTAGATTTTTCTGCATCATCTTCAAGACCCAATTGCTCAACTGAACATTTCTCAACTGTTCCTGCCACATAAGTAATAACATCAATAATAAAACCAGAGAAAATATTCTTCAAATAGTTCTCTCTGCCCTTGCATGTTTATTTCAAACTCCTGTGCACACACACATGAGGATGCAACTATTCTGTGTGTTTCCTCTTTGGCTGAAGTCAGATCAAATAGACAGTTGAGTACTGTTATTGGATTCTGGTCAAAGAAAGCTACCTTTGATCAGGTGCAATCGCCATGGAGGAAGGTGTGAAACAGACCCCATATGCATGCTCAAGCACTTGTCCCAGTAGGAATCAAATGTCATAAACTTATTCCCTTTCTCATCATATATCTCCCAAGGTTCATACAACAAATCTCCATTATAGCTCTGCACAGAAATTTGAAGCTCCTCCAGCTTTTCTTTGATATTGTGATCACGGACAAGGGACACCGGATCTAAGAGTATGGTTGGGAGAGATTAAAAAGAATGGTAATGTAACCCATTATTTGTATATGACAAGTTTAGTCTTTGAGTCACTATATTACAAAAAATAAAAAAAAAAAATGCAGCTTTGCATAGAGATAAAACCTTAACTAACTTCAAAGATTGTTTAATACTAGAAATAAGACTGTGGCAATACATATTTTCAACTTCTGAGACCAAATTTCAAACAAAGAGGAAGAGGAAATGCCGTAGGAGAGAGTATGAATGCATCTGCAAAAGAAATTAAAACGTGCAATCTGCTAAAATAGTTAGAGTCCAATAAAGCTTAGTCTAGATGTTCATTATTCACCAATAAATGTATCATAGAATTCATAATCAAGGAATTCACATAGTATGACAGTGGGAGATGAGCAATTTCCCTTTTAAATTAATAAGAAAGAGTTGCTTGAAGATATATCAATGAGAGCATACCATAAAGATGATTAAAGACTACCCTTGTTGCCCCAGTGGCATTGATGCAATCCAGAAGAGCAGCAAGAATACTGTGAGTTTTCATCAGCACAAGTTCAGCCCCAAGAGATTTCAGGGAGTGTCCCAAGTGCACCAGAGACTCCTTGAGCCACCACCTCGATACTCGACCGGGATAGAATTGTCCCTCTTCTTTAGGGCACCATATATAGACAGGAAAGACATAGCCATCCCTTGCAGCAGCTGCTAATGCAGGATTGTCCTCTATCCTAAGGTCCCTTCTGAACCAAACAATGGTCTTATTGTAACCCATATTGAGAATGTTCAGATTTGGGAAGATCAAGCAAGATTTTCGAATCCCATAATGCTCTTTGTCGTCTTTCCTAGGACACCAATTATTCTCCACAGGGCCAAACAAGATTATGCTTGCTGCTCATTTTCAACAATCAACTAAACCAATACAAACTTCAAGTATGGAACCCGCAAATATCTACAATCAAGCCTGGAAGCTCTTGAGCCTGATCTATAATTCCCAAACTATAAATCCAGAAGTTTCAGAACAGCCCGACAGTGAAACTTCCTCTAGCCATGAACGCCAGAATTGCCTTCAATCCTTCTCTTCCAACTTCCTGCAATCTAAGACGCCCCAACTTTAAATCTACCCCCAAAATTACATCTTCAAAACAAAAAACCGTTCAGGGTGCTTCTTGATTCAAGTAATATCGTTCAGCTATCTTCAGCTGAATGCAAAACAAGAAGATCAGATAATATGTGATTAAAAGACACAGATCGAAGACACCCCCAAATTGACACCAACACGATTCCTCAATAATTTATATTAACGTCCAGACCTAAAAAAAGAAAAAATTACATTAGCTGAGTACACAATACTCTTTTTTTTTTTGACAAATGACATACAAATAATTACAGAAACAGAAAGTTACCCCAAAATATGAGTTTCCAAGTCGTACCCAGTGCTCGTTCAGGTTGATTATCCCAGAAGATAGCATCCAAGCAACCAGAATTGCCTAAAAGTCGCCGCGTTCCTACTTTTTACAGTGCATAGTGACACTGCTTTGAAGAATGGGAATTGTCGCTATCTGTATCTGAATTGTCCTTTGTTGATTTTTCTACTTCAAGATCACGTGGGTGGTGGCCTGTGCTTGATATTGATTGTGGATCCACTGTCGCGCGCGAGACAGAGAGAGAGAGAGAGAGAGAGAGAGAGAGAGAGAGCAAACATGAAAATTAGCTAGTAAAAAGATAAGGCCGTTTACTTTAATCCCACCGAATCGCTACTTTCAAAGCCATGAACAGTAAATACAACGATATAGACACTTCGTTGGACGGAATCCCGCAGCATGTTGATGCGACTTACACTGTGTTTGGGAAGAAAAAAAAGAAAATAATAATAATAATAATTTCAATAAAAAAAATTAGTGTGAATGTTAAAAAATTATTTTTAAATAAAAAATATTTTTTATTAAATTTATTTATTTTATAATAAAAAAATATTAATTTTTTATCGATTTTTTATTTATATATATAGTAGTTTTATAAAACATAAAATAAAAATTTATATATATATTAATTTTTCATTCATTAAATTTATTAATTAATAAAATTTGAATTGTTTTTCTCTCTCATTATTCTTTTCTAAATAAAATGAAGCTTTTTTTTTTTTTTCCGCTTCTAATTTTTCACTCGTTCTTTTTCCTAAAGATAGACTCGCACATTGTTTGGTTATAGATATAATAACAATTAACAACTAAATAAAAAAAAAAATACAATACAACAAAATGTAACAAATAGTGTAAGGGAGCACTGTTATTATTAGATGATACAATCGTCCCTGACATTATTCAATTTGGCCTTGATTTACTTTGACTGACCTTAAATTGGCAACTTCATAGAATTACAGTTTATGGAAAGACTTAGAAGACCTTCAACCTGTCCTTAAAATTTCCTGTCTTCTTTCGAAACTTAAGCCATTTTCGGACACGTATCAAACTGCTGGCATTATCGGCCAATATCACTCTCCACTGAGTACAAAATTTTTTTTTAAAAAAAAAAATGTAAACAGTTTGGATATATATATATATATATATATATGCAGACTCATTTTTCTTTAATTGATCTTCAACGAACTGGCTTTTGCTCGAATATATGCACAAGGAAAATCTTTCTTTACCTGAGGGGGAAATTGAAAAGGGCTAGACGTTTAACTTTTGACCTCCAAACAAAGATCAATTCAAGCCTGCAGGCTACAGTTTGGATTTCATAGTCCAAGATTGAAGCTTTGCTTCGATCCAGCCCACCATGCATACGGACCTAAGGAGCGGAAGTTGGGATAGCGATAACAATTACCATAGGCTCTGTGGGTGTAGGTCCTCGAAACGACAGATAGTGATAATGATTACCAATGGATTTTTTTTTCTTTTTTTTTTGGGGGGGGGGGGGGGGGGGGGGGGGGGGGGGGGGGGTGGTGATCGACCGATACAAAATTGTAGGAGACCCAACGGAAAGTACCATTTTTTGGGGACTGTCTATGAACATCGGCAGGACCAAGGGATGTAAACAGTACTCTCAGACCGTCAAGCGATACAGAATTCAATGATGAAGATGATCCTGATTACGAGGATGAAATAACAACTCCATGTGAAAGACGTCACGGTGGATGTAAAACTTCTATGTAACTTCTATGTAATTGCATCGCGGATCAATGAGGATTCTGTATTGCATCGCGGAGCATGTTTTGGTTTCTATTAGAGCATGCATGATAATTTTAATATTATTTTTAAACAATTAAATGAATTTTTATAATTTATTAAATTGATAAAAAGTTATATAATAATATAAATATAATATTTTTATATAATAATAAATATATAAATTTATTCAAATAATAAAATTATATTTAACTAATTTGATTTATATCATAATTTCTGATTTAAATTAATTCAATCAATCTCAAATTTTATTGTACTGTTTAATAATTATGCAATTTGCAATAGAGTTAAGGCCTGTAGCTTTGCCTATTCTAGCTGTAAGTTTATCCTCTTTCTTGCGGGCACTGGCGCCCAACACATTGGATAACGTTCTAAGATAAGCCTTGTTGCAAGTTTCCTCTTTCTGATGCAATTGACCATTTAGTTGATATGATTTATGACACACTATGGACCCAAAAAAAACCAAAAAAAAAAAAAAAAAAAAAGGGATTAACCATGACACATTGCACCCATGAATCGGCCTCTACATTAGCAACGAGGTAACATTTAGCTCATAATCATCAAAATGATTAAGTGTCTATCTTCGTCGCTGCAAGTGTAAGATAAAAGTACACGGGGCGGAAAATCAAAAAAATCTTCTTTCTTCTGATTTGAAACCATATTTTTAAAAATTAGACTAAATTAACAAACTAAAAAAATTGGCAAGGTGATTATAAATTCAATTTTATTTATTCAAAACTTAAATAAAAGTAAAACTAAAAAAATTAGTCAACTCCATTAATTTAGACCGAGTTGTTAAATTAGATAGATTTTTTGTTAAAAATTTAGTATTTTTTTTAAAAATCCTATAATTAGATTTTTTTATTAAGAATATTTGTGTGTGTGTATATATATATATATATATATATATATATATATATATTATATAAAAAAAAAGTATATTTTTTTTTTAAATTGACTCACCAGTTTGATTACTGGGTCAGTAATCACAACTCAAAGGAGACCTAGCAATGGAGACTTGGTTTCTCGCCAAGCTAGAATTGACTAAAAATATGATTCGTGTAAAGGTGCTAAAGACACTGGTTAATTTTCAAAACCCCCGACCATTACCAAAAAAAAGGTAAACAAAAGATCCATGCAAATGCAGTTAAAAAAAAAAAAAAAAAAAAAAAAAAAAAAAAAAAAAGCAGTTGAAAAATGCCGACGCCATTAGCAAGACACAACTGAAGTTTGAACCAGTGATTGAAGGAAATGCATTGACTAGAAAACTCATTAGACCTTTTCTATGGCTAAGACAAGATCCAGCACTATAATTAGACTTCTGGGATTTAATTTTTTAAACGAGTTTGGATGATTTTCTTGACCGGGATTGAGTTCCGGTCTATCTACTCTGCTGGATAGAATCAAACGCTTTGCATCAGGCTGAGTCGGAGGATGTACCTACAGGATATGTCGGCATGCCCATGTTTTGATATTAGAAGTCCAAATAACCATTGTTTTGATGTAAGTCATTGTCACATCCGTTAATGGAAGAGCCGGCCTAGGAACCTTCGTAGCCATTGCTTTAAATACTCTGAGCAGTGCATGCTTGGTCAAGAAAAACAAAGCTTATATAATGTCCTTTGAATTATGCTTATTCTTTGATTATTTACTCAGTGGCATCTGAATGATTGGAATGTATTACTTTGATCAGGTTCTCATTAGATGGGGTCACCGATAGGACTTACTGATTCCATTTTGAAGGGGTGAATGCCACATTAATATATATATATTTTTTTTTATGGTTGCAAAAATATATTGTGGTTAATTTATATGAGAGCTAGTCAACACTGTTATATTAGTTTGTTTCACTTTGCTCAAATATGAACCGGTAATAGTATGATTGAGAGAGCATGCTCAAAGTAATATTTATATATATATATATATATAAATGATTGAAATCAAGCAAAAAATAATAAAGAATCCAATTCGGGCAATGTTGACGGAGTTAGAGATTCGTAAGAATATATTGCCACCTTAGTCTAGGTTAATCTTTGGGATTAGTCAGGTGTTTGCAAAACTATATTGACAATTTCTCTATCTCTTCAGAAGAACTAGAAACTGGCCACCCAAGAAAAGCGTTTTCAGCCTTCAGTTTTTGTAGGTGAAAAGCAATCCTTTTGAATTATTCTGAGTGAAGAAATATTAATATTTTTGGACGAATTAAAAAAAAAAAAAAAAAGGTTTGGTTTTCCTCTCGTTGCTCTAGTTAGTTAATTACTTTTCGAAGAATATCAAGCCGAAAAATATTAGAAAAAAAGATTAAAATTTTCCTGACATTTATCATTTTTATTGCCAACAAAGTTTACTTTGACCATAAAGCATGTCGATTAACGGCAGTATCGACTTACAGTTCGGCACTTTCTTCTTTGTTCTTATTACTTTCAACTAGGAAATAAATTACAGGAATTATTTTCCATTGCAATAGGAATCTTTACCATCATTATCCGTTCATGGAAAGCACTGAATTTATCTTAGTATATCTCCTTTAATTATTAGAAGCAATTCTATTGTAATCCGAGTTCATCTCCTTAAAGCATGACGGCCTTACAACAACTCCGAATGTCAGTGTATTTTCTCCAGAGAGAAAAAAAGGAAAGTTGGTGTAATTTGAATTAAACTTCGAAGGGTTTCCAAACTTTTCACGCTATCACTTGAAAATAATATTCAATATCAGATTCGTCGCTATCAGACCAATTATGCATATGAACCAGTTTCTTTATTGCAAATACAAAGCTGAGACTTTTCTATGTAAGTTTTGAGTTTCTTTTTTTTTTTTTTTTTTTTCTTTCTTTTCGGTTCATCACCACCAAGATTTGAACTCCAATTATTAATAAAAAGAACCCGATCGCTTATTCACCAGATCACAGGATTGCTAACATGAAAGTTTGAGATTAAACGACACTTTCATATTATTAAGGTTGCGGGTACAAGGGAACAACACGGGGGCGTTGGAATTTCACATTGAATTTTTTTTTTTTTTTTTTTCTGTCAGGAGCCCCAGTTGGGAGGGTAACGAGAAAAATAGTTTACAATTAGAAGGCATAAAATGAGAAATTAAAATAAATAAATAAATAACTTTTACACAGTTCGAAAAACTTATACATAAAAAGTCAGTTGATATTTGACTGGAAGGGGTCCCCATGCCTTATTGCTCATAGGATTTGGACTAATCGGGCAATTCAAACGCGTACAATTATGAGAATGAGTCGACCAATGGCTCCTGCTTACTGATGTTTGAGACCTTGAGTTTGACGTTACTATCTGTTTGTAAAATGGCACAACCCAAAATGCCTCTTAACTTTGACCAATCGTATTTCAAGTTTGCACAATGCTAATGTAAGCTAACGTGAACTTTTGCATATATACATATAATCCAAGGAAGCAACACAGAAAACCCATCTCATGTGTGGGGTGTCTTTTTTAATTTTAACAAAAGAAAATCTTGCCAAAAGACATTGTTTTTCTCTCAGCTGTTTTTGGCAGTTTCAAAAGTCAGGAGCAGTTATTTGCTTACGGAAATCCACACGGAACGGCAAATAAGAAGAATACTTTAATTCCTACAAGACATGCATAACATTTGACCTGAATAGAGTTGTATGCTTGCCCTCAATTAGATGAGTCTCAAATATTGGGTTACAGATTCTGCTATGGTTACCCTCCATTACATATTTTCAATTGTTTTCGTACATGATGATCATGATTAATAATAAAAATTATAAATAAATATATATATATATAATAGTTATGATATTGTAATATATGTCACTATATGAAATACATGGAATTGTTCTCGTGTACATAAGCACTACCCCAGGTCGTAAAGCCACTGAATGAGAACTAATCAAAACCTCTCACTCCAAAACGTGACTAAATAAAGAAGTACTTAAACCAAGTATGCATTTCTGTCCCATTAGATCCGCCTTCCTGGAAATATCCAACACACGCATCTGCCATATAGATTCCTTTTTCATGTGTTGGCCCAGTCAAGCACATCACACGCTAATAAGTATTCCTCGTTTGGGCATATTATATACATATATCTACCTATGTTGACCTATATATGTATATAAACACACCTTAGGCATCGCAGGTGCTTGGGAAAGAAGGAGTATCCTTTAGCTAGAGAAATTAGCAGAGAGTAAGGGGAGAGCATTGCTCAAGCAGAACAGACAAGAACAAAAGTTGATAAATAAAGATGGGAAGGGCTCCCTGCTGTGAGAAAATGGGTTTGAAGAAAGGGCCATGGTCGTCTGAAGAAGATCGGATTCTCGTCTCCTACATCCAGAAGCATGGCCACGGCAATTGGCGTGCGCTGCCTAAGCTAGCCGGTTTGTTAAGATGTGGGAAAAGTTGCAGACTCAGGTGGATAAACTACTTGAGGCCGGGTGTTAAGAGAGGAAACTATAGCAAGGAAGAAGAAGAGACCATCATCAACTTACATGAAAAGCTTGGAAATAGGTACTCATCATACTCTTTTCTTTTATTAATTAGCATTAATTCCTCCAGTCACCTGTCAAGAAAATAAGAGCAAACCATTCAGTAATTGCAAAAACTTCACATAATGACGAAGTCTTTGATTTTGTTTTTTCAGATGGTCGGTCATTGCAGAAAAATTACCTGGAAGAACAGACAATGAGATTAAGAATGTGTGGCACACCCACCTCAAGAAAAGCGTCCTTAAGCAGAAACAAGACAACAATTCGCAACAATCTGTCTCAGAGTCAGAATCCGAAAATCCAATTAATCAAACTTCTCCTGTGTTGACTGAATATACTGGCTATGAACCAACGTCCCCTCAACCTTCTTCTAGCAAGCAATCCTCGTTCACTGACACTTCAGTCACCACGGCCGAAACAAACAACGCTGGCATAATCAACGGCAGCGAGAGCATGGACTCATTGGAGATTTTCCCGTGATCGACCAAGACTTCTGGTCAGAACCAGGATTGGTTGAGAGCTCTAGAGCGCAATCAAATTTCCATGACGAATTACATTTCCAATTTCCATTCACAGATACTCTTGACAGCACGAGTATTGATGATGACATGGACTTTTGGTACAATATTTTTGTTCAGGCCGGAGGCATGCAAGAATTACTATAATCTGAAGCAGCCTATTGGCATTCTCTACACGACCTGTTCAAAATATTGTACTTGCTTAAGCTAGATAGGATAAGTTCAACCTTGATCATTGAAAAAGCATACAGTTTATTATTATTATTTTAAAATTTTTTTCTGGTGTACTGGAAAATAAGGCGCATGATTGCAAAATCTTGCAGCTCGGGCCGACTTGTCTAGGGTCAACAGGGGGTGAATCATTCTGTCGATGAAAATAAATTTCCAACAACTTCTGCACAATCCGATCGAGGGATCGTGTACAAACGCCCAGCAGAAATGTGGCACCCTTAGCTAATGATCAGAATTTGAAATGGGAAGGGTATGTATAGTGAAATGTGCGCCGATTTACTTTAGCAGATAGTAAAATCATTCAATGTGGTACAATCACGTAAATGGGACTTCCTGTACTTCAATGATGAATCATTTTAGCATTGTAGTTCTAGTTTAGCAATTGTATCTTGCGCCTCTTGCAATTTTTGCCTTCATAGCTACCGAGACTGGTTGTGCACGTCGATTGTCAGCTTGTTGATTTGGTGATGAAAAATGGATTATCTTTGGCTTTTGCCATCCTGTGGAGAATTAAACGATTAGGGAGGATATTCGTTGTGTTCACACACAGATTTATGACACTTTAATTTTGATCTGTTCAAGTTTTGGGATCATTATGTTCTGTGTCACTTCATTATCAAAGAGTTTTCCATGGAGTGAGAGACCAACAAGGGACTTTGAAAGATACTGAAGTTTCCCTCCCTTGCTACCATACGTCTTCGGAGAAGTTACAGGCGTCATTTCTAACGTAACGAAAGGAATAAGTTCATGTGAGTGATCTTTCCCACCACGTAAGTCTAGATTGAATCAAGGGTACCCATTCACCAGGAATATTAGGCCTTTCCAAAAATTTTCTAGAAATCGTAAGTCAACTTACATCTCTCTCGATTGAAATGGTGACTTTTGGCTCTGGAGCAGAGATCAGAGACATCACCAAAGCAAGCTGAGAGGGAAATATATCTTCTCATCCGATGTCTTGACATACCCTGCCATTTTATTGGTCGATGTCACCGGCCAAGAAACGAAAGAACAAATGCCAGCTATTGTGACAGCAGCCATTGGCTAATGGTGTCATGCTTGGGTAACTTTTTCATCTTTTTTTTTTTTTTGGATATTAGATAAAATCCAGATTTTGTCCCAAACCCACAGCCCTGATTAACCAAAATCACATCCTTAAGCTGGCTTTGCTCGCTTGATACTTGATGGGGGGCTCAATTAGGTGGAGGACATGCGGCCTGGTCGAGCCAGTGCAATGGTCCAGTTGCAAGAATCTGGGTTATGCCTTGCACAAAAATACATAACTAAGATCCAGTTGCAAGTATAAGTATTGGTTTAGTCTATTTATATATTATTAAGTTGGCTAGGACGAATGAGTTTTAATGATAATATGAGAGGTTTGGGCCCATAAGTGGAGTCAAAGGTTCTTAGTTTACTAAGGTAAACCCAAAGAGCATGTTTCTGAAGTCACTGTCGATCCCATAGTGCTTGTGTGGTCCAATGGTAGAGTCTTTTAGGCCTATCTTTGGGTAATTTTTAGTTAATTATGAGCCTCTTTATCAAGACCCCTCTATCGGTCCCATAGTGCTTGTGTGGTCCAAATGCCAGCTAATGAAACATAACAGATCCAATTATGAATTTCTCTCCGTTGGCCCTAACAAGGTTTTTCAGGAAATATTGCTGAAATTTCCGAAAATGGACCCTGACCAATAGAGAAAAAAAATCTCACCCCAAACACGATCAGCAGTGCAACTTCCTTACCCAATATAAAATCTTAAGAAAGGTACAAAGTCACCCTCATGGCGATTCTGTCGTCTCTAAACATTTTTTAGGCCCTTTTCTATCCAATCCACGTTCTTTTTCAAGCATTTTCCCTCAAAACCAAGAAAATTTTGAACCCCTTGAAAGTCGAAACTTGAAAATACAATCCCACCCTGTGGTCTTAAATATCGATAGGAAGAAAACGCATCAACGTATACAAAACATCAGTGCCTCCAGGATTAGTTAATTAAATGATCGAATTTTAGGAAAAACAACTATCATATCAGTACAAATTCATTACGATTGCAGTAAGTGGATTGCAGCAATGTCAATCCACAGAAGTCACCACAAAATAACATCCTTATATCATATGAAAAGTGAGAAATAAACCAAGAAGCTCCACCATTAAAATGTTCATCGAGAATTTAATGACTTTATTTCAAAATTGTAGCCATGGCTACTGCAACTAGTGGTGAGTGACCCACTGGGAGAGAGAAATTTAAGAAAGGCACGAGTAAGCAAGGGCCTTCTCCTCAGAGAGCTCCTCTGCTGTGGCATCCAACTTCTTCCTTGAGAATTCATCAATTTGGAGCCCTGATCCAGGATAAAACATATAAAATAGTAAACATTACCACCCTGAAAATCTTCAGGGGGAAAAAAAAAAATACTCCTTTGGCACAATGCTAACAAATTCTTGCAAGAGAAGTTCATGTTTTTGCTAGATCACTCGTAATGTTATTACTATTTCAAAAGGCAAAGGATCTAATTTGGCTGGAAACACCAACAAATTTCGCAACTCGAATTTACCCTGCATGAGATATGACATTACATTTCAACTTTCTTCATAGCTTTATATGCACACAGCAACAAAATTTTCAAATTTCTGGCCCAATAACTTGACCTGGCCCCCTTGGCATCAACAAGAACTGAGGAGCCCATGGCAGTACAAAAGCATAAAGGACAGAACACAATGCTGTCTTTACAACAGGACACCTACTTAACTAATGTGGAACATAACCAATATGTAGGAAACAAGAATGACAATAGTGCCCCGTCTCCCATTACATATGTAGATGTCTCAATGTGTCCTCAGACCAGCTCATTCAACAAAACATTTTCTCATATTTTTCTTTCCATTACTTGATGAAAATTGAGTATCATGTGCTAATCATTCTTGCCAGTTCTCCTTTTCAACTACATTACAGTATGGTTGCGTTGCCCACAAAAATATAGTGACAACCATATGCATTCAGTAGCAAGATATTAACATAATCTAATGACACAAAAGAAAAAGTAAACGTGCTAAAGCAAGCATCTGTATATGGGGATGAAAGGAAACTTAAATGTATAAAAATAAATCTCTATATGAGGTTAAAATCAGCCCCATCCTTACCCTGGACAATTTTCCACTCTCCATTCTGGCATGTTACTGGAAAGGAATAAATAAGTCCAGCTGGTACATTGTATGATCCATCGGAGTATACTCCCATAGAAACCCAAGTGCCCTAAAAGCATTGAGGCAAAATATAAGGTCATGGAAAACCAAGTTTACCCAAAATATCATTTGATATTGATGAACAATGGAACAATGCTATACCTCAGGAGTTCCAAGTACCCAATCACGGATGTGATCACAGGCAGAGCTAGCAGCAGACAGAGCACTAGAAAGCTTGCGAGCCTTGATTATTGCAGCACCACGTTGTTGGACTGTCGTAATGAACTCTCCATTCAACCTTCAATCAACCAGGTTAACATTATGCTTCATAATTCCCAAAACTCATATAATATGTGAATGCCATAAAAGGAAAATAAAATAATAATAATTACCATTCATCAGCTTTAACAAGCTCTCTGACAGGCTTTTCCCCAGATGGAGTTCTGACAGTAGCATGGTTGACATCAGGGTACTGAGTTGATGAATGATTACCCCAGATGATTGCATTTTTTACATCAGATACCTGAACATTCAGCCTCTCCGAGATCTGACCAAGTGCCCTGTTATGATCCAGCCTTGTCAAACAAGTAATATTTTTCTCAGGAATAGATGGTGCAAATTCCTTTAGAATCAATGCATTGGTGTTTGCTGGATTAGCAACAACCAGAACCTATGCAATTGAAGAGTAGGCAATAGTCAGAAAAACAAATCAAAAAATCAACTTCCAACATAGAATTTAAATTCACTAACCTTTGTCCCAGAAAACCACAACACTCACCTTGCAGTTTGCAGCTGCATGCTTCTCTAGAGCAGAAGCCTGGGACTTGTAAATTGACACATTTTTTGACATGACATCTTTCCTTTCCATTCCCTCTTTCCTTGGGAAGCCACCAACCATAACTGCAATGTTAACCTTGGTGCATGCCTCAACAACATCTGTTGTAGCAACAACCCCTGTAACAAACATTTTGGTGAGATCAAATTCACATGTCATAGAATTGACTCGATGGCGAATCCAATATGTCAAATTTGCTTTCATTAATTTTAAAAGGTACAAAATGGGGGAGGACTAGAACATACCTTTAAGAAGAGGAAATGCAGCATCTATCAGCTCCATCTTCACCCCATTCAGTGCTTCTGCTGCGGGCGGAATATCAAGCATATGGAGGATGACAGGTTGGTCAGCACCTAGCATCACTCCCCTGGCAATCATGGGAACCAGCGCATATCCAATTTGTCCTGCAATTCAAACAATGTCTTCTTATCATGTCTCTCACTAGTCAACAACAATTCTCACTGAATACAAATTAAAACAAATTAACAACCACATTAGTCTCAAAGCATATAAACAAAAAGACCACTATTTTGCTCTCCTAATTTGCTTACATTCAAAATGATAACGCTAGTTAGCCTTATTATCAAACAAATGGCACCTGATTATAAAAATTGAAGTAAATAAATGATTATCCTTCTGTGCCGCTACAACAGAGAGGAAAATATATCAAAAGTCAAAATGCAATAAACTTCCCAATTAAAGGCCATGATTAAAGCCAACTTATAACTCCGATCTACAGTCACTGAGCAACCAGACATCAGATCGTTTAACAGCCAGTGATGAAGCCGAAACACATCCAACCACTAACCAAATCAACTACTCCTGATTCGAGTAACCATCCAGAACGACGGCCCAGACACAGTGCAGTGTTATACGGACTCAGATCTATCTAATTCCTTCTAGAAGCTAACGCCACCGAAGTCGATTCAAGATAAGTAGCAGAGCTAATGGCAGAAATGATGGTTCTTTTTTTACCTGCAGCTCCGGTGACGAGAACGCGAACTGGTTCCTTTGCCATTAACAGAGCTCGAGGAAATGACTGCGAAAAACGATGCGTTTTAGACGACCAAGTGACTGTGACAGCTGCGCGAGAAAGGCTAGAGAAGTGGAAGAGATGGAGGGGGAATAGATATCTATGGACGTGAAAAGCCTGCTTTCTGCTCGAACTTGGAAAAGATACGACGTCGTGTTGTCCGTGATCACCTGGTGTGCCTGCTTGCGTAGGCGTGATGTATGTGCCGTCGAGATTCAGTTGAGCGTGGGAATTGATGATTTAAGTGACGCCACGCGTCATGCTTGCTAGTCGAGGATAAGATTCAATTTGATCTTTAAATTTTTGAAAATTTTGTTACTGTATTTTTATATTTTTTAAAATTTTATATTCTTAAAATTTATCCCAATTTAACCTTCTATTAAAAAAAATCTTAATATACACGTTAAATATATAATAAAATGCATAAAAAATACGTGATAAAATATTTCTCCAATTCTCTACCTACCAAAAGTCCTTTTTTTTTTTTTTTCCTTGTCCCAAACAAAATTGGAGCGATAGTGAAAGAAAATAATGAGGATGATGAGGAAGAAAATGTGGGAGGGGGACAAGGAAATCGAGAAGTATTTCAATGTATATTTCTAATTTTTTTTTAATATTTTCTATTAAACATGTTAATACTTTATATTTATAATAATTTCTAACTAAAAAAATGGGTTGAAATAAATTTTTAAAATATAAATTTAATTAAAAATTTTAAAAAATTTAGGGTTATAATAAAAAGATCTCTAAAAATTTAACACCAAATTGACCCTTATCCTCCGAATGGTGAGGTCAAACAAAATAGTCAATTTGTTAAAGTTTAAGTAGACTCCCAGTCATTCGTTGGCAACCTCTAAGCTAGCGTCGGGCCAAACACATCAGGAGATGACAAGCTGATCCTTCTTTCTTTTTCTTCTTTTCTTCTTAGTAATTTTTTTAAAAAATTATATATATACATCAAAATTAAACACAACTCTTGATGTTGGGTTGTCAGTAAAGGTCGCATTTACAAAGATTAGCTAAGCGAAATTGCGATGATTAAAAGCAGAAAGAAATAGAACTAGCAAAGGGAGTCTCTCATCATGGCAAACAAAGAGGAGAGAAAGTGAGGCTCTTGGGTTTCTGGGTTAGCCCATTTGTGCTGAGAGTAGAATTGGCTCTGAAACTTAAAGGTGTTGATTATGAGTACATGGAAGAAGATGTCTACAACAAAAGCCCACTGCTTTTGGAGTTAAACCCTGTCCACAAAAAGGTGCCTGTCTTGCTTCATGACCAGAAAGTGCAGGTTGAGTCTTTGATTATTATTGAGTACATTGATGAGACATGGCAGAACGCCTATCCGTTGCTGCCTCAAGATCCTTTTCAGATAGCAATGGCTCGCTTCTGGGCAAATTTTGTAGAAGGGACGGTAAGTGAAAGTTCTCTGCTTTATAATTTTTCTACGTTCACTTGTATCTAAAACATCTTGTGAAGGGAACTCATTTCAGTTTGTGGTTCCTATCAAGTTTATGATATGATCATAGTTAGCACAATACTATACCTGAGTCATCGTGTGTCAAGACCTAAACATAAAAATTTGAGATTGTTAGTCCACATCGTATGGAATGATACGTTGGGCAATAAAAAATATTTCAAAATTCATGGGAAATTGATGAGTATTGGTTTGATAAAATGTACAGTACTCTATATTTAAGGAACCTGTAGATTTTGGTTCAGTTTAGCTGAGTTATACTGCAAATTTGTTTCATAGGGAAAGCTTTTGAGAAGTGCATGGATGGCAATAAGGACACAAGGAGAGGAAAAGGAAAAAGCTTTGAAACAAGCCAAGGATGCCATTGCAAAGATTGAGGGAGAGCTCCAAGCTAGGAAGATTAATTTGTTCTTTGGAGGAGAGAATATTGGGTATTTGGACATTGCATTGGCATGGATTTCCTACATGCTGCCTGTGTAGGAAGAGGCTGGATCGACGAAGATCATAGACCCAGTTCAGTTTCCATCCATCACTGGCTGGATGAACCGGCTTCTCAATCTTCCATTGATCAGGGATAACTTACCACCCAGGGACAGGATGCTTGTCCACTACCGCAAGCTCATGCAGGAGCTTTAGCCAAGCCTCGCCAGTGATTTTTTTTTTGAGAATTGCTATTTTAATTTTTTTTTTCTTAAATATGACTTACTCATGTTTATATTATATAATAAATAAAATTTATTTAAAATAAAAAATAATAAAATAAATTTATATTTATAATATTACAAATAAGTTATTTATATTTATAAAAAAAATAAATAAACATAACAAATAACTTTTATTTTTTAGATTTGGTATGACATTGATTCTAATTATTGCCTATGATCTGTCTGGCTTGTCAAGATTTATATAATTGACTGAAGTTTGGGACTTGGTCTCGTTTCCTACAAGCATCAAAAGGGAAAAGTGACCCTTTTGGGGAAGTGAAATAGGTTATTGCAATCCAGTGAATTCCCGGAAGTATCTTTTATTTTGTTTAGAAAGGGCAATGATTAAATATTTAAATTTTTATTTTAAAAATTATGAGTTGTAAAATTAAAAAATATTAAATTTATACTAATAAAAAATTATTTTTATTATATCATTTAGTTTCTTAATAAATTAGAGAAAACAAAAATACGTAAGTTATCTTTTGTCTTGAATGCGAAAAACGATCTAAAGTTAGTAAAGACTTTTATAGTATTGCGGTAATTGACAACCTGCCCGTGACTGTCCTATCTAGACACTCGCCTTTCCAGGCAAATTATGAACGATGCAAACCCCAACACCGCCCCCAAGAAAAAAGTGGAAAATGCGGAAGACTTTTGGATACTCAAATCGAGTCAGGACAAACATAGTGTCATCCCAAATGAAATTTCTTCGACGATAATTAACTCTTGTGTAGAAAATTGCCGATCACAACCAAAAAGGGAAGATCAAAGCCTAAATGTCCTGTGCTGCATGGCCTGACAATTAATTGGAATACGCCTCATAGATAGTTATAGGTGCTTGCTATTTTATATGATACATTTACCCATGTTGGTTCACAGGCGCATTGAGATTTGTTTTTGCGGTTGACGTAGCCAATTAAGACTCACCTCTCCTACCTGGTCCTATCATCACAAAAACTTTCATGCTTCTTTAGCGGGCAGTGCAAAGTTTGGTTTCCCAATCAAACCGTGACCTGGACTCAGGGCTAAACGGGGTGGCCTCCTCCCCTCTTGTTCTTGATCCTCCAACCGTCCTTCCTTGAAATCCCATATGTATTGGCAATGACTGCTTCTGGCAAGGCGAGGACACTGGAGACACGTCCGGATATTTGGCTGATTCTGGCATGGTCCTTAGTCTGGAATGATAACCACTCCAATCCCTGGCTTGCTTGCCCGCTTTATTGACACAAAGTTTTGTGGCGCTGTCAGTATTTGGCCCTGCCGGACCCCATCGTCAAACAATGTTTGCCCTCTTTCGTCCACAATCTGAAATCGGCCGCTTGTGGGAAATGGGGTGTCATGAGCGCATTCTCCACAAGGCATCAACAACTATTTAATATTATATTCCACTTCATCGTATATTATTTTTATAAAAAAAAAAAAAATAAATATAACAAATAGCTTTTATAGCCGCTTGGCTTGTGTAGAACACCCGTCTGAGCGCCAAGGCGGAGCTATCTGAGAATGGGAAGGTTGAGGCTGTTAAGGATGGTAATGCGTCCTGCGCGTGTAGAAGGTTTAACCGTTGGTGCCATACCCACCTTCTTGGCCTCTTTCGTATTCCTCTTCTTCTTGGCTTTGTCGTGGGCTTAACAACTCAAGCTCCCCCTTAACCTAAAAAATTATGCCCCTTTCATCCCGCTGGTTTTTTATTCCCCCTGCCAACTCCGAGTCAATGTTGAAAGCTTCTGCTAGCAAGCGCTAGTCATGTCCGCTGAATACGTTGCTCTATCTTTCCTGCTGGCCCCTCCATCTTTTGGCTTTCCTGGTATTGACCTCTTTGGCTTTATAGTCTTTGTTGTGGATTGCCAGCAAGGAAGAAATACTGAAATCACAAGCACCAAGTTAGACAATTGGTCATAGTGATCGTCTGATTGATGCCAATTGCTGGCAAATGACGCGTATTTTACGACATATTATAAGAATACCTACACATACTTATGCACTTGTCGAATACATGCCGTCGACGACATAAGCAAGCTTGGGTGCGTTAGAGTACACTGGCAATAGAAGGCCTTTCCCGTGAATAGTATTGCGGATAGCCACAACACCTACACACTGGAACTGTTCATCAAGTCCAACCCAAATCTCAGTGACCCCGGCCTTTTACTCGATCCTGGGCATTCAGGCGATCGATTTGGCCCTCGTTTTGATAGAAGTGTTGTTGTTCAAACTGCCTTCTTACCTCGTCAATCTGGGCAGAGCAGCACTGGAAGAGAACAAGAAAGCAGAGGCTAAGAGTCAGAAAAGAAGAGAGAGCCATGGTTAATTGGCATGAATGATCACGAAGCTCTGCTAATGATGGAAATATGGCTTGGGTGTATTGGTATTTATAGTTCAAAATCTGGGTTCTTGCATGTGGTACGTGGCTAATTGTTTTGGTGAGTGAGTTTGATCCTTTCTGCATGTGGGTTTGTCTGAGCATGATTTGGTTTAAGTTTCGGGACGTGGCGGGATGGTCTGGTAAGTTGTTCTGCTCCATTGTGCATGTAAAGATGTCTTTACATTAAAGTTCAAAGCCTTTATTACATTACATGTATCTTCATCAGCTTGTTTTTCGGTACACAACCTTAGCTTGGTTATGGCAGGTATATTCAGCCAATGAGATAGAGTGCCATTTTGAGTTTTTGGTCCTTGCTGTTATTGTAGCTGTCTTAGATTCAATTTACCTTCTCATACTTGAAGCACCAGCCCTTCATTCCAGTTCATATACTTGCCTTTTTGGTTGGATAGAACCGCATACTTGCTAATTAGAAGCTAAAAAAAAACAGAGAAAAGAAGCAAGGAAATGTCGTCCCTAGTTTCATGTTCAAGAGCAGTCATATGAAAGTAAATGGACGCGTGCTCACACAAATGTAACTTATCAAGATTTTTAATGCATAATAATTAATAATTATAATTGAAGGGTTTGTTCATTTATACTATATCTATTTATTTATATTTTATAATTTTTATATCTTAATGAAGTTGATTGGCATTTGGCACGTGGGTCCACTATTCAAAGTCTAATATGATATAATGAACCAGATCAGGAAATGCTTACAAGACCTCGAGGGTGGACGCTAGGAGGATCAAGAGCAATAGAGAGGAAGTCACCCTGTTTTCTCCCGAGTCTAGATCACAACGATATTATCATTTTTGCCTCTCCTTGCTTTCTTTCAGTTTGCTGCTTGTTTTAGTTACTGGAAGTCCGCTCTGATTATTGAGCTGTTTTAACCTTGTTTAGTGATACGTTTATTTTTCTTGTTAAGAGGACGGTGTTATGTTAAGGGTTAAAGTTTGTCATTTTCTTATTTACAGTTTATGCATGAAATTTTACTAAGTTAATTATTATTTATATATTTTTAATATAATTGACCCGGCGTGAGCACATGGTTTCAATCCTTGTTAAAAAATTTAATTGTATAATTTAATACAATGGTTCTTTAGTAGAGATATTTTCCAACCTTTTTTTTTTTTTCTATTTCTGTAGTAAAAATATTCTTCGATTAATTTTTGTGTCAAATGAGATTGAAACGAAGGTCATTCTCGGGCGAATTTAAAACCATACTGCGTTGACCCAAGAAGAAATAAATAAGAGCTAAAGAAAACATCATTGGAATGAACCAAAAAGAGAAGCAAATATTACCGGAGATTTGCTCATTAACCAGTAACACAGGCGTGCACTTTCCTGCAAAGTAGAACCATAATACAAAAACCTATTAGTGCAAAGATTTAAACTAGAACCATAATACAACATGCAAATGGCTTGTCTACTTTGTATCGCGATGACCAAGACCAGGAGCAAACAGGGTGACTTCCTCGCTACTGTTCTTGATCCTTCTAGCATCCTCCCTTGAGATCTGGTACGCATTTCCAATCACTTCCTCTGGCATGGCACTGATGGCTGACCCCGCCCTGCGAGTTGGCTGATTCTGGCGTGGTCGTTGGTCTTGTAAGACACCCATTCAAGTTCCTCGTTGCTTGCCTTCTTTATTTGAAACGAAGTTTTGTGGTGCCCCATCAAAAACTGTTTCTCCTCTTTCGTCCACGATCTGAACTCTGCCACGTCCCCTGGTGAAGTAGCATACACTGTGGGCATTGATGTTCCAGTATGGTGCCATCACAGCATTTTGCATCACAATGCCCTGGATTAGCAAAACCATTTATAACAATTCAAAGCTACGCACACAAGTGTGTTTCATTTCTTGTTGATCTTTACGCATGAGGGTGGGGAGCTTTGATCTGCCCAGTTGGCCAGTTGTGTGGAGCATAAAATGACAATCCATAAATTATGTCGGGTTCTATCTTCCTTTTTCCTTATGCAATTTGGTGTTTTTTTGGTTCTTGCCTTGTAGAGGACACCATTCTGGGCACTGAGGCGAAGGTATCTCAGAATAGGAAGGTTGAGGCTGTTGAGATTGGTGATGCGTCCAGCCTGCAGGTTGTAGATATCAGCACGCAATGGATCGTTGATGTTTTGTTTCATCCTGGCAGTGCAGAAGGTTTCCTCATTACCATCGGCATATCTGCTTCCTTGGCCCCTTTCGCATTCCTCTTCTTCTCTCATTTGCGGTGGACTCAAGACCTCAAAGCTTACCCTCAACTCTCACAATGATGCCTCTCTGGTCATCTTGGTTCTTCATCCTTCTAGCCAGGTTGGTGTCAATGTTGCAAACTTCTGCCAGCCAGCATTCGTCAAATCCGTTCAAGATGCTGCGTTTTCTGTCTTGCTGGCCCCTCTGGGTTTGGCCTTCTTTGTATCGGCTTCCCTGGCATTGGCCCCTTGGCTCTGCAGTTGTTGTTGTGGGTTACCAGCAAGAATTTCTGAAATTGAAACATCAATTGACATATCGCAACATGGGTGTTATACAAAAATATGCATAAAGTCCATTCCTAATTGATTACTTTAACAATCTGATTCTAAAAATATTACCGTGAAGTCCTGATCCAGTCGTTTTGCAGGATTGCCGGTACCAATGATGAAAATTAGAACGAGATCTGATTGGCCCTTGTTGTAAATCCAATCAGCCACTCCTTCAGGCAATGCGATAACGTCACCTTCTCTCGGGATTGTTCTGAGGACTCGTATGTCTCGGTACAACCTGGGATAGCAGCTCCCTGAATACCGTTACCTGCATTTTGTTAACAAAAGAGATATTACGAAGATTGTTAAGTGTTTAGTATTGTAAAATGTATTGCATTGGCTTGTAGCAACATGCCCTGGACAACGTAGTGTATCCTAGCAAAAATAGGCCTCTTTCTTTGATTCTGTGGTGGATTGCTACAACGCCAGCACATTGGAACTGGTCGTCATTTTCGTCCAAAAACTCAATGACCCCCAGCTTCCGACTGGATACGGCATTCGATCCTGCACTCGTTCTGTCAGAAGCATTGCTGTTTTTTTTGTTGCCTTTCCCGGCGGTGACTTGCTCTAGTTGAGCTGCATGGCAGTGGAAGAGAACAAGAAAGCAAAGAAGAGCAGGCCATTGTTGCTCTAAAGAAATTATAAAACTCAGCTCTACATGATGGAGCTAAGGGGCTTCAAGAGTTAGTATTTATAGTGAAAGCAGTAAGGTTTGTATATCTTGGCATCCTGGACGTGGCAAATTGGGTTGGCAAGTTCCTTTAATGTTAGCTGCATGTTAATTTGTTTGAATCCTTGTCATGGCTGGAGCACCCTTTCTTTGCTAACACATATGGGTCTTATAAAAGGACACATGTTGGTGCTAAACAGAAGAATTCACTCTCGGTTGTTTTGTTGTCCGTGAGCCCCATTGTGCTTAACGAGGATTCACTTTTGCTAATCAACTTTGTTGACAAAACTAGTTTCACTCCTATTCCAATCCAGCAATGCAGCCTTAATGCGAAGAGGAAGATCGAAACTTGCTGATCAAGAAAGCAGAACAAACTTGACAACAACTCTTTTTGGTGCCTAGCTACTTCCAATGTTTAGTTTGATTGTAACTTGAAAAGTACTTGCTTAATGTAATTTTTGTAAAAGCAGAAAAAACAAGCTAATGTTAGCGGGATTAGGTGAATTCGTCCCATTCAAGTTGCTTGTTGAAATTAACTTAAAAGCAAGGGAGATGTGTTGCAATCATCATTCCCTTTTTACCAAACCATGTGTATCAAGCCCTTAATAGGGTATTTTTGAAAGAAATGAGGAGTATGTTTAACCTGCAAGTTTCACAGCCACAAGCTCTCTTTCTTCCCCATCCGTGAATCTTCAAAAACTTGCATCTCTCTCTCTTCCTCTAAGAACCATCGAACTTTGATGCATGGGGACGAGCTTATTGCCTTAGTTCAGAGACAATGCCATGTACTGTTGGGTTTTACATACACAAAGCAAATAATAAACTCGTAAGAAGGAACAATAAGAATATGAAGCTGACATTGTTGTGCCTGCTTCATTCAATGCATCTTTCTTAAATACAAAAGGATTTCAACAGAAACCTAAGATGTCTGCTAATGACAAAGGATGATCTTCCTATTTGCAAACCATAAACAAAAACCACTAACACACAACTAACTTCCTACAAATTTGATTAGACATGGCACAATCAGTTTAACCACTTTCTATGCACATTTCATTCTTCATCACACGTCAGCAGCCCATGTCTGCATAATGCAGCTGATGAGGCATTCATGCAACACTATGTGTCGCCAAGGTGATAAAAGCGAATCGCGAGCATAGAGTTGATGCTGATGAAACTGAGAGGGCACGCCTCAAATTTACCAGGTTTCTCATCGTCCCAAAAAGAGATTCTGTTCACCAAATAAATAAACGGGTTCGTTCGATTGTCTTATATATTCAACTTGAATTATGATCACTCGTGTATTATCGCATGTTCAGTGCATCACCTGCTTGAAAACAGAGGTCACAAATCCCTTGAGCGCATTACCTGTAGATTCATTTGACTTTTTATTTTTTAAGATTAATGGGTGAAATGCACCTATCATAATTAATTCCGTTAATCTTAACATTAGAAGAGTCTAATCCGCTAAAAGCAATATACGAGGAAGAAGGATAACTTGGTATGGATTTAGCTCAATCGTTATTTGTCCCATTGGGCCATGAGCTGTGCATTCGATAATGGAATCAATATTTTTGAAACTGCTGAAGCTGCAGTGAGTCGTTCCTGCAATTCAATTAGCATGTCTCTTTCAAAGCATCCTTCCTGAGCATTTGGCATTTTGAGCAGCATTCAATCTTTAGAGTTTAAATTCATTTGTCTGGTAATGAAATTGCTGACAACAATTTTTTTGGTGAGACCTGACATCTTGTTTGTTGATGTATCTGACATTTTCATTTCTTCTTATAATTACAACTTGTCATGTTGAGGAGGAGATTTTCTTTTGGTGATGCTAGTTTCCACTTTCATTTTCTCTGATATTGCCAATCAGTAGCAATGAGGAAGGAAACACAAGAAATAACACATCTCTATGTCGGTAGCTGGTTGAAGTCTCGGCCCTGTAATAAGTGCCCCATTATCACACACAACTTGCTTATATGCGTTTGTCATAGCATCTGTGTCATAATTCACAAGTTTGAATGCCTTGGAATCTCTTTGCTCGTTATACAAATTGGTGTAGCCAAAAAGAGTGAATATGTCAATACTTGAAGAAGCAGATTCTCAGGAATTTCTATTTCTTGCTCAGAATTTTAGAAGCCTAATGGGCAATCCTCCCCTGAATTATCTTTATAGCTATGCATTTCTGTTCTTGGTTTTCTGAATTATCAACGACACCCCCTCGTATTTGAAGCTAGTAACATGCACGTTCTGACGTAACCTGAGACCCCAATTTGTTAGAAAGTGGTAGTTCTCGGGACATCATTTTTTATGTTTGCATTTGTCGTGTTACAGGCAGTGTCTGAGTCGTTAAACATGTAATCTTGCAAGCCTTTTTGGCTCTAAACCCCGTCGAAAACATGAGATTTCACTGCCTGGTCTAGTGTTAGAATAGCTAAACTCTTATTGTCAATAAGTAAGATTCAAATCTTGGTACCAACAAATGACAAGAACTTGAGAGTTACTTGTATATAACATAGCATTATGTGAAGTACAATTTGTCAACCAAGATATGGAAGCTCATTTTTTGACATGAAGTGTTGCTCTTTTTCCTAATGCAATCTTGTTTTGGTGAACCGTAGCCACCTGGATGATGGGAAGAAGCATTTTGACGAAAGCCAATAGGTCCAGTAATTCTTTAAATTTACTGAGAGCTAACTGTAACATTGAGCCAAACTTCTAGTTCCCCATCTCATTCGTTTTTGCCCCATTTTTAAGGCTCCTTTCATCGAGACATCTAGTAATTTTAATGGAACTGAATCGTGATATTACTTACCCAAGCCTGATATTAATTTCAGATTGCATGGCTTCCAAGCTTTTGATCCAGTATCTCATTTACCCCCAAAAGTTTATTACCGCAAAGAGAATCATGGGATGAGTAGAGAATTACCAGTAGCATAAGAAACACCATTTACAGAGTTTACGGACATACAAATCTTTTTATTATTATTATTTTTATTTCTAATCATCCGTACTAATCAATTATGTATCCTATGTTAGTATAAGAATTATTTTTAAAATTTTTTATTTACAATCGGGATGCAGGAGAAAGATTCCACGTGCTGGTTAACAAACAAAAATAATGTTCTTGTTTGAGTACTTCGACAGCACGTTGTCCCAAGAAATGAAAACCACCCGAATAAGGAGTTTAGTAATTACTTGGATGCTTCTTCTCTATTAGTTTTGAGTTTGAATTTGAATTTGAATTATTTTAGGGATGCTCATATTTTAATTAAAAAAATTATGTTAAAATATAATATTAAATTTTAATTTGTTATTATTGAAATAAAATGAATAAAAAATTATTTAATTTAATAATACTCAATTAATAAATTTTTTTATGAAAGATTTTAAATAAAAATATTAATAAGTAACTACTAATTTTGACCTACAAATGTAATTACCAACAACACTGTAATGTACTTTCTTTTTTTTTTTTTTTTTTAATTTAAACAAAAAAGGTACCTTGTCAAACTATGTCTAATTACTTCTAAATTAAAGCATGCTTTTCTGCATAATATCTCGCATTTGAAAAGATTGACACATCAAATCTCCTTTGTTAACTTTGTTTTGCTTAGCGAGGAGGAAAAAAGAAAGCAACCAAACATAATTACGCGTACGCATCACTACTTTACCCGCTACCTGCTTTAGATTTCAATCCTAATGTAGAATCGAAAGGTTAAGCACTAAACACTAGAGTTGAAGACCAAGGCAACCATTCATTTTAAGTAGTACACAAGATTAGGAGAGACTAGCTTTTAATTCAAGATATTAGTTACTTTATAAAGTGGAAAAGGGGGATTGAGAAAAAGAAGAAGAAGAAGAAGTCGACATGGGATTCTTGATTTATTCAATCGCAAGCTCCTAGATTAATTCAATTCTACAACTAAAGGGAAAATCCATGCTATTCGACGTTGCCTACTCGCACGTATACCACCCACTTAAATTAATTTTGCTTTTGTTTGCCAAATCCCTGTACACTTAATGGCTAACATCCGTTCACATTAACACCATTCATTTTTGACTAATCCATATCGTTTTTTTTTTTTTTTTTTTTTTTTTTTTTTTTTTTTGAGAAAATACAATAATTCTTTTGGCTCTCTCAACTTGGTTACTTTTAGTATACGCTGCGTGGACACAAACATGCAAATATAGACACGATACGATTCAAACACGAGAATATATTATGACATAGATATAAAATAGGGACAATAGCAAAATATAAATTAGATATATTATATTTATAGATATATATGTGCAATATCAATATTTTTAATAAAGTTAGATTTTTTTTTTTTTAATATGTGACTTAGAAAACTTATTGTGTCATTTATTTTGTTAAAATTCGAAAGAATGTATTAGATATACATATAACATGATATTTAAATAAACTATTTAACTCAAGTACCAAAGTACATGAAGTTTATTGATTATGGTATTTTTCTTATTAACAAATTATTTATGTTTATTAGTATGTTCATAAGAAAAAATCATTACCTGACTAGACGCATGCATATCATATATGTCCACACGATAATTAGGAGCATCCCACATTTACATATAAATTATTTTTATTGTTATTATTTTATTAAACACATTTTGGTGCCGACAACGCTTATACAAAAAGAACGATATCATGTCCAACCCAACAAGTATATCCGACTTAATCATTTTCTAAGTGTGCTTTACAGCTTCTAGCTAAGCACATGTACATGGGTAGACAAAAGGGGCTGGAACAGTTACCAGCAAGTTCTAGCTATGGCTCGTTTCTGGCAAAAGCAAGTACAGACTAGGAATATTTATATTTCCTCGGAAATTGATTGCAAGGTGGGGTTTGACTAATCGTACAGATTGTAGGGACTGCCCCGGCAATTCCTGTCCGCCTGACAATGGAGGGTACATGTTCACCACCATGAATCAAGGCATTTTTCTCGGGCCCAAAACTGCTTGAAACTGGTCATTGTAAAGATCCCGCTCAATGGGAAATAAACTGTGGGAAACCTGTTCTTAGTTAATTTAAAGGACTGATTATGGCATTGTACAGCTCCATTAATCCACCTGCTTTTAATTGCTAATTTGGGACTGGATCATCAAATAATTATTTTTTCCCTTATGGTTAGGGTATAATTAAACTAGTTTCAACATCAATTAACCCTAATTCCGTTTTCGAACAAATTGTTATTTACCATGCAGCAGATGGACTTTGGTCAACGTTGATTGTCTTGGATTGGTGGTTGCATTATTACAGATTCTTTTTCCATCATAATCAGTGGTGAATCAAAAGGCCACTGCAGAAGCTAGAGAACACTAGGACAAGGAAATTGTCACTCTAGCTCCTTTAATTTCCTTTTTATTATTATTATTATTTTCTTATTGATCATGGAGGCTTAAGGCTTTCACTTTGTGTCTTAACAAAATCAAGGAGTAAAATTTGTTTAGGGGCTTTTCTATGGACAATGACTCCCTGGGTGATGAGGTTACCAACTCTCTGCAGATTATGTTTTGCTGTTTTGCCGGGCAGAAACTGCCAAATCTAGTGTTTGGACAGCAAGGCAGCTTTACATGCCTTATGTACAGGTTTAGTGAAGTGCACCCTCGTCTCCAGATCTTAATTTTGTTTTCCATTTCCTGCTGGTCATTATTGACTTTGCAAGTTCTTTTGGTTTTTAATTTGCACGAGTTTCAATAAAAATCTTCAGCTTCAATTATCATAAAAATTGTTCTGCAGATCCCTTTAGATAATTCACAATTCACTTCGTTTATAACTTCTATTGTGACCATTGATAAAAAAAAAGAAAAAGAAAAGGGAGATTCTTTTTTTTTTTTTTTTTCTTGGACATATCTGCCGGGGTCAAAGTCCTGTCCTACCATTCTGCAATCTCTCTCTACGCCTAAACAACCAACAAGTGGGCTACAAGCATCTGAGCTGAAGAGCTTTATGGAAGTGTTCTCCCGTTAGCAAGATCATGGACAGCTACATCAGTTTATGTGCTATTCTAGAAATATGTTTGACAGCCCAACAAAAATGCTATTGAGTTAGGAATGGGAGGGGGAGCAAGGGCAGATTGTCGTAAGTTAACTAACAGACGTAACGCCGAAGAAAGCAAACCAGTCTAAGCTTATCTTTGTCCAGTCCAATTAAAGGTAGATCATTGACGCAAAGAGGTAAAAATTGGACTTGCCCTTCTAATGCATGATTAGGGCATTTATGGCAGTCCCTAGACTGCAAGCTCTCATTGCCCATACGCACTGTTCCATGCAGCTGCCCTTTGGCAAAGGCCCCACAATGTGCTCCCGAGGTCCGAAAGTTTTGACGCAACTTGCCCCTGAATCCAGGTCAGCGAAGGTTAATATGGTCATTGTGGAAAAGGTGTTGTCAATCAATACAAAAAGCAGCAGAAACAAAATCATATTATTCCCTCTTTTTTTTTTAACCCAATAACTTTTCCCTGTTTACATCTCTCATCTCCATCTTTTTAAACTTGACCCATTTACAAAATCCATAAACAAAGCTCCTTCCACTGACATCTGACCCATTTACCATTAAACACGTGCACGGTCCTTCGCTTGCGGTGGTCAGGAGCTCGGTTGCTTGCCCCTTTTTGGGGAAAATATCTGCCGAATTCACAATTGTCTTGAGATCACAAAGTTAGCAAAAGCCCACCAAGAACATCATAAGTCTTTCAAGGTTTTCTAGGATTTGATCAAACATAGATTCAAAAAGAAACCTCAAACAAATGAAAGAGGCCACATGAAGCCCCCTCCTACTATTCTTTTCCCCCCCAACTCTATATATCAGCATCTCTACCACCAGCATCATTTTCTATCTTCATCTCACAATTCCACTCTCTTTTCCTCTCATGGCCACTGTATCTAGAACCCTAGCTAGTTGGAACTCAAAGATCTTAGATCAGGAACACCTTTGATATATCGTTCTTCCTGAATAGAAGTAGTAACACCTCTCCAAAGTTCAAACCGTCCTTACCCACATCTCCCACTCTTTGGAACTAATAGATCACTTCTTTAATGACTGAAATGATCTAATCAGTATTGATCAGTGGTCCTTATCCATCGTCTGATCATGGGGATCATCAAATCCCAAGTGAAATCAACCAGTTATCTAACACTTTAGATCCTTCAGTATCATCCAAACTCTCTCTCTCTCTCTCTGTCTCTCAAGGTCAACTAATAAAGCCCCTTGCAGACACCACCTGATTTCCGTAAATGGAGTCGCCTCAAGATTTTGATGCCATGTGCCCAAATCCAAGGCTCCCTCTGACCTCCTCCACTAGCACTAGCACTACCATCATCACCAATAACACAACCGTATCCTCTGCCTCCTCCTCTTCCACTCTCAGCCGCTACGAGAACCAGAAGCGGCGAGACTGGAATACCTTTTGCCAATACCTTCGCAACCACAAGCCCCCACTGTCCCTCTCTTGGTGCAGCGGGGTCCACGTTCTTGAGTTCTTGCGTTACCTAGACCAGTTCGGAAAAACTAAGGTCCACAACCAAGTCTGCCCTTTCTTTGGCCACCCGAACCCGCCGGCCCCATGCCCGTGTCCGCTCCGCCAGGCGTGGGGAAGCCTTGATGCCCTCATTGGCCGCCTCCGTGCAGCATTTGAAGAGCATGGAGGCAGGACGGAGAACAACCCTTTTGGGGCTCGAGCTGTTAGGCTTTATCTGCGTGAAGTAAGGGATTCACAGGCGAAAGCCAGAGGGATAAGCTATGAAGAAGAGGAGAAAGAGACCCCCACAGCAACAACAACAACTACAGCTACAGCGGCAGCAGAGTTCTGCATTATCGATGCCACCGCCGCCGGCGGCGGCTCCTTCCACCAGTGCAAGTGATGGTCAGTAAGAAAGCTATCATAATCCATTTCAAACTTGGACTTAAACAAAATTTAATGAGGACAGACTATAAATATGCTCTCTCTCTTTCTCTCTCTCTCTCTCTCTCTCTCTTTCTCTATCTCTCTCTCTCGATCAGAAGTTCAGTCACTTTTGTCTCATTTAGCTTGCATCATATGTACAACGTTCTATACTGGGATTTGAGGTCTACTTATATGGCAGAAACCCAAGAATGATGGTAATTAATGTATGGGTTTTTGGGTGCGAATGTGTTACTGCTGACTTTATATGACCAGAGCAGTGGAAGCGAAATGAGTAGTTAAGGAACCTGTGTTTGTGTTAGTGTCTCAGCGCTTACACAAAGGATGAAGCCAGAATTTTCTCAGAAATGCACTCAAACATTGATGAATTAAGGTTGGAATAATGTTTTGTCTTTGTTCTGTTTCCAAGCTGGTTTTTATTTAAGTTTGAAAGACGATCTCTTGGTATCTTTCACAGATCTCACGAATTGTTTTACAGGATGGTTCTTTGTCTTTGAATGGTCTATGGCCTCATTTATTGAGTAAATCTACATCTCATTTCGTTGTGTCCTATGGCTCTGAGATGTCCCTAAGGAAATCATTAAATAACTGCAAGTCCATTTTCACCCGTGCACCCAATAAACAGTTAAATGTAGTTGGCCAATAAAAAGCATGAGTTGTTGAATTAATTTAGAGTGGATTGGAAGGACCCACTGCATCCACAAACCTTCATGTTAGTATGCAACGAGAAATATTGCTTTTTTTTTTTATTTTTTGTTTTGACAAATACAAAATTTCCCAAATGATCATGGGTGGAAATTTGAATTTCCAACCTCTTACCCTGATGAACCCTTCTGAAGGATTTGAGTTAACATCTTAACGGTTAAACAACAAGAACTATTGGCTAGGGCAGAATGCTGTTTGCGATTCACCATATTTTGATTTGTGTACAAAATAATGCATGACACTCTATAGAGATTATTTTTTATTATTTTAAAATTAATATTATAATTTTAATTATGTTAATTTTATAATTTATTTATTTGTTTAAAATATTTTAACTTAATTAACTTTAAGTTTAAGTTTAATGATTTTAACAGTAATATTATTTGCTTTTTTTATTAGAGGCAAAATTATTATAAATAAAATTTTATATTAATAGTGTAGTTTAGTTATCTTAGTAAATTATTAATAGAATTTTACTGTATATTTTAGAAAGTATTTTTAAAATTTAATCGTGCTTTCACTATTAGTATTTATTATTATTATTATTCTCTTTTTATACGTCTATTTTGCATTGAGTGATGTTAGAATTTGGATTTACTTAATTTCTTCTCATTTTGACGTCTTTACGATTTCATTCTATGCCACAAAATCTCCATCTTGGACACACGATGCATCTGCATTACGTTTGAACATGAATTTCTCTGGTTCTTGGAAGTAATCATGCTTTCTTCTTCTACATGTAACCTTCTTTCCCATTTTGAAGCTCGTCTTTCATGATCTATTCTTCAATGTTCTTTATCTTTGAAACGGAAGTTGATGGGAGATTTATACATATACATTGATCCATGAGCCCTATGACAATGTGATTATATGCAAAAATTACGGCATACTAAATTTGGTGTACACAATACTACAGATTCTACAACACACACACACACACACACACACACACACACAACCTTTCTATAATGTCATTTCCCAAGTGAAGGTTCTGTTGTGTTGTGTTGTGTGTGACATTTAGCAACGAATTTTGCTACGAATAGTCTCAAGAATTGGTCTGCTTTATCTTGTCGTGGAAAATTTGTTATTTAGGTTATTTTTTGCAATCATTAATAGATTTATTTGCTAAATGCAACTTTGTTGGCAATATGAGTACTTATCCCGGCATATTTTGTATGAATGGATGCAAGTGGGGGTCGAAGGAGGCAAAATGCCCTCTGGCCCCATTCCCGTTATACTTATAAATATACTTACAACTCTATATCTGTGGCAGTTAGTCTGTTTTGTTCCCCTTCAGGTCTTAGTTTGGTGCATAACTTTGAAATGCATCTTTAAAAATTATTTTTATTAGTATTTTTTTTTTCCCCGTTTATAATGTTCGCCTCCCTAAAAAAATTGTTCTTGATCTTCACTGAGTGGTAGCCTATTCAATGACCATCGACTAGATCTCAAACTTTTATTTCTCAGAAGCAGTCTCAGATGAGTTGACAAGTCAAATGTGAGAGTGGTAGTTCATCTTCTCATGTTTTATCTTGTCTTGGTGTCTTTTGTTGAGATTTTTTTTCCTTTTTTGATGCAAAATTTCTTGTGCAATCGCTTTCTAGTTTCTATAGCAATATCTCCTCAAAGTCGATAAAATTTCAAGTGATTCTTGAGCGAATTATTGTCTCTGACGGAAGTCTAAAATAATTTTATATCGGTGAATGAGATATTACTCAATTACCTTGACTAACACTATTCTTAGTTTGAACATTGTTGGTTGAATGAGATAACCCGCGGATCGAAGAACCGACCCTACAAGAGACGCTTTATACGTACCTGGGGCACTTTTTATTTTTTTTTTTATAATTTAAACCGATTTTGTTAAACAATAATTAGAGGCAAGTTAAATAACGTCCCAAGACAGAATGTAACGTGAACTTAGCCTAAAGCTAAAAATTAGGCGAGATAATTAGTTTGCTTAATAGTGCCTATTAGTACTAGGGGTCATATTCTCAGCTAAACTATGTCCAATTGTCTTTTCTTCTTTTTTTTTTCTTTTGTTTTTGTTTTTCTTGATAAGGAATTTGTTTTCCTACTTTACCCAAAAAAAAAAAAAAAAAAAAGAATCCAAGTTACTTTTTCCATTTAGTTTTACTTCCAAGGATATTGTTCATTACCTCTTGCCGTAAGACAATAGAGTATTAGAATAGGGGGCAGTTCGATTTATGTTTTGCTGTAGCTAAACGACATACCTCATAATATAAATTGAACATCTAAAGCCTGATTTCATTCATCCAGCCTTGTAGTGATCACTAGATCTTGTTGCCGACATGCTTAGCTGGTATTTATGCTTTTACATTTTGTCAAATCTTGCCTACAACCAAAGTAGGAGCATCACAGAAGGAGGAGGCAGTCTTGCTTGTTATATAGCTATCATCATTTAATGGATCTTGTCCTTGAAAGGTCACCCTAATGGTTAAAACGTTACACTATCTATCTTCTAATGTCTTAGAAAATAATATTGGCGAGAAGGGTTTAAAATTTTCTGAAAATTAAAAGAGCTATCTCCGTTGTACAAGTTACAACCAAACTCAATGGATTTCTTAATGTTAAAGAAAAAAAAAAAATCTTAAGATTAAAAGGGAAAAAAAAATATGTTGACTAGAAAACGCTGAGTCTCTACGGGAAAGACTAAGGTTAGGCGAGAATGCATTGGCCTAACCTTTCCAACAACTTGGACCTGGCTGGCCAGCCAGTACCATGGTCGGCCATTTTCTTGGTTTTAAAGTGAGTGACTCCGTACATGCTCATTGGCTGCCCCATCTTCGGCGTAGTTTGGAGCCTTCGCTATAATTTAAATATTCCAGTAGCGGTCACAAGAAATAAATGGAAATGGGTGGACAGGATGATATACTACCATTTCTACGAAGTTTTGGGTATAAAAAGACGTAATAAATATATAGAATGAGTTTTGATGCCCGCGGTTTTGGTTTTGATCATATTGAATTTTTATTTATTTCATGCATTTTCCTTGCCTGTAAAAAGTGAGGTGATTAGCAAATACACCGACAAATGTATATATAGTTAGAATCAAAAATTCATGGTTGAATTATATGTTCATTGCCGCAGTCAAAAGTAAGCAATTACTTGATTAATACATTTAATCCCGCGTTTAGCCTTTATTCTAGCAGGAGTTTTCTGTCTCAACAATATTAAGGAGTTTTTTGTTTTGTTTTGTTTTGTTTTGTTTTGTTTTAATCATTATTACAACATAAATAATGGAAATAATAAGTTTTTTCTTTTGTTGTTTGGGGTCAGATTTCTTAGGCTTTCATGCAATAATTTCAATTGGTCGTTTTCATACTTACTAATCTAAACTGAATTAGAGGTGAAAATGAAGTTAGGATTGCGTAGCTCAATAAACTCAATTTTAAAGATTTAAATAATTTTAATTAAATATAATAAATATAAATTTATCTTGAATTGACTCGTTTGTAAACTTATTCTAGATTAACTATTTTTTTTTTTTTCCTAACTTCTTAGTGGATTCAATTTAACGACTAGAGGAAGGGAACAAACTTTCTCTTGTGATACGAACAAATATCTCTTGGAAGATATATAATGAGTGATTTTTTTTTTTCTTTTTTTAATCCAAAAAGGAGGGTAAAAAAAAAAACCCAATTTACAAAAATACAGCTCTCTGGACAATGAAACGCCAGAGGTGTCTTCCAGCAATAAGCTAACAATCTAGACAGGAGGCTCCTCCGATCCTAGAGGCCGCAGGCAGCACTCAAAGCCATGGATCCTAGTACGTGACAGCAAATATAAAAAAGAATATTGACAGGAAATATATAAAGAGAAATTAGCCACCAGCCACTAGCCACTGGCCACTGGCCACTGACAGCAATATATGTCAGTCACTTGAGAGAGAGAGAGAGAGAGAGAGAGAGGAGAGAGTGGAAAATGGAGAGAGGGAGAGTTCTGACCTGACTCTGCCTCGCACGTGCTGATCTGTCACTCATGTCCCCCCATGGACGTACCCGGATCATCTGGCTTGATCCGATGCATTTTCATCACGTGGCAACATCATAGTCGAAAGGCTCAAGGTGATTTACTTGATATGAACCATACAAACGTAATGACAGTTCTCATATCGGTTCCAGTTGACGGGTTCTGTAACTATGTCGCATTTGCACTTTTTTTTTACACTAAATAAGGAATTTTCATAGGTTGGTATTAATTTTTTTTATACTTTTATTTAAATTTTATATTTTTAAAATTTAGCTTAAATCAATTTTTTTAAAAAAATAATAATTAAAAACTATATATTAAACAACAAAAATTAATTTAAAATAAATTCAAAAATATAAAAATAAAAAATACAAAAAATAAGGATTAAATGGTTAAAATTTTAAAAATTTTTAGAATTATTTTATTATTATTATTATTATTACTTTTGACATCCCTACTAAATAAGGCCCTGCACATTTGCAGACAAATTTTCTATCCTTGAACAGGCCATGAAGATTTCATTTTTCTTTTCCCTTTTTTTCTAATGGGAAAATTCCAAATCGGTACTGGCAGTTAATGGGTTTGGGCCATGCTATTCAAGCAGCCAGAATGATCCAATCTTGGAGTATTCAGGATGCCATCTAGTCCATTGCATTAGGCCAGCCCAGAAACTTAACCCTCTTCTTTGTCATTTCTATCCCTTCTTCACCCAGTTTGTCGGCACCCAAAGATCTCTTGCCTTGGGTGCATGAACCAAGAGGGGAAATGGCAAATTGGTCACAATATTTTGTGTTTAATTCATCGAATATCTTAAAGAAAATTTAAATTCATGACACAATCAACGACAATAATTGGTCTAGTTGGTAAGGAGGGAATCTTCTATTTTCTCTTTCGTCAACTAAGGTTTGATCACGACGACGGAGAGATGAGTCAAAACCTGGCTCATTTTTTAAATGTCAAAGCTGGAGTCGAAATGGGCATTCGACTTGCCATGCCAGTAACAAAGCCACCGAATTTGGGGAAAACGTCAGTTGGCCTTCTAAGTTTAATGTCGTGGACTGGTTATTGAAGCCATACTCGCCAAGCAGCTAGTCGGCGTACTTTTTGAGCTTTGAACATGACTGGCTCATTTCCATAGGCTCAGCTCAAAAGCCCAACTTGCTTCTTCTCCAGCCCAGTTTCGCAGGCACTCAGAAATTGGAACTGCATCCCTCGCTCGCCTGTCAAGACTTTGTATTGCAAACAAAAGAGAACAACGAAAATTTATGTCATAATTTTTTATATTTCTGTGATTCTAAAATAATTTAATAAAGTTATATATGAAAATGTGTTCAAATAATTTATTAATTTAGTTATTAATAATGGTCTGGTGACAATAATAATTTAGTAACAATTAAACATTGAATTTAAATTAAAATTTGAAATTCAAACTTCAAATATTACTCATAATTAACTTTCTTATCTCTGATTCAACAGTTTATCAATTTTGAATTGTGAGCTTTTTAATCCATGGCAAGTTAGTGTCCAAATTGTTAGAAGGCCATTTTTATCGTTGTAGCCGCCGAAGTGGGTGCCTAACAATGATTGGCACGAAAGCTGCCTTTGTCCCCTTTGAGATGTTTCTTCGTG